>JBBGZY010000171.1:6590000-7322500 GCA_037952925.1 Lithobates clamitans | reverse complement strand
AAAAATCGAATAAATAATTAATGTTAAAAAACCAAAAAAAGTAAAAAAAATTGCTTTGAAAACACCAAAAAAATTAAGAAAATTAATGTTAAAAAACCCAAAAAAAAAAAAAAATTGATTTTAAAAAACAAAAAAAAAAATAAAAAAAACTTGCTTTTAAAAAAAAACAAAACTTGATTTTCCAAAAACAAAGCCTGTTTTTGAAAATCCAAAAGCCCAAAATATTTTTTTGTGGATTAGGTAGAAATATTTCAATATAATTATATTTTGCTACATCATTAAGATACCATTATATTTTTGTCTCGGAACATTTTATACTAAATGCAGAACTGAATGCATACCAACCATTAATAAAAACATCTCCTTTTATAGGATTTTAACAAATGTGTGGTTTGTTATTTCAAGGCTCAGTATCAGTTTGGTTATAATTGTCAAAAAGTTGTTTACAGTGGCAATGGAGCTTATTTATACATTTTTAAAATTCTAATACAGTTGGCACTACAACTGCTCGACCATAACCTAGGAGACAGCCCAAAAGAAAGGCAAGCAATAAATATAATGCCAGATTTCAGCAATATTTTTTTTATTGTAAAAAAAATTATATATCCTGGCCCATTGCAATGGCCCCCCTACCCATAAAATAATCAACATATTGCTGTCTAACCTGACGGGAACTTTGGGGGGCCAAGCCAGTACGGACAGTATCCAGGCCTGTAAGGTTGGCTTCTATTTGTCCGGCCTCAGGCCCAACTGTGCCTATATAATTGGCAGAATGCTTATTTAAAAAGTTGTGCAGAATGCAGCATGATAAAATTATAAAATTAAGTTTGTATTCCGCCAAATTAATGGCTGTTTGAAACAGGCGGAACCGGCTGGCCAGAATTCCAAACGCATTCTCAACCACTCTTCTAGCTCTGGCCAGCCGGTAATTAAAAACCCTCCTCTCCGGGGTGAGGGTTCTTTGGGGGAATGGCCTCATGAGGTGCTTGCTCAGAGCGAAGGCTTCATCGGCAATGAAGACAAAGGGGAGTCCTTCCACGTTATCCTCATCAGGTGGCAATCCCAGGCCACCACTCTGGAGACGCTGGCAGAACTCCGTCTGGGCAAATACTCCTCCATCCGACATCCGGCCATTCTTCCCCACGTCCACATATAAAAAATCATAGTGTGCCGACACCACCGCCATTAAAACAATACTGTGGAACCCCTTATAATTAAAATAATATGACCCCGAATGGGGTGGTGGCACAATGTGGACATGTTTCCCATCTATAGCCCCTCCACAATTGGGAAAGTCCCAACGGCTTGCAAAATGGGATGCCACAGTCTGCCATTCCTGTGGCGTTGAAGGAAACTGGGGAATCAAACAAGAAAACAAAAATCAATTAATTTGGAAGCTAACATTGCAAGAAAATTAGACAATTAAAAACATTATTCCCCAGCATCAGTATAACATTCAATAATTTAATTCTTCTGGAATAACTAATATGGAAAAAGGCACACTTATCAGATTGCTCACCCCCTCTGATAGAACATTGATTACATTTTAGGGGGTTGTGAAATCCCCAAAAAAAATTACTTTAACAACACGCAGGAATTTAGGGATAACAAAGGCTACAAGACTGCAGTTGTCGCACTCTGCAGGTGCAGTTGCAAACCAGCTTACAGTAAATGAGGTAATGTCAAAAGGCATTCATGTTGCAAACAGTACACAATCACATGCAAGGGCAATTAATGAAAACACTTTGAGGCTTGCATATGATTTGATGATGGAAATCAGCAGAGCTTCTGCTCATTTACTAAAGCACTGGAACAAATGCACTTGTAGAGTGCACATGCATTTTGCAAAGTACAACATAGATTTGCTTTAGACAAATCAACACCACAGAACATTCAAGCAAATTTTAACGAGGGTGGGGGTGGGGGGGTTGTGAAATCTAGCTAATTGCTAATTAGCAGCACACTATTTGGAGTGAGTTCAGGTGGGGGGGGGGGGGGGTTGTGAAATCTAGCTAATTGCTAATTAGCAGCACACTATTTGGAGTGAGTTCAGGTGGGGGGGGGGGGGTTGTGAAATCTAGCTAATTGCTAATTAGCAGCACACTATTTGGAGTGAGTTCAGGTGGGGGGGGGGGTTGTGAAATCTAGCTAATTGCTAATTAGCAGCACACTATTTGGAGTGAGTTCAGGTGGGGGGGGGGGTTGTGAAATCTAGCTAATTGCTAATTAGCAGCACACTATTTGGAGTGAGTTCAGGTGGGGGGGGGGGGGTTGTGAAATCTAGCTAATTGCTAATTAGCAGCACACTATTTGGAGTGAGTTCAGGTGGGGGGGGGGTTGTGAAATCTAGCTAATTGCTAATTCTAAGCACACTAAATACACTCCAACAAAATACATTCAAAATGAGTAGACTAGGTGGATATGTTCCCATCACTTCATGCTGGGAAGGTTATTGAAGGAAACTATACATGCATGACAAAAAATAACAGGAAAAAATCCCAGCATGTGTGAGGATAAAAAGGGGACATTCACACTATATTGCAATGATGGGAAGTAGTGTTTGAAGCAAGAAATACATTACTTTATCAAAGATTACATAAAAGAACATGTGATGCTAATAAACTAAAAATAGCTTACCTTAATATAGTCCTTCTGCAGGACCTGTATGATGGCAGAACAGGTCTCTGGGATAATGATCCCCAGAGCCTGGGGGGAGATGCCTGTCGAGAACTTAAGGTCCTGCAGGCTTCTCCCTGTGGCCAAATACCGCAAGGTAGCGACCAGCCTCTGCTCCGGAGTGATGGCTTGCCTCATGCAGGTATCCTGCCTGCTGATATAGGGGGTCAGCAAAGCCACCAAACGATCAAAAACGGGGTCCGTCATCCGGAGAAAGTTCCTGAAATCCTCAGGATTATTCTCACGGATCTCACGGAGCAAAGGCATGTGACAGAACTGGTCACGCTGAAGCAACCAATTCTTGGTCCATGAACTCCTCCTCGCCCTGTTCATGGACTGGTCTTGGGCTGAAGAATAAACTACAGCACCAAGCACATACAATGCACGAGCTCTACGACGAGTACGTACAGGTAACATGGCTTCAAAACGGTCGGCTGGTCAGAACGCACTAAACAGAACGCACTGAAGAACAGCAAGGCCTGTGAAGAACGACCTGAAAATCAGGAACGAGCGGCCAATAAAACAAAGATTTCTCAATGCCAACTGACCAAACGCACTGAAAAGCAGATACAAACCTCACAAGCACAGACTGAACACCAGTTAAAACGAACTGAAAAATACGAGTCTCACAAGCGCGAATCGTCTCTCACCAAACTTCTACTAACACGAGATAAACACGAGATTAGCAGAAGGAGCCCAAAGGGTGTCGTACGGGCTATTGAACTTCCGTTTTATAGTCTCGTCGGACTTGGTGTACGTCACAGCGTACTAAACTGGCGTACTTTTGTGTGGTCGTGTGTGTGCAAGTCCGTTCGTAAGAAAGTCTGCCCCAAGTCCGCCGAAGGTACGCCGGAAGTATGTCGGACAGACTGTCCGACTTTTGTAGCTGCAAAGTCCGACCGTGTGTACGCGGCATAATGGTTTTGAGTCATTCTTTTAGAGTTTGCTTTCTGTTTATTTCTTATCTTTGTTTTACACTTAAACATTATTACATTATGTACACTTAATACTGGTTTCATAATGCATTCTGGGTTTTCTAAAAATGAATCGAGGCAGAAAATGTTTGCTTTCAGCCTCTCACTCTCTGATTAAAACTCAATGTGACCCTGTCTGAACAGAATGAACAGTAGTGAGATGGAGGAAGGAGAATGTGTCACTCCCTTGACTCATTTAGTTTTTTTGCTAAAGCTGAGCTTTAGCTTTTGAGCTCTGGAAAACACAAATCATTTCAGAGTAGCAGCATGAAATAGAGAAAATCTGTGAAAATAAAACTACGCTCAACCTATTGGATAGAAATGTAAAATGAATAATGTAAAAATAAAATGTCTATGCAATATTTTATAGATATTTGATTAAAAGTGCAAAACAATTTTTTTTAAATTGTATGTTTTAATTTTCAACTAAAGAATAATATATACAAAATGGAACAAGGCAGGTGTTGGATAGCGACATGGTTTAATATCTTACATCTGGTATTTCACTTCCTGTTTGACACAGCCAGGTAGGAATGAAACACATCAAAGCTTTGTGATCAGAAGAACAATGCCTTGGCTCAAGCCCACCTGCTGTGACATGTGTGATTACAAGTTTTAAAGAGACCACTGCCAAGATGTCTATTGAGATTTGACACAGGGTAATAGAGATGCTGGCCCTGGTGGACAATATAGCATGCTTCCTGGAGAATGGGCAGACATTTTTGAAGGGATACCTCTCGGCAATGTATATTGGATAAAAGGCAAATGGGGGTGGCTACGAGTGGGCGTGTATGTTTGAATGAAAGGAACACACAGACTTTTGCTCTCTTTCTTGAAGTGAAATACCAGAAGTAGGATGTTAAACCATGTCGCTATCCAACAGCAGGCAAGGTTCAGAATAGCCAACAAATCCATAGTCGAAAGACTTCTTTTGGTGGTATTTGATCATCTCTGCGGTTTTTATTTTTTTCGCTATAAACAAAAAAAAGAGCAACAAGTTTGATAAAAACATAATATTTTTTACTTTTTGCTATAATAAATATCCCCATTTTTTTTAAAATAAAGCAATTTTTTTCTCAGTTTAGGCTGATATGTATTCTTCTACATATTTTTGGTAATAAAAATCGCAATAAGCGTATATTGATTGGTTTGCACAAAAGTTATAGTGTCTACAAAATAAGGGATAGATTTATAGCATTTTTATTATTATTATTTTTTTTACTAGTAATGGCTGCAATCTGCGATTTTTTTTTTTTTTTTTTTTTTTATCATGACTGCAACATTATGGAAGACACATCGGACAATTTTGACACATTTTTGAGACCATTGGCATTAATACAGCGATCAGTGCTATAAAAATGCATTGATTACTGTAAAAATGTCACTGGCAGTGAAGGAGTTAACACTAGGGGGCGATCAAGGGGTTAATTGTGTTCCCTGGTGTATGTTCTAACTGAGGGGGAGGGGACTGACTAGGGGAGATGACAGATCGCTGTTCATACTTTGTATGAACAGACGATCTGTCACTTCTCCCTTCAGAGAACCAGGATCTCTGTGTTTTACACACAGAGATCCCGGTTCTCGCCATGTTGCGATCGATCGCGGGAGCCTGGCGGTCATCAAGACCGCTGGGCACTCACATTAGCTGCGGGGGCGAGCTGTGGGCGCACGCCCCTAGTGGCCACCAGAAAGAGCGATGTAACATGACAGCGATTCGCCTGCCCTTGCCATTCTGCCACAGTACAACTGCGGCGGCTGGTCAGCAAGCGGTTAAAGGGTCTGCATAGTACAGGGGTCTCAAACTGGCGGCCCTCCAGCTGTTGCAAAACTACAAGTCCCATCATGCCTCTGCCTGTGGGATTCATGCTTGTAACTGTCAGCCTGCCTTGCAATGCCTCATGGGACTTGTAGTTTTGCAACAGCTGGAGGGCCACAAGTTTGAGACCCCTGGCATAGTAGGTGTGTACATATTTCCTTTTCGGATATTCAGTACTGGTATCCAGCTACAGCAAAGACTAGATCTGTGTAACTGCACGTAATGAAACTGAAACCAGACTGTGTATGATTTAATTATAAATTTATTAATAAAAAAGAAAAAACCCAACCAACACCAGCAAACAGAACACAAGGCAAAAAAAGAATATAAGTGAACAGTGAACCGAGTGACCGAATACCTAACAAACAATTAAACTATAACACAATGGGAGTGCGCATGCGCGGGTGTTCCGATATGGCTGCTTGAGCCAGGAGCTCCGCTCCACCCCGGACCGCAGAGCCGCACTACAGCCGCAACAGCCCTCAACGCGGCACACCGCTACTCCATCTGTGCCAGGGACCCTCGGGGGAGCCAGCGGATATGTTCGGTCCCCCGGTAAGGAGAGATCTCAGCCCGCTATTCGATACGGCGGGAACGGATGGGAGTCCCAAGATGGCCGCCAGCACAGACCTCTCCCAGCCACATGCAGCCCAGCATCCCAAGGCTCCTGAACACAGGCCTGTATTAACCCCCCCGACACCTACTTATGCCCAGGCAGCACAGGGGCCCCCAATCCTCCATCAGAACCCCCATCAAGGCTCCCTGTAGCCCCAGGCCTCTGCTAAGGCCTCCACAGGCTCCTCAAGCCATGCACACCAGGAGATGTCTCCCCAGGCCCTGTCAATACAGGCCCAACTCCCAGGGGCTGCAAACCTGTCCTCAGGCTTCTCAATCACTGACTTTACACAGATGCAAGAAGACATGTTTATTAAATTCTCCTCCTTACTGGAGAAAGGTCTGGCCAGCACAGCACAACCGATCACCAATACGATCAAAGCTGACCTATCGAGTATAGGCTCGAGAATAGAAGCAATAGAGGAAAAAGTTGAGAACACGGTCTCTAGAACAAACCAAAATGCAGCCCACCTCCAGACTATTCAAGAACAACTAGATGTGGCCCTTTCCAGGATTGATGAACTCGAGAACAGGTCCAGGAGGTATAATTTCAGAATTGGAGGCCTCCCAGAAACCTTCACGGATATCCCCTCCACGGTACAGGACATTATTTCTGAACTCATACCTAATATCCCCACTCAACGCCTCGAATTAGACAGGGCACACAGAGCTCTCGGACCCCCCAGACAAGACGGTTCACCCAGAGACATAATTGTGAAACCACACTTTTTTGCGATCAAGGAGGAGGTCATGCGACAATCTCGTCAGAACCCCAAACTGCAACACAGGGGACATCAGATCCAGATATTTGCGGATTTAGCTCCTTCCACCATTCAAAGACGCAGAACTCTAAAACCCCTTCTCTCGGTCCTCTCACAAAGGGACATCAAATACCGCTGGTCCTTTCCTTTTGCAGTAAAATTCACATCACAGGGCAAAACCCACTCTTTTTCCAGTCTCCCAGAAGGTGAAAGACTGCTACTGTCTCTCAAATTTATTTCTCAGGAAGCGCCAATGGACTTTTCTGCATCCTCATCAGGCTCGACCAAACGTCCTCCTCCGGGCAGCCCTGTGTCCCCCCTGTGGAATAAGAGCACTTCCAAGAGGAGCAAGGATGGAAGACCCCCATAAGGCCCGGCTGGTATCTTAACTTTTCTCTGTCCCCTCAGGGACTCTTTTTTTTGGGGCGGTGGTCCCAACAGTTGTCGGAGCTGGAGCTCCATACCCCCTTATGGACCAAAGGCATGTTGAGCCCACTACCCGAATCACTCTTCCCAATGCACCTTGTAGCTGCAGTTCCCCCCGACGAAAAACCCCTCCATGGGGGGAGGGGAGCAACCCCCCATGATCAGAATATCATCATCCCTCCCTAAAGCGGAACTGTTCAGCTGATTCAGATGCCCTCCAGCAGACGTTCAGATTCTCACGATAGTAGTCCTTTCTGATTGAAAAGTTTTTTCTCTATCTTTTTTTTTCAATTAGGAGGGCTGAACTTGATCTAGACTTACTGGGACTTCGGTATCTAGCCCCGCTGTAGTATAGGGTGGGATCACCTGTATGTCTAGCTACTAATGACCAAATGTGTTTAAGATATGCTTAGATGGTAGGGGTTTCTTCACCGCTACCTTGTCGAGCCCGGGTCGTTTAGGAAACCCACCAAGTCAGATTGGGGGTAGGGGGAGGGGGTTCTACAGCGGGTGGGGAGTTTTCGTTATTGTTTTCAGCATAACGGTGTCTAATTAGTTAACCTGGCACGCAGTGCCCTGAGTATAGGGCTGTTTGAACCTTACTATAGTTTTTTTACATTAGTGTGTAAGTGTTAATGGTATACCTTGACAAAGATAGGGTCCGGGGTGGATCCCTTGTGCCTCCTCTCATTTCCGAAGAACCCTTAGTGTCCTTTGGATTTGGGACTTGAGTCAGCCTTCCAGGTGGACTGAAGGTTAAATTTGGGAATATTGCGGAAAATCCTCCACAATATCCCAAGGGTCCTATTAGGAGACCCAATGTCACTATTTTTGTTCCTGTATGTTTGTTTGTCCTTTTCTACTCTTTGTACCCGCTCATCCCTTTTTCTTTTTTCCAGCCGTCCTGCGGGCAGGGGCCTCGCACCTCTCTGGGATAGACTTAGAAGACACCCATTACTTATCTTGCCAGGCAAGCTATAGAAGACTTCAATTGGTCAGTGACTGCTTGATCGTTTGTCTCCCTCCCCTCTGCTCACATGACTGACACACATATGCTAGGAAACGATCTCAAGGTGGCCTCTCATAATGTTCAGGGCCTGAATTCCCCTAGGAAAAGGAGACTAGCTTTGGACCACTACAAATCTTTAAGACTTGATGTAGTGCTCCTTCAGGAGACTCACTTTCCCATCCGGTACACCCCCAAGTTCCTTCATTCTTATTACCCATCCTTCTTCTTAGCGAATGCCCCTAACAAAACTAAGGGGGTGGCAATTCTACTTTCCAAAAACAGCAAATTCTCCTATATTTCTGACTATAAAGATCCGGAGGGAAGATTCGTTGTGGTGAAGGGTACCCTGGAAGGAGTTTTATACACGATTATCTCATATTACGCCCCGAATAAGGGTCAAGCATCCTTTTTCCAGGGACTCCTCAGTACAATAGAACCCCTATTGGAAGGGAAGGTCATTATGGGAGGAGATTCAAACGTGGCGTTTGACCAAGGTTTGGACAAAACTAAGCCCCTCAAAGACCAGCTCACACGCCCCACGAAATTAAGCACCAGAATAGCCAAACTTCTCCACACCCATGGACTTATAGACATCTGGAGGGAACTAAACCCCAAAAGTAGGGACTACACACACTTCTCCTCCCCATACCAATCTTATGCTAGGATTGACCACATACTTATTCCATCTTCCCTTATACCCCTCTCCAAAAAAGCTGCAATATTGGATACAGCTTGGTCAGACCATTCACTGGTCCTCCTCACCCTGAGAAATGTCCTCTCGGGGCGAGGATGTTCCTACTGGCGTTTAAATGAGTCCCTGCTTTCTGACCCTTGCTACAGTAAGGAGATAGCAAACTCCATTAAAGAATACTTTAGCCTGAATGACATCGATAATATCTCCCCAGAGACCCTTTGGGCTGCCCACAAGGCTACCATTAGAGGCGTTCTAATCAGGCTCGTGACTCAATATAAAAAGGAGCGCACGATTGATATTCACGCCTTGGGAAATCATTCCTTTCCTTAAAAGCAGGACACAAAAAACACCTGGATAGGACTATTTTAGAAAGGATAGATGTGACTAGACTTGAGCTGAATCTTGCTTTAACGGCCAAAGCAGAGAAAAACATCAGGTGGAGTGGAGCCAAATTTTACTGCCAGAAAGATAGGTTCGGCTCAATGTTAGCCTCCAAACTTACCCCAAGGTTTCGATCCTCCTCCTTCCCTAAACTAAGGATCGCAGGACAACCCCCAACAGCTAACCCGAACAAAATAATGTCCGCCTTTCATGAATTTTATGAAAATCTCTACAAACCCCCCCAAACGGAGAAAGGCCCTGTAACCACTGCGTTCCTGCAGAATTTGCAGATCCCCTCGATCTCCAAAGATTGCAGAGATCTAATGGAAGGAGCTTTTACAGCGGAGGAGGTCAGGGAGGTCATAAAAGGATTGAAGCCCGGATCAGCCCCAGGGCCAGATGGTCTCTCGGTCATCTACTACAAACAATTTGGAGAAATTTTAGCTCCTTACTTGGCTAAATTTTTTAATTCCATTAAAACAGGCTCCCCTCTGGACTCACAACTGAATACTGCATTTATCTCTGTCATCCCCAAACCCAACAAAAATCACAAGGAAGTGGAAAATTACAGGCCAATCTCCCTGATTAATAATGACCTCAAAATTCTTACCAAAATCCTAGCCATCGTCTCTCATCATTTATTAATCTTTACATACACAAGGACCAGGTTGGTTTTATACCGGGGAGACAAGGACCGGACCAAATTAGGAGAGCAATAGATATTGTTTCCTTTCTCCAATCAAATTGGGAAGGGGGGCCGAAACAGGAAGGATTTCTCCTCTCGTTGGACCTCCATAAGGCCTTCGATTCCATCGAATGGCTTTACCTCTTCTCCTTACTGGAGAAATGGGGTTTCGGACCTAGTTTTCTAGGGACCCTTAAATCCTTATACTCCACTCCAAAAGCAGTAATTCGTTTACAAGGCCATTACTCTAAACCTCTCTCTATAGCGAGAGTCACTAGGCAGGGATGTCCTCTATCCCCTTTAATTTTTGCTATCGCGATCGAAACCCTAGCAATTGCAGTCAGATCGGACCCCAATATACTAGGAGTGAAATGCGGCGACCAAGTCCACAAATGCGGGCTATTTGCCGATGATATGCTCCTATTCATCACCTCTCCAATCACTTCCCTCCCAAATCTGTGTAGACTCCTGAAGGAATTCTCATGGATCTCGGGTTTAAAGGTAAACTACTCAAAATCGTCGGCCTTGAACATTTCCCTCATATCACATGTGGTCTCTTCCCTCCAGAATGCCTTTGAGTTTAAATGGAGCGATACTTTTATTGACTATTTAGGAATCAAGCTCACTGCAAAAACGAAGCTACTTTATTCGACCAACTTCCCTCACACATACCGCAAACTAGAGACAGACCTAGGCAACTGGGCAAAGGGTGGGATTTCCTGGTTAGGAAGAATTCATGCAGTCAAGATGACATTGCTCCCTAGACTCCTTTACCTTTTCAGGGCCCTCCCAATACATATTGTAAAAGATTACCTATCTGCATTCCAAAGAAAAGTCATCAAATTTATCTGGGGGGGTAAGAGACACAGACTCCAGTAAAACACCTTATTCTTATCCAGATCACAGGGGAGTTTAGGTCTCCCTCAGCTCTTCTGGTATTATCAAGCTGCCAGACTTGCCCAGATATCGGTAGTGTATGCGAAGACTGAGAAGCCAGATTGGATCCAAATAGAGAGACAGGCTGTACCATCCCACACTTTAGATTTCCTATTGTGGGTCCCTCCTAGAAAGCGCCCCCCGATTCTTTCACCGACTCTCTCTCTCAATCCTTCAAAATATGGGACTCATTACGAAATAACCAGGCCTTAATTTCCAATTGCCACCCACTTGCTCACATTTTTAATAATCCGGACTTTGTTCCGGGTCTAGACATCAAAGCATTTCGATGGTGGTTGGATAAGGGGATGTACCGGATCGGACACTTCTATACGAATTTAGGCCCTATTACCCTGGCCTTTTGTGTGAGCAACTTGGAGATACCTAACTCGGAGCGATTCAGATTCCATCAAATACGTAATTTTCTCGCCCACATTGGGGAGGCAAAATCCGCCCCCCACACATTCACGCCATACGAACTTTGGTGTGGGCGGTCTTCGGAGCAGAGGGGAGGCATCACCGTCATCAGTCACTCGCCAATCAATCTACCAAGACTCCTTATATGCTCGCATGGGAGTCGGACCTATCCATACAGTGGGACCTAGATAAATTGAGGATTGCCTTTTTTAGGGCCTACAGGGGCATTAGGAATATATCCATGATAGAGTCTAGTCTTAAGGTTATTACTAGGTGGTATCTATCTCCTGACAGATTATCCAAAATGTTCTCCTCGGCTGACCCAAGGTGTTATAGGGGTTGTTTACTTAGGGGCTCGCTGTCCCACATATTCTGGGAATGCCCAAGATTGAGGACATTCTGGAATAGGATTTTCCTCTTGATAAGGAAAATTACCAAGGTCCAAATCCCAAAAACCCCAGCTATGGCGCTCCTAAATGACAATTTACCCAGGGCTCCGAAACTTGCCCGCAAACTAATTCACTTTATTTTTCTGAGCGCTAAGCTCACCATTGCCAAGCCCTGGAAAAAACCCAAAGTGTCCCTTAAGGTGGAGTTCCACACAAGAATGGAACTTCCGCTTTTCGGAACCCTCCCCCCCTCCGGTGTCACATTTGGCACCTTTCAGGGGGGAGGGGGGTGCAGATACCTGTCAAAGACAGGTATTTGCACCTACTTCCGGCATAGACTCCCATGGGAGTCTATCCTTCTTCCTGTCCCGACCGCGCTGTCTGCTGGGAACACACAGCTCCCAGCAGAGAGCGGGGACCACTAGGGACGCGCAGCGCGACTCGCGGATGCGCAGTAGGGAACCGGGAAGTAAAGCCGCAACACTTCACTTCCTGATTCCCTCACCTAGGATGGCGGCGGCAGCTGCCGAGAACCGAGTGGGTTCTCGGCGTCCCCTGCCGACATCGCTGGACCCTGGGAGAGGTAAGCGGCAATGTATTAAAAGTCAGAAGCTGCAGTATTTGTAGCTGCTGGCTTTTAATATTTTTTTTTTTTTTTTGGCGGTGTGGGTGAACCCCGCTTTAAGGCGGCGATCTGGAAAATCTCCTGGCTTTTGGCCCAGGAGAAGCTCGCTAGCATCCTTAACAACACAAAAGACCAATTTGAAGCTATTTGGGAGCCCTGGGCAAATTTCATTGGTATTTCCTTGATTCCGGATATGCAGCCATAATTCAGTTGGCTGTTGTCTGGGTGCGGGGTTACTTCCCACGGGATGGCTCTCTTCTTTCCCCTCTCCCTCCTTCCTCTCCCCCCCCCTCTCAATTTCACACTCCCTCCTTTCTCTTTTTCTACCTTTATGTTTTGAGTCGCAGACAGTTGGATGGTTTTGGTTACACTTATGACCCCAGATGGTTTATACCCTCAGGGGTTAATTTACACAGATAATGTCTCCCTACTAGGAATATCTACATTTCAGCCATGTTTTCTGAGGGGCTGGGGGGAGCTGATAGAGAGTTTGCCGGTCACAGTGTGTTCCCTCTTGGGGTGCCGGCGGAATCTCTCATGTCTCCTCCACCTACTCCTAGGATAGTCTAGGGATTCCACTTATTAGGCCAATGGTCTTATTCTCTAGGATAATCTGTTATTATCACAGGCCGGGACCTAATCCCTAACAATTGTTCTTTATTGAATTGCTTTACCCCATTGGGGTCTAACTGTTTCTGATATGACTAATCTGCCTTCTTGATTCTTTTTTTTTGTACAACTTTTCTGTTGAAAAAAACAATAAATATTTTGAAACTAAACTATAACACAATATGAACAATGAAGGGAGAGCGCAGATAAGCTGGGTGCAAGGTACAACCAGGTAAATGGATCAGGAAGGGGGCCAGAACTAGGATCAGGAACAAAGGGAACATATATGAGGTGGCAGGGTAAAGGAACCAGGAAATTAACAGGAACAGGATCACAGTAGAAATCAGAATCAAGGTAAGGAGCAGAGTATCAATGACCAGGTATTTGGCACCGACACTGAGGTGCTGAGGAAAGCTAGAGGAGGGGTCATATACCTTCCCAGCAGTCAGCATCAGGTAGAAAACTAATTACTGGGATCTACTGGGTATTGAGAACACCTGCTAGAGTGGTGACTCATTCCCTGTCACTAGGGATGAGCTTCATGTTTGAGTCGAAACCATGTGCGACTCCAACATTGTCTGATCGATCGCTTGTCGAATTCTGAATGATATGGGCCATTCGCACCAAAATCGTGTGGCGCTTCACGTCCCATAATTCACTGCGGCATCACAGTGCATTGCTGGCTGATGATTGGCCAAGCATGCACTATGACCCGCATGCTTGGCCAATCACAGCACCATCTGTAGAGAGAGCTGTAATTGGCCAAAGCCAGGGTGGCTTTGGCCAATTATGGCTCAGGGGGTTTAGTACATGCCCCACACTATATAAGGCCACCTGCATGGCGGCCCTATGTACTGTGTGTTCCGGCGTTGAGAGACAGAGACAGAGAGACAGTGTCATTTGATTTAAGTTAGATTAGGCAGGACAGTCAGTCAGTTATCTGCACTTACAGTGTATTGTGTATATATATATGCATCCCAGGTGTTGTGTGTGTGTGTGTGTGTGTGTATGTATATATATGTATATATGTATGTGTGTATGTATATATATATATACACTGTATTCAGTTTAGCTAGATCCGTTCCTGTTATTATCTTTCTACTGACAGGCAGGCTTGTGGTGTTACAGTATTTACAGTTACCTGAAGAAAATTGCTGGTATATTCTTCTGATCCTATTAGTACCACAGTCAGGCAGCTAGACTATTTACAGTTAGTGTAGTGTGACCTCTGCACAGTGTTCAGCTAAAGCTACAAGTTAGAGTAGTGCAACCTCTGCACAGTGTTCAGCTAAAGCTACAAGTTAGCGTAGTACGTCCTCCTCAGTGTTCAACTAAAGTTACAAGTTAGTGTAGTGCATCCTCCTCACAGTGTTCAGCTAAAGCTACAAGTTAGTGTAGTGCGTCCTCCTCAGTGTTCAGCTAAAGCTACAAGTTAGTGCAGTGCGACCTCTGCACAGTGTTCAGCTAAAGCTGCAAGTTAGTGTAGTGCGTCCTCCTCACAGTGTTCAGCTAAAGCTACAAGTTAGTGTAGTGCGTCCTCCTCAGTGTTCAGCTAAAGCTACAAGTTAGTGTAGTGTGACCTCTGCACAGTGTTCAGCTAAAGCTACCTGTAGAAGGTTGGTGGTGTTTTCCTGATCCTATCACTACCGCAGGCAGCTGCATTATTTTAACGTTGGTGTAGTGCGTACTCTGCACAGTGGTCAGCTAAAGCTACCTGTAGAAGATTGGTGGTGTTCTAATACTACTACAGGCAGTTGATTTTGCTAGCTGCAGTATCTATATATATATATATATATAATATATATATATATATATATAATCTCCCAGCTTAGTGCATCTACATCTCACTGCAGGCCATTAGTATTTCTGGAAGGCAGACAGTCACAAGCTAATAAAAGAGGGCAAGCAGGCTCTGTGTCTAGAGGCAACAGTGCTGGTCATGGAGACGGTGCATCCTCATCAGCACGTGGCCGTGGGACACGCTTGGCCTTTTTTTCGGCAGCTGGCCGTGTTGAGCCGCAACATGCAGAAGACTTGGTCGAGTGGATGACAAAGCCGTCCTCATCTTCCTCATCCTCTCTCATCCATGCTCAGGGTACTTTGTCTGGCAAAGCAGCTGCCAACGCGGCCTCTTCCTTCGGCTCAATGGCATCAGTGACTCCTTCCGTAGCCCCACCATGTCCTCCTGAGGAGTCCCTCGAACTGTTTGACCACAGTGTTGGGTACATGTTCCAGGAGGATGCCCAGCGTTTAGAAGGCTCTGATGATGATACTGAGCTAGATGAAGGCAGTAACGTGAGCACAGACAGAGGGGGTGCCCAAGAAGGACAGCAATCTGGCATTCATGCTCCCCCTGCTGCAGCATACTGCCAGGTTTGCTCCAGTGATGAGGAGAGAGGGGATGATGAGGTCACTGACTCAACGTGGGTGCCTGATAGGAGAGAGGAGTAGGAGGAGGCACATCACCAACGAGGCAGAATGCCCTCCAGGGGCCAGCCTAAGGGCAGCACACTGACTGCATGTGCAGGGCGCTGCTGTCTCTGTGCGTTATTTCAAAAGTTCTTTGGTGTGGGCCTTTTTTGAGACAAGTGCATCAGATCGCACCGCTGCTATTTGCAACATATGTCTCAAGCGTATCTCGTGTGGCCAAAACATCTCCCACTTGGGCACCACATGCTTGACCAGACATATGTTGACCTGCCATGCAGTTCGTTGGCAAAGGTATCTAAAAGACCCACACCAAAGAACAAAGAGGACCTCTCCTTGCTCCTCATCAGCTGAGATCTCCAACCCCACTATACCTTTAGTCCTCTCTGAGACCTGCACTGAGAGGAATGAAGGTGTAGAATTAGGTGTGTCACAGCCAAGTACTTGGAGGCAATCTGCTTTCGGTACACCGACGTCAGATTGTATAAGGCAAATTTCCCTGCCCCAGCTGCTGCACCGCCGAAAGAAGTTTGCTCCCAGCCATCCACATGCCCAGCGGTTGAATGCTAGCTTGGCAAAATTGCTAACACTTCAACTGCTACCTTTTCAGTTGGTAGACTCTGCCCCCTTCCGTGAGTTTGTGGAATGTGCGGTTCATCAGTGGCAGGTACCCAAATGCCACTTTTTCTCACGGAAGGCGATTCCGGCTCTCTACCGGCATGTGGAAGGCAATGTCCATGCCTCGCTGGACAGGGCGGTCAGCAGTAAGGTGCATATTACCGCTGACTCATGGTCCAGCAGGCATGGACAGGGACGTTACCTAAGTTTCACGACACATTGGGTGACTCTGCTGGCAGCTGGGAAGGATGCAGGACAAGGTGCAGTAATGTTGGAGGTTGTTCCACCACCATGCCTCCAAAATGCCACTACTAATGATTCTGACACACCTCTCTCCTCCACCTCTTCCTCTTCTTCCTCCATGGCCTCTTCCTGTGCTTTGTCCTCGGAACCAGCGGTGCTCCGTAGCCGTTCAAGGGGCTACTCAAGTATGCAGGCCAAAAGATGCCATGCGGTGCTTGAGCTGGTGTGCTTGGGGGACAGGAGCCACACTGGGGCAGAGGTTCTGTCAGCTCTGCAGGGGCAGACGCAGAGGTGGTTGACGCCACGCCAACTTAAGGCAGGAATGGTGGTTTGCGACAATGGCACCAACCTCCTCTCTGCCCTCCGACAGGGACAAATGACCCATGTGCCCTGTTTGGCTCACGTCATTAACTTGGTGGTGCAGCGGTTCTTGGGCAGGTACCCGGGCTTACAGGATGTCCTGAGGCAGGCCAGGAAAGTCTGTGTGCATTTCCGCCAGTCATATTCTTCCAGTGCTCGGCTGGCAGACCTCCAAAAGGAATTTAACCTGCCCAAGAACTGCCTAATCTGTGACATGCCCACCAGGTGGAACTCAATGTTGGCCATGCTGCAGCGGCTGCACATGCAGCAGAGGGCCATCAATGAGTACCTTTGCGACTATGGCACCAGGACAGGGTCAGGGGAGCTTGTTTTTTTTTTCCCCATGCCAGTGGGCCATTATTGGGGATGCATGCACTGTCCTGTCCTGTCACCATTTGAGGAGGCCACGAGGATGGTGAGTAGTGACAGTGCATGCATCAGTCACACTGTCCCCGTTGTCCACCTGTTGGAGCACACGCTGCATGGAATAATGGACAGGGTACTTGAGGCAGAACAGAGGCAGGAAGAGGAGGACTTCCTTAGCTCTCAAGGCCCCCTTTATCCAGACAGTGTTCCTGCGTGCTGCCGATCACACAGGCAGAGGACAAGGAGGAGGAGGAGGAGGATTGTGTCAGTATGGAGGTGGAGCCTGGCACTCAGCATCAGCAATAGTCTTTAGGGATCATTTACAGTCTCAAGAAACACATGGACTTGTACGTGGCTGGGAGGAGGTGGCTGCGGATCATGTCGTCCTTGGTGACCCAGAGGACTCCGGACCGAATGCCTCAGCAAACCTACGCTGCATGGCCTCCCTGTTCCTGCAAAGCCTGCAGAAGGATCCTCGTATTCGTGGTATCAAGGAGGGGGATCGTTACTGGCTGGCAACCCTTCTTTAACCACGTTACAAGGGTAAGGTTCCGGACCTTATCTTGCCATCGCAGAGGGAGCAGAGGATGAAACATCTCCGGGAGGCCTTGCAGAAAGGTCTGTGCAACGCGTTCCCAGAGACTGGGAGGTTACAAACTCCTGATTCTGGACAACGTGTTGCTGAGGCTTCGGTCAGTCAAAGAAGGAGTGGTGGAGAAGATGGCTGTCTGACCGATGCATTCAGACAATTTTTTAGTCTGACCGATGCATTCAGACAATTTTTTAGTCTGCAAGGTATGATCGGTTCCAGCAACCATCACCAGCGTCTGTTTAACATGGTGCAGGAATACTTAGGGGCAAGATCTGACTTGGACACCTTTCCCACCGAAAATCCTCTGGGTTACTGGGTCTTGAGGATGGATCACTGGCCAGAGTGGGCTCACTGTAGTAGTACCTTGACATTCCCCTTCTCTTTTTCCCTTTGAACAGATCAATCAAAGAATTCAGTGAGAAACCAGTACTTTAGGAATCCCTTGTCCTGTATTAAGATATCTTGCATATATTAAAAGAATTTTTTTTTAAATCACTTTAAAACATTACTCAAAATAATATTATTTTATTTATGTAACTGTCAACTGAAGTTCTTGATAGCAACTGGCAGCAGTCAACGATTGTGAAGCAGTGCTGGCATGAAGATTATGGATCTTTATTTTAATATTATCATAGGTAGCAGGGCTATAGCTTCATAGCACTGGTGCTTTCTTAAGGGGGCCCATAGAGAAAGGTCCCCCTGATAATTTGGAGAAATATTTATTCATGACTAGTAACTGATTGTGCATGGGCAATCATAAAAAGAAATATGAGATGGCATGTTTGGTACCCAATATAAATCCTTCTTTAATTATCATTTTCTGTGCAGTGCTGTCGTGTTTCTTTGTTTAGGGTGGGGATATGCAGATCATCTCAGCCTTCCATTCTGCTGACCAATGCCAGGACATATAACACATGACTGTATACTAACTTGTATCTTGACAAATCTATGTTTATATTTTAAACCCATTTATTATTTAGGTGACCTATCGGAAATAACAGTTTGCAAATACCTTCCCAAATGCTGTAAACTCTTTTAAAAAAGAAGAAGATGGTAAGGGACCACCTCTGCTTGCTTCGTTTGTTGTGGGTTGCATATAAAGGCAAATCATAATGGGCTCTAGATTTTATGGCCAGGTATTTCCCTAGCCATCACTGCTAGGAAAATATCTGATCATGTATGGTTATCTGGGTCCATGCAGTTTAAATTTGACTGGTTGAAGGTTGAGTGTGCATGTAAATATTGGCGGTATATCTACCACTCTGAGCATAATTTGGCCATTACTTGCTATCATGTTGGGCCTCTAGAACATTTTCCCTCACACTACTCTCCATTTCCAGCATCTCTCTAAATGTCATTTTGCAGAAGAAGCGTTGTCTCCTCCCTGCAACTGCTGCATATACAGAATGCACCATTTCATTCTTAATTTAATTTTGTCCAGTATGGGGCATTTTTCCAATGTATGTAATTTCTGTATGTCATCTGTCTGAGAAGTATAATCATATTTCTGGAACATTCTATGTTTGTGTAATATGCCAGATTTCAATTTGATTTTTTACAAGCTTGCCAACAAACATGTGGTGTATTAAAAAAAGCAGTATTTACACGATACACAATTCTCAATTAAATATTCCCCTGAGTTTATACAACACCTATAGAAATCGGTACCGTTTGTTAAACACATTTAAGCTTCAGCTTGACTTTTAACACATTGACACTGTGTGCCCATTATTTGTAAAATATTCATCATATTTACCATGGTTCAACTTTGATTTTAGAATGTATTGACAGAATAAATTTTATATTTAAAGCCTGTCAGATGAGAACATTTTTTTTTTCTGTGTATGTAGCTCAGCTTTAATAGATAGATCGCACTGATAATAACACCTTATCTTGCTTTTGGGCTTGTGATGCAGCTGCAAATCATTAGCAATAATTATTTTGAATGGTGTTCTAAAGTAAAGGCCCTTAATTAAACATAATAACTTTGTGCCTTGGTTGGAAAGGATCCAAACAGATAAGCTCTTTTTTTTTTTTTTTTACAGAATTTTACTTTTCAGTACGAACTAAAAGGGACTTATTAACAAGAAGTGTATTTTCTAATTACACTTGTCCTTGTTTGTATGCTATTCATTAACTACTTAGAGTCAAAGCCAATATGATCTAATTTCCTGTACAGGACAAAACTCTGAACCTGACTAATGTGTGATCTTATTTTATCTGACATGATTCTACATCACTGTGCACTAACCTCTGAGTTAATGTGCTGCCTGCTTACAAATCTATTATTGGTGTTAAAGAAACAGTATCTTACATAAAAGCCAAATCTTGCATTTCTAAAACTGCCTTTGTTATATGAAAATAAAGTGTATTTTTTTTCTTTGCAAAGACTTTAATTAAGTTTTAAAGATTCTACATACAAAAAATGGCAAATGTTTGCACAGACAGGTATTATGAACTACATATAATATATTTTTGATACAGATTATAATTTTAGGATTCTACATCAGACAGGAATTTTAGTTTGGTAGCAGTAAATGGTAGTAGTGAAATTTCAACTCATTTCGGCTTATTATAGAGAAAAGTCTTTCACTGTATGCATGATACTGCATTGCAAATGAAATAAGACATCTATATCATTAAGCTATAATGATATCTATCTATCTATCTATCTATCTATCTATCTATCTATCTATCTATCTATCTATCTATCTATCTATCTATCTATCTATCTATCTATCTATCTATCGGTTATTAGGTTACATATAGTTATTGATAGTTAACAGAAGTGAACTTTTCAAGTCATAGTTACAGGGTTATCGATTTTACCGCTGTGTGAGATTAGGCAATGAGATATAGGTTTGAGACTAAAATGGGTTTGATGCATAACCAGTCAATTTGCTGACCTAGTGAACTAAGGCACAATTTCAGTGCTATAGCAACCACCTAACCACAATGCACTTCCTGTCATTTAAACTTAGAACAGATGGCATAGAATGGCCAATAAAGGGGCATTTGGCTAGGCCGCCCCCCCCCCCCCCCACTATAAAAGATTTCATTCCCTGCAGCCATATTGAAAATGTGCTTAGCTGAAATAGGAAAAGTAAAGGAAGTGCTGCTAATAAAGTGCATTGGGACAGATTAGTGTAGGGCTTGTAAGTACTGGTCTGTTAAAGTAAAGGTAAACCCTCATTGTATGTCTTGTAGGCAGCACAATGTCATGTATCTTGGGGATGAGGAATAGGTTTTACATCTTAATGCTGATGACATCCTGCGGCTTCTTTACAGCCTGTTGCTGTCCACATGCACTAACGTTATAACAGGCTGTAGGTGTTTTTTTTTCACAGGCTATATTTCCTAATTGTTGCTGACTGCGATTGATCTTTTTTTTTCATAGCCTGCCCCTGTGCACATACACTACAGTGATATCAGGCTACATGTGTTTTTTCACAGGGTATATTTCCTAATTGTTGAGTGCTATTTTTTTTTTTTTTTTTAATCGTTCTCTTTGGGAGAGCATGTGACAGGATGATTTATAGGCAAGATTGCAGGAGACAGTGTCATCCCATAACACAAAGTGCCCAAACAAAGACCTTTCCTTTATTTCAGCAACACCAGCTGTGTTTTTTTTTAATGAAGCCCAGCTATTAAACTAAAAGTAGGCATTTCTAATGATACTATTATCTTAAAGCTTACAGTCATGTGCAAAACGTAGTACACTCTGTGGGAATTGTCATTTTTTTTAACATATTTGAACTGGCAAACATTAAATATTTAAATATCCTATCTACAAAACATATTCATCATAACAGTGTTACAATCATATATCAGAATGTAAAGTATATAATTTATTATTATTTACAACAATCCAAGCTATTCTAAAACACGCCCTAAAACATACATAAAACACAATACTGAGATGTTACAATCATGAGTACTACCACAAATATGTTTACCATCACCCTAATAGGTTTCAAATGACATTTAACTTAAGCTTCATTTATAACAATTATAACAGAATTTTCATTGTAAGATATGTTTTCCAGAATACATCTACTTCTTCAGACCACTTAAAAGTATCTACAGATACATAAATATATATTTATATATATATATGTATATATGTGATCCCACTCTTCCGGTAGGGAGCGCACTTGCATGATCACACTCAGCGGAAGCCGAGCAGTAGATACCGCAGACTCAATGTCTGCCGGCACCTGCCGATCATCAAGTAGAGGGGCAGAATGGCAGTCTGCCTATGTAAACAGGGCAGATCGCCATTCTGACAGGAGGTATGAGAGGAAATGTATGTCCCTGCAAAGCAAGGAATACATTTCCTCTCTTCCCCTAGTAAATGCACCTCCCACAGTACAGTAAAACACTGGTTAGGCTCACAACTATCCCTTTGATCACCACTGATGTTAACACCTTTCCAGCCAGTGTCATTAGAACAGTGACAGTGCATATTTTTTTTCGCACTGATCACTGTATTAGTGTCACTGGTCACCAAAAAGTGTCAAAAGTGTCAGCTAGTGTCAGAATGGCTGCCACAAAATCGCAGTCCCATTGTAAGTCCCTGATCGCTGCCATTACTAGTAAAAAAAATAAAAATAAATGATAATATCCCATAGTTTTCCTATTTTTTAGCACTGATCACTGTATTAGTGTCACTGGTCCCCAAAAAGTGTCAAAAGTGTCAGTTAGTATCAGAATGTCCACCATATTATTGCAGTGCCGCTATAAGTAGCTGATCACCACCATTACTAGTAAAAAAATAAAATTAAAATAAATAAATCTATCCCATAGGTTGTAGACGATATAACATTTGCGCAAACCAATCAATATATGCTTATTGGGATTTTTTTATAACAAAAGTTTGTAGCAGAAGACATATTGACCTAAATTTCTGAAGAAATTAGATTTTTTCTATTTTTTTTATTGGATGTGTTTTATAGCAGAAAGTAAAAAAATAATGTGTTTTTTTCAAAATTGTTGGTCTTTTTTTGTTTATAAAAAATAAAAAAATGCAGAGGTGATCAAATACCACCAAAAGAAAACTCTATTTGTGGGGAAAAGAAGGACATGGGTTTTATTTGGGCACAGTGTATCACTGTTGTTTGATTTTCAATTAAAGTAACGCAGTGCCAGAAAAAATGGCCTGGTCATAAAGGGGGTAAATCTTCCGGAGGTCAAGTGGTTCAATAGACTGTGCCCCTCACACATAAACTAGAAGAACATGTATGAATGAACATAAGATGCATATAATAACATCATGTGACATTACTAACAATAATTTTTAAAGGAAAAATACAACATATACAGTATCTCATAAAAGTGAGCACACCCCTCACATTTTTGTAAATATTTATTATAACTTTTCATGTGACAACACTGAAGAAATTACGCTTTTCTACAATGTAAAGTAGTGAGTGTACAGCTTGTATAACAGTGTAGATTTGCTGTTCCCTGTAATTCAACACACAGCCATTATTGTCTAAACATCTGGCAACAAAAGTGAGTACACCCCTGCCACTGGAGTCCTCTTCCACTCCTCCATGATGACATCACGGAGCTGATGGATGTTAGAGACCTTGTGCTCCTCCACCTTCCTTTTGAGGATGCCCCACAGATGCTCAATAGGGTTTAGAACTGGAGACATGCTTGGCCAGTCCATCACCTTTACCCTCAGCTTCTTTAGAAAGGCCGTGGTCGTCTTGGAGGTTTGTTTGGGGTCGTTATCATGTTGGAATACTGCCCTACAGCCGAGTCTCCAAAGGGAGGGGGATCAAGCTCTGCTTCAGTATGTCACAGTACATGTTGGCATTCATGGTTCCCTCAATAAAATGTAGTTCCCCAGTGCTGGCAGCACTCATGCAGCCCCAGACTATGACACTCCCACTACCATGCTTGACTGTAAGCAAGACACACTTGTCTTTGTACTCCTCACCTGGTTGCCACCACACACGCTTGACACCATCTAAACCAAATACGTTTATCTTGGTCTCATCAGATCACAGGACATGGTTCCAGTAATCCATGTCCTTAGTCTGCTTGTCTTCAGCAAACTGTTTGCGTGCTTTCTTGTGCATCATTATTAGAAGAGGCTTCCTTCTGGGATGACAACTATGCAGACCAATTTGATGCAGTGTGCGGCATATGGTCTGAGCACTGACAGGCTGACCCCCCCCCCCCCTTCAACCTCTGCAGCAATGCTGGCAGCACTCATACGTCTGTTTCCCAAAGACAACCTCTGGATGTGAGGTTGAGCTCATGCACTCAACTCCTTTGGTCGACCATGGCGAAGCCTGTTCTGAGTGGAGCATGTCCTGTTAAATTGCTGTATGGTCTTGGCCAGTGGCGTCGCTAGGGGGTGGCTTTTGGGGCTATAGCCCAGAATCTGGGGCCCATAGCCCAGAGTCTCTGCAGGGGTCCCCAAGGGAAGGGTAGGCTCTCTGGGGACCCTTATGTAAGTGGGGAGGGGCTCTCTGGCGATCCTGATTTAGGGGGAGGCTCTCTGGGGATCCTGATTTAAGGCGGAGGGTCTCTGGGGACCCTGATTTAAGGGGGAGGCTTTCTGGGGACCCTAATGTAAGGGGGACTCTCTGGGGACCCTGATGCAAGGGGAGGCTCTCTGGGGACCCTGATATGAGGGGGGCTCTCTGGGGATAAATATACACACACGTATATTATATACATGTGTATACTGCCCAATAGTATGACTTTCTTTACTACGCTGCTATGGGCTCTAGCCCCAGATCTTTTGTAGACCTAGAAAAGCCCCTGGTCTTGGCCATTGTGCTGCAGCTCAGTTTCATGGTCTTGGCAATCTTCTTATAGTTCAGGCCATCTTTATATAGATCAACAATTCTTTTTTTCAGATCCTCAGAGAGTTCTTTGCCATGAGGTGCCATGTTATACTTCCAGTGACCAGCATGAGAGAGAGTGAGTGCGATAACACCAAATTTAACACACCTGCTACCCATTCACACCTGAGACCTTGTAACACTAACGAGTCACATGACACCGGGGAGGGAAAATGGCTAATTGGGCCCAATTTGGACATTTTCACTTAGGGGTGTACTCACTTTTGTTACCAGCGGTTTAGACATTAATGGCTGTGTGTTGAGTTGTTTTGAGGGGACAGCAAATTTACACTGTTATACAAGCTGTACACTCACTATTTTACATTGTAGCGAAGTGTCATTTCTTCAGTGTTGTCACATAAAAAGATATAATAAAATATTTACAAAAATGTGGGGGGTGTATTCACTTCTGTAAACCCTTCAAATCATTGTCTTAATATAGCCATTCATTTCCATATCCATAAATACCTAATTTATCCAGTAAGCTTCACAATATTATAATAATGGCACTGTCTTCTTCCACACTTTGGTCCAAAAGATATACCCTTTACCCAAAAAAAAAAAAGTAAAAACATACCTGTTCAGCAGGAGTATGGTCTCCAAAATCCCACTAAATAATATTACTGTTCCTTCAGTTATTTATGGCAGGTGGCTCCACTCTTCTCTGTCTTAGCCACCAAATTATAGAAAAGTTATGGTACCAAAAAGAATTTCACCCAGTATTCCATTGGAATAGGCAGATACAGCATCTGCTGTCAGACCTGTATCACTTACATTGATACATGTGCAGAGCCTGATTCCATCATTGGACTCCTATGTTCCAACTCCCTTAAGCTTTACTTTCAAGCCACTCTACCCCCACGCACAGTGCACTCCAAGCCTCTTTAAAGCAAATGCAGACTCTGCCACATCTTCCACTCTCACAATTCTTTCCAAATTTATCAAAGAAAGAGTGCTCCTTCTTGTGCATTAAAAACAAACTTCCGTTCCAAAGGAAAAACAAACATAACAAAATCAAATTCTCATTAAAAATAAAGCAAGATGAGAGCAGAGAGGACACCAATCAGTCCATGGAAGGAAGGGATGGTGGAAATCAATTAAAGAACCCTTGGATGGAGCCAAAAAATAATTATGACCATAGTCAGGTTGCACCCAAAATTGGAAGTGGTTTAAAGAAATACGAATAAACAGAACTTGAGGATAGTCACTGTATACACTGCACACCTATGCCACAGTCCTTACAGTACCCACAAATAACTACTAATTATTGTGCCAGCAGTCTCAGAGATATATATATAAACCTCAGAACAAGGGATCTTTAAAAAAAGTCTATTATATTTGCTTTACTACACACAAAATGTGTGCAGCCTCATTCACTGCAGTTATTTGGGCTGTGTGAATAAGCCCAAATAACTGTGGCCACTGACAGCCTGTCATTGTAGTATATGGGCTCAGCAGTGACAGCTATCCACACACAGTGTAGATGTCCCATCAGTGCCACCCATCAGTGCAGTCTATTTGTGCAGCATCATCAGTGCCCACCAGTGCCCATCAGTTCAGCCTATCAGTGCCCATCAGTGCCGCCTCATCAGTACCCATCAGTGCAGCCTCATCAGCGCACATCAGTGAAGGAGAAAAATTATCTGTTTGCAAAATTTTATAACAAACTATGAGAAAATTTTTTTTTTTTTTTAAATTTCAGTCTTTTTTTGTTTGTTTAGCAAACAAAAACAGTGGTGGTGATTAAATACCACCAAAAATAAAGCTCTGTGTGAAAAAATGTTAAAAATGTAATATGGGTACAGTGTAGCATGATCGCGCAATTGTTATTCAAAACGTGACAGCACTAAAAACTGAAAATTGGCCTGGGCAGGAAGGGGTAAAAGTGCCCAGTAGTGGTTTAAAGAAATAGGGATTGCTCCTCAGAGGGCAAAGTTAGTGTAAACTAGCCCTACATTTGCCTGGTGTTTGGTGACATATGCATCAATGAGTGACACAGCTTTCTGTGCTGAGAGGATTGTGATAATCTCTTGGGCTCCCTAAAACCCCATGCGCGTTTAAAGCTGCTTCTATAAAATGCTTGACTATCCAAAAAATGCCATCTAAATGTAATTGCAGTGCTGAAATCAATATTAAATATAAATATGTAAATTGTGAAAAACGTGTAAATAATCTATGAATCTTAAAGTGCATTTTTGCACTTCAAGATTCACCCCATGTCAGCCATCCCCACAGTTTACCTCATGTGTCCCTGAAGTGTTAGCTGGGTATAGAACTGACTGGGCAAATTGTGATACTCCTGGAAGGGAGAGAGACATATGGGGAGGGAGGGCAACAGAGTTCTGTCACAGCACAGTGCTCACTCACCCGAGGATGGAGGCTCCGACAGCGGCATCATTAATGAAGCCATTTTTGCTATTTAAGCAGCTTAGCTCATTTCCTCCTTGCCCTTGAGTGGTCTATGATCTCTAAGTGTGTTCCTTCCTGTGCTCCTGTGCACGACTTGACCTAGATGACTTCCCTTTCTATTCCTGTTGCTGATTTTTGCTCCTGACTACGCTGACTTCTGGTTTCCCGCTCTGGCATCCAAACCCTGGCTTTTTGATGATGTTCCTGAACTGTGTTATTTTTGTCATTTCATTAACAGTGTGATTTTAACTGCACTTTCTGTCTCTGTCTGGTTTATGGTTCTTGACAGTGGGGAGTGCAGGTGGGGAGCACAACAAAGTGGAATCTGCACTTTAAGAAGCATAATAGAACTGACACTTTGGGGTTGATTTACTAAAGGCAAATCCACTTTGCACTACAAGTGCAATGAGGGGAAGCTCTGCTGATTTCTATCATCCAATCATGTGCAAGCAAAATTGATCCAAACATGTGCAAGCAAAAATGCTGTTTTTTTTCCCTTGCATGTCCCCCTCAGATCTACAGCGACAGCACTTCCAAGTGGATTTACCTTCAGTAAATACCCTCCCAGTTTTGCAATATGGACTTTATTAAGACTGTTGCACATACACTGGAATAAGCACTGGTCATTTTGTATGCATATATAATTGATTAATTGTTTATTTTGAATGTATTTATTTCATTTAGCACAATGAACTTTAGTTATATTTAAGAGCAGTGCTTGGTTCTTTTGCTATTCAGTTTATATATGCTAGTTTATTCATATTTGAATTATCCATATGTTCATTTGCCCACCTGTACAGATATACCTTATACACTTTATAGGCTTATTTTCAGTTTAGGTTGAGGCTGAATTATCATATTATGGTACATATGCTTTAGGGCTTGAGTGCCTTTTGGCAGAAAAATCATAACGGAGTGCAAAAAATTTACCCATTTTAGCTCCGAAAGATTTTACCCCCTTTGTGACTAGGCCATTTTTTGCTATTCGGCAATGCGCTTTTTTAACTTTCTTTTGGTGGTATTTTATTACCACTGCTCTTGCGATATAAACAAAAAAAGACTGAAAATGTTAAGAAAAATATATGTTTTATTATTTATTTTTATTAATTTTTTTATTATTTTGGTATAAAACCTTGCCAATAAAATTATAAAAATCTAATTTCTTCATAAATTTTGGCCAAAATGTATTCTGCTGCCTGTTTTCGATAAAAAATCCAAATAAGTATATATTGATTGCTTTGCATGAAAGTTATAGAGCCTACAAACTATGATATGTATACTGGGTTTTTTTTCTTTTTTATACTACTAATGGCAGCCATCTATGACTTATAACAGGACTGCGATTTTGCAGTAGACAATCTGACACTAACTAACGCTGAGGGGAAATTACTAACTGCCACTAACATCACCAGTGCCATTATTACAGTGATCAGTGCTAAAAATATAAACTGTCACTGTACTGATGACACTGGCTAGGGAGGGGTTAACATCTAGGGGGATCAAGGGGTTAAATATGTACCTAACTATGTGTAATGTGTGTACAGTGTGCTGCGTTGTAGTAATGATCTCTTAATTTATCATCCCAGATCCCTCCCTGTGTACAGATTAAATGTCAACACAGACTTCTCAGCTGTGAATGTAAACCCAGAAGTAGGCAGCGATGTACCAGTACTGCGTACGGGCGGTCATTACGTGGTTCATCAAAGTTAAAGTGTTACTAAACCCAGGACCCTGCATGCACT
This sequence comes from Lithobates clamitans, assembly GCA_037952925.1. Lineage (NCBI taxonomy): Eukaryota > Metazoa > Chordata > Amphibia > Anura > Ranidae > Lithobates > Lithobates clamitans. The sequence continues at coordinate 7,293,867 of JBBGZY010000171.1, read as the reverse complement.
ATTGTAAGTGTACTGTCTGCCCTCATGTTGTAAAGTGCTGCGTAAACTGTTGGGCTATATAAATCCTGTATAATAATAATAATAATAATAATAATAATAATAATAATAAAAATAACTATATCTGGTCTCCCACAATACACAAAACATATGAATGAATACACAGAATGCAATCGTTTTAGTAAATATAAACTTCTAAATACCCTTTTCTCATCAGCAGTTAGAGCAGTCTTGTGACTTCTATCAGTGTCTGGTTAAGGCTTGTAGGAGGAGTTTTCATTCTCCCATGATGGTCCTATAAGGCTACAGGACCACTGACCCTCTGTCTGGACAGTGATGATTGTCCCTATGCTGATCACATGCACTCTCCCAAGAATAAAAACATCTCTAGCAATACGCACCAAACTGAGCATGTGCAGTTTGCCCTCAAACCTCAGGAGATGGATTGAGAACTGTGGAAGAAGGGAGGATCAGAGAAGACAGCCTCAAATAACCTTTTTACACAGTGCAGAGGATTAACCCCTTAGGTTTCATAGATTATAACAAGCATGCTTTACTGCATATACAGACTGATTTTACTATTGTAGGTTCAGTAACACTTTAACCACTTGCCGACCGCCCTATAACAGATATACTGCTAAAGGGCGACCAATGTGCAGAGAATCACGTATATATACGTGATTCTGCACTTCTGGGTAGTGGCCACGAATGTGCACCAGCGGTGGCTCGCTCCCGCTGTGTATAATCAGCGGGTACCACAGACTCTATATCCGCTGGCACCCATCAATCATTCAGTACAGAAGCAGAATGGCAGTATGCCTATGCAAACTATGCAGATTGCTGTTCTGTCAGTAGGGAAGGCATGGATCCTGTGTTCCTGCAAAGCAGGGACAAGGATTCATGTCTTCCCCTAGTAAAAGTACCTCCCAGTTAACCCTTTGACTGCCCCTGATGTTAACCTTTTCCCAGACAGTGTCATTAGTACAGTGACAGTGCATATTTTTAGCACTGATCACTGTATTAGTGTCATTGGTTCCCAAAAAAGTGTCAAAAGTGCCAGTTAGTGTCTGATTTGTCTGCCGCAATATCACAGTCCCGCTATAAGTTGCTAATTTGCCTTCATTACTAGTAAAAAATAAAAAAAATTACGTAAATATATCCCATAGTTTGTAGACGCTATAACTTTTGAGCAAACCAATCAATATAAGCTTATAAAGATTTTTTTTTTACCAAAAATACATAGCAGAATACATATTGGCCTAAATTGATGATGAAATTAGATTTTTTAGTGTTTATTTTATTGGATATGTTTTTTAGCAGTAAGTATATTTTTTTCAAAATTGTTGGTTTTTTTGTTTATAGCACAAAAAATGAAAAACACAGAGGTGATAAAATATCACAAAAAAAGGCTCTATTTGTGGGGGGGGGGGGGGGGGTGAAGGGCATATATTGTATGTAGGTACAGGGTCGCACGACCGCCCAATTGGCAGTTACAGTAACGCAGTGCCATATCGCAAAAAATAGCCTGACTATAAAGGTGGGGGGGGGGGTAAATCTTTCGGAGCTGAAGTGGTTAAGCTTTATGACCACAATGCAAGCAGGATAGATGACACAGGTTGAAATAAACATTGCAGTACATTATTTGAGAGACAATAACAGCAGCTTGATAAAGTCTCAATGTTAAAGGAGGAAATACAGCAGGATTTAGTTTGAAATAAATATTAGAGTTGACTATTTGAAAGGCAAAAGCCACAAAAATTGCTTAGTTAAGCTATAACATAAAATGTAGTGATAAAGCAATTTTTATTTTAAAATAAACATTAGAATGTACTATCTGAGAGACAATAGCCACACATATTTATCCTGCAGGATTTAGTCTGCGGCTAACAATGTGTCAGCTGAGGTAAAGCTGAAGAAACATTGCGCAGCACCTTTATAGTGCTGGAGCACCAGAGTAGGCTGCAAACTTTGAGACACAAAGCAGAATTTGCCCTTCAGCAAACATTAAAAATTTGTCAGCTGAGGTCCAGCTAAGGAAACATTATACATTGCACCTTTACAGTGCCAGAGCTCAGAAACAGACCATGAACGTTGAGGCGCAATGCAGCATTTACCTTACAGTAAACATTACAAATTGGAGCTGTGAAAGGATTATTTGTGGCAACTTTACTTTGCTGAGCACTGGATAGGCTGCAAACTTTGAGGTGCAGCACAAGATTTGCGCTTCAGTAATCATACATTTTGCAGCAGAGGTTTAGCTGCAGAAAGATATATGTGTGGCACCTTTACAATGCCTGAGCACTGGAAACCCCCAAAATGCAATGCAGGATTTACCCTTCAGTAAACATTATAAATTTGGCAGCTGAGGTTCAGGTGCTAAAACAATGTGTGTGGCACCTATACTCTGCCAGAGCAATGGAATAGGCTGTAAGCATTGATGTATAATGCAGGATGTACCATGCAGAAAACATTACAAATTTTGCAGATGAGTTCTAACTACACAAACATTAGGTGAAGCAACTTATTTCATGAGCTGAAATGGGAGCATCTGCAAAGGCAGCAGTTTTGCCAATATGGCTTTTACATGCTTGGCATGGGAGTGACTTAGGGATATTTTGCTCTTCCACTCCAACAAATGTGGAAGAGCCATCTGTCTAGTGACGGATTCTGCTGGAGATGGCTGGGTGGGTGTTGAAGACTTACAATAATCTCCAAGTCTTCACTTGACCCTACTTAGCTTGACCCTATGATGACCTTCTTCCACACTTGACCAGGTATATCCTAAGCTTCTGTGCCCCTCCATGAATGGCTTTTGCTCTCCTCAAACTGCTGCTGCATCATTTGATGCGAGTGTCTGAGTTGGCAGCCTTATCTTGCAAGAAATAATAATTTTTAATATAGGCATAGGGCGGTGATGATCCCCAGAACTTCCTACGTGCCTAAAAAGAGATTCCAAATTGAATTGCCATCCCTGCCTGTGTTTGTTTGACCAGGCCAGGAAAAAAACATTTTAAAAACCGATGGTGGGTGGCAAAATGGCTGGGTTTGGATCAGTGTTTAGCTCTCAGCACTATTAAAGGCCAGGTTTTTGCTCTTTTCTTTCTTGTTTCAGAGGTGTTGGCCTCTCACTTGTTGATTAAGGCCTAATCTGGTTCCCTCTGCAGAAACCTCCTTTTCCATCCATTAGAAACATTTCTTTCTCTGCTCTCATCTTTAAGGTAATATCCTTTGTAGCCATCATCTCTGCAAGGTTAATATCTAACCTGGCAGCCTTATCTCGCAAGGACCCTTTTTGGATTACAAACATAGGGACAAGGGGGTCCTGAGGCCTAGGACTTAGAAACAAAGAAAAAAAACTTGAGGAGGAAAGGGTACATTAGCAGCACCCATAGGCACGTGGTTGCTCTATGCCCCTAACCTTTACATTGCAAGGCCTTGCACTCCATGTTTAAACTTAGATGGCCAGACCATATTTACAATTTTTCACTATTTCTTTATTTTTTACTTACAGCTTTCAGAGTTCAGAAAAAAAACCCAAACCATTCATTTTCTGAAAGCATAGAATAAACTTTAAGGAGCTTTATATAAGTGAATGAATTCACATGTTTTCTGTGAACATTTAAGCTACCATTTAAGTTAGATGCCTCCAGTTCTAGCTTTGATGCTCTCAGCACAAAATTATTCACTGACTTCTGAATGTATTTTGCAGTGGACCTTCCCATAATTAAATTCCTTACATTTTGATGAATGTAGGCATAGCTTGTATGCATCCCTAGTGCTATGCTTTGTATAATAAGCACATTGAAATTAATTTAAATTGTCCACTGTACAGTGGCTATTGTTATCAAGAAATCACCTGGCTGCTTAAGGTTGCACTAATATACTGTATTCTACTGCATTCCCTACTGCAGGATGTATACTGCCAACAATATGCTGACAAAGAGGTTCCTATATATACTGTATTGTAAGCCCTCTGAAGGATTATACATAATGGAAGTTATTGTCTCTATTTCCTTTTTCTTATACCATGCAAAGGCAATGTGATTCATTGAACTCAAATCACTAATATTTGCATGCTCTAAGAATATATGCTATTTAGGATTGATCACTCACTGCCATCTGATCTTTATAGCACCTCAAAGTGCTTTCTTATTCCTTTAAAGCCTTCAAGATACATGATTGTCACTGAGCAGTGGATTGGGTTACATATTATGCTTTGGAGACATTATATTGAAATGTGTTATGCCTATGTTTTCTTAGTAGAGTTCTTCCTATTAAGACCATCAGTATGGCTGCTATATATGGTAAATTTACGGAATATACATCTTTTCAATTTTGGTAATATCTTGCTAAAGGTTTTAATTGTTGCCATTTTTTTTTTTGTAACTTGTTTTCTGGTTTTGCTATAAATATTATTGCTTTTATAATATGATAGAAGGATTTTTTTTTTATGCATTGCATATATTGTGTTTGCATCAATCTAATGATAAGCCCTTGTGGGGGGCGTGGCCTGGAGAGCAATGGAGTAGGGCACAGACTGTGAGAGCTCCACTGCCCAATACTCCTTTCTGACCATCCTGCGTGCATCTTGCCCATCTGCTACCATCCACTGCATCTGGGGACTTATCTTGCTTTCCCTGCTGCCCCTGGAGCCTGTCAGCGAATTTGAACACTGCCCGAGGCCGCTGCGGTGTGTCCGTCCAGTTCAGTGCTGTCCCCAGTAAAGGCCCCGGCTTCGGCCTAGTCTCTGGAGCGGCGGCCATATTGCTTTACCCGGCGGCAGCCAGAGCCAGCTTTCCGGGCCTCCCTGGCTACAGGGAGACTGATCCTACTCTGGAACCACCTCCGGACTACCTGGGGCCACAAATACTGTGCATCCACACCCTGTATCTATCTGGGGACAGGCTGTGGTGCAGACCTACCTCCCGGAACGGCGACCATCTTGCTACACCCGGCTGTGGCCCTGGTGAGTTCTCCCAGCATCCCTGACTGTATTTGCAATCCCCCCATCCTGGAGGAGCCTCCAGGCTGCCTGCAATCTCTGCTGAGTGAGCTCTGCCAGCATCTGAATCTTTCCTCCCTCCTCCTGTCGGCCAGAGTACATCCACAGAGGCAGTGGACATCTCCATGAGACGCTACTCATCCCGGACATCGAAAGGACGGGGTAAGAAATATACTTTCCCCCCTGTACCGGAGGAATCCGTCCCGGTCTGCAGGAACCGCGTGGGATCTGGAAGGCGCCCATCCACGATTATGGCGTCCCAGGCGGAGAGCCAGGAGCAGCCCTCGCCGCATGTAACCAGTCTTGCAGAGGTCCTGGCTGCTATTACAAATTGTCATGCCTCTGTCACCTCCCTAACCACTAAAGTAGATTCTGTGCAGCTTGATGTGGGGTTAATCAGGCAGGACATGGACAAAATGCGTTCCAGAATCCATACAGCAGAACAGCGCATAAGTCATGTAGAAGACATGGTGGAGGGCCATACCACTGACCTGCGAATGCTGCATACTAAAATTAAAGCCCTTGAATACAAAGCAGAAGATGCCGAAAATCGCAATCGGAGAAACAACCTCCGCATTGTCGGAATGGCGGAGGGTCTAGAGGGTTCACACCCGACTGAGTTTGCAGAAAATCTACTAAAAACCCTCCTGTCTCTGGCACAATTTTCACCCTTCTACGCAGTGGAACGTGCGCACCACATCCCCCCTAAACCAGGCCCACCCGGAGCCCCACCGCGCAGTTTTATACTCAAATTCCTGAACTTCAGGGATAGGGATGAGGTACTCCGCGCGGCCAGAGTACAGGGGGAACTGGCAGATCAAAACAGCAAACTTTTGATTTTCCCAGACTACTCAGTGGAAACGCAAAGAATGAGGCGCTCTTTTGACCAAGCAAAAGCTGCTTTGCGAGTAAAGGGCATTAAGTATAGTATCCTGTTCCCGGCAAGACTGCGGATTCAAGATGGTGAAACCACTAGGTTTTTTACTTCTCCCAGAGATGCTTCTGCCTGGCTAGAATCCCTCCCCCAGCACCGCTGATGGCTGCAGGTCTCCTCACATTTAACAACCTCTTACCTCAGTATTACTGCCCCCCTCTTCTGTTCATAAACTACCTGACGGGAGGACCTTGGGGCGGATATCTTGGGGAGATCATCCTCCAGGTGAGAGGTTGCCTTCTACTTCTGTTGCACCTGTTGTGCCTGACCTACTTGTTTGCAACGTTTGAAGAAAGTGCCCCTGTACAGACCAGGTGATTATGTGCAGTTGTGCACACTCAGGTTTCTGATCACCATTAAGTGCTCCGGATTTCATGGCCTATGCCAAAATGCTGTTTCCTGCTGCAGGGTTTGCCTTATATGTTGGGGGGGGGGGTTCCCCCCCTCCTTATTTTTTCCCCTGTACAGAGTCTCTTTCCTCCTGCTGAAAAGTGCCCAAACTGGAAAGACTTCCTTCACACGCACTTCTGTCTCACTGGAGGACTCTAGTGTCAGAGTCTCACTCCTCCTGCTGAAGAGTGACAAAAAACGACCAGACTTTTATTGCACTAACTTCTGACTCACTGGCAGATTCTAGTGCCAGGTAAAAGGTACTGTAGCCCTGTACTTCTGTGAAGACTGTGAAATATTAATGCAGAAGGTTTATCCTTGGTCCTGATTAAAAGGACTGTTATTCAAGGGGATGGGATTGTTTTTCTCTTGAGGTCTAATCGTCTGCTATTCCCCCCCTCTCATTTAAATGCATAAAGGGTATGAGTTTTGTTATCTCTTGGTGCGTATTTTACAGATGGAGATGAGACCTAATAACTGTGTTGCTCCTCTCCTGCACTGGCGGTGGAGCCTTTCCATATCTGCTGGGTCACTCCCCTCTCAGTGTATATATACGCCCACTGGTACACACCCCCTAGCATTGGGTGTATAATGTTTGGGGTTCTAAGCATTCCTAGGTTGGGGTTTGGGATGCGGGGAGGGGAAGGGTTAGGGGTTGGGTTGGGAATGTTAAAGGTGTTTTTTTGTCACCTCAGGTGTTTTGTGATGTCTATACTTAAGGTAATTTGGTACAGTGTCATATGTGCTACAGTGTTTCTCATGCATGGGGCCAGGATGCTGCCCCGCGAGCCTACACTGATTTCTCCCATATACCTCAAATGGCTCCAATTACAGTAATTTCTTGGAATGTTAGGGGCCTAAACTCAGTGGTTAAGCGATCCCTGGTGTTCCGCTTTCTCCAGAAACATAATCCTGACATTTGCATTTTACAAGAGACCCACCTTCAGGGCCATAAGACAATCTCCTTAAAAAGACCATTGGTGGGGTTAAACTATCACACCACTTATTCTACATATGCTCGTGGGGTCAGCATCCTGGTTTGGAAATCCCTACCCTTTAGACCCATTACTATAAAGACTGATAAGGAGGGCAGGTATGTCATAGTACACGCAAACATTTATGATAGGGATATTGTACTGGTTGGGTTGTATCTTCCCCCGCCAGCATCGGTCCAAATCCTTCATGACATTATGCAGGAGGTAGTCCAGATGGACACCGGGTTGGTACTTCTGATGGGCGATTTTAATATGGTCCCATGCGCTGCTGTGGATAGGATGTGTGCATCAACTCGTGACTCTCCTCACCTCCGGCAGTGGGTGGACACGTTCGCCCTTACGGATGTGTGGAGACACACGCACCTGAAAGAAAGGGAATATACCTGACACTCCTCCACCTATAAAACACTATCTAGAATTGACCTGGCGTTTGGATCTAGCTCGGCCCTACAATGTGTCCAGGATGTCTCTATGCTTCCCAGAGGGATCTCTGACCACGCTCCCCTGTGTCTTTCTTTAACACTAAGTGTTCCCTCTGGGTCTCCCCTATGGTGACTTTCGAGCTATTGGGCAGCAGAGGGGAAGCTCCAGGAATCTATTACAGCATCCATATGTAACTACTGGACTGAGAATACTGACTCAGCCCCTCCCCCAGTACTTTGGGATTCTTTTAAGGCCTGGGTTAGAGGAGAATTTATATCCAAGATATCACACATTAAACGAGAAAGAGCCCAGGCCCTGGAGGAGGTGGAGGGTAGGTCCATCACAATAGAGGCTGACTATATTTCCAACCAGACTGAGGCTAAATATCAAGCCTTGCAACAGGCGCTACGTGATCTCTCTGATGCTAGACTTATGGATACAAATAGGGCCCTCCTTTATTCGGCCCAATGGGTGTTTGAGTTCGGGGGGAAGAATGGGAAGCTCCTGGCTTGGTTAGCAAGGGGCAACATCCCCTCCACTCCTATTGGGTCCAATAAAGACTGCCGAGACCAGCTTCTCACCTCCCCCCCCCAACATCAATACTAGATTTAAAGATTTTTTTAAGAACTATATACATCTAGGGCTGACTATACAGAATCTGACCTACTGACCTTTTTAGACTCTGTGTCCTTTCCCGCCCTGTCTGAGGGAGATAGGGAGAGGTTGGAGGAGAATTTTACACTGGAAGAGGTCCAAATGGCCATGGGAGGCCTGAAGAGTGGGAAGGCTCCGGGGGCAGATGGGTTGCCCTCTGAGTTCTATTCTACCTTCACAGAACTCCTAGCTCCCAAATTACAGACATTATTCTCCAACATTGAATCTCTTGAGGCCTTACCAGACTCAATGAATGAGGCTGTCATAGTTCTTGTCCCTATGCCGGGTAAGGATCCTCTGGACTGCTCGTCATATAGGCCCATCTCCCTTTTAATCGTGGATGCAAAGATATTTGCAAAAATCCCTGCTAATAGGCTCTCTCAGGTGATAGAGGATCTGGTGAATATTGATCAGACAGGGTTCATGCCTGGGAAGGGGACTGACATCAATATTAGAAGGCTCTTTCTTAACACATCCATAACACATGACAATCAAGGCACTAGGGTAATCGCCTCATTAGACGCTGAAAAGGCATTCGACTCTGTCGAATGGACCTATCTGTGGGAGGTCTTGCGTCGGTTTGGCTTCGGCCTCAAATTTATACGTGGGGCGGCCTCCACTCCTCTCCGCTGGGTTGAAGAATTTCGTTATTTGGGGGTTCAGGTGACGAAACATCACTCGGACTTCTTGGGGAAAAATCTGATGCCTGTTTTGTTGACCCTTAGATCCAAGTGTTCAACATGGTCAAATTTGCCACTAAATTTGATAGGCCGCATTAACCTACTAAAAATGATCATATTACCCAAATTTAATTATTTATTCAGAAACTGCCCGATATGGATCCCAGTCAGCTTCTTCAAAGAGATAAACAAATGCATAGGTTCCTTTATATGGAATGGGGTGGTACCGCGGTTGGCCAGATCCACGCTCTGGCTATCTGCTCACTTGGGTGGGTTAGTCCTACCCAATTTTCAAGTTTATTACTGGGCAGCGGTACTAGTGACAGTCCAGTGGTGGTACCAAGGGGATAGATACAATGCGGCGGTATGCCTGGAGGCGAACTGCTTGGGCTCCCTTGCTGGGCTCCGCAGCTTTCCATACAGGGGTCCCGGGGCATATGGGACAACACCGGGACCAACCAGGATAACGTGGCGGGTGTGGACCGCTGCCCGGTGGCGCTTTTTGCGGCCGGATCAGTGGTCTCCAGCACAACCGTTGTGGGGCAATCCCACCCTATCACAACTTCGTTCCATTCCGGATCCACAGTTGTGGGCCAGGTTTGGCATCACGACACTGGACCACATTGTGTCCCGGGGTACCCTATTGAAGTTTGCAGATATGAAGGTTAAATATAATTTACCAACCTGGATGGCATTCAGATACCTACAACTCAAATATGCCACTGGAGCCCAATTCCCCCGGCCGATCACACTCAAAGCTGATCCTATAGAGAAACTGTTGGCTCCGGGTGATCTAACCAAGCCTCTTTCTACTCAGTATAGTGCGTTACTGGGCAATGAGGCTCCAAAAATAGAACGTTTGTGGGAAACGTGGCACAGTGACATACCCTCACTGGATAGGGAGGGATGGGAGGACTGCCTGGAGTATGGCCCCAAATTAGTCATCTCCTCTAGAGATAAGTTAATACAGGTAAAAGTTTTGCATAGGGTATATTATACACCCCAAAGACTTCACAGGATGTACCCAGACAAAGAGCCCGAGTGTCCCAGATGTAAAGCACATATAGGAACCTTCTTCCACATGTTCTGGGACTGTCCTGTCATTTCCACTTACTGGACGAAGGTCTTTAGGGAAGTTAATTCTAGACTGCAACTGACACTCCCAATGTCACCTGAGATGGCATTACTGGGAGTTCACCATGACGAGCAAAGACCACACCACTTAAAACTACTAATTGCATACCTATTCTTTTATGCCAAAAAAGAAATCCTCCTCAAATGGATCCTACCAGACCCCCCCTCCATCTCCTCCTGGAAGGCACTGATCAAAGCTGCATTGCCCATGTATAGAATTACGTATTTGAATAGTGGCTGTAAGTGGAAATATGAAAAAGTCTGGGCCCCATGGACCTCTGACTACTGTACTGGCGAGGATCTCATATCCTAAGATAGGTAACTGTAAAAGATATACTACTAGATACTTACGCGGAATGTATTAACTTAGTCCACATGCTACCTGTATGCGAACTTTTTCTGCATGTTGTGCTTGTTCACTGTATTGTCTGGACCTGTATGTACACAAATGTATTCCATGTGATGATATGTACTGTACCTATGGATATGTTTTTATTCAACCTATATGACAACAATAAAACACCTTTGTTTGTAAAAAAAAAAATGATAAGCCCTTGTATTTTTGTTCTTTGTTCTAGATTTTTTGAAGGCTAGATTATAGCCGCATAATAGTTTTATATATAAATGCTATTTACTCTCAGCACAGTTCAGCAGGGTAATTTTTCTCTTATATACATACAGTGCCTTGAAAAAGTATTCATACTCCTTGAAATCTTCCACATTTTGTCATGTTACAACCAAAAACGTAAATGTATTTTTATTGGGATTTTATGTGAGAGGCCAACACAAAATGTCACGTAATTGTGAAGTGGAAGGAAAATAATAAATGGTTTTCAAAATTTTTTTACAAATAAATATCTGAAAAGTGTGGCATGCCTTTGTATTCAGCCCCCTTTACTCTGATACACCTAACTAAAATCTAGTGGAACTGCAAACCTACCAAGACATTGCTGTCCACTTAAACTGACAGGCCGAGCAAGGAGAGCATTAATCAGAGAAGCAGCCAAGAGGCCCATGGTAACTCTGGGGGAGCTGCAGAGATCAACAGCTCAGGTGGGAGAATCTGACCACAGGACAACTATTAGTCATGTACTCCACAAATCTGGCCTTTATGGAAGAGTGGCAAGAATAAAGCCATTGTTGAAAGAAAGCTATAAGAAGTCATGTTTGCAAGAAGCCATGTGGGGGACACAGCAAACATGTGGAAGAAGGTGCTTTAGTCAAATGAGACCAAAATTTTACTTTATGTGTGGCAGAAAAACTAACACTGCACATCACTCTAAACACACCATCCCCACAGTGAAACATGGTGGTGGCAGCATCATGTTGTGGGCATGCTTTTCTTCAGTAAGGACAGGGAAGCTGGTCAGAGTTGATGAGAAGATGGATTGAGCCAAATACAAGGCAATCTTAGAAGCAAACCTGTTAGAGTCTGCAAAAGACTTGGGTGGAGATTCACCTTCCAGCAGGACAACGACCCTAAACATACAGCCAGAGCTACAATGGCATGGTTTAGCTCAAAGTATATTCATGTGTTAGAATGGCCCAGTCAAAGTCCAGACCTAAATCCAATTGAGAATCTGTGGCAAGACTTGAAATCTGCTGTTCACAGACGCTCTCCAATCTGGCAGAGCTTGAGCTATTTTACAAAGAAGAATGAGCAAAAATGTCACTCTCTAGATGTGCACAGCTGGTAGAGACATACCCAAAAAGACTTGCAGCTGTAATTGCAGGGAAAGGTGGTCCTACAAAGTATTGACTAAGGGAGGCTGAATACAAATGCACGCCACACTTTTCACATATTTATTTGTAAAACATTTTGAAAACCATTTATCATTTCACTTTACTTTATTATGTGCCACTTTGTGTTGGTCTATCACATAAAATTACAATAAAATACACTTACATTTTTGGTTGTAACATGACAAAATGTGGAAAATTTCAAGGGGTATGATTAATTTGTAAAAATAGCTACAGTTCCCAAATTTTATTATGTTGTTGCAAGGAATTTTGTAGTTTAGTTGGCAATTATTCTGTCAGGACCCATATTCAGCAAGTGCTCATTTGTGCACATGCTTGGGGATGTGAGCATAGGAGTTTAACAAGATGTACATCCCACATGTGCCATGGCACACATGTGCAGACACAGGCGTTCCCACAGAAGTTGGCACCTGGCGGCCTATTTAAACCTAAGGTGTGCCTAGCCTCTAGCTCTGATCCCTGTGTTCTGTATTCCTGAAATCTTACCTCTGACCAGGTTACCTCTGATGTTTCTCTTTGGATTCCCCTTGCCTTTGATGCCTGCCACTGACCCATGTTACTGACCCTGCCCTGGACTTTTAACTTTTTCTGATTCTGTCTGCTGATTTGTACCTCACTGCCAGCCTGGTGCTGACCCCTGCCTATCTCTGCCCTGGATTCTGATTGTGATTCTGTACCTATCTGCCTGGCTATAACCAAACTAGGCTTTGTGACCTGGCTCCTTGCTTCTGCTCATCCAACATCAGCATCTCCAAGCTCAGGTTCACATAACCAGCTCCCTTCCTCCTGCGCCCTTCCACTGCCCTATTAGTTACTGTCTCCACCATCAGGGGTGCTTGGATGGGAATTGTGCAGGAGGCCACCCTTATCACCTCAGGGTTCACAGTCAGGTAAGTGACATATTCCGGAAGATAAAAAAAAATGTATACAGCAACAGGGACACTTACCTCCAATTTCACAGATATAAGGAGGATCCTACATCAGTGAAGAGATTATTTCTACAATAAGAAGCTATCAGCAAGCTGTAGGACACCCTTCATTCATCCAATGAAAGGACATAGACAATATATGTATTGCAAGAAGCTTAGATGTTTGTTACATCTCCAACAAATATTCTTCAAAGATGGAAACATTGTGTGTAGTATTTCATGTGTAAGGTACCTATGGTATAACATTTTGTATGTCTTTCTTTTTTTTTTTTTGTAAAGAAAAAAAATAGAGCTTTTGGTAGCATATGAGCATAGAATTTGCCATATTTCTGTGGTAGTTCCTTACCCATGATGTTTTCCGATTTTTTTTTTTTCATATATAGGTGTTTGGGGAAGGGATCATTTGAGATCAGTCACTTCCAGGAGGGTATAGCATGACAGATTTCTTCAAAGAGGATCAGTTTCAAAACTGTTTAACCTATAGAAAAGCTCTGGGTATAATGATGAATTTGTACATATCTGTAAGAAACATGTTTTAGGATGTCATGTTTGTTTAGAAAATGAGTAAGAAAAGTGCAGTTTTTTTAATTATTCCACTCCACCACATTGGGAGGAGCCAGGGTGTTCGTCACCACGCTTGCACATGCGCGCCGGATCATGGCCATCTTGGATGACGGCATCTAGGGGATGTTTCCATTTACAGTGCTGTTTTTACTTATTTCAAGTAAGTGCAATTTTATTCAATAAACTTTTTATTAAGAGGTTTTACACTATAGGAAGTGTTTTTTTTTTTTTTTTGTTTTTTTTTTTTTTTTACATGTCCAATTGGGATGTCTAAATGGTTGAATAACTGGAGCTGACACCTAATATTGGGGTCATACCTGCTGTAATATTTTTGAATGCTCAGGTCAAGTAAAGATCAGAGGAATCTTATTATACAGCTGTTTTTTTTTTTTTTACTACTTTTATCGGAGGGTCAAATCTATCTGGTTAGCTTTCTTTATGCACCATGTGGGGTGAAGCACTTGCAAAAACTTGATTATCATCATATCTGACCGAAATCACCATTTTCCAAGCTCACCTGGCATTGGGACTTTCTCCATATGTGTACTAATATATACTTGGCTGGAAATTGTTATTAAGGAATATAATATCAGAAATCGCACACTATTGTTGACTGAAGTTATCTCTCTTTTTGCTGGGAATGGGACTTTTTTCCACACGCATTTTTATATATTGGTTTGGATTTATTTTTTGATTGTATTTCTTTCGTAACACGTTTTTACTTGATAATATCTGGGATTACACACTGAATATTTTGCATTCACTGCAAGTGTTACATCCGGATATTCATATGGTGCAGATTTGCTACCGTTGGTTGCACAGCAGTTAACCTATATTTTTTATCTAAGAGTGTAACACCTTCTGACACTGTTTCAAATTACATATGATATTTTTGTTGTATTCACATTTGTTGGTAGTATATTGCTCAGGACACCTTAAGAATGCAATATCTGGATAATATCTATGCAATTTTTTGTATCTTTTATTTTATTTTTCTGTTAACTCTAAGTGCTACACATTTTTTACTTACCACATTGCCAAACTGAAAGAGGACCTTTTTATTCCAAGGGCTTGACATCTGATTAGGTAGGGATGGGTGAAAGGTTTGGCCTGAGCATAAGTTCAGGCCGAACTTTCGCTGTTCAGTCATTCTTGCAAACAGCCGAACAAACGCGTTGTTTGACCATTTGTCCGGCCCCCCGAACCGACCACAATGCATTGCGGCGTTGAACAGTGCATTGCAAGCCCTGATTGGCTGAAGCAGTGAAAGCTTCAGGCAATCAGGGCACAGAGCACTGTCAGAGTCATGATTGGACACTGTCATCGTGACTTTATCCAATCATGGTTCATTCCCGCCCCACAGTATAAAAGTATTCTTTCAATGGCAGCCATTTTCAGTGTGATTTCGGCATGGAGAGAGATAGAACAGGGCTCTGTTCAGTGCTATTAGTTAGTTAGTGTGCTATTTTTCTCCAATTGTCAGTGTAGAATATTAGTTTAGTGTCAGTCTAGGGATGCTGTGAGTGTAGTGAGGAGGACCATTATTTAGCTTTGCATAGTGTGCAGCTAGAGTAGGGACAGCTCAGATGGTTTCACTGTAGTGTAGTGAGACCGTGTCATTCATACATACATTAGTGTAGAGTAGGGACAGCTCATATAGTTTCATTGTAGTGTAGTGAGACCGTGTCAGTAATCTTGACATAAGTGTATAGTTAGAGTAGGGACAGTTCAGATAGCGTCAGTGTAGTGACAGTTGAACACTGTCTATTTGATTGCATTACTACCAGTTTAATGCCATTTACTTTTGTGTGCATTACTGCCAGTTTAACACCATATAGTTTTGTGTGTGTTACTGCCAGTTTAACACCATATAGTTTTGTGTGCGTTACTGCCAGTTTAACACCATATAGTTTTGTGTGCGTTACTGCCAGTTTAACACCATATAGTTTTGTTTAACATCATTTACTTCTGTGTGCATTACTGCCAGTTTAACACCATACAGTTTTGTGTGCATTACTGCCAGTTTAACACCATACGGTTTTGAGTGCGCTACTGCCAGTTTAATGCCATTTACTTCTGTACGTGTTACTGCCAGTTTAATGCCATATTGTCAGGGTACTCACCAGGGCCGAGATGCTGAGAGCGGCTCCCCTTGCAGCTGAGTGCGCTATACCCCTGGAGGTGGCACAGAGGGTACACCTGGACGGTGATCGGCAGAGGAAGCAGACTGGGGCTCCAACACCTTGGTCCTGAGGTAGACAACTGGAACAAAGTATGTAGAGAAGCCAGGGGGTCAAACACAGCAAGCCGGTAGGAAGGAAGTCCGTTTAAACAAGCCAAGGTCATACACAGGAATCAATCAAATGGGAGAATCCAAGACAGGCCGCGGTCAAACACTGGAGCAGGCAGTAGCGAAGTCTTTAAAGAGAATCCGGGGGTCAAACACTGGAGCAGACTGAAGAGGAATCCGTTAAGCAAGCCGAGGGCAAGGTACAGGAGAAGTTCAAGGGTGGTCAAGGCAATCCGGGTCACAATAGGCAGGAGTCAATAGCAGAACAAAGGCACAGGAACACAGGAGCTGAAATGACAAACCAGCAATAAGCCAGAGAGCTGGGCTGCCTTTTATAGGGCCACCAGGGGAACTCACATGTGTGGCTAAGATGCGTACGTGCTTACGCCGTTTCACCATGTCGCGGCCCGCTGACTCGCACGTCTGTGTGCCATTGCGCCGTGACGCGGTCCGCAAACAAAGTTTCTGATATTTCTCTGACACATATAGTTTTGTGTGCGTTACTGCCAGTTTAACGCCATATAATTCTGTGTGCGTTACTGCCAGTATAATAAACTAAAAATAAGTAAATAACTGCGCTAAGTGCATAAATAGTGAAAACATAAAATGAGTGCGTTTTAAATTACAAAATTGTGATGAAACGTCCTCCTGCTAAACACTAAACCTCGATATAAGGCAAAGACTAAATAAACAAAAATCAGTATAGCACTGGATATAAAAGATAAAAAGTAATGAAAAATATGACCTAAAACATGTTATGCACAATCCCCAATATCACTGGATGCCCAATGAATGAGGCATCTTCAGTGAAAAAGAGGTGTGTACACAATGAATGAACAATGTGACATTGAACAAGTGATGCAGTGTATATATATATATATATATGATATAAACACACGTGGTTTGCTCATCAAAAACTTATGTTATCATGAAATGAAAATCATATAAGTGATATTCCTCGTTACTGTGAGTCCATACCTACGAGGGTATATATAAGAAAAAATATATAAAATATGTAAAAATAGAAATTGTGAAAATAATAAGTTCATAAGTGTCTCAAATAAAGAATATATGATAATTCCAAAGAAATCCAGAAAAGGCTTATTGCAGGGTTCAGGATTGCTTGGTCCACCTCGAGTGCAGCCCACCACCAGATGTAAGAATTAAAGGCTTACCAGAAAGCCTCTGACCACCCTTACTCAGGGGGTCAATACAGGCTTAGTAGTGGAAGGTATCCGGGGATGGTAAACTCTCTGGACTGTTTTCCCGCTCTCCTCGCCAGACAAATGGTCCACAGCAACAGGGACTCCAGTGTGGAAGAAAAAACTCCCTGGGATTCCTTCAATACTCCTTCCCAGGAGGCCAGATACAAATGAGCCATGGATTCCAAGAGAAAAACACAAGAAGGGACTCCAATAGTGCAGATTGAAAAAACAGGGGCTCAATTTATTAAGCTAATATGCAATAAAAACACTTACAGCAAAGTGACAATGAAAAAAGCTCCTAGGCTGTTTAAAAAAAGGGTTTGGGCATGCGCGATGCGTAACAACATTGTGACCCTACGGCCGTTTCATCACAACTGACGACATCAGGGGTACGTAATCACGTACGCGCATGTGCATTATATAACCCAGCAGCGCTGCCGAAAGCAGCGCTATTGGTTAGCTCAGATTAGACTGGATATTTTGATTGGTTAATCCAAGGCTTCCAATCTCTAGAATACACCTGGTACAAATTGGTAAACAGCTAAAACATTAGCTAAACTCATACATAACAAAAGACTAACCACAATAACGCCATCCAGTGGACATTTACAAAATCCCTTGGCAACTAAATAATCAAGTAAAACAATTTTACAATGTAGACATTTGACAGCAAAAGACGCAATTAAAACTTATAAACAGTACCATGTCTCCCTAATATATATTGATTAATATGTAGAAGAAGACAATATTAAAAATATATAAATAAAATAAGATCATGAAGTTGAAGAATTAAATTAAATTTAAATAAACTCCAGGATATGTGTTGGTTAATACAGCCCAAAAATCACAACCTGTATCCTCCTTCATAACAATGAATGACTCCCCCATTGTAATTCTCATGAGGATGTCTATAATTAAATCCTTGTCATAATCATATAGTCATAGGTAAAAAAAAACATGAGAATATCATTAGACACCCAAAATAAAAATAAAAGTATATAAAAAGGAAGACCAATAATGGAAAGAAACAGAAGACAGTCCTATGGTTGAAGGAAGGACAAAATACCTCAAATAGGACATCAACTGCCAACAACAAAACAGTACCCCGAATGGGACATCAACTGTTATTGATAAAACAGTTGATGTCCCATTCTATATTCAAGCCATTGGGGGCATGAGAACCCAATCTGTAGATCCAGTTGGTCTCGGATCTGGAGATGGTTCTCTTGCCGTTGCCAATGGGGAACATATTTCTCTATCCCAATAAAGGTAGTGCCCATTGGGTCTCGGTTATGCACGAGATCATAATGTCTGGAGACACTGTGCTTGTCAAAGCCTTGCTTGATATTGGCAATATGTTCACCCAGCCTCACGTGCAATTTTCTAATAGTGCGTCCAACATATTCCAGCCCGCAAGGGCACCTGAGAAGGTATACCACACATTTGGTGGTACATGTGATTAGCGATTTGATAGGGTATGTTAGACCCGTATTGACTGAAGTAAATTCAGTCAATCTCCTGTCCTTTAGTGTGTTGACCCTACACACTATACACCTTCTACATGGGGAAAACCCCTTGAGGTCTCCAAAAAAACTCAAACGTGCAGGTGGATCCGGGACATTGGGTGCCAACATGTGCCTAAAACTGGTGGCTCCCCTGAACAAAACCCGAGGTTTGTCCGACAATAAGGGCCCAAGGATCCGGTCATTTTTAATAACTGGCCAATGTTTTTTTATGATCCTTTTTATGGCCCAATGTTGGCTTGAATAGGTGGTGATAGAAGCAAGTCCAAAGTCCTCTCTATCCTCAGTTCGGGGAGGTTTGTCCACTAATAGGTCCCTACGGTCCCTATTTCCTACCTCTAAGATTAACGAATCATTCAGTCATAGCCCTTGCTCAGAAATTTAGACTTTAAGGTGGATGCTTCCCTGTGGAATTGTTCTATGTTTGAACAATTCCGCCTCAATCGCAAAAATTGTCCTTTGGGAACAGCTGTTAACCAGGAACGATGGTGACAAGAGTCAAGGGGAATGAAGCTGTTCCTGTCAGTTGGCTTGAAGAATGTAGAGGTGGTAATTCTTCCATTAACAATATTAATTACCAGATCCAAAAAATGGATCTGAGTCAAACTAGCTTCATAGCTAAGCACTATACCCCTGTCATTGTTATTAAGGCTCGAAAGATAGGAAGCAACCAATACTGCATCACCGTCCCATATAAAAAGGACATTGTCTATAAATCTTTTCCACATGACAAGCTGGTCAGGCCTGTCATGTAGAACTTCATCTTCCTCCCATTTGGCCATGAAGAGGTTGGCCATACTGGGGGCAAATTTAGCCCCAATGGCCACCCTCTTCACTTGCAAATAGTGTGCACCATTGTGCCAAAAGTAATTATGCTCCATCGAGAAGTCCAATAGCTCCATCACAAAATTACATTGTGTGATGGAGATATTGGAGTCTCGATAGAGGAAATGCCGCACCGCCTCATGTCCCAGTTGATGGGATATCGAAGTATAGAGTGATGCGACATCAGCTGTCACCAGCATATAAGTATCCTTCCATTCCACCTCACTCAATATCAAGGACATGTTTAGTGTCCTTAAGGAATGAGGGTGTGCCCATCACCAGTGGCTGAAGATAAAAATCTATGTATTTACCAACACGTGATGTTATAGAATCAATGCCACTGATGATGGGCCTTCCCGGGGGGTTCACTAAAGTTTTATGGACTTTTGGCAAAATGTATATGACCGGTAATCGGGGGGCCAAGGGAACCAAATGTTCCTTTTCTTTTCTATTTAAAATCCCCATATCATACCCTTTTTCTATTAGTGCACTCAGTTCGCGTTTATACGCGGCTGTGGGGTCTCATGGCAGAGGACAATAAGTATCCGTATCTGAAAGGATTCTATCCATTTCATTAGCATAAGAGTCCTTATCAAGGATGACAATAGCCCCGCCTTTATCCACGGGCGTATAATCATGTCCTTCCTATTGCATAACGTCTCTAGTCCTAATTTAATGTTCTGCTGAGGCCGCACCGATCTCAGTTTTAACTTAGTCAAATCGCTCAGCACCAAGTCACGAAAAATACTAACATTAGGTGCTGTGTTGCCAGGCGGATTGAACAGCGAAGCATTCGACAAGCCAGAATGGACCACCACAGATGCTTCCCTGGTCAATTGTCTAGATGAGTTACTCATGTATCTTTTAATGTTAAGTTTACATGTATACTTTTGTACGTCAATAAACGTTTGAAACTTGTCTAGATTACGAGGTGGGACAAATTTCAAACCTTTATTCAAAGTGGCAAGCTCATCTAATGAAAGCTCCTTGGTGCTCAAATTAATGATGCCATTAGTGTCTAAAATTCTCCTCCTTTTTGGGGTGAAGTTTCCTCCCCCCTCTGCACCCTCTCTTGCGTCGCCATTCCTTTTGTTTCTTCCTCTGCCAGCCAACTGAAAATCCCGTCTAACACGGTTTTCTCCTGTGTGTTGGCTTGGTGAGGAACCAGTATTGTTATAGTTACTACCTAGATCCAATGTGTTATCCTCAGTGGTGTTCAACAGGGGTGAAAACCTATTTCTAGTGTTGATATTGACGCCATACTGTTCGCGTTCGTCATTATATTCAAAATGACGACGTCCAGCTCTGGGATTATGTTGGTCAAGATGATGTTGACCACTATTACGACCTTGATAGTTCATCCGGCCCTCCTGTCTCCAAGGTGGAGGTGAGTGCTGGTAAGAACTGGGGAGAGAATTATTACCCCCTCTCCTATTCCTTGATTGGCTATGGTGTCGCTGTGACTTTCTCCCTCTAAAGGATTGAGGGTAATTATGATATGATGTATTAGATACAGGGACCCTTGCTTCATGGGTCACAGCCAAAGGCCGCGACTCATGACCAGCAGAAGTGGTGGGGGGATCAGTAGGGGGAGGTGTCTGCCATTTAAAGACCAAGTTGTCTTTGTAGTCCTTAGCATCCCTATTGTACTTCCTCCTTTTCTTTTGCTTTTGCTCAGTTTCTTCCTTGATCAGCATGGTTTTTAAAGCCTCAGATCTACGGGAATACTCCTGATCATCCTTAAAGGGTATGAGCCTGGTCCTAATACCGTTAATTTCTAAATCAATCATAGTGAGTCTGCGTTTCTTTTTAGCCACCAAGAATTGCAGAAAACCCACTCCTGCCTCATTGAAATACTTGAACCACTCTGCTAGTTCATTGTCTTCTTTCTGGGGGTTGACCTCCCATCTTAAGCTCCTGGGAACCATATTTTCCTTTTATATATTCCTCTAGATATGCAATGTCCCATCTTAGATGTACTTCCGTGATGGTAAGATTTTTTAGTCTGAGAAAACATCCTGCCAGATCGTCCCTCAGATCCTCCCTTCCATCAAAAACACCCGTAGTGTCTGTGACCACCTGGGACCAGTACTCAAATATATCCATCTTAAGGCTGTATTAACCAACACATATCCTGGAGTTTATTTAAATTTAATTTAATTCTTCAACTTCATGATCTTATTTTATTTATATATTTTTAATATTGCCTTCTTCTACATATTAATCAATATATATTGGGGAGACATGGTACTGTTTATAAGTTTTAATTGCGTCTTTTGCTGTCAAATGTCTACATTGTAAAATTTTTTTTACTTGATTATTTAGTTGCCAAGGGATTTTGTAAATGTCCACTAAATGGCGTTATTGTGGTTAGTCTTTTGTTATGTATGAGTTTAGCTAATGTTTTAGCTGTTTACCAATTTGTACCAGGTGTATTCTAGAGATTGGAAGCCTTGGATTAACCAATCAAAATATCCAGTCTAATCTGAGCTAACCAATAGCGCTGCTTTCGGCAGCGCTGCTGGGTTATATATTGCGCATGCGCGTACGTGATTACGTACCCCTGATGACGTCAGTTGTGACGAAACGGCCGTAGGGTCACAATGTTACGCATCGCGAATGCGCAAACTGTTTTTAAACAGCCTAGGAGCTTTTTTCATTGTCACTTTGCTGTAAGTGTTTTTATTGCATATTAGCTTAATAAATTGAGCCCCCGTTGTTTCAATCTGCACTATTGGAGTCCCTTCTTGTGTTTTTCTCTTGGAATCCGTGGCTCATTTGTATCTGGCCTCCTGGGAAGGAGTATTGAAGGAATCCCAGGGAGTTTTTTCTTCCACACTGGAGTCCCTGTTGCTGTGGACCATTTGTCTGGCGAGGAGAGCGGGAAAACAGTCCAGAGAGTTTACCATCCCCGGATACCTTCCACTACTAAGCCTGTATTGACCCTCTGAGTAAGGGTGGTCAGAGGCTTTCTGGTAAGCCTTTAATTCTTACATCTGGTGGTGGGCTGCACTCAAGGTGGACCAAGCAATCCTGAACCCTGCAATAAGCCTTTTCTGGATTTCTTTGGAATTATCATATATTCTTTATTTGAGACACTTATGAACTTATTATTTTCACAATTTCTATTTTTACATATTTTATATATTTTTTTTCTTACATCTACCCTCGTGGGTATGGACTCACAGTAACAAGGAATATCACTTATATGATTTTCATTTCATGATAACATAAGTTTTTGATGAGCAAACCACGTGTGTTTATATCATATATATATATATACTGCATCACTTGTTCAATGTCACATTGTTCATTCATTGTGTACACACCTCTTTTTCACTGCCAGTTTAATGCCATATAGTTTTGTGTGCATTAATGCCAGTTTAAAGCCATATAGTTATGTGCGTTACTGCCAGTTTAACACCATTTACTTTTGTGTGCATTGCTGCCAGTTTAACGCCATATAGTTCTGTGCATTAATGTACGTTTGGCGCATTATATTGCAGTATATTATAGTGTATCCGTGGAGTGTGTCTGTGTATTGTGAGTACTCAAATTAAAGTGCACCGAACACCTCTTTACATTGATTAAAGTGCATCCAGGTACAGATTTCCATTTCTTCTTTATATTTTCTTATAAGCACGCCCCCTCCCTCCCAATAATGTCTGGGAGGACAACAAGGAGAGGATGTGATGGTCAGTCCTCAGGCAGGGCATCATTTCCTCTGTTTAGTGAGTTTCCCTGTGCTATCCAGCCACAGCATGCAGAAAAGGTGGTGGACTGGATAGTCATAAAACAAGGAAGAATTGTTTTTTGTTTTTTTTTTAGGAAGTTGTATAATGAGATTAAGTTTACTCCCAGATAAGGGAGGTGATTTTTCATGCAAGTGGGATTGAAAAAGGTAAGCTGATGGAGTGTTTGGGGTGGGACATAAAAGGAAAGTGCTTCTGTTTTCGAGTTGTTTACCCTATAGCTGAAAAGTAAAGCATAGGTGATTAGGAAAGGCACCACAGAGAATATGCAGAGTATAAGGGGTTGAGTCAATGAAAGTAGAATCTCTTCACCTAAAAGAGAGAATTTAAATCCTCTATTTTTCACGAGTAGGAGTGTGTATATTACTCTATTGTGCACTTCTGAGGGTTTGATACAGAGCACAAATAAAAGGGAGAGAACAATCAATCCTGTCTAGTACAATTCTAGATTAGAAAGGGTTGGGAGGTTGTGTGGGGCATTTTTATTGTTGCTGTGGGGGTAAAATAGGGGGCTTTGACTGTGTATCTGAAATGATCTTTGATACCTATGTTTTGAAGACTAAATAGGAAAGCCCAGCAAACGTTTTTCTGCTTCTACACTGAACAGAAGTGATTTGTAGTTGTCTCTGTTGGCAAGATATATGAGATTGATAGCTATTCTGGTATTATCACCAGCCTGTCTAGGGGAACCATTCACACCTTTTAATTTTAATTTTTAATTAAATTTTTTAATTTTAATTTTTGAACACTTTTTCATGGAGTTAAAAAGGAAGTATGCAGTTTACCTTTTTTTTAGCTTCATTCTTTTGCTTGTGAGCTAGTACATAAAAATCTTTCCAGCCTTCTGAGAAATGCACCCTTTCTGGTAAAATACAGGTAATTACTCATGGGAAGGGCTACAGTCTGCTCTGGCTTCACATCCCAACAATAATGTTGGGATACTCCCCCTTCATTCTCCTGTGTTTGATTGATGTTGGCTCTGGGCTGTCTGCGTGCTCACGAGGCTTTACACCAGGGATCCTCAAACTACGGCCCTCCAGCTGTTGCAGAACTACACATCCCATGAGGCATTCTAAAACTCCAACATTCACAGACATGACTAGGCATGATGGGAATTGTAGTTCCTGAACACCTGGAGGGCCGCAGTTTGAAGACCCCTGCTTTACACAGTAGCAGCTGCTCCCCCCTCCTCCCCATCCCTCCTCCTCCTTACACAGCAAACAGCTCAGATCAGATTCTCTTACACACAGCTTCTATCTGCACACTGTGTAGCTGGATGCATTGCTGCACAGCCATTCTTATCTGGGCACTACACAGGTTAGAACTGCAGCATAGCAGGCAGCTACACAGTGTGTGAATAGAGGCTGTCTGTAAGAGAATTTGATCTGAGCTGCTGTGTGCCGTGTGAAGAGGAGATGTGCTGCCTGGGCTCAGGATGCATTCGATGTAGGGATGTGAGAAGGAGTTCAGTGAGGCAGCCCTTCCCAACACCCTCTTCCCTCCCAGATCCAGCCATGTCTATGCCATTTATGTATTTTCTACATTTATGCAGAGGAAAAGTACAGTGCCTGCTCTAGTTTACTGCTTAGGTTTGTGCCCGTTCAGTAAGTGTGGCTACATCAAGGATAGAAAGAGGTGGCAGAACAAAAGTAGGCAGGAAAGAAATAACAGCTGATTCATGATCACCGTAATATTTGTAAATTATTTAGCT
Organism: Lithobates clamitans; assembly: GCA_037952925.1. NCBI lineage: Eukaryota > Metazoa > Chordata > Amphibia > Anura > Ranidae > Lithobates > Lithobates clamitans. Next base: position 7,269,098 of record JBBGZY010000171.1, on the reverse strand, counting down.
TACCACACTTCTCCTTTAGGGCAGCCCATTCAAATAAATAGCCCCACAATGCACCACAAAGTCCCAAAAAAACACATACGCACCAATTTTGACATTGCAATACACCACATTGCACGGTAATGCATTATTGTGCATTGTGATGCCCTGCAACACATGTGCATTGGAGCTATGCTGCTTCAGTGTTTCGACATTCAAAATAAATTGCACCACAATGTGCTCACACACATAACATGCATTAATGTGTGTTGCAGTAACGCAAGTGTTATGGCACCACACTGCAAAGGTCCTTGGGCCTTCGTTGCCAATATTCTCGTGAATATTTTTTTTTTTTTAGGTCAGAATTCAGGATAGTTATGGGCCTGTAGTTGATGAAAATAGAGTGGTTGTTTTAGGGTTCACTTACTTTTAGGAACCATGCATTATATATGGCCTGATTTTCTTAAGAAACTATTAAATAGGGCAATCATTAGGATTGGTGTGAAAGTTTTATGTTAAAAATATGGTAGGACCTATGTCCGGTGCTTTATAGTAGGGGAGGGCAATAAATGTGTTCGATAGCTGTTCAGTGGATTTGGGTGAGTTTAGCCATTGTGCATCACACCAAGCTTTGATAGTTTGCTAGATACAAGATATTCCTAAATCCTTTCTGAGATAATGGGGTTGGAGAGGGATTAATTGATTTCAAGGCAGTTGTAAAATCTGTTGTAGTAATCTTTATAAATCAGGGCAACTTTGTAGGGGAGATAGTGCAAGGTTTGTCTTTTTATAGAGGCTGTTGAGGTGAGGTAGAATGTGTTGTTTTTTTATTTATATATACATTTTTTTGTCAGAGTAGGGGCTTTTTGTTTCCAAAATAGAGAGAAGATAAGATGGTATGCAATTTCCATGTGGCTAGAAGATGTCTGATGTCCTTAAACAAGGAAGGAAAGTTTGCTTTGTAGAAGGTGTTATATAATATAGTACCTTACTAGTGTTTTTTTCTATATTCCCTACAGCTATATACTTAAAGTAGTTGTTACCACAATCATGTGTATCACTGGCAGCCCCTCTATTATAACTAGTCCTAACACAAAGTGTAAATTTTTTATGAAAATGAAGCTTGTAAATACCGTTTTAGAGTGATCTTCAGGCCGGTCACGTGACTCCCAGCTGGTCTCTTACTCCCATCAAGGGCTACTGCAGGAGGCAGGGGAGGTCACGTGGCTGCTCAGCCCCTCCTGTAGTAGCCCTCAATCAGAGTAGGATATTGGCTGGGAGTCACTTGATGGGCCTGAATATTGCTCTAAAACTGTATTTACAGGCTTTGTTTTCATAAAACATTTATAGGGCGTACACACGGTCGGACTTTGTTCAGACATTCCGACAACAAAATTCTAAGATTTTTTCCGACGGATGTTGGCTCAAACTTGTCTTGCATACACACAAATTTGTCGGAAAATCCAATCATTCTGAACGCGGTGACGTAAAACACGTACGTCGGGACTATAAACAGGGCAGTGGCCAATAGCTTTCATCTCTTTATTTATTCTGAGCATGCGTGGCACTTTGTCCGTCGGATTTGTGTACACACGATCGGAATTTCCGACAATGTATTTTGTCGGAAAATTTTATCTCCTGCTCTCAAACTTTGTGTGTTGGAAAATCCGATGGAAAATGTCCGATGGAGCCCACACACGGTCGGAATTTCCGACAACACGCTCCGATCGGACATTTTCCATCGGAAAATCCGACTGTGTGTACGGGGCATTACACTGTGTGTGTGGACTACAGCAGTTATAATAGAGGGTCTGCCAGTGACAATTGCTAATCTGGCAGGAAGGGAGGGGGTGAGGGGGACAGGAGAGCAGAGAGCAGAGCTGCGGATGACAGAGGCGCGCAAACTGACCATGGTAGCCAGGGCTCAGCAGCCATGATTATCCTGGTCAGTACAGAGAGGGGGACACAGGAAGTGGCAGGATCAGCCAGGTTTTTTACAGTTTAGAGAGGGACAGATTAGACAGCACAAGCACTGTGCTGTTTATCTACTTCCGGACCATCCACCACACATATACTGCAGCAGGGCAGGTCGGCTGCACAAAGCAATGTACCTGTACGTTGTTTGCGCTTCCTGGTCTGGGGGGCACGTGCGCTCTTTCAGCGACCCACTCCTGCTGTGATTGGACACAGCAGGAGCCAATCAGCGGGTCTGGCAGCCGTGATGGCTGCCGGCTACCCGCGATTGTTCGGGGGAATGACAGATCGTCATTCTGTCAGAGGAAGAGAGAGGTCTGTGGTTCCTACTATTCAGGAACACTGATCTCTCTCTTCATCTAGTGTCAGCATCCCCCACACAGTTAGAAAGCACACATAGCTAACACATTTAACCCTTTGATTGCCCCTGATGTTAACCCCTCCCCTGACAGTGTCATTTATAGAGTGTCAGTGCATTTTTTTAGCACTGATCACTGTATTGGTGTCACTGGTCCCCAAAAAGTGTCACTTAGTGTCAGATTTTTTTGCCACAAGGTCGCAGTCCCACAAAAAAAAATCACTGATCGCCGCCATTACTCGTAAATAATTAACCACTTGCTTACTGGCCACTTAAACCCCCTCCTACCCAGACCAATTTTCAGCTTTCAGTGCTGACGTACTTTGAATGACAATTGCGCAGTCATACAACACTGTACCCAAATTTAATTTTTATCATTTTCTTCACACAAATAGAGCTTTCTTTTGGTGGTATTTAATCACAGCTAGGGTTTTTATTTTTTGCTAAACAAACATAAAAAGATGGGAATTTTTTTTTGAAAAATCATGTTTCATAGTTTGTTAAAAAATTCTGAAAACAGGTAATTTTTCTCCTTCATTCATATGCGCTGATGAGGCGGCACTGATAGGCTGCACTGGTGGGCACTGATGGGCTGCACTGGTGGGCACTGATGGGCTGCACTGGTGGGCACTGATGGGCTGCACTGGTGGGCACTGATGGGCTGCACTGGTGGGCACTGATGGGCTGCACTGGTGGGCACTGATAGGCTGCACTGGTGGGCACTGATGGGGACAGATAAGGCAGTACTGATGGGGACAGATAAGGTTGCATTGATGGCCACTGATAAGATGGCACTGATGGGTGGCACTGATAGGTACCAATGATAGATGGGCACTGATGGGCATTGATAGGGGGCATTGATAGGTGGCACTGATGGGCACTGGTAGGTAACACTGATGGGCACTGGTAGATGACACTGATGGGCAGCACTGTTGACGAGGCACTGATTGACAATGATAGGTGGCACTGTGGGCACTGATTATTGGCACTGTGGGCACTGATTATTGGCACTGTGGGCACTGATTATTGGCACTGTGGGCACTGATAGGTAGCACTGTGGGCACTGTTAGGTGACGCTGGTGGGCACTGGTAGATGGCACTGTTGTGCACTGGCAGGTGGCACAAGTGGGCACAGATGAGTTGGCGTCAGCTCTCCTTGATCGGGACCAATGTCCCTCTGAGAGCCGACGGTGATCGGCTTTTTTTTTTCTCCTCACGCTGTCAGGGGGATCGACCCCTCACTCTGATCTGTGATCAGCCGAGTCTCATAGACTCGCTGATCACAGAGAGCGCCAAGCATGCCCTGCAAGCACGGGCACGGGAGGACATCTGTTGATCCACACTGTAGCTGTCATTCGGCTATAGCGTTGATCTGAAGAAGTTAAAAAAAAAAAAAAAAGAAGAAAAAGTCCCTAAATCTATCCCATAGTTTGTAGATGCGATAACTTTTGCTCAAGCCAATCATTATACGCTAATTGGTATTTGTTTTACCAAAAATATGTAGCAGAATACAAATTGGCCTAAATTGATGAAGAAATTAGAATTTTTACATATTTTTATTGGATATGTTTTAAAGCAGAAAGTAAAAAATATTTTTTTTTTCAAATGTGTTGCTCTGTTTATAGTGCTAAAAATAAAAACCGCAGAGGTGATCAAATAAAAAAGAACAATTTTGTTTGAGTACAACGTCACATGACCGCGCAATTGTCAGTTAAACTAATGCAGTGTCCTAACGTGAAAAATGGCCTGGTCACCTTCCAGGGTTAATCTGCTATAAGGGACCAGGATTTTATTTTTTAGGGTTACAAAAACTTTAAGTTTTGTTCTGGTTAAATAGCACTACCCCTGCAAGGGTTGCTGGAAGTTGCATGTCCCCATTGGTTGCCCTGACCTTGCAAGCTCCCCTACACCTCTGACACTCTGGGTTCTGACATGCTTCAAGCAAATATAAAATGCAAAGATACCAATAATTAGTAAGAATTGCAAGTCAAGAAGACTATAAAAGGTGCAGGCCTAACCCAATATGAGTAATATCGCAGTAAAATTAAATCACCGGAACACACAATGAAATGTCAATTGCAATAAGTCAATTGGTTATAATAAACAGGCTGAAACTGATTATGACTTCAGAACAAGAGGGGGAAGAGGAAACTTATTCAGTCCACTCCCTCTAGGGAAAAAATGAAACCGCGCTAATGAAACAAGCTATACAAATGACAACTGTCCATCATGTAGTGAAAAACCAGGTAAAGGTATATGAAACATGTATATAGTACACATCACTAAACATATGCATTAAATGAACATACAAAAGTGCATATTCCATGTGCAACAGTGAAGATTGCAGAGTATTTTAATAAAGTCCATAAAATTAATGGGATAAGTCACCCAGGTGTTGATTGAGATATGGATAAAATCCTGATAACTAAGGATAAGGTGTTTGTTCCACCACCACCAATGAAGATACTGGCCGCTTACCAGAGACCCATGACCCCCACTACAGAGGGTCTGGGTAAGCTGGTAAAAATGGTTGCTCCAGACCACCATCAAGGAACCTGATAGTGTCACTACGATGAGATATCAGATGGATAAATGGCACAATGGCGGGACGTCAGACTCTCAGCAACGTGGTTAACCGGGATTTTGGTAGGGTGTTGCTCGCGGATGAGCCTCACATCTTCTACTCTTTGCTCCAGGATCCGCCTCTGTTTGAAGCTCTTCTCGGACGGCCACTCCCTCTAGGCCCTGATGCTACAAGAATAATGAAGTAAACAATATATATAAGGTTTGTGTAATGCCCTGTACACAGGGTCGGATTTTCCGACGGAGAAAGTGCGATTGGATTGTGTTGTTGGAAATTCCGATCGTGTGTGGGCTCCATCGTACTTTTTCCGTCTGAATTTCCGACACACAAAGTTTGAGTGCAGGATATCAAATTTTCCAACAACAAAATCCGATCCTTTAAATTCCAATTGTGTGTAGACAAATCCGACACACAAAGTGCCACGCATGCTCAGAATAAATTAAGAGACGAAAGCTATTGGCTATTGCCCCATTTATAATCTCGACGTACGTGTTTTATGTCACCGCGTTTAGAACGATCGGATTTTCCGACAACTTTGTGCGACCGTGTGTATGCAAGACAAGTTTGAGCCAACATCCGTCAGAAAAAATCCGATGGATTTTGTTGTCGGAATGTCCGTTCAATGTCCGATCGTGTGTACAGGGCATAAGAGTTTCCCTTTAATAAACGGTTGTATATCTATAAGGTGGTTGTAATCTGCCACAGGTTCATGAGCAGAGTGTCTTTGATGGAAGGAGGTCCTTGGAGTATAGGTATCCTTAATTTTCAGCTAGCTATGTTGGGGCCTAGAGATGTTACTGTGTAGTAGCAAACCAATGAGGCTGAATGTAATAGATTGTTGTTGACTTGGTTAAATTGATGATAGGCAACTCCTATCCTCATATTGATTAGTGGTTCCAAATTAATAACAACTACTGCAGTAGGGAACAGACACAAAGATACGCTCAGCATCTTTCCAAATAACTGTTCTGCATTATTATGACGCAATTGAAGGTTTTTATACACATGATTACGTAGGTATCACATTGATATTACAATTGTATGTTTATGGTAACAAAGGGCGTTACATAGGCAGGCTAATTCTAATCAGAACTCGAAAGAATGTAAACATGTACTGAAAACATTATTAGTGCCGTGTACACAGTGAGGGCAGTGTGCAATACATACAAAATTAAAAATCTGGGTCTTCAGGGAGTGTGTCCTGCACTGGGCTCACAGCAGCTGATTCCTACACCATCAATTTAACACATGTGGTTTTCCTTTGTCTCCAACCTCCTCCAATAGAGGCAATAAGGTGGCTGGATTCAAATGTACGCATTTTGCATGTTAGATTTCTACATAAACAAACTCATATTTTAAACCTTTCATTAGACAAACATTTAGTTAGCTGTATATTTGCTGCGCAGAATGTGGTACCATTAAAAATTAAATATTTGACCAAAATAATGTCTGTAACTTTGTCTAATAGCACCTTTGCATAAAGCTACAGCTCTGATATATCGGGATGAACCCTTCATTACTGGGTCCAGCTTGCATAAATATATTACAATGGCTTGTTTTCTATCACGCTGTTTGTGTAAGAACTCCAGTTGCATGTTTCAAAAGACAACTTTTTCCTGGCAATATTATAATAAATGATAACAATACCCTGTGATCATGCATAAATCCAAAATATTCTTCTGCTTATACCACTGCACTTACAAGGAAAAGGGACACACCATTTCACAATCCACACATTCTGCTTTTGGATTTCAAAAATAAAACTAAATAAAAACAAAAGGACCAACAATCTGTATGATGGACCAGAAAGCATCAAAAACTAAAAAACAACTGGCTGCAGGTGGCATCTATCCTAACAGGGTGTGTGGACTTGATGTGATGGGTCTGTTATATTTACATTTTATTCATTAGAACTCTCACATCATGGATCACACATCAAGTTATTATCAAAAACCTTAAAATTTCATTTTTGTAGTAAAACTTCTTATGTATCCCATCCATCTTGGCTTTGTTAAATATTTTGGCAGCTTTATTCCAAATAACAACCTCATCTTAATTTTTTTTCTCTCAATAAGGGCTTATTATATAAATGTAAAATTATCCAAATTGTTATCTTAATCCAAACTATTCCCATTCATTACAAATTTCCCCATTAACCTGGATTTCATTTCCAACTAAAGGTTGTCTAAACCATTTTCAATATATCTATATTATTAATAAAATTGTTAAGCTCATATTAGAAATTAATACTCATTATTACTTAATTTTACTTCATTTCCCTTTTTTAAATGCACTGTTTCCACTATCAAAAGATATTCAATTTGTGTAATACACGATTAAATGTAACCTTAATTTTACAATGTTTGGAAAACAGTTTAAAAAAATAATTGTGATCACATTGTTTATCATTAGATTCGTTAACCCGGCACATTTTGTTATAAACGTTTTGTCTAAAAAACTGGAATTGGCATGGTGTCCTTCCAGCTTATCACTGACCTCTCATCCCAGCCACATTCTTTCATGAGAGCACAAAGGAGGGGTTACATGACACACACAAGAGATACACACACACAGCATTCACACACATACACGAATATCTCTCTAAAATCACTTAAATTTTTCCCATTTGTACACAACACATGCATATCATTCTCTCACTTTCTTTTAACTCTTTAATGTTTCCCTGCTTCTTGACTTTATTAGTTGTAGTGCCTGACCCCAAATTCATCCCAAAACTTAACATGAAAATGTCCCTTTCTGTCTAGTGTTAATGTCACCCTTGATCCATCCTGCTCACATTGATAGCTGCTTCTCTAGCTGTTCACTTTGCATAATTCTTAGTCCCTGTGGACCTTGATAACCCAAATACCCATTGTGGATTAGTGTCCACTTTAACCATTAATCTAGGGGCTCAGTATAGGAGGAACCGCACCTTCGTTTCATATGTAGCGCTCCTCTCGCGCTGGGCATTTTTGAGGGTCTCTTACCCTTCATTCCCTTACTTAATTTAATGCCCATAATGACTGGCCAGTCTTCTCTACGTGTGTCTATACCCTCTTGCCTCTAAACTACTTTATCTAGCAGATGTACTATATATACCCATGAACAGCACTATTCTTCCCTTTCTTATCTATAACACTCCGATGGACAATAGACAGTGACAACATAACATATAACCACCAATCAATACGGATTCATTAAGGGGAGTAAAATATGTACCCTTTGTCCCGAAAATGCCTTACCGATCAAGAAAAAGGGTTACCTCAGCCGGCTGATTATCAGAAATTCCCGGATCATCTCAAGCTCCTCGTTTCGAATACTCAGTGTCACCTGGAAACCCCTCCTAGGCAAAGCTCTCCACGTGACTTGGTTAAATTGATGATAGGCAACTCCTATCCTCACATTGATTAGTGGTTCCAAATTAATAATAACAACTGCAGTAAGGAACAGACACAAAAGATACGCTCAGCATCTTTCCAAATAACTGTTCTGCTTTATTATGACGCAATTGAAGGTTTTTATACACATGATTACGTAGGTATCACATTAATATTACAATTGTACGTTTATGGTAACAAGGGGCATTACATAGGCAGGCTAATTCTAATCAGGACTCGAACGAATGTAAACATGTACTGAAAACATTATATTAGTGCCGTGTGCACAGTGAGGGCAGTGTGCAATACATACAAAATAGAATATAATTATATACAGAACTTTCAAATTTCCATTACATTGTATTTTCCCCAGCAAAGACCCTTTGTCTGGTCAGGTGTAAAGATGTCTGCATGCAGTGTCTGTAGGTAAAGTGTCAGAGATAAGATGAGCTAATGCCCGCTCACCGCTCACCAATCTGGCAGATACATGGGTCCTGTGAGGAAGAACTTCCTTGCGCAGGCTCTTGAATATCTGCTGCGAGTTGTGTGGTGCCTGACTGGCAACCTGTAGTCCCACCGAATCCAGCGATGACTGCGTGGGTGTGCAGAGGATATGAATCCATTCAGCAATTCAGCGAAAGCGGTGGCAGCGACAGCCACCCTGCACCCAGCAATTCAGCCCTCAGGGCAAGAGGCCCCAACTCTGCCCAGGCCACTGTGCCCATCAACAGCACCCCGAGCGACAGCCTCTGGCTCTAAAGCCTGTGCCCCAAGAGAGCAAGTCCACCTGGGAATGTGCAATGTATCTGCTTGCCCAGAATTCCTTTCATCTTTCAGCTCTCTAAAACTTGTAATTTCAAATAGTATAAAGTCTATTGTAATTCCAGGTGACCAGACTACATGTCCCACAATCCTCTGCTGTCAGTGAATGACTTTTCCTCTGCATTCCGGAAGTGATGTGATTATCCCCTGATTAAAAGGGAAAGTGCTTCATGCATAACAGTAGAAGTGCCTCTGAGTAAAGATAATGACACAGCCAGCCTGTGGATATTTTTGAGTGTGCGTCTAAATAAAACGGATGCCATCTTTGTTTCAAGTTGTTTGAGTATCATTTTAAGGTGGATTGCCAGATTGTGACCACTTGATACCACCTTTTGGGCTTAGTATATAGTGAAATGTGTAATTTCTGTAGTTATTATTTTCTTTAAACCTGAATATTAGGTATGAATTTTATTGCATAGATAAATTGGTCTAGCTTAGAGCAATGTATGCATATGTCATACAGGAGCGATCACTGAAGAAGCCTCAAATCACTTCAGTGGCTGCAGCTCCTACATTGATAACAGCAGTCTTCATGGCCCAGTGCCAAGCGACTGTCCTTCTGCATAGCAACCTCATGGGGTTGTTCAGTAGGCACTGCCACCATTTACAATACACCTTGAATATTTTGAATGAACTCATTTAATTAGAGAATGTGAAAGTTCTTTTACATTTTTAGTGATAGTAATTTCACTATAGCAATGGAAAGGAAGAATATTCATCTTAAAGTGCACCTTCAGTCATTTTTTCATCTTTCCATCTATTAACTCATCTGCCCTTGTTGTTGTTGTTGTTGTTGTTGCTTTAACTTTGGATAGTAAAACATTTTTTTCCGCTAGTAAATGCCTTATACAGCCCACTTCCTGTTTCTTGTCTGGTAAAAAGCCTAGACTTATGACATCATGCATAGCTCTCTCTCTCACTCTCATGAGAGTTTGCCAGGAAGGGAGAGGGGTGAGTCATAAGAGGGCCAATTAGAGCTGCATAGGTGGAGGTGTGCCTCTTAGTGTCTGTGTAAATCCAGGAAGTGAACAGGCATCAGCTTTAGCTGCCCACAGTTAAAATGGCTGCAGCCAGACTCAGTGGAGGGAGATTTCTGCAACATATTTGACAAGTACAGAATCACAGTATATATAAAGTAATATACAAAGTGGTTGGAGGGAAGCTTCAGAATGGCAAAGATGTTTTACTACAAATTATGTCAGCCGACTCCAGTTCCTCTTTAACTTTGTGTGTCAATAAATATGGCAATACCATCAAAGCCCTGAGGGGAAACAAGGGGCACCATAAGTGCTGGCACATCAGGAACTGGAATGTTTGCTCCTAGCCTGAATAGTATATATTTGAGCAATTATCATACAATATACTGTACATAGATGGAAATTGGAGACCAAAGGATATCATTATACTTGGAACTCTAAAGGAAGGTCAAGGTGTGAGAATAAAAACATAAAAGCTTGTAATAAACTGAGATTAGAATGTTACAATCAGTATATGCTGTCCAGCAATAACATGACAAAGTCAATTAGTTATGCCAAATTAAAAAAAAAAAAATGATACATTTATAATCTATAATTAGTAATAATAAATGCATTTGTAGCCATTGCTTCGCCTTTATATCTTTTTCAATGACTACTGATGAGAGAAACACTGCGCTAATCTTTCTCCACTCTATCCAAAACTAAAAATAAAAGTTAAGCCTTTAGTTATACTTCAATCCTTTTCCTGCTTCTAACCCTATCCTTGCCCATAAAGCAGTACTACCAAAACCAGGGAAGGATCTTATGCCCTGTCAAAATTATAGGCCTATCACCCTCTTGAATACAGACACTAATATTCTGTCAAAACGTTTGGCTTTTTTTTTGGATACACTACATGATCACAGGATGCATACCTGGCATCTTCAGGCATGCATTTTATGTCTAACCTGTCAGAAAAATTGGTAAATGCATTATTAATAAACAGTATCTCAAACTAGCTCACTTTAAGATAACTTTTTCCCTTTCTTGTATTGTAAAGAAAATGTTTATAGTTTATGTCCGCTAGTTCTGAAGAAAACATTTGTGTCACTATATCAAAATAAAATTGAAAAAGTAGTAAGCCAGATCACTGTTCCTGCATTTAAGACCTGCCAAGATTATGGGTTGTAGGTATGTTACCTATTGTGCTGAACAACTGTCACACAGTCATGAAACCACGGATATTAGACTACTGGCTCCATGATGCCAATGAATACTTTGGCACTGGAAATAGATAATAACACCATACATGTTGGAAAGTGAAGGCCAATTTAGTGTTCTATTAAATTAACAAATGCTACATTTGATAATTCAGATTCATGAAAAAAATACATGCACTGTATACACTGTTACATTGAATTCCCCACTATCTTTTCAAATGAGCTCATTAGGAGAGATGTACTTAATATGTTGGAAAGTGAAGTCTACAGAGTCTAGAATGTACTAGGATCAAGAGAAACGTTATGTGCTTTGAGGTAGAATTCAAAGAGCATAGCTACTAAGATAGCTTCCCTTTATCAATGGGGAGCAGTGCCTCTTGTTACAAGTACAGTACAATCTACAAAATTCTCTAGGCAGAAATACTGGAGGATTGTAAATTTCAGTATGAGCATGCCAGGGGACATGCAGTACCTAAAAGTGAGACTTTTTTTCTGGTCTTGAGGGTGTAACTATAAAAAAAAAAGGACACTATAGTAAAATCTCTGATGTTTGCAACCTGCAGGTTAAAGGGAAAGTTAGATGTTTTTAATATGTTTTTTTTGATTTACTATGTTCAGTACTAAAAAGGCAACAATATATTTTGTTCCAAACAGGTAAACAAGAATTATGGCATTTTAATATTTCAAAGTTACCACTTGCATTCAGCCTTGTGCAAGATGCGAGCTTTATGAAATTTCTTTCTTACAGCTGTTATACTAAAAATAGACCTGAATATATGCAGGTGAGTTCAAACACACTTTTTTTTAGCTCCATCTGAGCTAAAAAAGATGCAAATGTCTTATTAGAAAGACCAGCATGTAGTACTTAGTGTCCTGTAGGTACCCTGTAATAATTGTTGTATTGTATAAAAATAATTATATTGTGAAATAAAACATTGCTATTAAAAGAATACTTGCAAAGTTAAAACTTGCAAAGTTAAAACAATTGCATACAAATAGAAACTTTGTCTTTATGCAGCAAGTAAAGTCAAGTAGTGAAGTCTGTTATGAATGGTAGTGAAACTAGATTTATTATAGGATTCTTGGATAGCAGTACAGCCTACTGTCACTGTGCTATGCAATCTCAAAAAGAAAATACTGCATTTGCCACTAGATAGATGGTGCTAAGTATCATAAGAAATTCCTGTGATACTTAGTGCTAAGGATAGGCTCAGGCGTGTTCACAACTCCACGTGCCCACGCCCACCAGGGAGCTGACACTACGCAGCGCTAATCACAGGCAGTGAGACATTTGCCGATCCACGGCTGCACAGACCAGGAAATGTCTCACTACCTGTAATTAGGACTGCACAGTGTCAGCTTCCTGGCGGGCATGGGCACATGGAGTTGTGAACACCCCTGAGCCCATCCTTGCTTAGTTCCTTCCAGTGGCTAAATGTACTATTTTCCATTTTAAATTAACAACTTGAGCTCCCCCCTTTCTGACGAGGACATTTTTCATTTTTTGCGATGCTGCACTCCATTGCATGACTGCGCAATTTTCAGGTAAAGTAACACTGTACCCAAATAAAAGTTGTCTTTTTTTCCCCCACAAATAGAGCTTTCTTTTGGTGGTATTTGATCACTTCTGCATTTTTTAATTTCTGCGTTCTAAACAAAAAAACAATATTTTTTACTTTCTGCTATAAAACGCATCCAATAAAAAAAAAAAAATTAAAAAATCTAATTTCTTCATCAATTTAGGCCAAAATGTATTCTGCTACATATTTTTGGTAAAACAAAATCCCAGTAAGCATATATTGATTTGTTTGCGCAAAAATTATAGCATCTACAAACTATGAGATAGATTTATGGACTTTTTATTTTTGTTGTTTTTATTATTAATGGTGGCGGACAAATTAGCGGGCTGTGACGGACAAATCTGACACTAAATTACACTTTTTGGGGACCAGTGACACCATTACAGTGATCAGTGCTAAAGAAAATGCACTGATCAATGTATAAATGACAATGGCAGGGAAGGGGTTAACATCATGGGGTGATCAAAGGGTTAACTGTGCTCCCTGGGAGTGCTTTCTTACTGTGTGGGGGTGGCTTAACTGAAGAAAGACAGAGATCCGCATTCCTGCTTAGAAGAAACACAAGATCTCTGTCTTTCTTACTAGCAGAACGGCAATCTGCTTTGTTTACACAGGCAGACCGCCATTCTGCCTCTATCCAAATGATCCCTGGGTCTCTGGTGGACACCGGGTCCACTTGACCAGCTGATTGGCTTCCGCTGTGTCCAATCACAGCTGGAGCGGGGCTCCAGTGGCTTGCACGTGTGTCCCAGAGCCAAACAAAGGAATCACATATAGGTACACGATTTTGCGCATAAGGGCCACCCTTCCGCTGGATATGTAGGTGGTGCGGTCCTTAAGCAGTTAAATGAAAACGTTCAACCGGTACTAAAGGGGGCATGGTCATTTTGCAGCTTACAATGATAACACTTGAGAAAAAATCTGCACTCATTTGGCACACTAAAACTTTGAATAGATACAGTAAGGAGAAGATCAACCCTTTGGGATTACGGATTCAAATATTCCCCAATTTGGACCAAATTAGCATTGAATGTAAACGAGAATGGGAGGCCAATTTAAATGCATGCTCCCAAGAAATGATGGCCATTCTCACCAGAGAATATAATAAACAAATGGTATTGTTGGATACAGAAATTGACAACAAAGCGTTCAGCTTTCCACATTGCCACCAGTTTTTATCTAGTGATCACTTTTTATTCTGTAAGGTTTTTTATTCAATAAATCCCTTTATTTTTGACCTACGCCATGTGGAGCCCCTTTTTTCTTTTTTCTCCATGTTTTTATCCATGATTGGTCCCTTTGAACCTGCCTGAAACCTGAGAGCGTGTGAGAGAGCTGTCCACCTCCACCGTTGACTGTCCTGGCTATCGGTGACCGTGACCCAAGTGACAACCTCGCCGATCGGAGATCGTGATCGCAGGGAGAATCTTTGGGGAGAGTGCACGGGAGGCTACTTCCACAAGCTCTGATAGACATACTGCTATATGGCTGATACGTCCCACTTGATCTGGTAAGAGTACCTTACTCTAGATGTTTATGTCGTGTTGCCCATGATTGATGTGCCTTCCAGTCTCCAGTCAACATCATGGGTCCAAGCACCCCCTCTGTCTGAGAAGACTCCTTCCATGCATTGACTCCAGTTTTTGACTGCAGTCTGTGGAGTTCAACATACTGCTACTGGACATTTTTATATTTAACACATTTTGTTTGGACATTTATATACACCTCACCAGTGTTTAGTGTGTAGAACAACATCATTTCTTATTTGTATCACCTATTTTGTGTATTTAGGTTCACTCACATTTTAGCGCTGCACGTATTCTTTATATATTTGATGAGACTTGGTTTGTTTGGGTGCTAGCAGCTATTCATTACCTGTTCACATTTTTTATTTTTGGGGTCAGCGCAACTTCTCATTTATCTCACATATTCATATGGGGCAATACGGTGCAGTCACATGTGCTATTTAACACCCTCTAAGGTAATGTTTAGATTTACCGGTTCTTATCTCACTCTTTGATCTCTTTTTGGCACTTCTTAACCTCTTTTGTTGACTCGGGTATATCCCCACACGTCCTCTCACGCATGCCTTCACTTTTTCCCACTTAACCCAGATCCACAGATTGATGCATGTCACTTCCACTATATCCATATCACATCCCTCACTTCCCACATTACCGCACTTCCTTGCCCCTCCCCCCCCCCCCCCGTCCAGACCTTACTTTCTCACTTTTTACACATGGTACCAACCAAGTCGGGTTGCAATACTACCTTTATTTTCTATATTTTTCTATATATCCTTTTAATTAATTGGTCTTTACAATTTGATACATAAATACAAGTTTGGAGCTTTTTTATTTACATATGACACATTTGGAGACCTCTGTCCCCTTGTGGCCGATTTGTCCATTTATTTAATTTATTTTATTAACTTGTCTTACATACAATGGGCGTTTATTTAGTTTGACTCTTTAATTTGATCACAGGTGTGGTTCGCTTTTCGGCCGGTTTCTTGGCCGGGTGGGCGGTGCCTAAAGTGTGACCTCTCGTAAGCTGCATCATTGGTTTGCTGCCCCGGCCTTGGCTGCTGCGGCGGTAGAGGTGCCTGGGATCCCCTTTTGGGGAGGAGAAAAAGATAACTGTTTTAAGGGATCTCCATGTGGGAGGCTTCTATCCTTTCTGGCTGGACATACATTGTTGGGTAACTATATTGTATCCGTGTATCGTATGTTAATTGCAATTTTACTATTACTATATATAATGGGATTCTTATATGTATGCCTATTTTGTATGTATTTCCCAGCAGACTGACCCTCTGAAGAAGACCCCCAGTGTATGGGTTGAAATGCGTCAGTTTCAAAATTCATGATATCGACATTTGTTGTTATGAATTTATGTCTGCAAATGTATGTTTAGCTGAACTAATTTTAAAATACTTCCCACTGGAGCTCATTGTTTTAACTTCCATGTCATGTCACTTATGTACAAATAAATATGTTCAATTTTTTCTACACAACTGACACAATTCATTATTGTGCTGCCTAAAAACCCCACCCCGGGGAAACCTCCTTTTTTTTGTTTCTATCTCATAGGGGTGAGCAGCAATTTTTCTTCTCTTCTAGTGTCCCCTCTTTGCTTATAATGATAATGACCTAATAGGGGATGATTAGAGAGAAGTATGGGATTTTTTTTCCCCCATAATCATATTTACCTGGGTGGATGCAGCATCGGTCCGATGCTGCATCTGCCCTCCTGTGTCTCTGCACTGAGAACCGGGTGATTGAAAACTGCTCCCCTAGCAGAGAGCTGGTAACTGTCAATCAGCAGCTCTACTGCTCTGCTCCTCCACGCTCATTGGAGCGCTGAGCTGTGGAGGGGGCGGAGAGCAGCCGTCTTAGCTTCCCAGCAGCTCGCTGAGAGGCTGAGATGGGTATCAGTCCAGGCACCTGGCGGATCCTGACTCCCAGGGTCATGATGACTCGGTGTCTGGACTGACATTGGTGACATCAGCAGAGAGCGGACTTCAAAGTGCTCTCTGCTGAAAAAGGGTCACAGGCGTACAAAACGAATTGCACACCTGTGACCCATAGGAGAAGTCCAGCCAAACAAGCTCAGGCTGGATTTCTCCTTTAAACTGTTTTTTTCTTTTTTCTTTTTATACATTAGTGTTACATTTTTATTGCTGGGGAGATTTACCCCTCTATTTGTCCTAGTGACCTTTCTCACATAGAAGAAAATGTAATGCCCCGTACACACGGTCGGATTTTCTGAAGGAAAATGTGTGATAGGACCTTGTTGTCGGAAATTCCGACCGTGTGTGGGCTCCATCACACATTTTCCATCGGATTTTCCGACACACAAAGTTTGAAAGCAGGCTATAAAATTTTCCGACAACAAAATCCGTTGTCGGAATTTCTGATTGTGTGTACACAAATCCGACGCACAAAGTGCCACGCATGCTCAGAATAAATAAAGAGACAAAAGCTACTTGTTTTACGTCACCGCGTTCAGAATGATCGGATTTTCCGACAACTTTGTGTGACCATGTGTATGCAAGACAAGTTTGAGCCAACATCCTTCGGAAAAAATTCTAGGTTTTTGTTGTCGGAATATCCGATCAATGTCCGACCGTGTGTACGGGGCATTAGAGTTGTCAGTTGTCACCAGAGCAAAAGGTGATGGAAAATCCTCAAAATGGGAACAACTTTTCTTATGATAATTCTCTGACAGGAATTTTCTGTGAGACACAGGCACCAACAAATTACCTTGACAGGGGTTTTAATCTTTCCCTACTCCATATAATAAAAAATGTCTACTTTACACTTTAATTACTGTGCAGCAAGCATGTTTATATGCAGCTTACAAATGCATACAAACCTCAGATCAAAAGATCTTTTTTTAAAAATTGCCTCTTTTTTTACATATGATTTTTTTCCATGCAGAAAATTTGCAAAAGAGCCAATAATGCGTCAAGAAGAACTTCATTAAAATAGATGGGGCAATTTAGCAACCAGGGACTGTTTATACAATGAACACTTTGATCATGAGTAAAATTTAAAGCCCAGTGCACAGAGTGCAGTGGTTAGGAATACAATGACCAGTCCAGTGCACAGAATGCAACCAGAATAAAAATAACATACAGTCCAGGGAACAGAGTGCAGTGGCCCCAGCATAAAAGCAATGTACAGTACAGAATACAGGGAGCAGAGGTCAGGAATTATGTAACACAGAAAGTGTATGTAACATAAAGAGTGTGTGTTTTGGGTGTATGTAATATACATAGTGCAGGGGTCATGTGCATGTAGCATACATAGTGCAGGGGTCAGCTATATGTGCAGAAATCAGATGCATATAATGTACATAGTGTACAGCACCCACTATATTTATTTTCAACACAACCCCATTATTTATAGTAAAGCAGTACCCTCTATACATACATACTGTGTGCACACACTGTATACTGTACACATACTGTACTGCTTACACACACAAACTCCATACACACGTATATAGTATCTCACAAAAGTGAGTACACCCCTCACATTTTTGTAAATATTTTATTATATCTTTTCATGTGACAACACTGAAGAAATGACACTTTGCTACAATGTAAAGTAGTGAGTGTACAGCTTGTATAACAGTGTAAATTTGCTGTCCACTCAAAATAACCCAACACACAGCCATTAATGTCTAAACCGTTGGCAACAAAAGTGAGTACACCCCTGAATGAAAATGTCCAAATTGAGCCCAAAGTGTCAATATTTTGTGTGGCCACCATTATTTTCCAGCACTGCCTTAACCCTCTTGGGCATGGAGTTCACCATAGCTTCACAGGTTGCCACTGGAGTCCTCTTCTACTCCTCCATGACGACATCACAGAGCTGGCGGATGTTAGAGACCTTGCGCTCCTCCACTTTATGTTTGAGGATGCCCCACAGATCAAGACAAGTAACAAAGGCACTCACATGAGTGTAGACAGGTAGGCCGCACACACCCCAAAAGTGCAAAAAACTGTACGAGAACCCCCTAACGGGGCTTTAAAGCAGCCAGAAAAATGCAATGTTGAGGGTTGAAAAAATTCAGTTTTATTAATACAAAAAGTATATAAGTAGCATAATATAAATATTATATTATGCTACTTATATACTTTTTGTATTAATAAAACTGAATTTTTTCAACCATCAACATTGCATTTTTTTGGCTGCTTTAAAGCCCCGTTAGGGGGTTCTCGTACAGTTGGATGCCCCACAGATGCTCAATAGGGTTTAGTTCTGGAGACATGCTTGGCCAGTCCATCACCTTTACCCTCCGCTTCTTTAGGGGTCATTATCATGTTGGAATACTGCCCTGCGTCCCAGTCTCTGAAGGGAGGGGATCATGCTCTGCTTCAGAATGTCACAGTACATGTTGGCATTCATGTTTCCCTCAATGAACTATAGCTCCCCAGTGCCAGCAGCACTCATGCAGCCCCAGACCATGACACTCCCACCACCATGCTTAACTGTAGGCAAGATACACTTGTCTTTGTACCCCTCATCTGGTTGCCGCCACACGCTTGACACCATCTGAACCAAAAATTTTTGTCTTGGTCTCATCAGACTACAGGACATGGTTCCAGTAATCCATATCCTTAGTCTGCTTGTCTTCAGCAAACTGTTTGCGGGCTCTCTTGTGCATCATCATTAAAAGAGGCTTCCTTCTGGGATGACAGCCATGCAGACCAATTTGATGCAGTGTGCGGCGTATGGTCTGAGCCCTGATAAGCTGACCCCCCACCCCTGCAACCTCTGCAGCAATGATGGCAGCACTCATACGTCTATTTCCCAAAGACAACCTCTGGATATTACGCTGAGCATGTGCACTCAACTGCTTTGGTCAACCATAGCGAGGCCTGTTCTGAGTGGAACCTGTCCTGTATGGTCTTGGCCACCATGCTGCAGCTTAGTTTCAGAGTCTTGGCAATCTTCTTATAGCCTAGGCCATCTTTATGAAGAGCAACAATTCTTTTTTTCAGATCCTCAGAGAGTTCTTTGCTTAGAGGTGCCATGTTGAACTTCCAGTGATCAGTATGAGAGAGTGAGAGCGAGAACACCAAATTTAACACACCTCAACAGTCACATGACACTGAGGAGGAAACATGGCTAATTGGGCCCAATTTGGACATTTTCACTTAGGGGTGTACTCACATTTGTTGCTATCGGTTTAGACATTATTGGCTGTGTGTTGAGTTATTTTGAGGGGACAGCAAATTTACACTGTTATACAAGATTTACACACACTACTTTACATTTTAGCAAAGTGTAATTTCTTCAGTGTTGTCACATGAAAAGATATAATAAAATATTTACAAAAATATGAGGGGTATACTCACTTTTGTGGGATACTGTACATACTGTAGATACACACACGCTATGCACAAAAATGCATACTGTGACCTGGGGAGTAGTTAGTTCCATGGTTGATACCTTGTTTAGTGTCTATGTCAATGTCTTTAGCTTAGTGTCCATATCAGCCGGAACTGTGTTTAAGGGCCTGGTCACCCTCATTTATTAAACAGCAGAAGACAAAACAAAAGTCCAACATAAAGTTTCCCACACAGGGGATCTTCTCCAGTAAAATACCAACACTGGAAAATGCCAAGCCACCTGGCTTTCTGGTTAGTAATACCTCTGCTCTGTTTTGGTCTCCCAGACCACTGGTTATTTAGGTTCTCCCAGCCTAGGTGACAGTACTTTGCTGTTCAGACCCCACGTGGCCTCTTGACTGGGTTTTCCCAGTACATCAAGCTTGCTCCCTCCAGAGACTTCCAGATTCCTTTCAGGCCCCTAGACTTATTGGCCTACTCAGCTTCCTCAGTCTCCCAGACCCTCACCTGGTCTCCCAGACTCTTGTAGGTGGCCAGACTTTACCAGTCCTTGGCAAGGAATCCCCCTCACAAGGGTTGCAGTCTCCAACAGGAACTCCTAGCTCTTCTGACAGAACTCTGTCTCCAAACAACAGCAACTGCTCCAACTCCACCTGCAAGTCTCACCAGACCATCATTATAAGGGCTGTGTGCACCTAGGCACACACTCTGCTGGTCGTCCTCCAAAACACTTTCAAACTATGGAGCCCCATCCAGAAATATCAAAATCCAGGAAAATTTGTCTGCTCAAAAGTAACACTCTGTAGCCCTGCACTCTGAAAAGGTGCAAACTCTGTGTCCTTTTCCTGGCCAACTCCACAGTGACAGAGGCTTGCACTGTCACATAACATACATACATACATTCGCCCTTCTAGTGACATGGCTAGCTATCACTCTAGACCATTCATTTCAACAATAATCTTCCCATAAGATATGTACATTTATTGCATTTTATTAAGTTATTTACCTGTAAAAGCCTTCCCGGTATAAACATCCAAAAGAGACTGAGCTGTCACTTAATCGATTCTCTTTAGTACTTTCCTTCCCACTTCCCTTGGCGGCTACATAAAAATTTATGTAGAAAGATGAGGGACAGAGGGGCTGCCAATACAGTCACGAATTAGATACTCACAGAAGACAGGGGAGGACTATGACATGCAAGGACGTAGGTATGTTAATATGTATAGCAAGTCTACATATAGGAAATAGGGATGAGCCTGATGAGCCCTATCAACATGGGGACAAGGTGCTTTGGGGGACCCCAAAAGTATCCTCCCTATGTTGAAAGCATGTGCTCTGGTACGGTTCAGGAGGAGGGGCGCTCTCTCGGTGCATGGTTTTACCACAGGGTTCCCCTTAAAATCCATACTAGACCTAAAGGGCCTGGTATGGATTTTGGGGGACCCCTACGCCATTTTTTTTGCGTAGGGTTCCCCTTAATATCCATACCAGACCTGAAGGGCCTGGTATGGATTTTGGGGGGACCCCCACAGATTTTTATTTCTTATTTTGGTGCAGGGTTCCCCTTAATATTCATACCAGACCCAAAGGGCCTGGTAATGGACTGGGAGGGGTCCATACCATTTTTTTTTTCAATTATTTTTATCTATATTGGCCGGGATCCGACAATTCATTACAGCCGCTAGCAATTTTAAATGACTTTTTTCCTTTAGAAATGTCATTTTGCTGTGGTATTGTTTTAAACACGGGTAAAATACGCTACTTTACAGGCATACTAAGGACACCCCCCAGGCACGATATTTAAAGGAATATTTCATTTTTATTGTCTCACTTTAAGCATTATTAAAATCGCTGCTCCTGAAAAAAAACAGCCATTAAAAAAAAACAAAAAAACATTTGCATTGATATATGTCCCCTAGGGCAGGACCCAGGTCCCCATACACTTTTTATGGCAATAACTTGCATATAAGCCTTTAAAATGAGCACTATAGATTTTTCTGTTCGTGTCCCATACATTTTAACAGTGTTCACAAATTTTTTGCCTGCTCACATGTTCTGGTGCAAACGGGGGGGGGGGGGGGGGGGTTAGTTCGGCTCATCCGTAATAGGAAACCATGGAGATGCAAGGGAGCTAGGAGTTATCAATGGTGGATTTATAACAATACTCAGTTGAAGTCCAGATTTTAGGTGAAATTAAAATATCAGGTGACAGAAATTCCTATCGTCCGGCAGCTTCACCCAGAAGAATCTTATAGAGCAGAGACATTAAAAAAAAAAGATAAAGTGGAGAGCGCTTCAAAGAGTAGCCACTAAAATAACATACAGTAGTACAATGCTGTAAACTAATTACCTGGCTGTAAAGCTGACCTTGAAAAAGTATACAGTTTAGGAAAACTCCAAGAAAAGTCAGAAGTCCTTATCTGCATATAGGTCCTGAAATATATGTGTGTATATATATATATATAAATATATATAGCCAAATCAATGCAGCCTCACCATTGCCATCAATGCAGCAGCCTTACCATTGCCATCAGTGCAGTCTGATCGATGCCCATCTGCAGCTCAGAGGGGACAGGGAGGGGGGCGGGACAAGCGCCGACAGATTACATACAGTGAGAATCTCCTATGATAGCATGATAGCATGACGCCGATGCCCAGGAGGGCCCCCCACCAATATCTCAAAGGAGATTCAGGAGGGAAGTACTGCTGTGCATCGCAGCTCCGGAATCAAGACAAGAAAAGGGCTCCCCACATCCCCATTCACTGGACACAGACACACGTAAGTTATGCACATTTTCTCTTTCCTTTTTTCAGCCTTTCCCCTTTTTCTTTTGACTCATGCAACACACTTACCCACTGGTGTATGTGTGTATTTTCATACATGCACAACACTCATGAAGCTATACACATGCCAAATATATTTTTTATACTTTTTTTTTTTTCTCACACACGTTTTTTCACTTTTCATTTTTTCACTTTTTCACTTTCTTTTCACTGTTTTTACACATTTTTTTTCTCATTTTCACACATTTTTTTCAGAACACCACACTTACAATCATCCCCACACATGTGGAATGTGTTGCAGCAATCGGGCATGCTATGTGGAGGCTTTCATGGCTGGGGTGGGGTTCCTGGCCTCAGCTCCGGAACAGACAAACATTTGGGGTCCCATGCTCCTCGATGCCAGCCAATCACAGTGCTCCAGCCAACCTGTGAGTATAGATCTTTCCCCATGAGGTCTTTTCTCCCTCTAAAGGGGTAGAATATATTTGCTAACATTACATATTTATTTATATTTACAGTTTACTTCTGTGCCCAACTCCTGATGAATGGCATGTAGCATGAAACGCGTTGAGTTTCCATGGGGTGCTTAGACAAGTCTGGCTTATTACCTACTTATGGCCCATATATACTTTTTATACATCCAAAATTCATTGAGTACTATGTAATTATCAATGTGTACGTGTACCTATCTTATAGCAGCTCTTTTGCATATGATTTACCAATGCCTGCTAATATGAAACCTCTTGTAGTACATTTATTAACATTTGCTATCTTTTGTTTTTGTGTTACCAAGCTAATGTATATGTATCCATTATGTTTATGCCATTGTGCATGTATATATATGAAAATACTTTTATACTATTGTTACAAATAAAAAATGATTACTATATACTCTACATCTGGATGTGCGGTATAAACTGTATGTAGCTGTGGCTACATACAGCGTATTGCACTGTGTTTCGGGTGGGAGCGGAGACTTCCTGTCTCATACTCGGAACACAAGAGAGTCTACAGAAATGGAGCTCACCATTCAGTGGGAGTGATGTATTCTATCAATGAATACAAAGTTTCCACTGATTGTCAGAGGGAGAGGTGTGACATCATCAACTCACCTTTCTGACTCAGCCAATCAGAGGAAGCTTTGTATTCATTGATAAAATACATAGCTCCCTCTGAATGGCTGAGCCCCACTGCTGTAGACACTCTTATGTTTTGGGTATGAGACAGGAAGTCTCAACTCGCACCCGGAACACAGCACAATATGCTGTATGTAGCTGCAGCTACATACAGTTTATACTGCACATCCAGTGGCCTTGCAGGTTAGTGAGGGACATAGTTAGTTTTTCTTTAAATGCAACCCCTTTACACTCGTGAACACAAACCCTGAGGCCCCATTCACACCTCAAATTTCTAAAATCCCATGGTTTTCAGTTGTGTCTGTTCACAGCTGAGCTTGAAGCTTGTAGCTCAAAAAGCTAAAAGCTTCACACATCAAGCGTTTTTGTCCGCCAAAAGACTTCAATGGAACCAACCCAAAACATGCAAAAGGCCCATACCATACACTTTTTTCACCCTAGTAACTAACTTTCCATTGACTAAAAATAAATAAAATCAGAAATGCTCAAGCAAAAAAGTCTAACAAATGCCTTTACAACTGAAAAAACCCTGAAAAAATAACCAAAGATGCTCAGCTGGAGTGTGAATGCAGTCTTAATTATAAGATGGGTTGTACACAATTGCAAATTCATTGGCAGGTAAAATTGTAAACATATATGGCTTATTTGTTTAATATTTAGCTGCTTACACAAACAATCTATCAATTGATGCTATACGTCGACATTTCTACCAGTTGACAGTGGGGTATTGGCATCTTTTTGATAAAAAAAATAAAAAATCAATCTATTAAATGTATAGAGGACCTGCCCTGCTGTAAAAATTATAATATGTTGATTTTAACCTGGGCCATCTGTTTCCAGAAACCGTAAGCCACTTTAATTAATTTACATGGTTATTGCTAACACTGTAGCAGTGTTGCTTACATGTATATTACCCTTGTGACTCATCGTGCTGTTGGCAGATAAACAGATGATTAAGTAATTGGCCTCAGGTCACAAGGTGCTGAAGCTTGGATTGAAAGCTTGTCCAAAGCAAAGACACATGTTTACAGGTTAAAGATGTTACTGCAGAATCCCAGAAAACCATCTAAATCTGTGTACAAAAAAAAAAAAATTATAAGGGCTGTGTGAGCAATATGTACTTAAAAATAGGAAAACCTTAGACTATTCCCTCAGGTGCTTTAACTTCTTCAACTGTTTTTTAGTGTTTGTTAAATAGCACCCAAAGTTATGAGGATTTGAACTGCTTCTTCCCTTAGCTATACCCTCAATCACACATTGACAATGGGCTTTCCTTCCAGCTTTAATCTGACTTAATAGTGCGTTTTCTATTCTACTGGATCTGCAATCAAGTGAAAGCACTCGGCCATATAACACCCTCTTCATCATTTGAATGGAGCTGTAAGTTGGAGGCAAAGGTCACTTACCAACAGACAATAATATCAATCATATGCCTGCATCCATATGAATAGGATATTGTGGAAATGCCATAGTCTTTCTTACTTGCAGGCAAATCGGTGGTTTAGTGAAGGAAAGCGAGTAGACCAGCCAAGATGAAGATTTCACTGCAGACCTCAATCATTTTTCCTTCAATAAACATCTAGACAGGATCATTTACAAATCAGGAGAATATTCTGGATGTGTCTTATTTCTCCATGAATGGAGGTGAACCTATTCTGAAAAGTAAATGTGTGTGCATGGAATGCTTTGTGTCCTTGCAGCCCTACCCTATTTCTAAAGGACATTTGCCTCTTTAATTGACATCAACTTAGATATGCTTGGATAGAGTCAGCAATTTTATTTTTGTAGATTTCAAGGAGCTTTTATCAAGATAAAGTGATGCAGTAACCAAATTGTAAAATAAGTATGAGAAGAAAAGTCAGTGAAACAATCAATCAACAACCAAAATGTATTTAAAATTTAACACCCACCCAAATCAGGTTATATATAGAATAGTACATGTACAGTTTACTAAAGTTATCTGCAAAAGGCCCACAGTATGATGTAAAATCCTTACACTGGAGGGTAAAGCCGACCATCCATAGCACATGAAAGGGTGACGTATATCAAATGAGTCCAAAGAAAATTCCCAGCTAAACTCGCCAACCAATTTGCAACCAAATGAATTATCCTGTCTAACAGTATGCAAAAAAGGAAGGGTTTAGTTTCCACACATTTGCAAGTACATGCATAAGCTGCAGAACCACTTGAAGGGATCCCACAATGATCTGCAGTCCTAATTTTTCAGAGCCTCTACAGTGGAAGCACGTGCATTAAAATGGATAGGCAGAGGGCAGGTGAGCTTTGGAGGGAGCCCACCCCTCCTTAAAGGCACAGCTTTGCACTGGACACCTAGCAAATAGCACAATGGCAGCAAAGGTGTCCAGTACATCCCCTCACCAGTATTCCAACAGTATAAACAAATGGTCAATGCTCCCAGCTATAACTGGCCTTGACACCCCCCCACCCCAAGCCTAGCTCGTTGGAAAATTAAAGACCAGCATTACGTTGATTAAGTCATCCTTGTGTTCTTCCCTCCTGTAAGCATGTTTACAATGATAAACCAACAGAACGCAACAAAGTAATAAGTCTTAAGTGCCAATCCTCATTCTCCCAGGTTAAATTTTGCTGTGAAGGAAGTGAATATAGAAACAGGTACTAATTGCACTAATTGCATTTACAATAAATATAATACATTTATGAAAAAACTGCAAAAATGCACATATTATACACACATATTAACTTTAGTCTTTTTTTCTGATGTACCATCATTCATATACAATTTTCCTGATATCCCCTTTTTCACAATACAGACTGTATATTCCTTGCAGATACTGTATCCATTAAGATACAGCATTGATTATATGAGCCAATGAGCATTCTGAAGTGTCCTGAAGAACTATGCAACCTCCTTTAGTTGGCCATTGACCTGCCTCCCTTAAAGTAAACTATTGTGGTTCATACTAATAAACTATTGTTTTTACATGTTCATTTTTACATTTAATGATTGATTTTAGGTGAAAAATCTGCAACAAAGTGGGTGCATTTTAGTGGTGGTTTATGAACAATCCCTAAAAGCAACTATATATAAAATATGAATTTTATATATTTCATGTGATTGTTTATATGAGAAAGACCTTCAAAATAGAAGATTATGGGAACTGTATGACTTGATTTGTTCCCCACCCCAATGTAACTACTTACATCCATGATTAAGGACATGGATCTGCGAGTGCACGTGGGTCTGTGAGTGCACGTGGGTCTGCGAGTGCAAGTGGTCTGCAAGTGCACCTGGGTCTGTGAGTGCAAGTGGTCTACGAGTGCACGTGGGTCTGCGAGTGCACATGGGTCTGCAAGTTCACGTGGGTCTGTGAGTGCAAGTGATCTGTGAGTGCATGTGGGTCTGCAAGTGCATGTGGGTCTGCGAGTGCACGTGGGTCTAAGGGTGTACATATGCTGCGAGTGCAAGTGGTCTGCGAGTGCCCGTGGGTCTGCGAGTGCACATAGGCTGCGAGTGCAAGTGCTCTGCGAGTGCACATGGGTCTGCGAGTCCACATGGGTCTGCAAGTACCTGTGTATTGTCTTTTTGAGTACCTGTGTATGATATTTTTGAGAAGTAGTGTCAGGAAGCTAGTTTATTAGGTAAGTTGGACAGGGTATAATCCCAATCCTCATTAAATTGGTAGGTACGATGCCCGGCAGGTGTGGAGATGCGACTCGGTGTACATCTTGTGGAATGTATGCGTTCCTTGATTATCTAAACGAGGGAGAATACTGCTGTGAAAAATGTAAGCACATTGTTTCCCTGGAAGCGCAGGTTCTGAATCTAGGGAAGCAACTGTCAGCACTGAGAAGACCCTTCATACTAAAGGAGAGTTGGGAAGGTACCGGCAGGTGCCAGAAGGGGCCAGCACAGAGGTGGGTGGAGACAAAGAGGTGCAGGCACCAGAAAAGAGTAGCTGGGTGACAGTCAGGAAGGATAGAAGGGGAAGTGCCAGGGAGGCCAATCCTGGGCTGGAGCTATGCTCCATTGAGTGACATTGTTGAAACCAGTCAGGGACCAGCACTGCTGGAGCTGAGGGACTGAGGGACTCTCCTAGCTGCCAGGGAAAGAACTCCTCCAGTGAGAGTGGGGGAAGCTAAGGGAAAGGATAGACAGGTTCTGGTGGTAGGGGACTTATTTCTTAGAAGGACAGAGAGGGCAATCTATAACAAAGACCTGAAGCACAGAACTGTATACAGGTGATACTCGAAAAATTAGAATATCATGCAAAAGTTCATTCATTTCACTAATGCAACTTAAAAGGTGAAACTAATATATGTGATAGACTCATTACATGCAAAGCAAGATAGTTCAAGCCGTGATTTGTCATAATTGTGATGATTATAGCTTACAGCTCATGAAAACACCACATCCAAAATCTCAGAAAATTAGAATATTACATTCAATCCATAAAACAGGGATTGTACATAGAACAATGTCGGACTTCTGAAAAGTATAAGCATGCATATGTACTCAGTACTTGGTTTGGGACCCTTTTGCAGCAATTACTGCCTCAATGCGGCGTGGCATGGAAGCTATCAGCCTGTGGCACTGCTGAGGTGTTATGGAAGACCAGGATGCTTCAATAGCGGCCTTCAGCTCTTCTGCATTGTTCGGTCTCATGTCTCTCATCTTTCTCCTGGCAATGCCCCATAGATTCTCTATGGGGTTCAGGTCAGGCGAGTTTGCTTGCCAATCAAGCACAGTAATCCCACGGTCATTAAACCAGGTTTTGGTGCTTTTGGCAGTGTGGGCAGGTGCCAAGTCCTGATGGAAAATGAAGTCAGCATCCCCATAGAGCTCGTCTGCGGAAGGAAGCATGAAGTGCTACAAAATCTCCTGGTAGACGGCTGCATTGACCCTGGACTTAAGGAAGCACAGTGGACCAACACAAGCAGATGACATGGCACCCAAAATCAACACAGACTGTGGAAACTTCACACTGTACTTTAAGCATCTTGCAGTGTGTGCCTCTCCATTCTTACTCCATACTCTTGATCCTTGGTTTTCAAATGAGATGCAAAATTTGCTATCATCAGAAAAGAGGACTTTGGACCACTGAGCAACAAACCAGGTCTGTTTTTCTTTAGCCCAGGTAAGACGCTTCTGACATTGTTGTTCAGGAGTGGCTTAACAAGAGGAATACAACATTTGAAGCCCATGTCCAAGATCATTCTGTGTGGTGGCTCTTGATGCACTGACTCCAGCCTCAGTCCACTCCTTGTGAAAGTCCCCAACACTTTTGAATGGCCTTTTTCTGACAATCCTCTCCAGGCTTCGGTCATCCCTGCTGCTTGTGCACCATTTTCTTCCCCACTTTTCCCTTCCACATAACTTTCTATTAATGTGCTTTGATACAGCACTTTGGGAACATCCAACTTCTTTTGCAAATAGTCTTTGAGGCTTTCCCTCCTTATGGAGGGTGTCAGTGATGGTTTTCTGCACAACTGTCAGGTCAGCAATTTTTCCCATGATTGTGATTCCTACTGAACCAGACTGAGAGATCATTTAAAGGCTCAGGAACCTTTTGCAGGTGTTATGGCTTTATTAGCTGATTAGAGTGGGACACTTTGATTCTAGAATATTTCACCTTTTCACAATAGTCTAATTTTCTGAGATTGTGGATTTGGGGGTTTTATGAGCTGTAAGCCATAATCATCACAATTATGACAAATCACGACTTTAACTATCTTGCTTTGCATGTAATGAGTCTATTTAATATATTAGTTTCACCTTTTAAGTTGCATTCGTGAAATAAATGAACTTTTGCACGATATTCTAATTTTTCGAGTATCACCTGTACTGTCTACCAGGTGCTCGGGTTCGGCACATCACGGATCTGGTGGACAGATTACTGGGAGGGGCTAGGGAAGACCCGGCGGTCATGGTGCAAGTTGGCACCAATGACAAAGTCAGAGGCAGATGGAGTGTCCTAAAGAACGATTTTAGGGACTTGGGAGCTAAATTGAGGAAAGACACACCAGAAAGACAGAGGGAGATTAGGGAAGTAAACAGGTGGCTAAGGAGCTGGTATAGTAAAGAGGGGTTACTGGAGGACTGGGCCAATTTCTCAGTCGGTCACCAGTACTATAGAAGGGTTGGACTGCACCTAAATGAGGAGGTTGCAGATGTGCTTGGAGTAAAGATGGCCAAAAAGTTAGAGGAGCTTTTAAACTAGGAGAAAGGGGGGAGGGTCCAGAGGTAGAGATGGTTAGCGTGGAACATAGTCCAGAGGGTGGTATTGGGGGCATTAGTGGTAGATTGACTAAAGCACATAAACCCAAGGTAAGTATAGTAACAAGTCCTATTTGCAATCTTGAAACACCCAATAAGAGGATAGTATGCAACCTGTCTAAACTATGTGGCGTGTTCACCAATGCCAGGAGTCGGGCGGACAAGATGGGTGAACTAGAGATACTGTTGTACGAGGAGGATTTGGATTTTGTGAGAATTTCAGAGACTTAGTTCAGCTCTCATTATTGGCTGGCAACAATTCAAGGGTATACCCTTTATCACAGGGATAGAGAGGGTAAAAAAGGGGGAGGGGCATGCCTGTATATCAAGGATAATGTACAAGTAAATGTGAGAGATGACATCACTAAGGGAGCTAGGGAAGAGGTAGAATCCTTAAGGGTAGAGCTCCCAAGGGATGAAGCTAATGGGAAAATAATACTGGGAGTATGCTATAAGCCCCCTAACCTGAGGGAGGAGGTGGAGGCAGACCTCCTATCACAATTTGGATTAGCAGTAAGGATGGGAAGTGTTATCATAATAAGGGAATTTAATTATCCAGACATAGACTGGGCGGAGGGTACCACGCACTCGTCTAAGGCTCGCCAGTTCCTAAATGTCTTAAATGTCTCGCAGGACAATTTCATGGGTCAGATGGTAGACGCACCAACTATAAATAAAGTGTTAAAAGATCTACTGATTACCAACAATACAGACCTGACCGTGGATGTGGAAATATGGGAAGTTTAGGAAACAGCGATCACAGGTCAATTGGTTTCAGTATAAATCACACAAATAGGAAACTTAAGGGAAATACAAAAACACTGAATTTCAAAAGAGCCAACTTCCCTAAACTACGAACATTGCTAGAAGATATAAATTAGGATAAAATCTTAGGAAGAAAGAACACGGAGGAGAGATGGGTTCACTTTAAGAGCATATTAAATAAGGGCATTAGCCAGTGCATCCCATTGGGTACTAAATTTAAAAGAGCGAACAAAAGTCCTGGATGGCTTAACACCAATGTAAAATGCATATAAAAGCAAAAGAGAAGGCCTTAAAAAAATACTGGGTTGAGGGATTATCATTAACGTTCAGACTTTATAAAGAATGCAACAAGAAATGTAAGGGTGCAATTAGGGCAGCTAAGATAGAACATGAAAGACACAAGCGGAGAAGAGCAAAAAAATCCCAAGAAATTTCTGTAAACAGTAAAAAAAAGAGGACAGACCATATTGGCCCCATAAAGAATGAGAAAGGACATCTGGTTACAAAGGATGGGAAGATGGCAAAGGTATTAAATGTTTTCTTCTACCCAGTCTTCATGAGGGAATCGGGGGGCTTCAGTAACCAAAACTGCAGTATTCATCCTCATGACACATCACAGGAAGCACCCTCATGGCTAACAGAGGACAGACTTAGAATTAGACTTGGGAAACTTACCATTAATAAATCACCAGGACCAGATGGCTTGCACCCGAGGGTAGTAAGGGGAACTCAGTCAAGTAATTGCCAGATCATTGTTTCTAATTTTTACTGACAGTCTACTGACTGGATTGGAGAAAAGCCAATGTAGCACCAATGTTTAAAAAGGGCCCAAAATACATCCCTGGGAATTACAGACCAGTTAGCCTAACATCAATAGTATGCAAGCTCTTGGAGGGGATGATAAGGGACTATATACAAGATTTTAGTAATGAGAATGGTATCATTCATTGGCAGTAATCAGCATGGATTCATGAAGAATTGTTCTTGCCAAACCAATCTATTAACCTTCTATGAGGATGTGAGTTGCCATCTAGATAAAGGAAGGCCCATAGATGTGGTGTATCTGGATTTTGCAAAAGCATTTGACACAGTTCCCCATAAACGTTTACTGTACAAAATAAGGTTCATTAGCATGGACCATAGGGTGTGTACATGGATTGAAAACTGGCTACAAGGTCGAGTTCAGAGGGTGGTGATAAATGGGGAGTACTCGGAATGGTCAGGGGTGGGTAGTGGGGTCCCCCAGGGTTCTGTGCTGGGACCAATCCTTTTTAATTTGTTGATACATGACCTGGAGGATGGGGTAAACAGTTAAACTTCTGTATTTGCGGACAATACTAAGCTAAGCAGGGCAATAATTTCTCCGCAGGATGTGGAGACCTTGCAAAAAGATCTGAACAAATTAATGGAGTGAGAAACTACATGGCAAATGAGGTTTAATGTAGAAAAATGTAAAAATATTAATTTGGGTGGCAAAAATATGAATGCGATCTATACACTGAGGGAATCTAGGATGGAAAAGGACCTGGCGGTCCTAGTAGATGATAAGCACAGCAATGGCATGCAATGCCAAGCTGCTGCTAACAAAGCAAATAGAATATTGGCATGCATTAAAAAGGGGGTCAGTCAATCAATTCTCCCACTCTACAAGACTCCGGCCGCACCTGGAGTATGCTGTCCAGTTTTGGGCACCAGTCCTCAGGAAGGATGTACTGGAAATAGAACGAGTACAAAGAAGGGCGACAAAGCTAATAAAGGGCCTGGAGGATAGTTATGAGGAAAGGTTGCGAACACTGAACTTATTCTCTCTGGAGAAGAGACGCTTGAGAGGGGATATGATTTCAATTTACAAATACCGTACTGGTTACCCCACAATAGGGATAAAACTTTTTTGCGGAAGGGAGTTTAACAAGACACGTGGCCACTCATTAACCGCTTCCTGACCAGCTCACGCACATATACTGCGTGCGCCCGATGCATGGTGGAGGACCCGGTATGTGTGGCCGGTGGTTGCGATCGCATGCATGAGAGCCAGCATGGGGATTTGTGTGTGAAAACACACAAATCCCTGTTCTGTCAGGGGAGAGGAGACATGTCGTTTGTTCCTACCAAGTAGGAGCAACCATATGTCTCCTCCTGTAGTCAGTCCTATCCCCATACAGTTAGACCCCTAAGAAACGCACATTTAACCCCTTGATCACCCCCTAGTGTTAACCCCTTCCCTGCCTGTGACATTTATACAGTATTCAGTGCATATATATAACACTGATTGCTGTATTAATGTCAATGGACCCAAAAATGTGTCAAAAGTGTCCGATCTGTCCGTCGTAGTACCGCTAAAATTCGCATATCTCCGCCATTACTAGTAAGAAAAATTATAATAATAAAAATGCCATAAAAATGCCACAAATCTTTCTCGTTTGTAGACGCTATAACTTTTGCACAAACCAATCAATATACGCTTTTGTTTTTAAAATTTTGGAGATATTTATTATAGCAAAAAGTAAAAAATATTGTTTTTTTTTTTCAAAATTGTCGCTCTTTTTTTGTTTATAGCGCAATAAATAAAAAATGCAGAGGTGATCAAATATCACCAAAAGAAAGCTCTATTTGTGGGTAAAAAGGACACAAATTTTGTTTGGGTACAGCGTCGCATGACTACGCAATTGTCAGTTAAAGCAATGCAGTGCCAAATTGTATAAAGTGCTCTGGTCAGGAAGGGGGTAAAATTTCCTAGGGCTGAAGTGGTTAAAATTAGATTGTATTGTAGATGGTTCTTTACTGTAAGAGCAGCACTTATACACTTAATGATACATCAAATACGTGAGTACAACCTTGTTTATATAAGAATATACAGCTATAACCAATAAAATCAGTAATGAGGTGCATGCGCGGCAGCTCCTAAAATGGCCGCTGGCTATTAGAGCTCCGCTCCACCACGGCACTGTGACAGCCACCGAAGCGTACTGAGTGAGCCCTCGAGCACCTAACTGGGACACACGAACGGGGGAGATCCCCGGGACCACATTGCCGAAGCGGCGCACGTCCGGAGGAACCTATAGCTATGAGTAAGCGCTCGATTTAGAGTGCAAAACACGTCAGCTGTGTCTGTACTATCTGCCTGATTGTCCTGTATTTTTGATGATCCGAGTTTTACAATAAAGAAGATTTTTCAACTTTATCCGGTGTGCGGCATCCAGATTTTCCTGTTCCAAACCTTGCTTCAATTTGCATTTAGCCAGCACCTGGGACTCCCCTCCTTTGAAGGATTTACTAACACACACCTGAAATCAGGTCTACCTGAGCGGTGATTCATTTTCTCTATCTCACCTTAAGGGCACAACTTTTATTGGTGCGGACTCTAATAAAGCTTTTGACTTCTCCCTGGACAAGTCTGGATCTGGGATACCGAAATTCAAACGCCCTACCAGACAGAACAATAGCATAGCGAAGCTACTGCATGAGGCGGGATTGGTAGACATCTGGAGGGAAACTAACCCTCTTTCTAAAGACTACAAGCATTTCTCAGCACCCCATAGCTCCTACGCCAGGATAGACCACATCTTCACACACACCACTACGATCCCTTTGATTGTACGATCTCGGATAGTAAATTCCCCCCTGTCGGACCACTAAATGGTCACTCTGTTCATCCACAGACCCTCAGGACATAGGGAACTCCCTCGCTGTCGCCTGCAGGAATCTATTCTTAGCGATCCCATACAGGCTTCTCTCATAGAGGAATTTATTAAGGAATACTTCAGCTTAAATACTATGACTGACGTCTCCCCGTCAACGGTATGGGCCGCACATAAAGCAGTGATCAGGGGGAAACTAATTCAATTATCAGACAAACTTAAAGTGGAACACAAAACAGACACGATCAAATTAACGGCAAATTTCTGATCTCTTGCAAAAGCCCACAAACTACATCCCACTTCGGAATCCCTGGCTCACTTCGATGAGGCAAGGGCCCTTCTCAACCTGACCTTAACGACAGCTGCTGAAAAGCACCTCAGGTGAACAGGGGCACGTTTCTACTCTCAGAGGGATAAGATAGGTTCGAAATTAGCTGTAAAACTTAGCCCAAAACCTCGCCAACTGGCATTCCCTAAAATTAGGCTACACTCAAGAGACCTGACCCAGAACCCTACCAAGATTATGGAAGCATTCCAAGAGTTCTATCTGGAACTCTATAGATGTCAACGTCCACCATCAGATCAGTCACAGAGAGGTTTCATTGACTCCTTACTGTCAGGTCACTTAGAGGCTGGGTGACAGATGCACACCGTTGGGATCAGGAGTGCACCACAAGGCAGTGGACCCTATGGCTGACTGCTGCGGATGGGAGTCCGGGTGATAAGGAAGGCAGGGCCGCTGGGACACCAACACAGATCCCACCGGGGTTAGAGCATAGGATTCCCTGGGGCGCGGAGTCTAAGAGCCAGCAGGTGTTCACCAGAGCCTCTAGGGGTGAGGATGGACTGGGCTGCAACTGGCCCAGGCCGCAACCCCCAGGGTCCCCCAGCTCACACCCACAGCAGGCAACAGGAGGATAGGGATAGTAAAGGAAAAAGCCAAGGTCAGGGCCACAAGCAGACAAGGACACGCCAAGGTTCAGGGTCACAGGCAAACAGGGATAGTCGGGGACACGCCAGAGGTCAGGGTCACGAGCAGACAGGAATAGTAGAGAACACGCCAAGGTCGGTTACTGAAACAAACGTAGAGCACACGGCAGGCAGGAAGAGGAAGCTAAACACACAAAGGTTGATCAGCAGGGCTGGCCTGCAGTGCAGAGATTAATATAGAGTTCTCTGATAGGAGCTGGGGTGGAGCCGTGCTAGAGGAGAGTTAATAAAAGCAGTCAAGTGAGAGTCAGCTGGTCTTTAGAGTTGAACACATGGAAACAGGTAAGCAGATAGACAACACTATTGCATAACCATGACACTTATCTCTGCCTTCCTTGTCTTCAGATCATAAGGATTTTCTTGAAAGCCCTTTCTCCATAATGGAGGTTCTGGATACAATCAAATCTTTGAAAGTTGGCTCCTCTCCTGGACCTGATGGGTTTTCCACCGGGTATTATAAAAAATTCGGGGATACCCTGGCCCCACATCTCACAAAGTTTTTAAATTTTTTTAGGGAAGGTTCCCCTTTGGGTGCAGAGTTAATTGCAGCATATATTTCAGTGATTCCCAAACTGGGGAAAGACGCGAGCGAGGTTGGGAATTATCGGCCTATATCCTTAATTAATAACGACATCAAGATTATGACCAAGATACTAGCAAATAGAATAGCAAGTTTTATCCCCTCATATATCCATAGAGATCAGGTGGGCTTTATACCTGGGAGACAAGGCCCTGATCAGATTAGATGGTCTATAGATATCATCTCTCTTCTTAAATCACAATGGGACGGAGGCCCCCCAATCAGGTTTTCTCCTATCGATTGACCTACACAAGATGTTTGATTCAATAGATTGGGATTATCTATCAGAGATCCTAAGAAGATGGGGCTTTGGCTCCTATTTCCTAAACCTAATCCTCTCAATGTACTCCAATCCATCTGCCCAAGTGAGACTAATGGGCAGATATTCGGCCTTTTTTTCTATTGGAAGAGGTACCAGACAGGGTTGTCCCCTCTCCCCCCTTCTCTTCGCAATGGCCATAGGAACCTTGGCCATAGCAATCAGAACAAATCCCGATATTAAGGGGATGACCTGCGGGGACCAGGAGCACAAATATGCACTTTATGCGGATGATCTCTTGCTATATATAACTTCCCCTCTAATATCCACTTCCGTCCTATACGGAGTACTGAGCTCATTCAGCAAAATATTGGGTTTAAAGGTCAATATATCTAAATCAACTGCCTTAAATATCACGGTCCCTCCCGATTTATTATTACAGCTTACTAACAATTTTGCATTCTCCTGGGTCCCCGCGGCTATTCCCTACCTAGGGATCTATTTAACCCCAGATATAAATGACCTCTTTAAAGCTAACTATCCCCCCATGATCACCAAATGTAGAGGGGATCTCCAACAGTGGTCTAGGTGTGGTCTGTCCTGGCTGGGAAAAGTGCACGCAGTAAAGATGACTCTCCTACCCCGTCTCTTATACTTGTTCCGCTCTCTACCAATCCTGCTTCCGAAGAGCTTCCTTCAAAAATTTCAATCAGAGATTACACGCTTTGTCTGGGGCAACAAGGGTTATAGATGCCCGTCCAAAATACTACTTCGCCTTAAGTCCCAAGGTGGCTTAGGTCTTCCGGACCTCTGGGGTTACTACCAGGCAGCCCAATTGTCACAAATCTCGATGATCTTTTGTAAAGGCTCGAAGCCCGAGTGGCTCTCTATGGAAAGGTGGGCAACACCCCTCAATACCATTGATTTTCTCCTATGGTGCGACCCCAAACAAAGACCGGCCATAATGGCCCCTACCCTTTCTCACTCTATTTCAATAAGCACTAAACTATTCAATCATACCTCCCTTATTTCTCCCCTAAAAACATTATCCCACATCTTTCATAACATTAAATTTCCCCCGGGACTAAATATCCAAGCATTCAGATGGTGGACTGACAAAGGTCTCTACCGGATAGGATATTTCCTTTCCCCAGCTGGTCCTCTTACCCCGTCTTATTGTAAGCATAAATTAGACATGCCTGACACAGAACAGTTCAGATTTACACAAATCTCCCACTGCTATTTGGATTACCAAACCGGAACCTCCCTCAATAACCCCTTACGAGCATTGGTGCTCCAACATTTTGGATCAAAAGGGAGGAATCTCTTTGATATATACCGCACTACAGACAAATCTGGATAAGCCGTCCTACGCAAAAAGACCTGGGAGGAGGACACGGGTGGAATGTGGTCAACAACAAATTGGTTCCGTTCATGGACACGCTCCTACAGAGGTATTTGTAACATTTCCCTTATTGAGGCCGGTCTAAAGGTTCTGACCAGGTGGTATTATGTCCCTTCTAGATTGGCATTGATTTACCCCGGGACTTCACCACTCTGCTTTAGGGGATGCGGACTTGAGGGTACAATGCTACATACATGGTGGACCTGTTCCCGCATTAGAACCTTTTGGCAGAAAATCTTCCGTACAATTAGTAAACTAATAAATGTTTCTGTAGCCCCCAACCCCCACATTGCCTTGCTTAACCACACCATACCCAAGTTATCTAAACACCTACAGGCACTTTCCTTCTTTATTTTGTTGGGAGCGAAAATCACTATAGCTAAGGCATGGAAGAGAACCACGGTTTCCTTCCAGTGTTGCAGGAGAAAAGTGTCCTGGATTATGTCTCAGGAACAAATAGTGGCAAAGCTGAATGACAAAATTGGGAGGTTTTATGCTATCTGGGAGCCCTGGGCCACGTTCTGCAACATAACACTCATACCGGGTTTAGAACCTGACATCAGATTGGCTCCTGTTCTACGTTGAACAACACCCTATCCTCCTCCCCTTTTCTCTACCCTTTTCACACGTTTCTTCTCTCTCTTTTCTGGGACTACTCAGCCCCTTCTGCTCCTCTGGTGCAATATGACCTATAATCCCACAGCAGGGAAATCCTAAGAGACTGTTGGCCGGAATGTCAGCGGGACTCCTTCTTCTCCTCCCTAGAAGTTTACTCGTTATCTCAGTAGTAGACTGGAAATGGAGGGCTCCGCCTTTATAGCCTTTCCATCCAATTCACAATGATCCTAGGGGAGACGGCTGATTCTAGGGAGAACCTAAACGCACCTACAGGAAGATCCCACAGGGGTGGTGTGTACGGGTCCCCTGGAGTCATCCGGCATTCATCCCCCAGGGACAAGACTCTACATCTAACTTTGCTCCCGCAGTGATGGGCTCCCTCTGACAGTTTGGACCAGAAGGAACAGACCCACTGAATTGGGCTTACCTTTCTTTCCCTTGAGATCCCCGCTAGAAATCTCAGACTTTACCGTAATTGTAATACTATCCTCATGTTGATACTCTCTGATCCTTGATTGCCTGTACAGCCCTCTGTCATACATGACTGTTCGTACTCTGTTCATCGGTTTTACTAAATACAAAGAAAATTTTTGGAACAGAAAAGCATGCCACACTATATGGTTAAGTGTGACTGCAGGACATAATTGAGCTTTATCCAGTTATCGTAATATATATTTACAGTAACAGTTTTGCATTGTATTACTCAGTTTGGCATATAGATAAAGCTCACAAATGTAAGACACTATCTATGTACCTTTTTTCATAATGCATGTATGCAATTATCTGTACTATGTGTAAAATACTAATAAAAATTATTTGAAATTAAAAATCGGTAATGAATGATAACTTGCAAAAAGGATAACAATCTAATTTGTTTATACAGAACAGAAACCTTAGAATAATCAGATATTACCCAATATAATGTAGATGATACAACCTTAAAACAAAGATGTTACCAATGATACAAAGTAATACAAATAGGAATATTGCTATAATGGACTTACAAATGCTACCAGTATATAAGGACAAATTGTAGGACAGGAAAAGTTACAGAAAAGATGAAGTTACATACCAAGAAAGTAAAGGAGGTACATTTACAGAGGGAAATCTTGCGCCCTTATGCTTCTTAGACCACAAACCAAATAGACTGAGCCAGGGGTGCGTATCCTGATATATACACACTTGTAAAAATGCACCCCTCCTCACCCCCCTTCCATATGCTAAAACTGCTACATTGAGCCTATGGGGGTGGGGGGCTCTCTTAAGCTAGGACACCAGCTACCATTTTGGGATCACATTCTTCCTGATCCCTTCCCACCTCCCACCTCATTTGAAGTGACATTATTATGCTACCAAATGGTCAAAGAGGCATTTGTCAGATAGCTACTCCAGATAAAATTCCACAGCTGGGTATGGTGTCTCTGTTGGTTCTATACATGTTCTGAAACTATAGAGTCATTGAAAGATCACTGTAAGTCCCATTAATAATAAAGTCTATCATTTTCAGGGCTTACATTTCCACATCAGTTCCCCCTGAAGTTCATTCTTAAAACTTATGCCCTCCCTCAATGATCTTGCACCCACCCACAACAGCCCAGAAGGCCCAACTCCCCAACCACCATCACTTCCTCTTCTTGTCTTGAGCATGACGAAATCTATCAAGGTAGACTTGAGACAGCAAAGAAATCCTGGTGCCTTTGAGACTTCACATTCAAACCAAGAGTTCCTGTACTGCAATGTTTCATCGCCCCTCTGCCTTGGAAGAGCAGAACTCCAACATTGATGGAGGGATCCAGGCATCTTTTAGTCCCATAACTTGCAAATTCTGTGTGATGTTTGCAAAGAATGGATCGGACCGTGAGACGGCACTGTTCAGCACGGTGAAGAAAAGTTGAGGACAGTCTAGTCATTGTCCCTTTGTCTCAAGATATGGCATGGTGGTTTTTGTTGCTTCTTCGGGTGGTGGTAGGGAGGACCTCCAGATAGTTGTGCATGAATACAAAAAGGTAAAAGGAGAACGTCAGTGTACAGTTATTGGAGGAATGCCAGACAGGAGCAGCGGTGTGACCATTAAGGCTATATACTTATAAGGGGTGTAATGTGGGCTAGTAAATTGGGATCCCCACAGGGTATGGAGTCGGAGCCACAGCCAGTATCCACTAGAGCCCTTATAGGTAGGGTTAGTCACTGCATGCTATTGCCAGGTCCCTTGGTACACCACACGTGCTCAGGGGGTTGAGGTTAAAGCAGTAGACAGACTGGGAGATGTAGAATTATAATGAGCCATAAAACCTGGATGTCCAGGGATACTTTGTGAAATATGGTACTTGTATGTTTCAGGAAACCATTTTATAGGACCCACTGGACTCTTAAAAACGGAGTCAGGCAAAAACGGTAAAGCCTTACAATTCACAGGTCATCTCTGATATTCAAACAAAAGTTCCAGAAGATGAATACATTTACTTTTAAAGATATAGAAGAATATTATCAGCTAATGGACTGGTACCATCACTTAAAGTAATTAAAGGTAAGAATATGAAACAAAGAAAGTAGGAAAGAGAAAGCAAATAAAAAATAAAAAAAGCAAAAATATAAAAAAAAAACGTAGAGGTATAATGCCGCTTTAACCCAGACCGTCTATCACAAACATTTCATTTTATGTCAAAGAGCATTGAAGACATCCTGATTTCCAGCTCCCTTGTTACCTCCTTCCATGCTCAACATCAGGACTGCTCCGGAACCTCTGGAATGCCCCACCCCAATATGTCCATCCAGCTTCTACCCTGTCCACCACTAGGTGATCCCTACAAACTCTTATTTCGGGAAGTCTACCCCGCCTCCACCTAAAATGTTACCTCAGCCAGCTCCATATCGGCTAATTCTCAGCGGCTATTATTTTTGTACCACCCTCCCTTAGATTATAAACCCCTTGAGTGGGGCCCTTCTATTCACACAAACTGTTGCCACTATCTAAATCCTGTTGCCCAAACTACCCAACTACCCAACTTTTAACCCCTTCCCGAATACCAACGGAGGTTTCAGTAGGTGTAAGGGGATTTCAGGTTTGCTATAAAACTTTTCTTCAGGGGTTATCGGGGTACAACCCGGGGTTCCTTCTATATCCATGTCATGGACAAGAGAATAGGTACAATAGACTCCCAGAGGCAGTGTACCCTGCTGAGTACAATTTAACTTGATGCTGAAAACAGTGCATTATTAGACATATGATACCAGCACCAGTACCCTGGCCTCAAGTATTTTTAACTTTGTTTAGGAACAGTTGGGACACTACCACAGCATCCATTAGACATGACCCCTTCCTGTGCCAGCATTGCTGCCTCATGATTCTGTCCTTTTCCCCTGACGCAGAACAACACCTTCCTTTCTCCAGCACTCATCAGTACCAGTCATCTGAGGCTGTCCAGACTCAGACCATCAGAACAAGAAGGACTCCAGGGTGTAACACAGTAGAGTCTGATAGGATAGTACCCAAATTGACTGTGATATATGCACAATATTCCATCCCTGCCACTAGGGATGAAAATAGTACAAATTAGACTTTGACAACCCTGGAACTGGAGTCATCCACCAATCCATATGACTCATAGTCAACTCGGATACTACTCCCACCTGCCTGTCTTTGCAAAGTGGAAATTGTCCCACTGAGAAAGAGTCAGTCACTTATCCGAAGTCCTGGATGCTGGACAGAGCAACTTTGATTTCCTAACCCCTTCCCTGATATGTAGCACAAGACCTCTTCCTGATTTTCTCAAGCTCCATAGAGTTTAATGTACCCAGTGACTCCCCTCCAGCTCTAAAGGCAGTCTCCATTAAGCCCCTCTTTTTTCCTAAGCATGGGAAATAGTCTGAATACCCGGATTAAAAACCACCTGCCAACAGGTACACTTGATTCTTTATAGAGGCTGCACACCTTTTCCCTCCTTTATTAATTCGGTAATCAGACAATGTTATCCTCCACCCATACAAAATAAACTGCCTACACTATTCAGACAGGACTCACATGAATGACAGGGGCATAGTGCAACACTGGGGCACTGGTCTTCCTGGCATGCAGGTCACGGACAACTAGTTAAGGTACACATGGAGTCTAGGACAGGAAGGACCCCTATGGGTATTAACTGAGGTGAATACAGCATGCCCACACATATAATGGAAGTCAGGCCACACCCTACACAATCTTCCCCCACAACTATTCACCAGACTCACCCAAAACCATACAATACGAGGCCAGACCTATACGCTCTCAACTTGTATGCAATCAGGCAAGCCCTCGTACTACACATCTGAAGGTAAATCTAAAGGAAATTGAACAACAAAAATTGCATAATGTGTATCCAGCTCTAGAAATTGCTGCTAGCAGACACAACTGGCCAACAGGCAAAGAAAAATCCCTTGCAGCACTGAGGCACCAAGATCACTGAACAGTAGGGGGTACAATTCGAGTAAAATTGTACCCCATACTAAAAATGCACCAGGGTATTTATTAGGAGACAGATGTGCCTTGAAACACACAGATATTAGTGACAGAAATGTCAAAGACACATTAGACAATTGGTAACAAATAGCCACGTAAAAACAGACAAACAGGAAACTCTAGGAGCAAATAGAGTTGCATGGTGACACTGGGCAGGAAACAGGTTTGGAATACACTTGGAGACACACAGATAGACTTCTAGGGACATTAACATACCTTAGCCTGAGGCAATGAGGGGAGCTTGAACAGCCAGGCATGGCTGGGTATGTAACTAATTACAATAACAGCAGGGGGGGTTAGTCAGTCTTAAACACAAGTCTACACAAAAGTAACATCAGACCTTTACCCTTTAAAGCCATGGAACTGCAAGTATCAGTGTTCTGCCCATATTGTTCATAGTAATATGTGCTATGTAATGTTAGTTTATGTTGTTGCCATCTAGTGGTCAGAGATGGTTATTACTTTGCCAGAAATTGACAGGAAGTAGGATTCTCCTCATAGTAAAAGGCAGTAACCTTTAACCTGGAACTGTATTTCCTTCATTTCATTACTGCTCCTTGTATCTAATACACTGCATGAAGAAGAGCTCTTAAACTATTCCTGGACTAATGATGGAATTGTCTGTGAGTACTCTTACTGATAGAGAGTGAGGCTGCTGTATAATGTTTAATGTACTGACACATATGTTTGTTTATGCTTATGTTGTAGTTTTACAAAGTTATTCGGGATAAAGAATACATACAGATCTGATGTCTCACGTTTCTTGACTTCTGAATTATTGTTAAGCTGTCTGACTAGTGTTATACAACAGTTCAA
This sequence comes from Lithobates clamitans, assembly GCA_037952925.1. Taxonomy (NCBI): domain Eukaryota; kingdom Metazoa; phylum Chordata; class Amphibia; order Anura; family Ranidae; genus Lithobates; species Lithobates clamitans. The sequence continues at coordinate 7,225,644 of JBBGZY010000171.1, read as the reverse complement.
TAACGCGAAGCAGAACAGTAAAAAGACATCCATGTGGCAGTCTGGAATAAACTGAGACGCTATTACTGCAGCATGAGTCTTAGATCAGGAACAAAGTACCAGGCTGATGACATGCTACCGCTGACACAGCAAGGCAGGGAGAACGTTCCCAGCGCCCAGCAAGACGATGCACATTCGCATGTGTCTAGATCTTCACAGGCTAGCAAGATGTCCTCAGCAGTTAAAGCTCGTGCCAAGGCAGAAGCCGCCCGCATCCAGCTACAGTATGCAGAAAAAGAAGCCATGATGATGCAGGAGTTAGCAGCAAAGAAAGCTGCTATCGCACAAGAAGAAGCGGAATTAAAATCAAAATTGCTCATCCTGCAGCGACAGACTGCTGCTGCAGCTGCTGAAGCAGAGGCCGCTGCCTACATGGGAACAAGTCGTTCTGGAAGTGAAAAATCATATAAAGACTCAGAGGTTCCAGGAAAACCTCTATTCTCTGCAGATTGTACAAGTGAGTACATCCAGAACGTTACTACTGCGCATGCAAAGGAACAGTCTCTTAAACCTGAAGCAAAGGAATTAAGGCCGAAATCAATAAACCCCCTGAGCAGGCCCAATCAACCACATGAGGTCAGCAGCTGCCAGCAAATCAGGAATGAAGCACCAGAAACCCCTAAGAGCAAAAAACAAGTGTTCCCATCGCCTCAACCTATAGATTACATGTGCGAACAACAATGTGCAGTGGATGTCACCAAATATCTCATCCGCAAAGAAATGGTAAGCTCAGGCTTTCTCCAATTTGATGACTGTCCTGAAAACTATTGGGCATGGAAATCTTCCTTTCTGAATGCCACTGAAGGTCTGAACTTTTCACCAGCAGAAATGCTTAATTTAATGATAAAATGGCTTGGTACAGAGTCAGCAGAGCATGCTAAGAGGATGAGAAGAGCAAACCTGTTCAACCCTGCAGCAGGACTCAACATGACCTGGAAAAGACTAGAAGAAACGTATGGATCCCCAGAGGTAATAGAAGAAGCACTGCTGAAAAAACTTGAAGTCTTTCCCAAAGTGGGCTACAGAGACAACGTGCGGCTACAAGAACTAAGTGATCTTCTACTAGAGATAGAATATGCCAAAGAAGATGGCTACTTGCCAGGACTTTCATACCTAGATACAGCTAGAGGCACTAATCCCATAGTAGAGAAACTACCCTCAAATCTGCAAGACAAGTGGATGTCTGTGGGAGGTAAATTCAAAGAAGATTATGGAGTCGCTTTTCCCCCTTTCTCTGTGTTTTCTAGGTTTGTCAGACAGCAAGCGAAAATCCGAAGTGATCCCAGTTTCGCCTTCACCACCAGCGGCAATCAATCACACAGACCTGAGAAACCTCACAGACCTCACGGTAGGACCTCTGTATCCACACACAAAACAGCTGTACCTTCAGAAGTCACAGACTATCAAAGCACCCACAAGGTACACACCATAGAAAACCCTGATAGACATTGCCCAATACACAAAAAACCACATCCACTAAAGAAATGTAAAGGCTTTAGAAGCAAACCTATTGCAGAGCGGATGTCCTTCCTTAAACAGAACGGCATCTGTTTCAAGTGTTGCGGATCTACTTATCACGTTGCTAAAGACTGCAAAATACCAGTAGAATGTACAGAATGTGGCAGTGAGAGACATATTGCAGCTTTGCACCCAGGCCCTACTCCTGCCCCACTAGAGACTGTAGAACCCAGGAAAGATCAGGGCAGGGAGCAACAAGAGACCCCACTCTCCTCAGTAATGTCTAATTGCACTGAAGTATGCGGACAAGGCAAGAGTGCACGTTCATGCTCCAAAATCTGTTTAGTGACTGTGTATCCCACTGGCAAGAGAGAAAGGGCAGTGAAAATGTATGCAGTGCTAGATGAACAGAGCAACAGATCCCTTGCAAAGTCAGACTTCTTTGATATCTTTAATCTTAAGGCAAGTGCAGTTCCATACACTCTAAGGACATGTGCGGGGACAATTGAAACCACAGGGAGAAGAGCTTCTGACTTTACCATTGAATCCTTCAATAAGAAAGTGCAGTTTCCACTTCCTACCCTAATAGAGTGTGGCATGATACCTGACGACAAAACTGAGATTCCCTCTCCAGAAGTAGCCCATCACCACCCTCACCTCCGCTCAATTACTCACCTGATCCCAGCTGTTGAGCCAGATGTATCTATCCTTCTACTTCTTGGGAGAGACATCCTTCAGGTTCACAAGGTGCGCCAGCAAATCAATGGACCTTATAATGCCCCCTATGCACAGAGACTGGACCTGGGGTGGGTCATTGTAGGAGAAGTTTGCCTGGGGACAGTGCACCAGCCTGACAATATTACCACTTTGAAGACATCTGTGTTAACAAATGGACGCACATCCCTACTCAGTCCCTGTCACAACAGCTTCATTGTCAAGGAAAGCTTTGGCAGGTCGACACAACACTGTGACTCCTCTACTCTATATGGTAAAGAAGAAGTCAATTCCAACATTGAGACAGACAATCTAGGGATTACAGTGTTCCAGAAAACTAAAGATGATGATAAACAAGCCCTCTCTATAGAGGATCAGACCTTCTTGCAGATTATGGATAGAGAGGCTTACCAAGATGACAATCACAGTTGGGTGGCCCCTCTCCCCTTTCGCACACCCAGACGTGTTTTGCCTAGTAACAGGGAACAAGCCATGAAGCGTTTGCATTCACTCAGCAAAACTCTGCAGAGGAAGCCAGAAGTTAAAAGAGATTTCACTGAATTCATTAAAGGGATGCTAGACAATGATCACGCTGAAGTTGCAGGACCACATGAAACAAACAGGGAACACTGGTATCTACCAATGTTCGGTGTTTACCATCCACACAAACTTGACCAAATCAGAATAGTGTTTGATTCCAGCGCAGAGTATAAAGGAGTCTCTTTAAATGACGTACTGTTGAGTGGCCCTGACCTAAACAATACCTTGCTAGGTGTCCTCATGCGCTTCAGAAAAGAGCCCGTTGCTTTCACAGCAGATGTGCGCCAAATGTTTTATTGCTTTCTCGTCAGAGAAGACCACAGAGACTTTTTACGTTTTCTCTGGTACAAAGACAATGACATAGACAAAGAAATTGTCGAGTACAGAATGAAAGTGCATGTATTTGGTAATAGCCCCTCTCCTGCTGTCGCTATATACTGCATGCAAAAGGCTGCCCAGAAAAATGCAGAGTGCTATGGACAAGAAGCCAAACACTTCGTATTAAGGCATTTTTATGTAGATGATGGACTAGCTTCTGCTAGCACACCCGAAGAGGCAATTTCCATCCTCAGTAAAGCAAAGCAAATGCTGGCAGAATCCAACCTGCGTCTTCATAAAATCGCTTCCAACAGCCAAAAAGTAATGGAAGCCTTCCCTGTAGCAGACAGAGCTAAGGACCTTAAAGATCTCTGCCTAGGTACAGACACCCTTCCCCTGCAGAAAAGCCTAGGCCTAAGTTGGGATCTAGAAACAGATAGTTTTGTCTTCAGAGTTTCCTCAAGGGAAAAGCCTTTTACACGCAGAGGCATTCTATCTACCGTAAGTAGCCTCTATGACCCCCTAGGGTTTGTATCACCTGTGACAATAAAAGGCAAGGTCTTAGTTCGAGAACTGTCATCTGGGAAAAGTGAATGGGATGCATTGCTTCCACAGGAGAGACTAAGCGAGTGGGTTCAATGGACAGAATCCTTGCAAGCCTTAGAGCACCTAAAGGTAGACAGATGTTATGTGCCCTTATCTCTATCATCAGCTTGCAGGAAAGAACTGTGCATCTTCTCAGATGCATCCACCACAGCTATAGGTGCGGTAGCTTACTTGAAAGTAACTGATGCAGAAAATGTGTGTCATGTTGGATTTGTGATGGGAAAGTCCAAATTAAGCCCTAAACCAGCCCACACGATTCCTCGTTTAGAGTTGTGTGCTGCTGTACTTGCAGTCGAAATGTATGAGCTAATCACAGATGAACTAGACACTGACTTTGATGCTGTGAAATTCTTCACTGATAGCAAGACTGTCCTAGGGTACATTTGCAGCACCACTAGGAGGTTCCATCTGTATGTCTCCAACAGAGTGAATAAAATCAGGTTATCCTCAGACCCAGATACACCTATGGTCCTTACCCCAGCAATGTTGTTGACTCAAAAGATGAACTCTTTGTCTGCTCCATCTGGGACCATAAGTACAACACAAGTTCATGCAAAACAATGGAAGCAAGTACAATGCTTGGCAGACACCTTTTGGAAAAGATGGAAGAGAGAGTATCTGTCAAATCTGCAACGCCGTAGAAAATGGACTGAGGATCGCCCAAACGTAAAAGTGGGTGATGTTGTTCTGTTGAAGGACAGCCAAGAGGGCAGGAACGAGTGGCCCGTAGGACTTATTGTCAGTGTTCTACCAAGCAGGGATGGCAAGGTTAGAAAGGTGGAGGTCAAAACTGTAAAAAATGAGACCGCCAGAATTTATCTCAGACCTATAACTGACATTATAGTTTTGATCTCGGACTAGCTAGGATTACATTTTCCTGTATATGTTTTTTCTGCATAGCAGTAGGTATTTAGGTAATGACATAATAAATTATGCCAGACAGGGAGTGTTCTGCCCATATTGTTCATAGTAATATGTGCTATGTAATGTTAGTTTATGTTGTTGCCATCTAGTGGTCAGAGATGGTTATTACTTTGCCAGAAATTGACAGGAAGTAGGATTCTCCTCATAGTAAAAGGCAGTAACCTTTAACCTGGAACTGTATTTCCTTCATTTCATTACTGCTCCTTGTATCTAATACACTGCATGAAGAAGAGCTCTTAAACTATTCCTGGACTAATGATGGAATTGTCTGTGAGTACTCTTACTGATAGAGAGTGAGGCTGCTGTATAATGTTTAATGTACTGACACATATGTTTGTTTATGCTTATGTTGTAGTTTTACAAAGTTATTCGGGATAAAGAATACATACAGATCTGATGTCTCACGTTTCTTGACTTCTGAATTATTGTTAAGCTGTCTGACTAGTGTTATACAACAGTTCAATAACGCGAAGCAGAACAATCAGCATAGCAACTGATCTTTGGGAATAGGAAACAGATATGTAACAGATCTATGACAGATCCAATTCAAACTCTGGATAATACCAAAAACTCTTACCACTAAATGCAGTAACACTGACAGATTTATGACACTTCTTATGCCCTGTACACACGATCGGACATTGATCGGACATTCCGACAACAAAATCCATCAGATTTTTTTCCGATGGATTTTGGGTCAAGCTTGTCTTGCATACACACGGTCGCACAAAGTTGTCGATCATGGTGACGTAAAAAACGTACGTTGGGACTATAAACGGGGCAGTAGCCAATAGCTTTTGTCTCTTAATTTATTCTGAGCATGCGTGGCACTTTGTGTGTCGGATTTGTGTACACACGATCGTAATTGAAATGATTGGATTTTGTTGTCGGAAAATTTTATATCCTGCTCTCAAACTTTGTGTGTCGGGTAGTTTTATTTATTTTGAGTATTATGGTATTGTTCCTTTTTTTTTTTCTTTTTTCTTTTCTCCTTCTCTTCATTTATTTTTTGTGTTGTTTGTGTGTGTGTTTTGTGTGATATATCTAACATTACTGTGGGAGTTGAAGAAAGGGAGTAGGAAATTATATATTTTATTTTATCTAATTGGATGAAGAAAGATAAGGCAGGGATATTCTTATTAGGGTTTAAGGATGTGTGATCTTGGGCGGTGAAGGCGGAGCTTGGTGCCCTGGATATTTTGAACCACACCTCCCTTGATGTGCAACTACTCTGTAGAGTGCGGGGGTGGTGGGGGAATGTGGCTGGAACGTCTGGGGTTCCGGGGTCCGCCATCACGAGTCTGGAGTATCACCATGGGTTATCTTTCCCTTGTTTATTTTTTTTATTTTTTTCTCTTGTTTTCAGAGACCCCTGCAGTATGTTGGTATATGATTATGTTTTATATATTATTATAATGTGGTATGTTTTTTATTGGCACCTATTGGATGAGATTAATGTTTGTCTTTTTTTTTTTCTTCTTTTTTTGTTATGTAAATTTAAAATTTTTTCAATAAAATCAGAATTGAAAGAAACTTTGTGTGTTGGAAATTCCGATGGAAAAAGTCAGATGGAGCCCACACACGATCGGAATTTCCGACAACACAATCCGATCGCACTTTTTCCATCAGAAAATCCGACCGTGTTTACAGGGCATTTGCCTAATATATGTGTTATGCTCTGTACACACAATAGAATTTTCCGACAACAAATGTTGGATAGGAGCTTGTTGTTGGAAATTCTGACCGTGTGTAGGCTCCATCCGACATTTTCCATTGGATTTTCCGACAAACAAAATTTGAGATCTGGATCTCAAATTTTCCGACATCAAAATCCGTTTTCAGAAATTCCGATCGTGTGTACACAATTCCGATGCACAAAATTCCATGCATGCTTGGAATCAAGCAGAAGAGCCACACTTGCTATTGAACTTAATTTTTCTCGGCTCATCGTAATTGTTGTACGTCACCGCGTTCTTGACGTTCAAAAATTTCCGACATTTGTGTGACTGTGTGTATGCAAGACAAGTTTGAGCCAACATGCGTCGGAAATAAATCCAGGATTTTGTTGTCGGAAAATCCTATTGTGTGTACAGGGCATTAGGGTGACAATTATCCCCTGCAGTCTTACTCAACTTTTCATTTAAAAAAACTAAGTGAGAACTGGAGATGCGGACTTTAGTTAGTTGGCTCTGCTAATCAGTGGAGCATAGAAACTCGTTCATACCAGAGCTTCATATATGTCGGATGAGAACATACAACACACACTAGGTAGTTCAAAACACAGCCGAATGGACTGACAAATAGAAGCACCAACTAGATAATGGTGATGAAAACCTAAAACATTCACACCTGAAACCCGGCAAACCAGGAGAAAGAAAAACTATTTTTTATAAAGTTGTCTATGGAGGCTGTGATTTCCTTTTGTTCTGAAAGCCATGAAACCCAATTATCGAATCTGAGGGATAAAACACCAATAAAGTTTGGTATTCAATTTATCCTCCAAGAAACAAAGTAAACCAATGGTTATATACTTGTAACAAGACATTAGCATATGAAACACAAATATACATTACATTCCATTCCATAAAGAAGTCTTTCTTATTTGTTTTGGAACAGTGCACTTTTTTAAAATACCAAAAATTATTGAGCTCAACTTTAATTACTGGTGAAATTAAATCAATCAGCGTAAACAAATAACCTAACCTATAAAGCTGCCATAGCACTTAAGGTCAAAATACAAATCCTCAATAAACTTTTCAAATCATAGATAGTGCAGCGCTAATTATAAAACTAAATTAATATGCTAAACATTAATGAAATGGCATTAATACAATTTTGGAAGAAAGTCCATGCATATGAGCGAGAAAAAAAAGAGGGACAGCAGATGAAATAGGAAGAGTCCTCAGCTGTGATCACTTTGTCTTTGTCATCACAAAGATTGGCCTAATCTCACTCAAAGGGTCAACTGCTTCTTCATCCGGCTCACTCCGAAAGCTCGTCCATGAAAAATGATATGTTAGTGCAAATAAAAAAAGGATCACGGACAGTACTCAAAGGGTCAACTAAAACTGCTTTTTGGCAGAGAGGCACATATCCTTTTCTACTGCCTCCGAGATTCCAAATGGAGCCCTCATCACTCGCACTTACAATTTCATTTTATATATACACATTATTCAAAATCAGTCTCATTAAAGTATTAGTATAGACAAAAAGTAAAAAGGAAAGTTCTGAGAAGTTTGTTAGTCTGGGTATTCAGACGGGAGACAGGTGAACACAAAATACATAAGAAAAAAGCGCTTAGCGTTTCTGAAGTTAGGACTGTATAGACCAGCTCTGTCTTCCATACAAGAAATCACATTCACCCACCCGTTAAACTTTCTCATGCAAGGGCACCATCTGTCATGGCAATTTTTATACCTACCTCACTTATATGCTTAATGATACATCAAATAAGTGAGTACAACCTTGTTTATATAAGAATCAACCAATGTGGTTGCAGCTATAACCAATAAAATCAGTAACAAAAGGATTGCAAAAAGGATAACAATATAATTTTTACAGAAAAGAATTGTTAGAATAATTAGATATTACCCAATATAACATAGATGATACAACCTTAAAACAAAGATGTTACCAATGATACAAAGTAATACAAATAGGAATATTGCTATAATGGACCTACAAATGCTATCAGTATATCAGGACAAATTGTAGGACAGGAAAAGTTACAGAAAAGATGAAGTTACACACTAAGAAAGTAAAGGAGGTGCATTTACAGAGAGAAATCTTACATCCATATGCTTCTTATGCCGCATACACACGAGCGGAATTTCTGGCATACTTGGTCCGGCAGACTTTCCGATGGACTTTGTCCGCCAGGTGTGCCGGACTTTAAAACGGACGAACTTGCCCACACGCGACCGGACTTTCCGGTGGGCTAAGTCCACCAGTCTTTCCGACGGACTTTCGCCGGAGTTACGTCGGACTTTCAGAATGAACGGACTTGCCCACACATGGACAAGTCCGTTCATTTTGAACATGACTCAGGTGCGACGGGACTAGAAAAGGAAGTCAATCTTGCCGCTTTTATCGGCGAGATTGACACCTTGCGAGCCCCGTCGCGGGTCATACCAGGCTCTTAGGTCTGGTATGGATTTTAAAGGGAAGCCCCTACGCCAAAAAAACGGCATGGGGTCCCCCCTAAGATCCATACCAGACCCTGATCCGAGCACGCAGCCCGGCCGGTCAGGAAAGGGGGTGGGGACGAGCGAGCACGCCCCCTCCTGAACCGTACCAGGCCGCATGCCCTCAACATAGGGAGTGGGTGCTTTGGGGGAGAGGGCACCCTGCGGGGCCCCCTCCCCCAAAGCACCTTGTCCCCATGTTGATGAGGACAAGGGCCTCTTCCCGACAACCCTGGCCATTGGTTGTCGGGGTCTGCGGGTGGGGGGCTTATCGGAATCCGGGAGCCCCCTATAATAAGAGGGCCCCCAGAACCCAGCCCCCCACCCTATGTGAATGAGTATGGGGTACATGGTACCTACCCTTTTTTTAAAATAATTTATTAAACAGCTCCGGGGGGTCTTCCTCCGGCTTCGGGGGTCCCTCCGGTTCCTCTTTTCCCGGCGTCTGGTTGGTTCTTCTCCGCTCTCTCCGGCCTCTTCTCCCGGTGTTCCAGTTCTTCGGCTGGCTCCTCCGCTGTCTTCAGGCCGTTCTCTTGCCAGCAGAGGTCCGGACTTCTGGGCTTCTTGTCTTCTTCCCTCTTCTCTTCTCCAGATGTTGACACGACGCTCTCTCCGGCTGGACTGCTCTCTCCGGCTGGACTGCTCTCTGAGGGCTCCGTTGTGACTTATATAGGCGGAGACCCCGCCCCCTTATGATGTCACAGTTCCTGGGCATGCTGGGACTGTGATGTTTTAGGGGGCGTGGTCACTGGGTGATGTCGACCACGCCCCCTAAAACGTCACAGTCCCAGCATGCCCAAGGACTGTGACATCATAAGGGGGCGGGGTCTCCGCCTATATAAGTCACAACGGAGCCCTCAGAGAGCAGTCCAACCGGAGAGAGCGTCATGTCAACATCTGGAGAAGAGAAGAGGGAAGAAGACAAGAAGCCAAGAAGCCCAGAAGTCTGGACCTCTGCTGGCAAAAGAGCGGCCTGAAGACAGTGGAGGAGCCGGCCGAAGAACTGGAACACCGGGAGAAGAGGCCAGAGAGAGCGGAGAAGAACCAACCGGACGCCAGGAGAAGAGGAACCGGAAGGACCCCCGAAGCCGGAGGAAGACCCCCCCGGAGCTGTTTAATAAATTATTTTAAAAACCTGTGTAGTGTGTTTTATTAATGACACTTTTTCCCTAGGTGAATGAGTAGGGGTACCATGTACCCCATACTCATTCACATAAGGTGGGGGGCCGGGATCTGGGGGCCCTCTTATTATAGGAGGCTCCCAGATTCTGATAAGCCCCCCGCCCGCAGACCCCGACAACCAACAGCCAGGTTTGTCGGGAAGAGGCCCTTGCCCTCATCAACATGGGGACAAGGTGCTTTGGGGTAGGGGGCCCCACAGGGTGCCCTCTCCCCCAAAGCACCCACTCCCCATGTTGAGGGCATGCGGCCTGGTACGGTCCGGGGGGGGGGGGCGCTCGCTCGTCCCCACCCCCTTTCCTGACCGGCCGGGCTGCGTGCTCGGATCGGGGTCTGGTATGGATTGTAGGGGGGACCCCACGCCGTAGGGGCTTCCCTTTAAAATCCATACCAGACCTAAGGGCCTGGTATACCCCGTGCTCACTGCAATAGGAAAATGTGTTTTTCCTATTGCAGCGAGCGTGAAATGCAATACCCTGCCCTTGCGTCGTATCTGGTCCATTGGACCAGCACACAGACGAGCGGACTTTCCGCCAGAAACTGAGTCCGACAGAAAGATTTAAAACATGTTTCAAATCTAGGTCCGGCGGGCTTTTGGGAAAAAGTCCGCCGGAAAAGTCCGCCGGAGCCTACACACGGTCGGATTGTCCGGCAGACTCTGGTCCGCCGGACCAAGTATGCCGGAAAGTCCGCTTGTACACAGCATTAGACCACAAACCAAATAGACTGAGCCAGGGGTGTGTATTCTGATATATACACAGTTGTAAAAACCCACCTCTCCTCACCCCCCTTTCATATGCTAAAACTGCTACATTGAGCCAATTGGGGTGGGGGCTCTCTTAAGCTAGGAAACCAGCTGCCATTTTAGGATCAAGTTCGTCCTGTTCCCTTCCAGGTTCCCTTCCATGGTGTGATGCCATTTTGATGAGCAAAGACAACAAGATCTGGTGAACCCAGACTGCAGCAATGGATCATTGGTCCCCACTCCTGGAACAGGTGCCATTGAGGACCATGTGACAGCTGAGATAAACTTGTGTTTTTAAAGTGGTTCTATGGGCGGAAGGATTTTTACCTTCATGCATTTTATGCATGAAGATAGAAAATCCTTCTGTGTGCAGCAGCCCACCTAATATTTACCTGAACTCCACTGCAATCCAGTAAAGTGCATGAGAACAGCGGATCTCCAGGGACTGTCCCTCCTAATTATCGGAGACAGCAGCGAATGCTATTGGCTCCCGCTGCTGTCAATCGCAGCCAGTGAGCAATGAGGAGAGAGGGGACAGGGCTCTGTGTGCGAATGGACACGCAAAGCAGCGGCTCAGGAGCAAGCCTGCTTTGGTGCCCCCAGGACAAGCTGCTTGCTCTGGGGGCACTCGGCAGGAGGGAGGGGCCAGGAACGTAGGTGGGGGAGGGTCGGGGCTGCTCTGTGTAAAACCACTGCACAGAGTAGGTAAGTATAACATGTTAGTTAGTTTTAGAAAATATAACAAGGCTGTAGCTCTGTGCAGCACCTGCTTTGGTGAATGCAGCCATGTTTGGAAATTTTTCAAGTAAAAGCAGCAGGACTTCTCAAGTGACAAACTATGGCACTTGTTTTGATGAGGTTACACTGTGGTCTACCAGTGTGAAACCTTGAGATTCACAAAATACAGGTGGTAGTGCATACAAATCTCTGCTCTGAAGCTTTTTTCACTGTGATGCTGCAACTAAACTGCAAAAAGAGCTACTACACCCAGATTTGTCTAAACCACTTTCGTAGTTCTTGCAGATTGTGGTGAATTCCAGATAAATGTTTAAGGTTGAGTTCACACCTATGCAAATTGGATGTGGCTTTCACCGCATCCAATTTGCATGACAGGAGATTGTGAGGGGCTCTCTATGGAGACGGTTCACGTATCTCCATTGCGGCTGTGGGTCTTTGGCTCCATTTCAGGGCTGAATTCAGGCAAAAATTCAGCCCTGATTTGTCCCTGAAATGAAGAACAGGGACACACCGGACCCCTGCTGCAAGCCGCATCCATCAAAGGTGTTAACCCAGCCTTAAGAAAAGACCTATTTTATGGTCTAGAGTAACATTCATCAATTTGTGTATTTTCTTCGACCTCTAACAAGAGTTTAAATGATAAAAGATAAAAAAAATGAAGTCAGTCATTGAGCCATTTTTATCATGATGAAGTATGGATTATGCCATTTTAAAAATTCAAACTGAAAGTCACTTGTGTATTCAGGAAGCTTCTAAAAACTCATTGGTGCTGGAGGCAGAGCCTGTACTATTGGATTTGTTTAAAGAACAGTGAATTCTCATTAAAGGAACATAACATTCTTAAGCAGTTAAACCATAAACAGTTTTCTTCTTCCTTCTACGACTCCTTGTTAAAGTATATAAAAACCCTAACAATTATCTCTTATTTGCTCCCTTTTGGTTTGCTAAATATACAGTTAAAGTGCTTTGTTTTATCTGTTTGATAAGGGAAAAAAAAAAAAAACCTGTTTATTTTCCTCAAAATCTTGCAAGCCGATTGCTTCCTGTGCTCTCTGCCTAACCTGACTTTTATCAAGAAAGCCAGATGACTTCCGGTTCTGGTGCCACATGGGACAGCGGTAGTCTGATACAGCTCTCGCTGCCCTCCTCCAATTATCCACTATTAAGCTGGCTAGAGCTTCAGGGTAACCCCCATCCACCACCGCTACACAGTGGGCACACATGGACCGCTTCATAGAGCACTCGTACGCATGAGCGGTCACCTACTCGGCAACCCTCGTGGGAGACGCAGCTCCAGGCTCAGCCAAAATGGCGGCTGCTCCATGCTTGGCAGAATCTCTACTACCGCACGCTCCTCCAGGTACACAGACACTGGATCCTGCATCACAAGCAGGCATTGCCCAGGAGGTAGTTGCCCTGCTGGGACCCACCCTGGCTGCCACTGTGGATGCAATGGTGCACAGAGGGCTAGAACAGCTCCACCTGGAAGTACAGGCACAAGCCCAGAGAATCACCCAGGCAGAGGACAAAATATCATTCCTAGAAGATGATACCACTGCACAGTCAGCAGTAATAGCCCGCATGACTGTTGAAAATAGGGAATTAGGGGACAAATTGGACGATCTGAAAAATCATTCCAGAAGAAACAATTTGCGCATAATTGGACTGCCAGAATCAGTAGCTAACAACCAGCTCACAAATATATGCGCTAAAGTTACAAACAAACAAATAGGATCAGTGGTGAGCGGATCCCACCATCTCCTCCGCCAGCTACGTAGACTAATCCCCTTCATCTAGTAGAGGACAAAGCGGCAGTTGTGGGAACAATCATCAATTTCCGACTCGACTACGCAAATTCGCTCTACGTAGGACTACCCCAATATCCGCTTGCGCGCTTAGAACTCATCCGAAACACGGCGGCAAGACTGTTAACAGGAAAAAAAACCCTGGGAATCCATCTCCCCCTCCCTAAAGAGCCTACACTGGCTAACCATGAAGAATCGGATCACATTCAAGACCCTCTGCCTCACCCACAAATGCATACAAGGAAACGCCCCACTATATCTCCGCGAGAAAATAAAACACTACACACCGAATCGCAGTCTTCGATCAGCTAACCAAAACCTCCTTACCATTCCCAAATACCGCTACAAAGCAAAGGGAGAATGAAGATTCGCAGTCCAAGGACCTCGACTATGGAATGCTCTTCCAACCAACATCTGCATGGAAGTAAACCACCAGGCCTTCAGGAAAAAATTAAAGACCTTCCTTTTCTGAGAAGCTGACAACAGAGAATGCATCCAGCGCCTTGAGGCGATTCAGTTCGCATTTGCAGCGCTTTACAAATCATTCATTCATTCAAGTTATTCTTGAACAACTGGGACTCCGCATACCCTGCACTATTGAGCGCGCCCATCGCAACGGTCAGTACACGGAAAGTTGCACCAAACCCAGACACGTTATTGTTAAATATCTGAACTACGCCATCAAAAATTCCATTATGCAAGCATTCCGCCACATGCGCTCCCTATCAGTGGACGGGGCAAAACTGTTGCTCTTTACAGACTACTCGATCGAGGTGATGAAACAACATAAAGCGTTCTCCACAATATGCTCAACCGTATACCAGAATCAAGTGAAATTCTCCCTGGCATATACGGCTACCCTGCATATCCAAACGCACTCAGGGGAACACCTCATTTTTACTTTGCAGGATGAAGCGGATCGATACCTTGCAGCAGCTGGCACAGAAATGGACCACACCAACTCTGTGGAAGGCTCCTCCTCATCTCCAACTACTTCACTGCATCCCGCAAACACCACAGCCTGACCAAGGCGCCATACAAACGCAGTTGCTTTACTCATCAGGCGGATTGTTCTGGAATTCGCTGAAAACAGACCTCGGAGACTACCTATCGGCGGAGGCTCATGAGAGATGGGTAGTATCATCACCCCTCTTTCTTTTTTTCCACATCTCCCACCTTACTGTTTGAGTGAACTCTCTGCTCCATATGCTGGGCTACTACGATACTACACCTAAATGTGGATGCCAGGTCATTTTCCCCTCTGTTGCTAATCTCCCCTTTCAAACTAATTAGGATACTGTCTATTAGTGAGTGCAGTCTCACTCAAGGCATCTGCCGTTAGCTGAATGCCCTGCTCCTTCTTCGAGATGGCCCTTAAAATGTGCTGCAACCTCCCAGAACATAAACCCTCCACTCATCCCCACCTAGATACCCAACTAACCCCCACCCAAGTAGCAATCATTCCTTTACCCCCTTTTTCTTCCCCCCTCCCCTCATATCTCCTCCCCTGAAGCTCGCACTTCAAAGGAGAGGAGCAGGCGAAAGGCGGGGGTTCTGCCATCTGGTTTAGCCCCACGTGGAAAAAAGTGAAGTCCTTCTGTTTGATAGGTGCTTTTTGCACCGAACCTCTGTTATGCTGTTTTTTTTTACTGTTTTAGTTTAATGTTTATACAATTTTTAATTTCCTGTTTTGTGCCTATAACCTCAGGAAACCTACAATACTTGGGTGACCTTCGGATTGATGATGCAATGCCTGTAGGAAGACTTCATTCCTTGCATAAAGCTCAGGACGTCCCTCCACACCAGACATGGCCTCCTCAACCGACAGGAATCAGCTAAAGATTGTATCGTGAAACGTTAAGGGTCTTTGGTCTCCAAGTAAGCACATGTCAATTCTTAGACACATAAGGTGTCTCCGGGCAGATGTAGCGTTGCTTCAGGATACACATCTGTCCGCAGACGATCTGACCCGTTTATGCAAATTATGGGTAGGAACTGTATATGGTTCACCCGCCGTAGGGTGCAAAACTGGAGTAGCCATCTTACTACACAGAAACTAGAAACATACTATTAAGGATGTCAAGACTGACCTGACAGGGCGCAAAATGATGCTACACATGACCTTGGCTAACAAAGACATAGCTATGACTAATATATATGCTCCCAACTCGCCAGACACCTAATTTTTTCGAAACATGGTGACTTGGATACTGGATGCACCAGAGACTCTACACTTAGTAGGCGGGGACTTTAATTCAGTTATGTCCACCACGATTGACCATACTGGTGACACAACACATAGGATGAACAGAAATACCACCCCAACTCTGCCCCCGATGCTCCTAACACAAACAATAGATTCCATGCAATTGATAGATGTATGGCAATTAACACACTCGTCAGGCCGAGATTATACCTTCTACTCCCCCCCCCCAAATCCTTCTCACGCATCGATTACTTTTTTGCCTCTCCCGCACTTCTACCAATGCTATGCGACTCGGAAATCAGCTACGCCAGAATCACAAACCACAGTCCCATCGCAATACACTTGATCAATACGCAACCCTCTTCTCCAACGCAAATATGGCACATCCCTTCTTACCTAACGGATAATGAGGACTTCTGCCACATGCCATATACAGCATGGACAGAATATGCCTCGACCAACGCGACACACTTTGCAGTCCCAAGCCTCTTTTGAGAGGCTGGAAAAACCTTCATGAGGGGGAAAAATATTTCTTATACCACCCAATTTAAGAGGAATGCCAAACAACACTACATGCGAGCTAGCAAGACTTTACGCTCAGCACACAAACTACTCACACTTAATCGTACACCCGACAACATTCATGCCTGGAGAAAAGCCAAACAAGAATTTGACCTATGGGCTGAGCAACAAGAATTAGCTAAGACTTCCTACTCTACTTTACACTTTCATAGATTTGGTAACAAGGCAGGCAAACGGCTGGCGAAGCTCTGCACGGGACCAAGATGGCCCACACATATCTCTGCCCTGAAAAATAAAGCTGGCACACTAGTTACCTCACCTACAGAAATTAGTAAACTATTAGCAGACTATTACACTAATCTATACTCAGCGAACCCGAATGATCAACCAACGGCCAAAGCCCTCTTAGCTAAGATCCGTCTGCCCAAACTTCAGGAAGATCATTTAGCTGCTCTTAACCACTTGCCGACCGCCTAACGCAGATATACTGCGGCAGAATGGCACAGGCAGGCAGAATCACGTACCCGTACGTGATCTGCCTCCCGCGGGCGGGGGGTCCGATTGGACCCCCCCCGGGGCCAGCGGCGGTCGGCATTTGACTGGGAGCGTCGGGAGGCGAGGGGGAGACCATCCGATCGTGGCCCCCCCCTCGCGATCGCTCCCAGCCAATGGGAATCCTCCTCTGCCTGTGTGTAGTTTCACACAGGCAGAGGAAGTGATGTCATCTCTCCTCGGTCTGGCAGTTTCCGTCCCAGCGCCGAGGAGAGAAGACAAGTGAGTGCACACAACACAAACACACACAGTAGAACATGCCAGGCATACTTTACACCCCCGATCCCCCCCGATCGCCCCCCGATCCCCCCCCAATCACCCCCCCCTGTCACAAACTGACACCAGCAGTATTTTTTTTTTTTTCTGATTACTGCATGGTGTCAGTTTGTGACAGTTACAGTGTTAGGGCAGTGAGTATTACCCCCCTTTAGGTCTAGGGTACCCCCCTAACCCCCCCTAATAAAGTTTTAACCCCTTGATCACCCCCTGTCACCAGTGTCACTAAGCGATCATTTTTCTGATCGCTGTATTAGTGTCGCTGGTGACGCTAGTTAGGGACGTAAATATTTAGGTTCGCCGTCACCGTTTTATAGCGTCAGGGACCCCCATATACTACCTAATAAATGTTTTAACCCCTTGATTGCCCCCTAGTTAACCCTTTCACCACTGATCACCGTATAACCGTTACGGGTGACGCTGGTTAGTTCGTTTATTTTTTATAGTGTCAGGGCACCCGCCGTTTATTACCGAATAAAGGTTTAGCCCCCTGATCGCCTGGCGGTGATATGCGTCGCCCCAGGCAGCGTCAGATTAGCGCCAGTACCGCTAACACCCACGCACGCAGCATACGCCTCCCTTAGTGGTATAGTATCTGTACGGATCAATATCTGATCCAATCAGATTTATACTAGCGTCCCCAGCAGTTTAGGGTTCCCGAAAACGCAGTGTTAGCGGGATCAGCCCAGATACCTGCTAGCACCTGCGTTTTGCCCCTCCGCCCGGCCTGGCCCAGCCCACCCAAGTGCAGTATCGATCGATCACTGTCACTTACAAAACACTAAACGCATAACTGCAGCGTTCGCAGAGTCAGGCCTGATCCCTGCGATCGCTAACAGTTTTTTTGGTAGCGTTTTGGTGAACTGGCAAGCACCAGCCCCAGGCAGCGTCAGGTTAGCGCCAGTACCGCTAACACCCACGCACGCACCGTACACCTCCCTTAGTGGTATAGTATCTGAACGGATCAATATCTGATCCGATCAGATCTATACTAGCGTCACCAGCAGTATAGGGTTCCCAAACACGCAGTGTTAGCGGGATCAGCCCAGATACCTGCTAGCACCTGCTTTTTTCCCTCCGCCCGGCCCAGCCCACCCAAGTGCAGTATCGATCGATCACTGACACTTACAAAACACTAAACACATAACTGCAGCGTTCGCAGAGTCAGGCCTGATCCCTGCGATCGCTAACAGTTTTTTTGGTAGCGTTTTGGTGAACTGGCAAGCACCAGCCCCAGGCAGCGTCAGATTAGCGGCAGTACCGCTAACACCCACGCACGCAGCATACGCCTCCCTTAGTGGTATAGTATCTGATCGGATCAATATCTGATCTGATCAGATCTATACTAGCGTCCCCAGCAGTTTAGGGTTCCCACAAACGCAGTGTTAGCGGGATCAGCCCAGATACCTACTAGCACCTGCGTTTTGCCCCTCCGCCCGGCCCAGCCCAGCCCACCCAAGTGCAGTATCGATCGATCACTGTCGCTTACAAAACACTAAACGCATAACTGCAGTGTTCGCAGAGTCAGGCCTGATCCCTGCGATCGCTAACAGTTTTTTTTGTAGTGTTTTGGTGAACTGGCAAGCCTAGTACACCCCGGTCGTAGTCAAACCAGCACTGCAGTAACACTTGGTGACGTTGCGAGTCCCATAAGTGCAGTTCAAGCTGGTGAGGTGGCAAGCACAAGTAGTGTCCCGCTGCCACCAAAAAGACAAACACAGGCCCGTCGTGCCCATAGTGCCCTTCCTGCTGCATTCGCAAATCCTAATTGGGAACCCACCGCTTCTGCAGCGCCCGTACTTCCCCCATTCACATCCCCAACCAAATGCAGTCGGCTGCAGGAGAGGCATTTTCTTTATGTCCTCCCGAGTACCCCTACCCAGCGAACTCCCCCAAAAAAGATGTTGTGTCTGTAGCAAGCGCGGATATAGGCGTGACACCCGCTATTATTGTCCCTCCTGTCCTGACAATCCTGGTATTTACATTGGTGAATGTTTTGAACGCTACCATTCACTAGTTGAGTATTAGCGTAGGGTACAGCACTGCACAGACTAGGCACACTTTCACAGGGTCTCCCAAGATGCCATCGCATTTTGAGAGACCCGAACCTGGAACCGGTTATAGTTATAAAAGTTAGTTACAAAAAAAAGTGTAAAAAAAAAAAAAACACATACAAAAATATAAAAAAAAAAAAAAAATAGTTGGCGTTTTATTGTTCTCTCTCTCTCTATTGTTCTGCTCTTTTTTACTGTATTCTATTCTGCAATGTTTTATTGTTATTATGTTTTATCACGTTTGCTTTTCAGGTATGCAATTTTTTATACCTTACCGTTTACTGTGCTTTATTGTTAACCATTTTTTTGTCTTCAGGTACGCCATTCACGACTTTGAGTGGTTATACCAGAATGATGCCTGCAGGTTTAGGTATCATCTTGGTATCATTCTTTTCAGCCAGCGGTCGGCTTTCATGTAAAAGCAATCCTAGCGGCTAATTAGCCTCTAGACTGCTTTTACAAGCAGTGGGAGGGAATGCCCCCCCCCCCCAACGTCTTCCGTGTTTTTCTCTGGCTCTCCTGTCTCAACAGGGAACCTGAAAATGCAGTCGGTGATTCAGCCAGCTGACCATAGAGCTGATCAGAGACCAGAGTGGCTCCAAACATCTCTATGGCCTAAGAAACCGGAAGCTACTAGCATTTTATGACTTCGATTTTGCCGGATGTAAACAGCGCCATTGGGAAATTGGGAAAGCATTTTATCACACCGATCTTGGTGTGGTCAGATGCTTTGAGGGCAGAGGAGAAATCTAGGGTCTAATAGACCTCAATTTTTGCAAAAAAGAGTACCTGTCTGTCAGTACTAGGATCCCTTTAGGACCCAGCACAACTCAGCTGACACAGCCTTTACCTGGGAAACAACAATGATTGGCCAGCTCACCTTTAAATAACTTGCATCAGCATTCAATCATTGCTCGTGTTAGAGTTTACATTGTGTTTGATCCAGTTGATATTTGCTCTGTGTATTTCGTGTATGACCCGGCTCGTTTGACTCTGTTTGCTTGCTTCTGATTCGGTACCATTTGGACTCTGATCTTCCTGTGTATGACCCAGCTTGCCTAGACTACGTTTTTACTAGCACCTTCATCTGCAGCGGTGAACTACAAGCACCAGACATCTATCCTCACCTGCAGCGGTGAACTACAAACACCAGACACCATCTATCCTCATCTGCAGCGGTGAACTACAAGGTCCAGCAAACATCTGCCTACATCTACAGCGGTGAACTACAAGTCCCAGCTAGGGTGACCACATTTCCAAACTGCCATTCAGGGACACCCCTCATCATACACCGGTCAGTGACATCACAAGGGGGTGGTGCCACCATGTGACGTCGCTCGGTGGCCCCGCTCCTTACCTATTTAAGCATTTGTTTCATGTATGTTAGCCCAACATTGCAGGTGGCCACTTAGAGTCACAGAGTGTAATTATTCTTACAATATTGGGCTAACATACATGAATCAAATGCTTTTTATATCCAAGGCACTAAAGTTGTATATAAAACCCCGTACTTTATACAACAAAAGGAATACAAATGACCTGAGGGATCTGGAGTAAAAACTGGACCTACACTGACCTACCTGATCCCTACACTGACCTACCTGATCCCTACACTGACCTACCTGATCCCTACACTGACCTACCTGATACCTACACTGACCTACCTGATACCTACACTGACCTACCTGATACCTACACTGACCAACCTGATCCCTTACACTGACCTACCTGATCCCTACACTGACCTACCTGATCCATCTGATTCCTACACTGACCTACCTGATCCCTACACTGACCTACCCGATACCTACACTGACCATTACACTGACCTACTGTGGGGGCTTGTCACATCCTCAGCTCTGAGGGGTTCATGCTGGGACCTGTCGTCCTTCATTAGTAAGGCAGTGGTGGGGGTGGATGAGTGGCAGTGCTTGAGGTGGGATGGGATAACTCTCACCTGCTGTTAGTCAGTGTCCACTTGGGAGGAAAGAGGGGGTTGGTGAGGGGGGTGGGTGAAAAGTGGATGAGGGTGAGAGAGATGGGGAGGGGGGGTGAGAGGGGGGAGGGGAGGTGGGAGGGGGTGAGAGAGAGGGGGTGGCGAGAGAGGGGGGAAGGTATAAGAGAGGGGGGATGGGAGTGAGAGAGGTAGGTGGGCGAGAGGGGGGGTGGGTGAAAGTGACCCCCTATCCCCTGCTGCAGTCCCTCCTGTGCTCCCCTTTCCCAGCCCCTGTCTGTGGTTAGGTGTGTGTGTGATGCACCTACCTCCCGCCCATCCTCGTCCTCTGGGCCCTTGGTCAGCCTGTCTTCCTTGTTGTTGATGACAGTGACAGCTAGGAGAGGAGGCTGGAGAAAGTGTGCAGGTTCTGGGATGTTCCAGGGATGCTGCACCCACTGCTGCTCAGGTCATGGTGGCCGGCGGTGAGGTCTTCTCCAACTCCCTCCTGGGCTGTTGATTCTACCAGACTTGTGCTGCTCACCGGGGCCGCCGCTCGCTGATTCAAATTGCTGCTGTCAACGCCGGCTTTAGCTCCGCTTCCGCTGCCCTGCACTGCACCCCGCCACCACTAGACCAGCGGGACTGCCACTCTCTAGGCGCATTACAAGAGGGTGTTTGCTGCAGGACTCAGCTCAAAGGGCAGCTGCTTTGGGCCCCAGGAGCACTAGCGCGGAGGAGGAGGAAGTGAAATCCTCCTCCGCTTTCAACGCTTGGCAGGGAGGGAGTCATGGCCGTGAGCCCGTGACGTCACTGGTTGCTACACGCCAGGCGGCTATAGCAACCAGTGATCAGGAATATAGTCAGGTGGAGGCGGAGCCAGAGCCAGAGCCAGTGATATGGCGGCTCAGTCCGCCCCTGTCCCATGAATTTCCTGAATGTTTCCAGTGCCAGTTTCATTCCGGGACACTGTATTGTCCCGGAATGAAGCTGCCCGGGAACAGGGACAGAGATGTCAATTACGGGATAGTCCCGGGCAATCCGGGACACGTGGGCACCCTAGTCCCAGCTGACCTGCTCTACTCAGACCAGCTCATGGTAAGTGCTCTTGTTCTTTGAACTCTTTGAATAATCAGAACACCTGAACTGTTACCTGTTATATGCTCTAGCCTGACAATAACACGAGCCATACATAATAAAGGAAACCTACCATGGATCCTGAGCAGGCTCAGTTGTTTGCACAGGAACTTTGCCGCTTATCCCATCAAGTTCAGGAAATGGCCACAGAGCTCACCAAGGTGCAATCTCCTTCTATTACCACTGCTACAAAAACTCCATCTGAACCAAAAATTCCTTTGCCTGACAGGTTTTCTGGTGAACGTAAAGGGTTTTGCAACTTTAAAAACAGCTGCAAATTATATTTCAAGTTAAGGCCATCCTCGTCTGGCCCTGAAACTCAGAGGGTTCAAATTATTATTTCTCTACTACAGGGTGACCCCCAGGCTTGGGCCTTTAACCTGGAACCAAACCACCCAGCCTTGCTAACAGTAGATGCCTTCTTTGAAGCCCTAGGGTTGCTCATGCTGCTACTGCAGAATCAACCCTGCGTAACTTAAAGCAAGGAACTACCACAGCTGAAATGTATTGCTCAGAGTTTCGCAGGTGGGCCCCGGAATCTGGCTGGAATGATGCAGCACTCCGCAGCCAGTTTAGAATGGGCCTTTCAGATGCAATTAAGGATGCTCTGGTCAACTTCTCCTACCCAGCCTCACTGGAGGAGGCTATGAGTCTAGCCATTAGAATTGACCGCCGCCAGCGAGAGAGGAGACGAGAACAAACTACAGCTGTGGCAAACTATATACCTCCCTTGCCACCTGACTATTCTACCTCCAGTGCCAAATCTGAGGAAGAGCCTATGCAGTTAGGCTCCACCCGGTTATCTGCCCAGGAACACACGCGCCGGCGTAACATGGGACTCTGCTTGTATTGTGGCCTCAAGGGTCATATGCTCCGTTCGTGCCCTACACGTCCGGGAAACTCCAGGACCTAGGTAATTGCGGGGAGGTTACCTTAGGTCTGCTCTCATCTCCCCAGGGGGACAATCATATTCTTTTACCCGCTGTCATTCACTTTGGGACAGGGGCTCATGAACTGCTGGCCTTGGTAGATTCTGGAGCCGCTGAGAATTTTATTGATAAGACTCTGATTACCTCTTTGTCCCTGGAAACTCATGCTCTAGATTGCCCAGTCCGCCTGATTTCCATGGATAATCGTCCTCTCTCACAAGATCTAATGCTGCCATCCACCCCTGCGCCTTCTTGTCTCGGAAATATTCCCCAGCAGAGCGCAATTATGATATAGGCAACAGAGAACTTCTAGCCATAAAGCTTGCTTTGGAGGAATGGAGACATTGACTGGAGGGAGGGAGCGAGCTCGCTATCCATTCATAGTTCTGACTGACCACAAAAACCTTGAATACATCCGTTCTGCTAAAAGACTGAACTCACGTCAAGCCAGGTGGTCATTGTTCTTCTCCAGATTTGACTTCACAATTTCATATTTACCAGGACCAAGAAACATTAAGGCTGGCACCTTGTCTCGCAGCTTTCTTTCAGAGTCTCCTCCTCCGCTTCCTCCACAACCCATTATCTCTGAGGATAGGATTTTGGCTTTCACCCAGACTGACATCTCTGAGGCCTTGTTACCTGCACAGGCTGAAGCCCCTCCCTCCACTCCCTCCGGTATGCTTTTTGTGCCCCTGGCTCTTCGTTTGCAGGTATTGCAGCAGGTACATGCATCAAAACCTGCAGCACATCCAGGGTTTAGACAAACTTTTGAGATTATCTCTCGCAACCTCTGGTGGCCATCGATTAGGCAGGATGTGTTAGCCTTCGTCCAGGCCTGTGAAGTTTGTGCCAGAAGCAAGAGCAGTACCTCTAAGCCGCCCGGTCTCCTACGTCCTCTACCAATACCTACCTGTCCCTGGACCCATTTATCTATGGACTTTATCACTGACTTGCCTCCGTCCCAGGGATGTTCCACGATCTGGGTGGTGGTAGACAGGTTCAGTAAAATGGCCCACTTTGTTCCGCTTCCGAAACTTCCATCTGCTAAAGAACTGGCATCTTTATTCATTAAACATGTTTTCAGGCTCCATGGGGCACTAATCAACATTGTCTCAGACCGTGGCTCTCAGTTTATAGCCCAGTTTTGGAAGGCCCTTTGCTCTCAGCTGGGGATTAAGTTATCATATTCTTCAGCATATCATCCTGAGACAAACGGCCAAACAGAAAGGACTAATCAGACTCTAGAGAAGATGGCACGTTGTCTGATGGCCAATGATGAGGTGGAGTGGGTCAATGTCTTGCCATGGGCAGAGTTTGCCTTTAACAATTGTGCCAGCTCATCTACAGGGACCTCTCCTTTCTTCTGTGTTTACGGGTTGCATCCTCGTGTGTGCTCCTTTGATCTTCCACCCTCTGATGTACCAGATGCCAACACCACAATTGAAAATTTCTCCAAAATCTGGTCCGATGTTAATCATGCTATTTCTCGCTCTGTGCTGGCTTTTAAGAAAATGGCAGACAAGAGGCGCTCAAAGGCACCAGGATATAAAGTTGGTGACAAAGTGTGGCTATCATCCAGGAATCTGTCCCTGCATGTTCCATCTAAAAAACTTGGCCCAAAATTCATCGGGCCCTATGAAATTTCGGAGATTGTTAATCCTGTATCCTATAGATTAAAACTCCCCCCATCCATGCGCATTCCAAATGTCTTTCATGTTTCATTGTTGAAGCCTGTTCATTCCAGCCTCCAAGTAAATGAACCAGAACCTGTGGATGTGTTGGACAGTCAGGAATATGAAGTGGCATTTATTCTTGATTCCAGACGAGTGCGCAGATCCTTACAATATCTCGTTCATTGGAAAGGTTTCGGCCCAGAGGATCGATCTTGGGTCCCAGCTCGTGATCTTCATGCTGACCGACTTAAGAAGAAGTTTCATCTTCGTTACCCAAGTAAGCCTGGGGGTGCAGGAGTAACCCCTCGAGAAAGGGGGGGTACTGTCAGTACTAGGATCCCTTTAGGACCCAGCACAACTCAGCTGACACAGCCTTTACCTGGGAAACAACAATGATTGGCCAGCTCACCTTTAAATAACTTGCATCAGCATTCAATCATTGCTCGTGTTAGAGTTTACCTTGTGTTTGATCCAGTTGATATCTGCCCTGTGTATTTCGTGTATGACCCGGCTCGTTTGACTCTGTTTGCTTGCTTCTGATTCGGTACCGTTTGGACTCTGATCTTCCTGTGTATGACCCAGCTTGCCTAGACTACGTTTTTACTAGCACCTTCATCTGCAGCGGTGAACTACAAGCACCAGACATCTATCCTCACCTGCAGCGGTGAACTACAAGGTCCAGCAAACATCTGCCTACATCTACAGCGGTGAACTACAAGTCCCAGCTGACCTGCTCTACTCAGACCAGCTCATGGTATGTGCTCTTGTTCTTTGAACTCTTTGAATAATCAGAACACCTGAACTGTTACCTGTTATATGCTCTAGCCTGACACTGTCACTACCTATTGCTATGATAGGGGATATTTACATTCCCTGAGATAACAATAAAAATGATAAAAAAAAAAAATGAAAGGAACAGTTTAAAAATAAGATAAAAAAATAATAATAATAATAATAATAAAGAAAAAAAAAAAAAAAAAAAAAAAAAAAAAAAAGCACCCTTGTCCCCCCTGCTCTCGCGCTAAGGCGAACGCAAGCGTCGGTATGGCGTCAAATGTAAACAGCAATTGCACCATGCATGTGAGGTATTGCCGCGAAGGTCAGATCGAGGGCAGTAAGTTTAGCAGTAGACCTCCTCTGTAAATCTAAAGTGGTAACCTGTAAAGGCTTTTAAAGGCTTTTAAAAATGTATTTAGTTTGTCGCCACTGCACGTTTGTGCGCAATTTTAAAGCATGTCATGTTTGGTATCCATGTACTCGGCCTAAGATCATCTTTTTTATTTCATCAAACATTTGGGCAATATAGTGTGTTTTAGTGCATTAAAATGTAAAAAAGTGTGTTTTTTCCCAAAAAAATGCGTTTGAAAAATCGCTGCGCAAATACTGTGTGAAAAAAAAAAAATTAAACACCCACCATTTTAATCTGTAGGGCATTTGCTTTAAAAAAAAATATATAATGTTTGGGGGTTCAAAGTAATTTTCTTGCAAAAAAAAATTATTTTTTTATGTAAACAATAAGTGTCAGAAAGGGCTTTGTCTTCAAGTGGTTAGAAGAGTGGGTGATGTGTGACATAAGCTTCTAGATGTTGTGCATAAAATGCCAGGACAGTTCAAAACCCCCCAAATGACCCCATTTTGGAAAGTAGACACCCCAAGCTATTTTCTGAGTCATGTTGAGTCCATGGAATATTTTATATTGTGACACAAGTTGCGGGAAAGACAATTTTTTTTTTTTTTTTTTTTTGCGCAAAGTTGTCACTAAATGATATATTGCTTAAACATGCCATAGGAATATGTGAAATTACACCCCAAAATACATTCTGTTGCTTCTCCTGAGTACGGGGATACCACATGTGTGAGACTTTTTGGGAGCCTAGCCGCATACGGGACCCCGAAAACCAAGCACCGCCTTCAGGCTTTCTAAGGCCGTAAATTTTTGATTTCACTCTTCACTGCCTATCACAGTTTCGGAGGCCATGGAATGCCCAGGTGGCAAAAAACCCCCAAATGACCCCATTTTGGAAAGTAGACACCCCAAGCTATTTGATGAGAGGTATAGTGAGTATTTTGCAGACCTCACTTTTTGTCACAAAGTTTTGAAAATTGAAAAAAGAAAAAAAAAACATTTTTCTCGTCTTTCTTTATTTTCAAAAACAAATGAGAGCTGCAAAATACTCACCATGCCTCTCAGCAAATAGCTTGGGGTGTCTACCTTTAAAAATGGGGTCATTTGGGGGGGGTTTGTGCCACCTGGGCATTCCATGGCCTCCGAAACTGTGATAGGCAGTGAGGAGTAAAATCAAAAATGTACGCCCTTAGAAATCCTGAAGGCGGTGCTTGGTTTTCGGGGTCCCGTGTGCGGCTAGGCTCCCAAAAAGTCTCACACATGTGGTATCCCCATACTCAGGAGAAGCAGCTAAATGTATTTTGGGGTGCAATTCCACATATGCCCATGGCCTGTGTGAGCAATATATCATTTAGTGACAACTTTGTGCAAAAAAAAAAAAAAAAAAAAAAATTGTCACTTTCCCGCAACTTGTGTCAAAATATAAAACATTCCATGGACTCAACATGCCTCAAAGCAAATAGCTTGGGGTGTCTACTTTCCAAAATGGGGTCATTTGGGGGGGTTTTATGTCATCTGTATTTTGGGGTGCAATTCCACATGTGCCCATGGCCTGTGTGAGCAATATATCATTTAGTGACAACTTTTTGTAATTTTTTTTTTTTTTTTTTTGTCATTATTCAATCACTTGGGACAAAAAAAATGAATATTCAATGGGCTCAACATGCCTCTCAGCAAATTCCTTGGGGTGTCTACTTTCCAAAATGGGGTCATTTGTGGGGGTTTTGTACTGCCCTGCCATTTTAGCACCTCAAGAAACGACATAGGCAGTCATAAATTAAAGGCTGTGTAAATTCCAGAAAATGTACCCTAGTTTGTAGACGCTATAACTTTTGCGCAAACCAATAAATATACACTTATTGACATTTTTTTTTTACCAAAGACATGTGGCCGAATACATTTTGGCCTAAATGTATGACTAAAATTGAGTTTATTGGATTTTTTTTTAAAACAAAAAGTAGAAAATATCATTTTTTTTCAAAATTTTCGGTCTTTTTACGTGTATAGCGCAAAAAATAAAAACGGCAGAGGTGATCAAATACCATCAAAAGAAATCTCTATTTGTGGGAAGAAAAGGACGCAAATTTCGTTTGGGTACAGCATTGCATGACCGCGCAATTAGCAGTTAAAGCGACGCAGTGCCGAATTGTAAAAAGTGCTCTGGTCAGGAAGGGGGTAAAACCTTCCGGGGCTGAAGTGGTTAATGAGCCCATCACCGTTGAGGATATCCAACTGATGATTAAATCTCTGGCGTCTGCTAAAGCCCCTGGCCTGGACGGTTATACGGCCGAATTCTATAAGTTAACAAAAGAACAAAAGACTTTATTCCAGACACCCTGAAACATGTTTATGCAGCCATGTGGGATGGGGGCCCTTATCTCCCTACAGGAGCGCAGGCACATATTAGATTCATTGCTAAAAAAGGTAAGGACCCCTCACTTCCAGGATCGTACCGCCCAATCTCATTAATTAATGTGGACGTCAAAATACTATCCAAAATAATTGCGACACGCTTGGCCCACCTACTCCCATCTTTATTACACCCGGCCCAATCAGGATTTGTCCGGGGACGCTCAGCCACCCTAAACATACGCAAGGCTCTAATGGTGCTAGAATATGCTTGCTTGAACCCGGAACAGGACGTCACCATAATGTCACTTGATGCCGAAAAGGCTTTTGACAATATCAGTTTGTCTTGGCTATTTAGAGCAGTGTTTCTCAACTCCAGTCCTCAAGGCGCACCAACAGGTCATGTTTTCAGGATTTCCCTCAGATGAAACGGCTGTGGTAATTACTAAGGCAGTGAAAACTGATCAAATCACCTGTGCAAAATAGTGGAAATCCTGAAAACCCAACCTGTTGGTGCGCCTTGAGGACTGGAGTTGAGAAACACTGATTTAGAGTGATGGCTGACTTCGTTTTTTTGGGCTCAATTGTACGTTTTTTACAGCGAATGTACGAATGCCCAACTGCGCATCTGGTCACCCCAGACTTTATCTCTGATACGATCTCCCTGACAAAAGGAACTGGACAGGAGTGCCCACTCTCCCCTCTACTATTCGACATCGCAATCGAGCCTTTATCCAGGGTCAGTGGCATCACAATAGGTAACCAAACTCTCCGCTCCGCCCTATTTGTGGACAACAAATTGTTGTTTTCTACCAAACCCCTTACAGACTTTGATTGACTCTGAAAACTCTTCAAGACTTTCCGACTGTGCTCAGGCTTTCAAATTAATTTTGAAAAAAGTGAAGTATTATCACTTCATCCTAAGATGTCTGCCAAATGGCGACACTGGTCTCCTTTAGCCATAGCAACGCAACATATATACATTTTTACAATCTCGCCTGCCTACTTAGACAGGGCCTTGACTGGATATCTGGCAAATCTAGATACTCCAATACCATCCTCGAGGATGCCTCAACCTTTCCACATGCTCTACCAGCCATTCTCCACTCAAACCCTAACAAGCTACCAACATACCTCAAGTCGAGTGTACACAATTATAGCCTGGAGAGAGATACGGAGACTGCTGGGACTACCCTCCAGTATTTCTTGCCATCTGCCAATCCAAGGCAACCCAATGTTTCTCCCATTCACTCTACACAAAGCCTTTGACCAATGGAGTGCTAAGGGTCTTACCAACATTACCTCAATGTACCTTAATAGTAAGGATGAGCCAAACACCCTCCTGTTTGGTTCACAGCAGAACATGCGAACAGGCAAAAAATTTGGCAGAACACACGAACACAGTTAAAGTCTATGGGACACGAACATGAATAATCAAAAGTGCTAATTTTAAAGGCTTATATGCAAGTTATTGTCATAAAAAGTGTTTGGGGACCAGGGGGCATGTATCAATGCATAAAAATTCTTTAAAAGCGGTCGTTTTTTTCGGAAGCAGTGATTTTTTTTAATGCTTAAAGTGAAACAATAAAAATGAAATATTCTTTTAAATATCGTGAAATTGGCACTTTTGATTTTTCATGTTAGTGTTCCATAGACTTTAACGGTGTTCCATCAGCTTTGGAATTTGCCGCGAACACCGCATATTGTTGAACATCGGGCTCATTCCTACTTAAAGTGGAGGGCCACCCTGGAAAAAAAAATTGCACCAAAAATCTTTAAAAAAATAAAAAAAAACATTTGAAAAAAAAAATTTTAAACTTACCTGAACCCTTGTTGCTAGGCAGTCTTCCTAATCTGCCTCTTCCTATTCCGCGGTGTGTCCTGTTCCTCGGTGAGCGGCCCCGTTGCCTTCTGGGAACTGTGTGTGTTCCCAGAAAACCATGGGGCCATTTACAGAGCGCCATGCCGCTCACGCGTACGCAGTAGGAAACTGGCAGTGAAGCCGCAAGGCTCCACTGCCTGTTTCCCTTAGTTAGGATGGCGGTGCCGGGACCCGAGAGCCAAGGGACAGGACAGGTAAGTGTACTTATTTAAAGTCAGCAGCTACAGTGTTTGTGGCTGCTGACTTAAAAATTTTTTTTCGCTGGCCGGAATCCCGCTTTAATAGCCCTGGCGAATTTAAATCCTTCCAAACTCTACAAGCGACACATATCTTCTTTTACCATCAATTGGTCAGTTATTTACGGTCCTACTACGGACCTGGAACGGATTCCCTCAAAAAGTCCTTTATTGACACTATACTACAGAGACGACTACTCCATTTCCAGCCTATACTCTCACCTTATTGCCCATCAGACTGCCAAGTTTTGTCTTAAACCGTTTCAAAGGTGGTCTAAAATATTCGATGAGGAAGACCTTCTGGAGAAAATCCTTGAAGGATACAGACAAGTTCACAGACTTACTACATCCAAAACATGGCGTAAAACGCAATTTAAAATTATCCGTAGGGCATACTATCTTTTCTGTATCAACAAAACATAACCAGCCCAAGAGCTCCGCACTGCACCCCACACTGCTTCACCGCCTCTGAGAGTGCCAATCCATTATCACATATTGGGACTCTGTACTGAAATTTATATACAAGATCACTAAAATGCGGATCCCAAGACATTACCTTATATGTCTGTTTGCTTGTGAACCACCCTTATCCACACCACCAGCAAAGAGACGGCTTCACATCTCCCACTGGACACATATCTGTCCCCTCGTGGCCCGCAGGACTATCATGTCACACTGGATGGAGCCAACACTGCCAAATTTACGGTGAAAAAAGCCCTCTTGTCGCTCTTTTATCTGGAAAGGTTAGGCACCATTATATTGAATTTTCGCCCCACCTCACAATTTTTCACAAGATGGCGTAAATTCATGGAACACACGTTCTCCCAAGAGGATCTACAAAAACTCATGCAACCATTTCACTAAACGGATTGGTATCTCAAACGAGACCTTAAAAAGTCCCTAGGCAGCCTTAAATTAGCCAATCTGTCTTGCCCCTCTGCGTTTTTTCCAACCTGAACTACGAAAACAAATCTTTGAAGCTCCTTGACAGTCGTGATTCTTTCATACCCTCACCTGTCAACTTCACCCACTGCCACTGCTCTGAATAGATCAATATATGAGGTTACTATCTTTCCAAACGTTGCTTCCACTCCTAAAGGCAATAAGTGTTATGTTATTCTGTTACTTCATCCTGATGTTATAATACTGTTACACAGTTTATTTACTGTGCAATAATGTAATGTAAAAAACCCAATAAACATAAAAAAAAAAAAAAAAAAAAAAAGCCAAAGAAAAGCCTGAAAAAATAATGTATGTACCATGTCTAAGGAGAGATAGATAGATAGATAGATAGATAGATAGATAGATAGATAGATAGATAGATAGATAGATAGATAGATAGATAGATAGATAGATAGATAGATAGATAATACAGGTACAGTGTATATAACATTTTTATAATAGTAAAAGATTTAACACTTTCACTACCAGAGCCGTTTTTGCATTAAAGCGTTTCTGCCTGGTTCTGCCCTCTCCCTTGTAAACTGACCACGGTGTATTATGGCTGCTGAGCCCTGACACCGTGGTCAGTTTACATGCCTCCATAATCCGCGGCCTGCTCTGTCCTTCTTTGTCCTCTCCTCTGTCCTCTCCCCCCTCCCTGCCTGTCAGCCTTTGTGTGAGCTGTGTCCTCCCAGCCCCTCCCTTGCTGCTGCCATACTATGTACAATAACTTTCACTACCTACTAGAATCCACTCTGTTATATCAGGTTAAATCGCTCAGTGCCTTTGTTTTTTAAAAGTGATGTGGTGCAATACCTTATGCAAGACCATCGCTGAGCTTTTACGTGACCGCCCGAGGCTCTCCTCCACTCCTCCCATTGACATCAGAGGGAACCTCAGCCCCTACCTCTGTAGTCCTCGGAGCAGGACAGGAGAGCGCCGGGACATCAGCTGACTGACAGCGGTGCTGAAAAATAAGGTATTGCGCCGCATCATTTAAAAAAAAACAAAGGCACTGAATGATTTAACCTGATATAACAGAGGGGATTCTACTTAGTAGTGAAAGTGACTTTACAACCACTTTAAAGTTAATTTTAGGACACAAAAATGCAATATACTATCTAATTGTTTGTAAAACATAAAAGATGAGGTTGCACCAAGTAAATCCAGTAGATATCTAACTTGCCAAGCCTTAAATTTGCTTGCTTCCATGAAAAGGGGAAAAACTTTGGTAACTTAAATTTTCCATAGGCAAAGTTTTAAAAGCCCCTACAGGTCATCATGAGTTCACCATGAATAATAGGCCTAGAATTATTGCTCTCACTAAGGTGTGCACAGTAATATGTTACAAGTATAGCCCACTTTTTCATGTGTATGCACCCCAACACGTGTGTTTATGTTTTTATGTGCGTGCATGGTGAAGGTTAAATTCTTTTTGCAGGGTTTTAAGTCTTCTGTGTAACTTATTTTTTTTTTTTACTTTTTTGTACACTGAACTTTCTTTTTTTCCTATAGGGGATAAAACGCCCCCTATGTGGTACTATTTTGGAATGACAGGTTCTCTTTAATTAAACATTGGGGTTCTTTTACTGGATGTATGCCAGTGGTGGTGGCAGCAAAAGCGTGGGTACACTTCAATACAATTTGCATTAGAATAGTAAGTACAAATGACACCTTGGCCAGTAGTCCACTCTCTTATCTGTACATTGAAATTATGTTTGTAATCACAGTAATAATTACACTGTACACACAAGTAATTAAAGAGGCTTTTGTCAGCAGGGTATGAGGCAACATTGACAAACAATGTAAAAGGGCATTAGACTAATACAGGCCACCAAAATGTAAAATCTTATTATTTTAAGGGCAACATAGGGATCTCATGGATCGCCAATGCAAAGAGACTGTTTTTGTAGGTGTATAGGTCACTGACCACCAATGCAAAATGCTAGATAACACAAATGGAGGTCACTGGTGGTGGGTTCCATCAGAATCATCCTTTGGCGCCCTGTCATTGTGTCCCTATATAGGAATGTTACTTAAAGGAAACGTTTACTAATAGAAATATGTAGGCTGTCTTTGCTTGACCTTTTATTCAATATGTTACCTGTTTATCTATCTCTGGTTTCAATGCTTAACTTGGAACAGGCTTGCAACGAGCCAGGTTAGTAAATTCCTACATGCATTATTTGCACACAATTTGCTCTGTCTTGCTGCCCTTTTTTGATTTGACCTAGTCAGGGATATTTTTACGAAATCAGTGGGCCTGTGTGCAAGATTATAAACTGGTTGATTAACAAAAAATGCTGTGTGCCACAGTCAAGAGTGAGCATGGTTCATTGTGCACGGAGCATTTCTAGGATTGTAGAAGACCCGGAGCACCTTTTGGACACACCAAGCAGAAGTGTAATGCAGCATGCGTAGTGCACTATGGGTGTGGTCAAATTGTGGTAAACGAGGGAGGGGCATGAGGGCGTGATTACATTAAACAAGGTCAGTCTGTCCCCCAGTACAATTCTTCTCCCCAGGTCAGTCTGTCTCCTAGTACAATCCTTCACTGCCAAGTCAGTCTGTTCCCCAGTATAATCCTTTCACCACAAGGACAATCTGTCCCCCAGTATTATCCCCCCCAGGTTAGTCTGTCCCCCAGTACAATCAACCCCAGGACAGTCAGACTGATCTAGGGGGATAGTACAAGGGGACAAATTGACCCCAGTACAATCCCCGCAATAGTTTTTTTTAGCCCCAAAATACTTGTAGTGTAAATGTTTATCAAACACTGTTTTCACTAAAAATACACTAAAATCATTATTAGCACACATAAACACAACATAACTTACAAAATTCCTGTTAAATTCCTACTAAGGCCTCATTTACATTTGCTGTACTAAATTATACTCTTGTGTGAGGGCTGTATTTACGTACATGGGGATGCAGAGGTGTTCCATGCATCCCTGTGCAGGCAGTTCCATTCATGTCAATTGGGACAGAGCAGCTGCACAGACATATTTGCTGCTCCTAATCTGACATCCGTGTGGGTGCGGATGCACAGCTCTGAATGCAGACAGTGTGAGTTCAGGGACATGCAAAAGCACCCACACAGATGTTAAATAGAGAGCAGCTTCTGTGTTTGTACAACCGCTGCTTACTAATTTACATCAATGGGACTGCCTGCACGAGGATGCACGGAACAGATGTGCATCCCCATGCAAACAAATACAGCCTCGCATGGGTGTACGATGTAGTATGCCCCATGTTTTAATTTTTTTTTTTTACGCTTTTTTTCGTTTTTTGGGGGTGGGTGGGGGTGGTGCTTTGATGAAACATCAGGGAGCTAAACATCTCATGAGAAAGAAAAAGCTTTCATTTGGTGGTATTTGATCACTGCTGGGTTTTTTTGTTTTTTTGCTAAACAAAACAAAAAATGCCCAAAAGTTTAACCATTTCAGCCCCGGGAGATTTGGCTGCTAATTAACCAGAGTATTTTTTGCGATACAGCACTGCGTCACTTTAACTGACAATTGCGCGGTCATGCGACACTGTACCCAAACAAAATTGACGTCCTTTTTTCCCACAAATAGAGCTTTCTT
Source organism: Lithobates clamitans (assembly GCA_037952925.1). NCBI lineage: Eukaryota > Metazoa > Chordata > Amphibia > Anura > Ranidae > Lithobates > Lithobates clamitans. The sequence goes on along the minus strand of JBBGZY010000171.1, from coordinate 7,190,990 downwards.
TTGATGGTATTTGATCATCTCTGCAGTTTTTATTTTTTGTGCTATAAACAAAAAAAGAGCAACAATTTTGAAAAAAACATAATATTTTGTACTTTTTGCTATAATAAATATCCCCAATTTGGCGATAACCGGAATTTGTTTACATGTGATCAACAGTGATTGGACACCTGCCTGGAGGGCACGCATACTTGGCAAGATTGGGAGGACGTCATATGTCAAAGGGCAGAGCAGACATTCGGCAGTTAGCCTTCATCGCGGGCAGAACATTGTTTTTTTCTTTTTTCGGGTCTAGCAGTGGTGGTGGGCATTGTGATTGATGATGGATCTACATCAGGGGACATTGTTTTTTTTTTGTTTTTTTTTAATAAAGGAATTGTCGAAAACGACCTCCTGTCTTTATTTTTGACACTTTTTTTTGGTGAACGGGTAGGGATACAATGTACCCCATACTCATTCACATAGGAGGAGACTGGGATCTGGGGGCCCCCTTGTTAAAGGGAGCTTTCAGATTCCGATAAGCCCCCTGGCCCAGACCCCCGCAACCACCACCCAGGGTTGTGGGGAAAAGGCCCTTGTTCCCATCAACATGGGTACAAGGGGCTTTGGGGTGGGGGGGCAGAGGCCCCCCACCCCAAAGCACCCCCCCATGTTGAGGGCATGTGGCCTGGTATGGTTCAGAAGGGGGGCATTTGCTCGCCCCCCTTTCCTGTTCTGTCAGGCTGCATGCATGGATAAGGGCCTTGTATGAATTTTGGGGGGACCCCACACAGTTTTTTTTTTACATTTTGGCATGGGGTTCCCTCTTTAAAATTCAGACCAGACTCGAAAGGCCTGGGGTGGATTGGGGGGACCCCCACACCATTTACTTTTTTTTCCACTTTTTTCTATTGCCGACAATGTTTTTTTTTTCATTCAGCTGTCTAGGCACAGGGGCACACTAGACATTGTCTAGTGTGCCCCTGTGCCCCCCCCCCCATTTATGACATTTGGTTTGGGGGGATAATATATTAGGGATTAAAATCTTTTGGGGGTATATTGGTTCTTATTTTTTTTATATAACCTTTTTTAAGTTTAGGGTGCTTAAAGTGAAAGCGTGAAAACATTCACGTGTTGCAATACTGTTCTTAGACCTGCATTCCTATAAAAAAGCATTGTGCACTTCACATCAGTCACATTTACCTTACATCTCGATATCCACAGTAAAAATAAAAGGCATACACCTCACAATAAAATCTGTGTCATTGATGCTGTATGTTGGGGTAGTAGGGGGTGAGGTGTCCTGTATGTCAAAATGGTTATAGCGTTGCAACCAGGAAATAAAAGGCACTACTAATATCTCTCATATTTACTAAAATTACTAAAAGCTACCTTATCCGTAGTTAGATCTTAGGTGCTAATTCAACTGCCCTTGAAGTTTTAGGAAACAAAAGTTTTCTCCTTTTGTTTTCCTTTGAAACAAAACTGAAAAACTGGAACAAAACTGATATAAATTATTTTTTTTTGTAACCTTGTGTCTTTTTAATCTGAAGCGGTATTAAACCCAATAACAGAAATGTAATATATTGCAGCTTACCAATTCTTAGATGTGGTGGCTGCATTATTTTTACATTTTCACAAGCTTTTTTTCCTTTATTTTCACTTACTGTTCCTGACAATAATTTATTTTTTATTTTTCAACACCCTTTAACATACCTTGTAAGTGCCCTGTTGCATGCCCCATAATGTGCCCTAATTCTATGTAAGGTTCCCTGCTGCGTGCCCCACATTGTGCCCTGACCACATGCAATGCTCCCTGTTCTCATGTAATGTGCCCTGTTCCCATGTATTGCTCCTTGATCCTATGTAAGGTGCCCTGCTATGTTTCCCATTGTGTGCCCTGATCCCATGTAATGTATCCTGTTCTCATGTAATGTGCCCTGCTCCCATGTTAAATGCCCTGCTGTGTGCCCCATAATGTGCCCTGATCCCATGTAAAGTGCTCTGCTGTGTGCCACAGAATGTGCCCTGATCTCATGTAAAGTGTCCTGCTCTCATCTAATGTGCCCTGCTCCCATATAATGTGCCCTGCTGTCCCCCATGTAGTTATGCCCTTCAGCTCCCCTGTACTGTGCCCCCTGATCCCCTGTACACTGGTTATCTCAAGCTTGATCCAAAATTGTGCATCTGTGCAAAAAAAAGAAAAAAAAGCACACGTTTCACAAGGTAGCTTTTAATATTGATTATATTATATAATGCTATTTTGAAAAATAATTGTTATATTAACAGCTCGCTGATTACACCAATGTTCCATGAGCTGTAGATGTGAACATTATTTCAGGGGTTCTCCGAGATCCAAAACTTTTTGCCAAGGGTTCCTCCAAGGTAAAAAGGTTGAGAAACGCTGCTTTAGCAGCTGACTAACTATCAATTTATTCAAGGTTACAGAAAAGCCATCAGGGGATGAGATACCATTATTTGGTATTGCAATGACATAGCAGTTGGGTGGAACTGTAATTCTGATGTGGATATCTCAGTGGAGTTTCTAAGAAATACAATAAGCCAGCATGTGATTTTTCCTTCTAGCAAACAAGCAAATCTGACATATATTTAGCCTCTAAATGCACGACTGCTTGGAGCCAGTAATACCACTTTAAGAGAGATGTTTTCTCGTACAGTGATGCAGTGATACAATGTGTATCCTTGTTATTAATGCCACTGCCATGATTGAGAGAAGGCTGAAGGGGAAGCAATCCTTTGACATGGTGTTGAGCAGAGATTTCATGAAATTCAGATGAGTTTGTCTTGGTTCAGACATTATTCTCAGCAGGCCCCACTTTGGCAGCTTCACATTGGAATAGTAAACAGAGACTAGAAAGTGCATCTAATATTCGTGCCATATGCTTAGGGAAACATATGCATATGCCTATTGGTATCTCCAATGTACAGTGAAAGGGATCTCATGAATAAAAATGCATGCACGAAAGCTTGACTTTTAGATGCAGTTACTTAGCAGTGTGCAGCAAAAATAACTTTTCAAATGAATTATGGTTTTGAAGCATTCTTATTAAATCTACAATATGTATCTAAAACAGCTATAGATTTTCTAGACAAATCCATATATATATATATATATATATATATATATATATATATATATATATATATATATATATATATATATATATATATATATATATATATATATATATATATATATACAGTATCTCCCCCTTCTAAAGGTAGGTTTCAATTATTTTTGCAAATTATTGTTATTATGTGCACAGATTCTGTGATTTTCATCAGTGTAAAACAGTTCTGGCAGACTCTGCCCTACCAAACGTCACAGACATCACTCTCTATCTCAGAGTAAAACTCTAAAATTACTGCCCTTAGTCACTAAGTCACTGAGCAGCCAGCACTTAAATTTGTAATACCAGATTGCTAAAACATAATAAGAAAGTATACAAGTCACATTAAGTGAACAAAGTGTAGCACAGTCCCCTTGAAGACTGCTTGTATTTACCTGCTCATCTGCATCACCATGACCCTGTGAACCTTCCAACCCACCTGACACTCTGGGTTCAGACATCTTTTCACAAGCACCTTTAAATGACACATCACACAAGTAAATATATTTATATTAACTCAGCTTTTGCTGAAGTAGCAAGTAGTATTAGTTTGTAAAGGAGGGTAATAGATCAACCGAGTTCTGAATAACAGCACAGACTCAGTAGAGGAATTTCCCAAAGACAGCTTAAGAACAGTTTAATAGTAAGAAGATACAAGATACATATATTTACAGTGGTATACCACCTGTAGCATGACCTGAAGGACAATGAATGGTTTAGTGTTTAATGCAAGTAGGTACTCTCTAAAGGAGGAACCCCAGGCTGGCCTATTCAACCTAATGAGAGATCAGACAGAATAAGGATAGTGAAGGGCCATTTAACTGTTTCAAGGGCACTTACACCCCCTTCCTGCCCAAGCTTTCAGCGCTGTCGCTGTTTAAATTATATAATTGCTTGGTCATGCTACACTGTACCCAAACAGGATTTTTATCATTTTGTTCCCACAAATAGAGCTTTTTTTTGGTGGTATTTAATCACCTATGCATTTTTTTTATTTTTTACTAAACAAATAAAAAAAAGACCTATAGTTTTGAAGAAAAAAGTTTTTTCTTTTGTTTCTGTTATAAAATTTTGTAAATAAGTAAGTTTTCTCCTTCACTGATGGGCACTGATAATGCGGCACTGATGAGGTGGCACCAATGAGGTGGCACTGATGGGTACTAACGGGCACTGACGATGGGATCTGATATGCAGCACTGATGGGCATTGATAGGTGGCACTGATGGGAACTCATGGGTGGCACTGGTGGGCACTGATGGGCACTGATAGGCAACACTAATGGGCACTGAAAGGCAGCACTGATGGGCACTGATAGGCAGCACTGCTGGGCACTGATACGTGGCACTGATGGGCACTGATAGATGGCATTGATAGGCATCATTGATGGCACTGGCACTGGCAGGCATTGGGGATGGGCACTGATTGGCAGCTGCCTGGGTACTGATTGGCAGCTGCCTGGGCTCTGATTGGCATTTCGCTGGTGATATAAAAGGGTGGCATACCTGGTGGCCCAGTGTGATGGCAATCCCTGGTGGTCCCGGTGGCATTCTGGTGGTCCTGGGTTTGCATCCCAGGGGGGGCTGCACTGATAAACAATCAGCACAGACCTCCCCTGTCAGGAGAGCAGCTGATCGGCTCTCCTCTACTCGGGTCTGTCAGACGTGAGTGAGGAAATGCCAATCAACGGCTCTTCCTGTTTACATCGTGATCAGCCGTGATTGGACACGGCTGATCACGTGGTAAAGAGCCTCCGTCAGAGGTTCTTTACCGAGATCAGTGTAGTGGTGTGTCAGACTGACACACCTCACCACTCAACAATTGGTATATGTTTGTGCTATTTTTTAAATTTTTTATGGTATATGCATTGTTTGTTTGACAGATAATTCATGTATTTTTTTATATTCTTTTAACTTACACTTGCTTGGTTCTATCTAAGGCTCCGTTCACATCTCCACGTTCCGAATTGCGGGCGGAATCGCCGCGATTCTCCCGTGATTCACAATAGCGGCAATTCGAGGGACGCCCGTGTGTTCTCGGTGCGTTGCCTGTCGATTTCAATAGCACCCCAAATGCAGTGTGATTTTCCCATGATTCGTCGGGCGTAAAAACACACAAATAGAATCACAGGATGCCCGTCTCTCAAGAGAGGTACATGAGCTTCTTTTAGGGCGACGGGCATCCCGCGATTCTATTTGCGTGATTTTACTGAGATTGTCGCCCCCCATATGCCTAGATGTGAACGGAGCCTAAGAGTACCTTGGACACATACTGTAAAACCATGCCTAATGAGGGAACTCTTGTGCTGTAACAAAATCTGATACTGGTCAAAGAAAAGTTTGAATGGTGAGAAAACAGGACTACCTTCCTCTGACCAACATTAGATGAGACACTGTGGGACAACTGTGAACAACTTGTTTATTATTGAAGGGACTAAAAGAGGGGTTACCTGAAAATACATGGGTTCCCTCCCAAAGAACTAGTATCCTGATGCTGATAGGCACTGGGCTCTTAAGCATCATCGGTTCCCTGGAAAGAGAGCTATGCCCATCAATATTAGGGCAGCAGTGCTTTGTGAGAGGACCTCTGTTTTTTCAGGAAACCCCTCTTATAGCGCCCTCTGTGTAGAAGGGCAGATTACTGGTATCCAGAAATGTTGGTGGCTACATGCACACTGTTGGTGAGGTATACTGTAGCAACTGGGAAAAGGAGCCTTCCCTGAGGTAAGTGTTTAGGGGGGAGGGGGGTTTTCCTACTGACATCTATGTTAAGGATATGGGGGGATTCCCACTGACATCAGTGCTAAAGGGGGTTCCTACTTCCCTTTCTGCCTCCTATGGACATCAAAGCCAGTGCATTCTTCCTCCCACAAACATAAATGCTGGGTCATTTTTCCTCACACTGATACCAGGTTTAGAAGTAAGGCTTGGGTTCACCACTACCATTGGTAAAGTGCATGAGAAAAAAATAGTGTAGGGCTTGCACAGGCGGGTCTTTAAAAGTAGATGCAAAGCCTTATTGAATGTCTTGTACAGGGATGAGGCTAAGGTCTACCATAGAATCGAGATTAATCCTGACTATTCATGGTTTGCAGTCCTGGTGAATTAATACAGGAATTCGCCAAGAGGAATTCTTTGTTACCATAAAACACTGTTAGAACCTTTGAACTTAGGTCAGCTGGCTTAGAAGGGCAAATAATGAGGGCTTTGTTATGTGCCAGTCTCCGGTAATGGTGGCCCCTGGGAAGGTCACACCAGCCCACTGAGGATGCAGGGACTAAGTGGCAGTTGGTCTTCAGTATAACTTCTAAAGGTGAAAAAGGGCTGGAAATCCTAGTGGTTCCATGTTGCTTTGCTGTCCCCAGGTCATAGCCCTCAGAATTGTCTCACCAAGGGTTAGCAGGAACAGGGAAGGCTATGGTATCAAGATCACAGTACAAGATGGTAGACAGAAAAGTACAGTGCCCTAAAAAAGTAATCATACCCTTGAAATTTTCCACATTTTGTCATGTTACAACCAAAAATGTAAATGTATTTTATTTTTATTTTATGTGATACTGTAGACCAACAAAGAGGCACATAATTGTGAAGTGGAAGGAAAATGATCAATGGTTTTCAAATTTTTTTACAAATAAATATGTAAAAAGTTTGGCATGCATTTCAGCCCCCTTTACTCTGATACCCCTAACTAAAATCTAGTGAAACCAATTGCCTTCAGAAGTCACCTAATTAGTAAATATAGTCTACCTGTGTGTAATTTAATCTCAGTATAAATACAGCTATTCTGTGAAGCCCTCAGAGGTTTGTTAGAGATCCTTAGTGAACAAACAGCATCATGAAGGAACACACCAGACAGGTCAAGGATAAAGCTGTGAACAAGTTTAAAGCAGGGTTAGGTTATGAAAAAATATCCCAAGCTTTGAACATCTCACAGAGTAGTGTTCAATCCATCACCTGAAAATGGAAAGATAGCACAACTGCAAACCTACCAAGACATGGCCGTCTACCTAAACTGACAGGCTGGGCAAGGAGAGGATTAGTCACAGAAGCAGCCAAAAGGCACATGGAAACTCTGGAGGAGCTGCAGAGATCCACAGCCCAAGTGGGAGAATCTGTCCACAGGACAACTATTAGTCGTGCACTCCACAAATCTGACCTTTATGGAAGAGTGGCAAGAAGAAAGCCATAAGAAGTCCCATTTGCAGTTTGTGAGAAGCCATGTGGGGGGGACAAAGCAAACATGTGGAAGAAGGTGCTCTGGTCAGATGAGACCAAAATTTTATTTTTTGACCTGACCGTGAAACACAGTTATTATGTTGTGGGGCTTTTCTTCAGCAGGGACGGGGAAGCTGGTCAGAGTTGATAGGAAGATGGATGGAGCCAAATACAGGGCAATCTTAAAAGAAAACCTGTAATGCCCCATACACACGGTCGGACTTCGTTCGGACATTCCGACAACAAAATCCTAGGATTTTTTCTGACGGATGTTGGCTCAAACTTGTCTTGCATACACACGGTCACACAAAGTTGTCAGAAAATCCGATCATTCTGAACGCGGTGACGTAAAACATGTACGTCGGGACTATAAACGGGGCAGTGGCCAATAGCTTTCATCTCTTTATTTATTCTGAGCATGCGTGGCACTTTGTGCGTCGGATTTGTGTACACACGATCAGGGCCGATCCTAGGCGGGTGCACGGGGTGCAGTTCACCCAGGCGCCACAGAGGTGGGGGCGCTCAAGCGCCAGAGTGCTCCCCTCCCTCCTCCTCTTCTTGTTGGTGTCCACAGGCCGCTCTCTGCGCCGCCGCTGTGTTTCCTGCCCAAGTCCGTCCCCGCCCGCTCCATCCTCCTGTCAGAGGAGATCGGAGCGTCTCTCTCTGTTCGGAGAGAGACCCGTGCAGTGACGTCATTGGGGGGCGGGGCGGTCCGTGCCGCGCGGCGTACAGTGCCTGTCATTTATTTTTCTCCTCTCGGTCACGATCTTCTCCACCCGGGTGGCGCGGCTGCACGCCCGAGTGGGGTTTGTCCTGAGGGGGGGGTCTGTGGGGGGGGCGTCTGTACTAATAGAGGAGGGGGGTTTGTGGGGGGGAGTCTGTACTAATAGAGGAGGGGGGTTTGTAGGGGGGAGTCTGTACTAATAGAGGAGGGGGGTTTATGGGGGGAGTCTGTACTAATAGAGGAGGGGGGGTTTGTGGGGGGAGTCTGTACTAATAGAGGAGGGGGGTTTGTGGGGGGGAGTCTGTACTAATAGAGGAGGGGGGTTTGTGGGGGGGAGTCTGTACTAATAGAGGAGGGGGGGTTTGTGGGGGGAGTCTGTACTAATAGAGGAGGGGGGGTTTGTAGGGGGGAGTCTGTACTAATAGAGGAGGGGGGTTTATGGGAGGAGTCTGTACTAATAGAGGAGGGGGGGTTTGTGGGGGGAGTCTGTACTAATAGAGGAGGGGGGTTTGTGGGGGGGAGTCTGTACTAATAGAGGAGGGGGGGGTTTGTGGGGGGAGCCTGTACTAATAGAGGAGGGGGGGTCTGTACTAATAGAGGAGGGGGGGTTTGTAGGGGGGAGTCTGTACTAATAGAGGAGGGGGGGTTTGTAGGGGGGAGTCTGTACTAATAGAGGAGGGGGGGTTTGTGGGGGGAGTCTGTACTAATAGAGGAGGGGGGTTTGTGGGGGGAGCCTGTACTAATAGAGGAGGAGGGGTTTGTGGGGGGAGTCTGTACTAATAGAGGAGGGGGGTTTGTGGGGGGAGTCTGTACTAATAGAGGAGGAGGGGTTTGTGGGGGGAGTCTGTACTAATAGAGGAGGGGGGTTTGTGGGGGGAGTCTGTACTAATAGAGGAGGAGGGGTTTGTGGGGGGAGTCTGTACTAATAGAGGAGGGGGGGTTTGTAGGGGGGAGTCTGTACTAATAGAGGAGGGGGGTTTATGGGGGGAGTCTGTACTAATAGAGGAGGGGGGGTTTGTGGGGGGAGTCTGTACTAATAGAGGAGGGGGGGTTTGTGGGGGGAGTCTGTACTAATAGAGGAGGGGGGTTTGTGGGGGGGAGTCTGTACTAATAGAGGAGGGGGGGTTTGTGGGGGGAGTCTGTACTAATAGAGGAGGGGGGGTTTGTGGGGGGGTCTGTACTAATAGAGGAGGGGGGGTTTGTAGGGGGGAGTCTGTACTAATAGAGGAGGGGGGTTTATGGGGGGAGTCTGTACTAATAGAGGAGGGGGGGTTTGTGGGGGGAGTCTGTACTAATAGAGGAGGGGGGTTTGTGGGGGGAGTCTGTACTAATAGAGGAGGGGGGGTTTGTAGGGGGGAGTCTGTACTAATAGAGGAGGGGGGGTTTGTAGGGGGGAGTCTGTACTAATAGAGGAGGGGGGGTTTGTGGGGGGGTCTGTACTAATAGAGGAGGGGGGGTTTGTGGGGGGGAGTCTGTTCCTATAGAGGAGGGGGGGTTTGTGGGGGGGGGTCTGTGCTAATAGAGGAGGGGGGTTTGTGGGGGGGAGTCTGTACTAATAGAGGAGGGGGGGTTTGTGGGGGGGAGTCTGTACTAATAGAGGAGGGGGGTTTGTGGGGGGGAGTCTGTACCAATAGAGGAGGGGGGGTTTGTGGGGGGGAGTCTGTACTAATGGAGGGGGGTAGTTTGTCCTGAAGGGGTCTGTACTAATGGGGGGGTTAGTTTATCAGGGGGTCTGTACAAATGGAGAGGGGTTTGTCCTGAGGGGGGGTCTGTACTTATGGAGGGGGAGTCTGTACTAATGGAGGGGGGATCTGTACTAATGGAGGGGGGTAGTTTGTGGGGGGGTCTACTCTGTACTAATGGGGGGGGCGGTTGGTGGGGGGGATCTGTACTAATGGAGGGGGGGTGGTTTGTCCTGAGGGGGGTCTGTACTAATGGGGGGGTGGTTTGTCGGGAGGTCTGTACTAATGGAGCAGGGAGGTTTGTCCTGAGGGGGGGTCTGTACTAATGGGGGGGGTGGTTTATGGGGGGTCTGTACTAATGGAGGGGGGTGGTTTCTGTGGGGGGGTCTGTACTAATGGAAGGGGGTAGTTTGTCCTGAGGGAGGGTCTGTACTAATGGGGGGGTGGTTTGTCGGGAGGTCTGTACTAATGGAGGGGGGAGGTTTGTCCTGAGGGGGGGTCTGTACTAACGGAGGGGGGGGTCTGTCCTGGGGGGTCTGTACTAATGGAGGGGGGTCTGTCCTGGGGGGTCTGTACTAATGGAGGGGGGTCTGTACTAATGGAGGGGGGTCTGTACTAATGGAGGAGGGGTCTGTACTAATGGAGAGGGGGTCTGTCCTGGGGGGTCTGTACTAATGGAGGGGGGTCTGTACTAATGGAGGAGGGGGGTCTGTACTAATGGAGGGGGGTATGTACTAATGGGGGGGGTCTGTACTAATGGAGGGGTGGTTTGTCCTCTGGGGTCTGTAATAATGGAGAGGGAGATCTGTCCTGGGGGGGTCTGGGGGGGATTTGTACTGAGTAAGGTCTGTACTGAGGGAGGGGTTTATTCTTAGTGCGGGTTCTGCACTGACGGAGGGGGGTCTATATGTAGTGGAGGGGGGTCTGTACTAATGGGCAACTATAGTTAGTGGAAGGGGGGTGACCCCAACCCTAGTGAAGCCAATGCAGCTGCAGGCTCTCCTTTCCCCCCTCCCTCTCCTGCGTGCTGCTGTACTAGTGAGCGGTGCTTGCCAGCACAGCTGCCCACTATGTTTCTTCCCCCGCCTTCATATCAACCAGGGAGGAAACAGAATAGAAAAAGGACCAGAGAAGAGGATTGTGGGACATATAGTCCCGAGGACTGGCAGCCCCACTGTAACATGGAAACTGCAGCCCACACAGCAGGCTCAGCTGAATGGGAAAGAGAGAGAGAGACAGGAGCCTGGGAAAGCTTTCAGGGAAGTACACCCAGGACTCCAGAGGGAGAGGGCAGTGCTGAGGGAACACCATCAGAGAGAGAACCCCGATGCCCTGCGCCACCAGAGGGAAAGCCACACAGCCTAGCGCCATCCCTGGCAGAGAAAGGAATGGAGTCATTGCAGGAATACAGATCTGGGTGCTACCCAGCGGAGTCACCATGGGCAATTCAGAGTGAGCTGACTCCTGATCAGAGGAACCGTTGCTGTATCGCTGGGTCAGGTGAGAGGGCCAATCGGCCATTATGTACTAATGTCCATAGGAACTGCAGTCTCTGACCATCTCTTGTAACATGTCTGCAGTCTCTGACCATCTCCTGGAGTATGTCTGCAGTCTCTGACCATCTCTTGTAGTATGTCTGCAGTCTCTGACCATTTCCTGTACTATGTCTGCAGTCTCTGACCATTTCCTGTACTATGTCTGCAGTCTCTGACCATCTCCTGTACTATGTCTGCAGTCTCTGACCATCTCCTGTATTATGTCTGCAGTCTCTGAGCATCTCCTGTACTATGTCTGCAGTCTCTGATCATCTCCTGTATTCTGTCTGCAGTCTCTGACCATCTCCTGTTCTATGATTGCAGTCTCTGACCGTCTCTTGTATCATAACTACAGTCTCTGACCATCTCCTGTACTATGTCTGCAGTCTCTGACCATCTCCTGTAGTATGTCTGCAGTCTCTGACCGTCTCCTGTACTATGTCTGCAGTCTCTGACCATCTCCTGTTCTATGATTGCTTTCTCTGACCATCTCCTGTACTATGTCTGCAGTCTCTGACCATCTCCTGTACTATGTCTGCAGTCTCTGATCATCTCCTGTACTATGTCTGCAGTCTCTGATCATCTCCTGTACTATGTCTGCAGTCTCTGATCATCTCCTGTACTATGTCTGCAGTCTCTGATCATCTCCTGTACTATGTCTGCAGTCTCTGACCATCTCATGTACTATGTCTGCAGTCTCTGATCATCTCATGTACTATGTCTGCAGTCTCTGATCATCTCATGTACTATGTCTGCAGTCTCTGATCATCTCCTGTACTATGTCTGCAGTCTCTGATCATCTCCTGTACTATGTCTGCAGTCTCTGATCATCTCCTGTACTATGTCTGCAGTCTCTGACCATCTCCTGTACCATGTCTGCAGTCTCTGACCATCTCCTGTAGTATGTCTGCAGTCTCTGATCATCTCCTGTATTATGTCTGCAGTCTCTGACCATCTCCTGTCCCACGATTGCAGTCTCTCACCATCTCCTGTACTATGTCTGGGGGCTCTTTCTAACAGACTCTCTAACAGAAGCCCTCTTTGTGTGCATCAGAGAGACTCCCCTCCAGGTCTCATTAGTGTACGCTCTTCCTGTATTTTTTTTATTGTTAAAAGATCATAGGAGGATCCTAGGGTAACAAAGACTTCTTAGGGGAGCATCTCTGTGTTTGAGTCGTTGCCATAGAAACATTTGTAAAGGGGAGGAGTTGGTAAGATGACCACACCCATGTGAGGGCGCCAGAAATATTTCTGCACCCAGGCGCCGGTGACCCTAGGATCGGCCCTGCACACGATCGGAATTTCCAACAACAGATTTTGTTGTCGGAAAATTTTATATCCTGCTCTCATCCGACCGTGTGTACGGGGCATTAGAGTCTGCAAAAGACTTGAGACTGGGGTGGAGGTTTAACTTCCAGCAGGACAATGACCCTAAACATACAGCCAGAGCTACAATGGAATGGTTTAGATCAAAGTATATTCATGTGTTAGAATGGCCCAGTCATCAAGTCCAGACCTAAATCCAATTGAGAATCTGTGGCAAGACTTGTTAATTGCTGCTCACAGACACTCTCCATCCAATCTGACAGAGCTTGAGCTAATTTGCAAAGGAATATGGGCTAAAATTTCACTCTCTAGATGTACAAAGCTGGTAGAGACATCCCCAAAAGGACTTGCAGCTCTAATTGCAGCAAGAGGTGGTTTCTACGTTGTATTGACTCACAGGGGCTGAATACAATTGTACCCCACACTTTTCACATATTTATTTGTAAAAAAATGTGAAAACCATTTATTTTCCTTCCACTTCACAATTATGTGCCACTTTTATTGGTATCACATAAAATCCCAATAAAATACATTTATGTTTTTGGTTGTAACATGACAAAATGTGGAAAATTTCAAGGGGTGTGAATACTTTTTTAAGACATTGTATTTAGGTCCAGGCAGGCAGAAGAGTCGTCAGGTCCAGGCAGGGTTCTTAACAGGTGGTAGACAGGAAAATAGTCAGGGTCAAACGGAGTCAGCAATGTTTAGGCAATCTCACAGTTAAGTATTATAGCTCCTAACCTGCCTATACAAGGATTGAAATTCAGTCGGTTCAGCAGGGAGCAGCTGACGTTCAATCCATATATGAGCAGGCTAATTGTACCCAAGTCGATCCATTGATCAACTTGGGTACAAGTAGCCTGTTGGAGTTTTCTACATATGATTACTGCTAGCAGTGATCATTGTGTTCTGCTGACCGGGAAGGCTCCTTGCATTCCCCCCTTGTTAGCAGAATACAATAGTGCTGTGGGAGGCATTCCCCCATCAAGACGGACTGTGTTGATGGGGGAATCAAGCAATTTTCTTTCCTTCCACCCTTGCTGAAGGTAAAGAAAATCGATTCATCTATGGGGTGTAAGAAGAGAAGGATATTTTACCCTTTTTATGTTTTTGTAACATCCAGATGGTGATGTATTGATGCCTCTCTGCCCATATGCAGTACAGTGCTAACAGACTGCATGTGTAATTTTTCACAAGAAACATTTTAATAACTGCCATTTTTTCACAGGACTTTTTTAAGAGGAGCTTCCATGAACATGTAAGGTCTGCTCTATTGAAGGCCCCATCACCCAAAATCAAATCACCTGCTAATGTAATGCTGCTGCCATTTGGCGCTGCACACTATACAGCTACTGTACAATATTTGTAGCTATTGTCTCTCAAATTATATACTGTAATACACATACCTGGAGTCTATGTTTTGAATATTTTGAGAATAATTGGGGATACATGGCTAGGATGGGGTTCGTGAATGTGAGGTTGTGGTTTGGAAATGGTTTTATGCACTATTTTAACATTTTTTTTACACTTTTAAGACAATGCAGTGTCAAAAAAAGGAAACCTTTTGCTTTTAGATATGCAGTGGCAATTGGTTTCCCAGCAAAATAAAGCATGGAGGCATGGAGACATGGATGGATAGGTGAGTTTGCGTACTAAAGTTTGAGAACTAAATAGCATTTTTGGTTTGTGGTGCTCAGATACAGTATAGTTCCGCTTTAAGAATCACATTTCTTTGGGACCTTTGTCATGGTTTACACTACAGTCATTTTCATCGTTTATGGGTATGTAAATACTGGTTTGTGATTATTGTATGGTTTACAATAGGGATTATCATGTTTGTATTGAATATTTAAAATTTTGTTTCCCATAGCACAGCTATCAATATTTATTGTTTTGATTGATTTTTTACATATTGACCACCGATGCCAGGAAATTTCTCCTCTCACTGTCTACTAACACTGGGGCATACTTCCAGTCAGCAACCACCAGTACTAGGGGCACTTTTCCTTCTGCCAACAAATTATGCTAGTGCATCCCTACTGAATTCCAGTGCTGTCTATCTATATTTTGTGTGGAAAAAAAAACTTATGTAATGAAAGGAGTTTAGTTCTGTTTTAAGTGATTAACCATTGTGTCACACTTTGAATGACAATTGCATGGTCATGCAACACTGTACCCAAATTACATTTTTATCATTTTTTTTCACACAAATAGAGCTTTCTTTTGGTGTATTTAGTAAAGGGCAAATATAGGTTGAATTTAGGACTTTAAATATACCTCTATGATCACAGGTTTATAAAGAATAAGAAAAAATTGAACCTAAAAAAACTTTGTCTTTTATTTTATACAGTACAAAAAATATAAGTTGTTATATACATAAAATATTACAGCATACTAAATCCTTTGAGGAGGTCAGCGTGTTCCATGGACCTCTTTGACGGTGCTCCTGGGGTTTTTTGCCCTTAAAAGGCTGATTACCAGAGGGGTTGTGCACTTTTTCCCTTCCCCCTAACATTATACATGAGGCATGTATTGAGTCCTATTATGGATGTGTTGTAGGAAATATGATGTTTGGACCTGTACCAATATTTGATTAAGGTGGATTATCTAACTGTATATTTTGTATCGATTATTATAGTCTCTCTTCTGGTAGATTTGTTTTTAATTCTGTGAATAGGCTTTTCCAATACACTAATCTTTGCTGGTCCTGAAGAAGTGGATCCTCCGTGAAATGCATTGACCCCCTCAAAGGATTTAGTATGCCTAATGCTGTGATATTTTAGATAGATAACAATTTATGTTTTTTACACTGTATGAAATAAAAGACAATGTTTTTTTAAATAAAAATTGTTCTTATTTTTTTTTAAACCTGTAAACATAGAGGTATATTTAAAGTGCCAAATTCAACCTACATTTGCCCTTTACTAAACTACTGGGATTATACCTCTATATCACTTCTTTTACTTGGAATACAATCCATTTCACGAATACTAGCTCTTTTTTCACTAATTTGGTGTATTTAATCACCACTGGGTTTTTTATTTTTTGCTAAACAAACGAAAAATACAGAAAATTTGTTTCTGTTATAAAATTTTGCAAATAAGTACATTTTCTTCTTCACCGATGTGCACTGATGAGGCTGTACTGATGGGACTGTACTGATGTGGTGGCACTGATAGGTGGTACTGATAGGCAGTGCTGGTTGGCACTGATGGGGCTGCACTGATCATCAGGACTATGATGATCAGTGCAAACAGTGTGTTGACAGGCTTGTCGGTTATGGTCACTCCTTTCCTCACACAGACAGTGTGCGAGGAAAGGACTGTTGATAACCAGCAAGTCTGTTTACATGTGGTCAGCTGTGATTGGACACAGGTGATCACATGGTAAGGGCAGCTGTGATTGGCCCTTTACCGCAATCTGTAATCAGCTGTTTCCGAAGGACACAGTGTTCACAGAGTGCGCACGATGCACGCCACAGGAGGGTGGGGTTCTGGGAGGACATCTATGGACGCCCTCCCAGAACTATAATACCACACTGTAGCCGTCTTTTGGCTATAGTGTGGTACTAAAGTGCTTAAGTATTTTGTGGCCACAAAGGGGGTTACTTACGAAAGGCAAATCCACTTTGCACTACAGGTGCACTGCAAATGCACTTGGAAGTGCAGTCGCTGTAAATCTGAGGGGTAGATCTGAAATGAGGGGAAGCTCTGCTGATTTTATCATCCAATCATGTGCAAGCTTAAATGCTGTTTTTTATTTTTCTTGCATGTCCCCCTTGGATTTACAGTGACTGCACTTTCAAGTGCACTTGCAGTGCACTTGTAGTGCAAAGTGGATTTGCCTTTCGTAAATAACCCCCAAAGTCTGCTGCAAATGTGTGCAGTGTGTACTGAGAGTAGGCCTATACTGAATTTAAACACACACCTATAAGCCACACAATTTACTGCAGTGTGCTGTGGGTACATTTCATCCATGTAATAGTGTGTCTCTCTTTCTGAAGGTCCAACATTGTAAGGTATGATTATCTTATAATGACCATTGTTACTGTACAATTGTATTGCAGTTTGCAATAATGTGCTCCTGGCTTTCTGGCCTACAAGGCATTCTGTGATTGTATGACAGAAGGGCAAGATGAACATCATGATTTACACCTTGTCCAATCACAGAATGCCTTGTATTCTGGTAAAAAAAAACAAGATGTTTTATGAATGGAGTGGGTGGAGTGCCATTGATGCACAAAGTCTCAACTGTGTGCAGTGTGTGAGAGCCGGAACTGAAAATCTTAGTGCCAGATGTTTGGAGCTTACTGTACTGTTTAGGGTGGATGAAACTAACAGTTTTACCTATTACTGAACACTATGGCGCATAGGGCACTGGATATACTTCATTAGAAGTGATATACAGTAAAACCTTGGATTGCGAGCATAAATCGTTCCAGAAACATGCTTGTAATCTAAAGCACTTGTATATCAAAGTGAATTTCCCCATAAGAAATAATGGAAACTCACGAACAGGCAAAAAATTCGGCAGAACACATGAACACCGTTAAAGTGTATGCGACACTAACATGAATAATCAAAAGCGCTAATTTTAAAGGCTTATATGCTAGTTATTGTCATAAAAAGTGTTTGGGGACCCGGGTCCTGTCCCAGGGGACATGCATCAATGCAAATATTTTTTTTTTAAACATACGTTTTTTCGGGAGCAGTGATTTTTTTATTGCCTAAAGTGAAACAATAAAAATGAAATATTCCTTTAAATATTGTGCCTGGGGGGGTGTCTATAGTATGACGGTAAAGCGGCGCATTTTCCCCATGTTTAGAACAGTACCACAGCAAAATGACATTCTAAAGGAAAAATTGTCACTTAAAACTGATCACGGCTGTAATGAATTGTCGGGTCTCGGCAATATAGATGCAGATAATTGAAAAAAAGAGCATAGAATCCCCTCCGTCCAATACCAGGCCCTTTGGGTCTGGTATGAATAATAAGGGGAACCCCGAATCAAAATTAAAAAAAAAATTGCATGGGGTCCCCCTAAAATCCATACCAGGCCCTTCAGTTCTGATATGGAAATTAAGGGGAACCCTGTGCCAAATTTAAAAAATGGCTTAGGGGTCCCCCCAAAATCCATACCAGACCCTTATATGAGCACGCAACCTGGCAGGCTGCAGGAAAAGAGGGGGGGACGATAGAGTGGCCCCCTCCTGAACTGTACCAGGCCACATGCCCTCAACATGGGGAGGGTGCTTTGGGGTATGGATTTTGGTATGGCTTTTGGGGAGGGGCCCCATGCCATTTTTTTTTTATTTTGGCACAGGGTTCCCCTTAAAATCCATATCAGACCTGAAGGGTCTGGTATGGATTTTGGGGGGACCTCTACACCATTTTTAAAAAAAAATTGGCACAGGGTTCCCCTTAATTTCCATATCAGACCCGAATTACCTGGTATGGATTTTAGGGGGACCACCACGCAATTTTTTTTTAAATTTTGATTTGGGGTTCGCCTTATTATTCATACCAGACCCAAAGGGCCTGATAATGGATGGGGGGGATCCCATACTCTTTTTTTCAATTATCTGTATCTATATTGCCGAGACCCGACAATTCATTACAGCCGCGATCAGTTTTAAATGACAATTTTTCCCTTGGAAATGTCATTTTGCTGTGGTACTGTTCTAAACATGGGAAACATCCACTACTTTACAGGCATACTATAGACACCCCCCCAGGCACAATATTTAAAGGAATATTTCATTAAAAAAAAAAAACAGCTGCTCCGTTTTTTTTTAAGAAAATTGCATTTAAACATGTCCGCTGGGACTGGACCCAGGTCCCCAAACATTTTTTATGACAATAACTTGCATACTTGCGTTCGACTCGAACATCGGACTCATCCCCACATGTGAGTTACTAAATGTTGTACCTTCATTTAATGTAACCATATTGCTACACTTATGCCCTGTACACACGGTCGTACTTTCCAACGGAAAATGTGCCATCGAGCTTGTTGTCGGAAATTTCGACCGTGTGTGGGCTCAATCGGACTTTTTCCATCTGAATTTCCGACACACAAAGTTTGAGAGCAGGCTAAAAAAATTTCCGACAACAAAATCCGTTCGCGTAAATTCCGACCGTGTATGGCCAATTCCGACGCACAAAGTGCCACTCATGCGCAGAATAACTTCCGAGACGGAACTGCTCGGTCTGGTAAAATTAGCGTTCGTAATGGATGTAGCACTTTCGTCAAGCTGCAATGTTTTAAATTGTAGCTCACTCTCTTCTTCTTTATAATGCTACAAGAATGAACTTGTTTTGCTGTTCTTATTCACACAGAATTCTCAAACTTATTTCTTTATTATTTCTCGTGATTTCATGAATATAATATTTGTATTCATAAGATCTAACAACATTTTTTGGGGTTTTATGTTTTTATACTTTTGATAATTTGTTGTTTGTTTTTTTTAATCAAGATCTCCTGTTTTTGTGTATTTTTTTTGGTGATCTCCATAATTATTTTTGTTGGTTTTGTGTGTCAAGTTACCACAACACCATTATTATATTGTATTTTAGAATCTTAAGGAGGTTTGTTGGTGTCCCTTGTTAATTTCACATTGTATTTTGGAAATGTACCTGCCTACTCACAAACAAACTGTCCTTTTTTGAAGTAAAACATATAGGCAAGTATTTGTGAAAAATAAATATTCATTTATTCTTGGTCATAACAAAATAAGGAGGAAGGCAACGCTGGAGAAACTGGTGAAATTTGCGAAGCCTTTGTACCCCAGGGCACACATTAATAATTTTGTAGTCAAAATTGGTGGCCTGAGGAGTCCTCATAATAGTGAGCACAATCCGGTCCAGGGCTACAAGAGATCAGGAACAGCAACAGATGACATATCTGTCCCCAGGCTGTGGTCATACAACAGCCTGCATCTTTTGTCAGACCAGACTGAACCCAGGGCCATCACTCTCTGGTCTTCCTTAGATACTTCCTTCCAGGCTGTGGCTCTGGTGTTGGAGGTGTGGCAGGAGGTGGAGGAGGAGTCGGACCTAGAGGAGGAGGACCTGGAGGAGGAGGACCATGGTTGAACTCACAAACGTGGCTTTGGCTTGTGAGTTGGCCCCTCAACCCCTTATTTAGGACTTGGAAGATGAGATACTCACATATTAGGCGTTGGCCCTCCTCCATTTGCAGCATTTTGCAGGCTGTAATATAGGCAAAGTCCTCTTGAACACTGTGGGGGGTTCTAAGGCCGCAGTAGCCTTCCAAAATAGGCCAATTGCTGCCTTCTCCAGGTTACTCCTCTTCCTGCCACTTTTTTGTGGAAGGCAGAGGGGAGGGACCTGGGTATCGGGCAGGCTACTTGGCCCCGCCACCTCCTGGCTGCCACTTACCCCCACCACCTCCTGGCTGAGGCTTTCCTGTGTATGAAAAAAGGACATAGTTTTAGTTTTTGGTTCATCAATCACACACAATTTTCATCTCATGACTGTTGCAAATTGAATATTAATAAATAGAAAAGACTATTATTCTGAGCCCAGCATTTTTCATTCTTGTCACAATCATTTGTGGCCCCTACTGTCTGTTGATATGAAAAACACTTTTTGAAATCAAAAATTATTTATCATAAGTAACATATATTTAACATCATTAATTTGACAACCAGAAATATTTAGAAGAATGCTATACATGGCTCAAGCTGGGCTCCGCTACATGTTGCTACCTGGAAGGCCCAAGTTGGGCGTCAGAAGCCTCAGCTGAGGTGGAAGGAAGCATGGAAGTAAGACTGGAGAGTGCTGGCCTGGGTTCTCTCTGGTCTGACAGAAAATGCAGTCTGTCATAGTACCACAGCCTGGGGACATAAATGTCATCTGCTGCAGCTGTTGATCTCTGGAAATCCTGGACCTTCTTGCGCTCCCTTAGATAAGTGCTCCTCTGACCACCAATTAGGGCTTTCAAATAGGGGATGTCTGCCATGGGGATCACCGTCTTCACAAATTCCACCAATTGATCCAGCGCTGCCTTCCTCTTTGTTTTATTGTTATAATAGGGGTGGTTTACCTGCCACAGACAGGGCAGCTCCCTGAACATATCAATGAATATTGGCATAAAGTCATGATCATTGACTATATCCACTTTTTCTGCAAGACACAACACAAGACAAACCCTAATATCAGGCTAAACTCTCCTAATCTTGTCCCAACATAGGCCTCAATCTATAGGCAGTATAGGTCCAAGTTGAACTTATACCTTCGTTATCACGATCGGCGCTTCGGATACTCCTTCCTCCGCTCACAGATCGTACGTACGACGCACGCGTGTTACACTTTATATACACTGCGCATGTGTGAAACTCCGCCTTCCCCTGACGTTCTTTCTAGTCTATTCCCCTTCTCTTTCGGCGCAGTGGGGGAGAGCACATGGCGGACAGACAGCAGGTGCATGATAATAGCAGTAACGAGGAGGTGGAGGAAAGCCCGGAGCCAGAAACGTCTGGATCCCGGAGGAGAAGATTTAAGGCATCAAATATGGCCTTTGTAGAGATGGTGGAGATGGTGGACATATTGAAGAGGACGGACTATGATGGGAAGCATGGACCTTACCCCAACCCAAATGTCAAGATGCCAGAAAGGCCAAGATCATGGCTAAAGTTGTGAAGAGTCTGCACAGGAATTTTGGGGTACAGTGATCCAAGGATCAACTGAGGAAACGGTGGTCAGGCCTCAAATTAAGGGAGCACGATCAGTATAGAAGGATCAGGAGAGTGCTACAAAAAAGTAAGTAGTTGTCCTGTGTTCCTATTCTTTCTTTTTATGACGTTCATGCTGCTCCCATGTGCTTTTCTTTACTGTTGTACATTTTAAAATGGCAACTTTCATGTACATGGGCACATTAATCGTTCATAGGAAACATTGTTTGTTCGGCCACTAAAATACGATGTTTTGGCCAGATGCAGTTCAATACAGTTTTTCGGGCATACTGCTATTAAGAAACGTTTGTTGTCTAGACGGGTTTGTAACTAGAATGCAATGCTAACTAGATTCTGTGTAAGGAGAGGACACTCAGCAGCTGTTTACACATCTGGACACTGGAGCACTAGTGTGGGACAAAAGAACACCCTTTTTATTAGGGGGCCCACACAGGTGCTCCAGTGTATACTATAGGGGTGTCTCCATCTGTGAATCTTGCACAAAACAGGTAAGTATTCAAGCTTTACAAAGGACAAAAAAATTTCTTCATCTTGGAACTCTGACAAAACAGACAATTGTACCTCACTTCCAAGCAATGTTTCATATTCCTATTTCTGCCATCAAATATCTGTGTGCTAAGTATACCTATTTTTTATAAATAAAAGTTGTAGATCCCCAAAACGTCACTGACTACAAACACTAAGCAGTCACACACCAAATCTAATTACAGATCTATAATAAACAGCTGCTGCCGTAAACACTTCCTAAAAGGCAAGCTCAATAATGGTATTAAAGTAATCGCAAAAAAATTCTGCGAAAGGCAGCGCTATTAGTGTTCAGTACCATATTTATCGGCGTATAACACGCACTTTTTTCCCCTTAAAATCAGGGGAAAATCGTGGGTGCGTGTTATATGGTAAGGTTTGAATCTATAAGTGAATTCACTTGTGATCTATATGTGTATTGAAAGCCGAGGGTGCTTATATGCCCCGTTTCATCACTTCAGTCACATCCACCTACTCACAAGGATCCCATGCATCATAATTTGGGAAGGATAATTTGTAACTGTGTTATTAAGTCTTCTTGGATGACACCTATCCCATTTTGAACTTTTTAACTGATTCAACAGAAGGACACTATCTAGTTGATTACTTAAGAACACTAATAGCGCTGCCTTTCACAGAATTTATTTTGTGATTACTTTTATACCTATTTTTGTTCACATAGGGGAGAAAAGACTGGGAGAAAAGACTTGGAGGACACCACTCATCAGAGGATACCAGGGACCCCCCACCTCAGGAAGAAGAGGAAATCCCCCAAACCCAAACAGAGGAGGAGAAGGGAGACGTTGTAGAAATTGTCACCACAACAGGTGAGTGTCTGCGACCACAGCCTCAGGTAAGAGATGGATGCATGCACATTTATAATACATGGTGTGTTTTTTTTTTTTTTTTGTAGGTGATCGGGATGTTGTGGAAGAGTACTGTCATTTCACCAGTGAAAGTGCCCAGATCCTCATCGGGGAGATAATGGGGTGTAATAGAGATTTAGAAAACATAAAGCAAAACATCAATGATGTTCAAAACAAAATGAAGAACATCATTGATGTTTTAGGGAAATCCCTAAATTTCTTCTGTTTTTTGTGACAAAAATGTTTTACGTATGTTTAAAAGCCAAATTTAGAAGATGCACACAGTGTGTCAATATGTGCTATCTGCCATCACAGGAGATCAATGTACGCGTTTTGTGGGTGCAACCCCTTCCTCAATAATAAAGTAGCTGAGAAGAAGGGTTTGCACCCACAAAACACGTCCACTGATCTACCATGATGGCAGCTAGCACATGTTGACATTAGGCAATTTGTGTGCATCTTCTAAATTTAGCTTTTACAGGGGTGACATCACCCAATCTGCTGAATGCAATATCAAACACAGTTTGTACATACTCATGTCTGATATTGCCTTCAACTTATAAAAGCTGAACTTTGTAAGTTAAACTTACAAAGTTGAACTTACACCCACTAGCCCAAACCTGGTCTGTTGTCACCCCCGCCAGTATATACATGTATAAACAACTTCTACACTTTGATGCTATACTAGCTACTCATCCTCCAACACATTTTTTATCCCAGTATTGTTTTATACTCTGGCTCCTTGTTGTGCGATTCTTTGGTTGGCGTTGGCATTTTTTGTCTCGCATTTGGGGCTGCGATGTGTACAAAGGGAGGCTTTTTCGTGTCTCCCGCTGTCTCCATCTGCTTTCGGCCGGATGGGGACACCTACACATCGGCACCATGTTCAGGCTCCGGAGGCGTGGCGTCTGCGATTTTGCAGAGATCAGCGCAGCTGGACATACTATATCATCTGATTGCTGGGGGATGTGTCCGCATCTGCGTGCCTCCCTATGACAGTGGGCGCCTCCTGTGCTCACATGTCAGCCATCCACACATGGTGTTGGGGGCGGAGCCTCCTGGGTTTTTCCGGGGGTTTAAATTGGAGATCAGGCATGGCTTGCATTTCAATTTCACTCTTCATTGAGGACACACACAGCTGTGGAGGTTGCCTGCTGTGTCTCATTACTCTTATATTCAAGATATTCACCACACTCAGGTATTTACCATTTTCACCTTTTGATACTTGTTACATTTAGGCATACTTGCATATCTCATACATAGCTTTATTTGTTTTATATAATCATTTTTATTTATTTTTTATTTATTTTTTGAGCTTTTATTTTTTTATTTATTTTTATGTATTTTTGATATCAGACATCTCACTACACTATCACAATCCACCCCTCTTTCCTCTCCGTCTTTTTCATCTTGTCACTTGTTAGTATCCCTCTGCTATCCTATGTTTTCCACCATCTCCATGTCCTTACCATCCATGGCCCAGGCCTTTTACTTATATATACATATCTGTATGCCAATACTCATTGATTTTACTTTACTACTTTAGATGCCTGACAAACATACTCATGTTTATAGCCTATACTCTTTATGGACTAACAAGGTTTCTAGGGATACATCACTACCCTACCATTACACAATCACAGTCCATCTCTTTCACTTCTTTTTCTTTTCTATTTTTCACCTGTTAGTATCCCTCTGGTATCCTATATTTCTCACCATCTCCATGTTCCCTACCATCTCTGGGTGCAGGCCTCTCATTTCATGCATATATATCTTTATGCTAATACTTATTGATTCTACTTTACTACTTTAGATGCCTGACAAACATACTTATGTTTACAGCCTACACTCTTTATGAACTAACGAGGTCTCTAGGGTTACATCACTACACCTATGCCATGCCTGCTCGCAGTTTGGCCCCTGGTGGGGTCCCATCTGACTTTGTCCCCTCAGCTCCCTGGTGAGGCACCTGCTGCCGTTATCTTGGAGCCACACACCTGTAGCCATGGTCAAGCTCAGTGGTGAGTATGGGGACCCATAACCCCTCCTACCCTGTGCCTTTATAACTAATACTGTGCCATTTTGCCAACCATATACTTGTTTATCTTAGGTACAATGTTACACACATCCACCCCTGAAGAGCGAGCTGGATCTTGCGAAACTAGTCGATGCCCATGTACTATGACTGCTATTACATCCATGTACCAATACTTCTTGTTTATATATGTTCTTTTTGGCAACTGCTGGTGTTATCTATGCATGTAAACAATTTTACTTGAATAAACCATATACTGTTTTTACTACTGTTATGTTTACTGGCGGTAACGGTACCCACTTAATTTAAAATCCCAGGGCGAATCCTTTGTTTTACTATATGTTATAGGGATGGAAGTGTGTTACTGGGGACACCAGACCTTTCTCTTTTTTCTTTATATAATACCGGAGGAGCAGGAGGGGACGTCCCCCTTCCCGCCGCCTCCCGCCGCTCCTACCGGGCCTCCCGATCCACCGGGAGGCCCGATCACCAATCCGCCGCCTCTGGCGGCTACTGACAGTCTGGAATGAAGCCGTAAGTGGCTTCGTTCCAGCTTCCTAATTGTAACTTGTAAACACCAAATGTCAAAAATGGGCTTAGTTATGAAAGGGTTAATATTAATTCCGGCCTCAGGCCCAACTGAGGCAGCATAGTTGAAAGAATTTATCCTTAAAAAGTTGTGGAGAACACAGCAATACAGGATGATGTAATTGAGTTTATATTCTGCTATGTGTATGGGTGTAAGAAATAGGCGGAACGGGCTGGCCATTATTCCAAACATATTCTCCACCACTCTTCTGGCTCTGGCCAGCTGGTAATTAAAAACCCTCTGGTCCGGGGTGAGGGCCCTCAGGGAATGGCCGCATAAGATGGTCCCCCAGCGCAAACGCTTCATTCTCAACAAAGACGAATGGGAGTCCTTCCGCATTGTCTTCTGGAGGTGGCAAGCCCAAGTTGCCATTCTGGAGACACCTGTAAAACTCGGTCTGGGTGATGACTCCACCATCCGACATCCGGCCATTCTTCCCCACGTCCACATACAGGAACTCGTAAATAGCTGACACCACCGCCAACATCACAATACTATTGAACCCCTTGTAGTTGTAATAGTATGACCCTGTGTTGGGGGGTGGGACTATGTGGACGTGTTTCCCATCAATTGCCCCTCCGTAGTTAGGAAAGTCCCACCGCTGGGCAAAGTGGGAGGCCACAGTCTGCCATTCCTGTGGGTTGGAAGGAAAGTGTGGAGTCAAACAAGAATCAAAAAATTAGTCATTTTGCACATAAACATTGAAAGCAGATTAGACACAAACATTCTTGTCCAACATCAGTATAACATTTATTTTAGGGAGTATTTAAAGACAAAAGTATAAGGTCCACCTATCAGATTCCTCACCCCCTCTAATGGCCCATTGTTAAATTTTTAGGGGGGGAGATGTTTTGGACAGGTGACCCTCTCCACTTCATTGAGAGATGAATGCCTAAATAATGTGTATTACTTTGGCCAGCCCCTCCTTACTTACACTATTGGCAATCCACTGGACAGGTAAGAAGTGTCATAATACAAAAATAAAAATACACACTGTCCAAATTGGAGCACAATTTTAACATTCTGCAATTACCTATCAAAATAATAATAGGATCAAAAAACTTTAAACAGTACCATTTGAAAGTATTCAGGCAGGCCCTTGCACTACATGCTTTGGGGAATTCATACAGAAATCTGGGTTTGGCAAAGTCAGCAGATAGAGGATTGTTATGGGTTAACTTAGTGGTTAGGGGGAGGGAGGGTGCCAAATGAGTTTGGGACCCCCCCAAAAAAAGCCCCTGGCACTCTGCCAGAATTTAAGGACACAAATAACATTTGTACACATTTTAGGGGGTGTTTAGGGTAAAGCTATACTATGGAGCTGACAAAATACATTGTTAAGTGACTAGGCAAGGTGGATATAGGCCCAGGAGAGCATGCTGGGGAGGTAAGTGAAGGCAAATATGTATGAAGGACAAAAAAAAACGTTAAAACATTCCAGCATGCATGAGGACAAAGGGGACATTCACAGCATATTACAATCATGGTAATTAGGGAATGAGGAAAGAAATACAATATATTGTCAAACATTAAATACAATAAAATGTGATGTTAAAGGATAAAAATCTTAGCTTCATATAGTCCTTCTGCAGGACCTGGATGATGGCAGAGCAGGTCTCTGGGATAATGATCCCCAGAGCCTGGGGGGAGATGCCTGTCGAGAACTTGAGGTCCTGCAGGCTTCTCCCCGTTGCCAAGTACCGCAACATGGTGACTAGCCTCTGCTTCGGAGTGAAGGCTTGACTCATGCAGGTATCCTGCCTGCTGATATAAGTGGTCAGCAAAGCCAACAAATGGTGAAAAACGAGGTCTATCATCCGGAGAAAGTTCCTGAAATCGTCAGGATTATTTTCACGGATCTCACGGAGCAAAGGCATGTGACAGAATTGGTCACGCTGGAGCAACCAATTGTTGGTCCATGAAATCCTCCCCACCCTGTTCATGGACTGGACTTGTGTAAAAGTAAGAATCCCAACACCAAGCCCCTGCACAGCATAAACTCTACGATGAGTACGTACATGCAACATGGCTTCAAAACGGTCGGCTGGTCAGAACGAAGTAACAGAATGCACTGAAGAACAGCAGGCCCTGTGAAGAGCGACCTGAAAATCAGCAACGAGCGGACAAGAACACAATGATAAACCAATGGGAACTCACTACACGCACTGAAGACCAGATACAAACCCACAAGCACATACTGAACAGCAGAAAAACGAACTGAAAACCACGAGTCTGAAAAAGCGCGAATCGTCTCTCACCAAACTTTTACTAACACGAGATTAGCAAAAGGAGCCCAAAGGGTGGCGTGTTTGGTATTGAACTGCCCTTTTATAGTCCCGTCATACGTGTTGTACGTCACCGCGTTGTTGACATTCGGAAATTCCGACAACTTTGTGCGACCGTGTGTATGCAAGACAAGTTTGAGCCAACATCCGTCGGAAAAAATCCGATGGATTTTGTTGTCGGAATGTCCGATCAATGTCCAATCGTGTGTACAGGGCATTAGCGGTGCCTCTCTTCTGTTTTATACGTAGTTGTGACATGATGCTACTTGTAGATCAAGACATCGCTTGTATATCAAGTCAAAATGTATTAAAAAATATTGCTTGTCTTGCTAAACGCTCTCAAGCCAAGTTACTCTCAAAACAAGGTTTTAATGTACTGATACATAGAAAATGTACAACAATCATTTAAGATAGTTCAGGGAGCAATAAAAATCATTCCTTTATGCACTAATAGCCTACTGTGCAGGTATACTGTTTTATACCTGAATTAAAAGTTAAAATTGAACATGGGAAGATTGGGGGTATCTTGTGGTAGAATGTGCAAAACTCAGTAGAAAAAAAATTATATATAAAAGTCCATAGATTAAAGCATCACTCAAGTGTTGTGAAAAAGTCCATGAAAATAAAACATCAATGAAGTGTTATAAAACTTCCAAATCACCAAAAAAAATTGTAAAAGATTGAATAAAATCCAAGTGGTAAATAATAAAGATCTGTGTTAACTAGGAGGGGTCCACCACCAGATATTGAAGGGGTTACTCCTTACCAGAAGGCCATGACCCCCCACTACAGAGGATCACAGCAAGCAGAGATCTTTAAAGCCAAAATGGGGATTACCAGCGGTGTCGTGGCTGCTGACGAGATGACCCCTAGTGGACACTGCTGGTAATCCCCATTTTGGCTTTAAAGATCTCTGCTTGCTGTGATCCTCTGTAGTGGGGGGTCATGGCCTTCTGGTAAGGAGTAACCCCTTCAATATCTGGTGGTGGACCCCTCCTAGTTAACACAGATCTTTATTATTTACCACTTGGATTTTTTTCAATCTCTTACAATTTTTTTTGGTGATTTGGATGTTTTATAACACTTCATTGATGTTTTATTTTCATGTACTTTTTCACAACACTTGAGTGATGCTTTAATCTATGGACTTTTATATATAATTTTTTTTCTACTGAGTTTTGCACATTTA
Source organism: Lithobates clamitans (assembly GCA_037952925.1). Classification (NCBI taxonomy): domain Eukaryota; kingdom Metazoa; phylum Chordata; class Amphibia; order Anura; family Ranidae; genus Lithobates; species Lithobates clamitans. The sequence goes on along the minus strand of JBBGZY010000171.1, from coordinate 7,162,199 downwards.
TTTATTTATAATCCTCATATGAATTCTTTCTTCACTGTAAAGTATTTATTGTGTTTTATTAGTACTAGCGCAACCTCTTATTTTCTTTATGCCTTTTCACATTTGATGTTTTTGTGAGGATTGCTGCTTTTTCACTGTAATTTATTTTGTACTTGGTTTTTAGCGCAGTTTCTCCCACCACTTTTCCCATCTTGTAGTAGAATACATTAGAAGTACTGAAGAGGACAACCCCTGGATTCAAATTGAGTGTTAAAGCCTGAGTTGCTATTTTTTATTTACTTTTTACCCTGTCTGGGGGTCCAGATTTAAAAGAAAAAATGCCTGAATCTGGGCTTTACTACTTCAATAAGCAAATCACACATGAAGCACCCCCTAGCATTGCTAGAGTGCTAGACTTAGGATGTTTGTGTTGGTGTAGGTACATTTTCAGGGTTGGCTGGGTTGAGTGAGTGACTCAGGTAGGCTGGATGACTCAGCAGCAGCTTCTCTGGTAACTCCTCCCTGCTTGATATAAACTTGTAGAAGGTTCCAGAAGCATTTAGGAGGATTCTGGGAGGAGCTAGCTGGAGTATTCTGAGGGCCCTGACCAATCCCCAACAGAAGGGTTAGCAGGGGGCAGGCCTCTTTAAATACTCAGGAGCAGTGTGGAGTTTTGATGGAGATGGAGTGTTAGGCTGTCAGAGCCTTTGAGAGAAGCTTCTGGGTCTGGCGAGGATGAACTCAGGCCTGGGCTCCAGTGTGGAAGGGACTCCTCTACATGACACACAGGGGGATCCTGACCAGGAGTCAAGGAGAGGACAGCGGGAGAACACTTCCCGGCAAATGTCTAGGGAGAAAGACAGCTACGTGGGCTTGTGAGTGTTGCAGTCAGAGGACTGAGAGGCATGTCTGACGAGACTGGGTGCAAGCAGTCTGGGATGGAGAAGTAGCCAAGAGGGCTAGTGAAAGGGGCAGCTGCAGCCAGGTGTGCTGGCAGTGTCTGAAGTGGTGGTACTGGGAGCAGTAGCCACAGAAGAAAACAGCTAGCACCAAAGACGTATATTTTTACTACACCAAAGGGGTGCGCGGTCTCTGCCTGCAAAGGGCATTCGCATTGGATCTGACTGAGTCAGTGTCAGATCATCACATCAGCTGGTCCTGAGAGTTGTAGTTCTACAAGCAAGTATGTGCTGGAGGTAGAAGAGAAGGAGTGTGTGTATATACTGTATGTATATAGTTGTGTCCCTGAAGAATTTCTACTGATCAAGTGGACATCCCATAATAACCCTTCCCCATTCAAGTTCAATTCCCCTAAAAAAAAAAAAACTGCAAGGACTGCTTCTTGTCTCAGGAGTGATTGAGAAATTCATGTGCCTGGCTGTGCAGGGTGGGAGATAGCCAACATTCACCAGCGGCTCCTGTGGGAGTAGCGCTACATACAGAATGTTTAATCCATTAATGTATTTGATTTAAGTTTATTTATAAAATTATAACATAAAAAATGTTCAGTGTTACCCATAGTTTAAAATGAATTTGTAATTACAGGTATATTAAGCATTCTTAAAATGAGTGTGCCATACGGTGCTTTGGAAAACTGAAGCAAAGAAAAATAATGTATTTTTTGTGCTAAAAGCACAAACATACAGACATACATATATACATCATTTTGCATTATTTGACTAGAAATGTTGTTAGGAAGTGCAGACCTCGAAAATGTCATTATGTCCCAGGCTGTTCTGTTTCAGAATAATCCCCTAATGGCAAAGCTGTTTTACTGAGGGTCCCAATTTAATTTATACCTGTGCGAAACTAGAGGAGATTGGGAAATGTGAATTATGGAATCTGTTTCTCGACGACTGGTGGATGACTGGGACCTAAGTTGATGAATATCATGATCTCCATCACATCAACAGTTCCACAGGGGAAGGAAGATGGTGTGTTCAAAAGATGGATATCTTCATTTAACTAGGCAGCTGTCATTTCTCTTAATTATGCCTGGATTTCAGAGAAAGCAGTTGCTTGTATCAGAACAGTGTAATGTGCAACTTCAGAATTCAAACACAGTGTTTGAGATATACTGTAAATGTAAGGTGTACTTAGCACTGTACAGGTATATTGTTAGCATAGCAGAAGAGGCAGATGTCACTTAGAAAAACTATTTAGGCATTCTGCATTAAGTATACTGTTCGCGTGTGGGTTTGTATAAATGCCCTAAAATGTAAATATTTAAATACTGAACAGTGTTTCCCCTGCAATTTTACTTCTATAAGGCAGGGGTGGCCCGTCCATTAGGGGCGCATGGGTGCCGCCCCTTCTCTCCAGGCCACCCACTATATGCAATGGATAGATTCATGCATAGCATAGAAGAGAAGGAGTGTGTGCATGTACTGTATGTATATAGTTGTATCCCTGAAGAATCTCTACTGATCAAGTGGGCATCCCATAATAACCATTCCCAATTCAAGTTCAATTCCCCTAAATAAAAAAAAAAAACAAAACTGCAAGGACTGCAGTTTTGGGCGGCGGATGACAGGTCCATCTCCGCTTACTGTACAGAGCGGAGATGGACCCAGTTTTGCTCTCCTCTATGGGGAAATCGGGTGAAAATGGACTGCCTGTCTGTTTTCATCTGATCCTATCTGATCCGCCAGATGGATGAAAAATAGGACCACCATCTGTCTGGATTTTTCTGACAGGATCAAATCGGATAGTGGTGGATTTCAGCAGATATGTCACTGCTGACATCCGCCGCTCCATAGGGGATAGTGCAAGGTCCAATCAGGTCTGCCTGAAAAACTGACAAGCGGACCTGATCAGACAGCCCGCGTGAAAGGGGATTGTAGATAGTGACATGGACTTCTCTGTGCAATGATGAGTACTTGATGAGCACAAAAGGTATATAACATGCTACCCTAAAAGTGCACTGTGCCAAGACTATAAATATTGATGTATTTACATATTCTGAACACACAGAAGTACGGTACTTTATACCATGCCCTCTCTAAACTGTGTAGTTGCAGACACTGTAAGGCCTCATGCACACAGGCTGTTAGAAAAAATGAGCTGCAAAGCCACTACCAACGCCAGGAAAAAGCAGATGTAAAAACATGCTTTTAGTAGCTTTTTGCATTGGTGTTAAAATGCGTTTAGCTGTGTTTCTCTGCCTCTATTCAAAATCAATGGTTCCCTATGAGAGATGTCTTAACTGATCCAACTTTCAGCCCATTGATTTGAATAGAACTTGCATCCAAGCCAGATCATCATGATCCGACTTGTGGTGTGTCTTGTGCTCTGAGGATCTTGAAGGTAAACTCCACGCCAAAATTAAAAATAAAAAGGTGTGGGATCCCCCCCCAAGATCCAAACCAGGTCCTTTGAGTCTGGTATGGATCTTGAAAGGAAACTCCACACCAAAATGAAAAAAAAAAACTTCGTCCCCTCCTCAAATAAAGTGATGTCACAATGAGCGGGGTCTTACGGTGAGGTCACCGGATGGCTAAACCCCATGGCTATATAAGAACCGGCATAAAGCAGAGCTGGCACAATGATGGAAAACAGCGTTGGAGGAGGACCGGGTCGGTGGCAGAGAAGACAGCAGCGGTGGAGAAGACCAGCGAAAGAAAACCGTAGTAAGATATTTAATAAAGGCTTTGTCAAAAAAATCTCTTGTTTTTATTTACACTACACTGCCTTTTTTTGGGGTGAAAGGGTAGGGGTACAACGTACCTTATACTCATTCACATAGGGGGCCGGGATCTGAGAGTATCCTTCTTGTTAAAGGGGGCCTCCAGATTCCCATAAGCCCCATAGAAGAAGCTATCCTATTGACAACCTGTGTATAGGAGTGAAGTGCCCAACCCTGAATCGTTACGTGATCACTGAGAGCCTGAGTGGTATGGTGGGCTCATGAAAGAGATATTAAGAAATGCTGTTATTTTGTTTAACTTCTTGTATTTTAATAAATTATTTATACAGAGAGCACTATGCAGTTGCCTTTCTATTTCATGTAGTCCATGTGAAAAGCTTTTGAGAGAGGGAAACCATATCAAAGATAAGAGAGGAGATATCCATCCCTGAGGGATTGGCTGGAGTTGTAAGAAAGATAAGCCTGTGATTAATAGGAGTGAGGAAAGGGAGAAACCAGCAAGGATTTCTTCAAGTTTGGACACTTTATGGACTAATCACCATTATTTAGTTATTATATTGTTCACAAGTTATTAGCGCACCAATCTTTTGTTTTTTATGTTTTTACACAGTGTTCTGTTGTGTGATTGCCAGCTGTTTCTTGGTTATTTATCACCACTCTTCACCTGCGTAATTACTACATTTCTTTTTACTAACAATATATTATCACCTGCAGTAGATCACAAAGGCAGTGCATTTTGAACATAGTGCAGGAAACACACATGGAACATGCCTTTCTGGCACTGCATTTTCGTGTGAACTGGCCCTAACAACAGGACACTGCCCGGTGATCTTTGACTTCATCAGTGTTGTTCAAGTAGATCTCCATCTCTGTAGGGTTGCCTACCCCATGTCTAGTCAGAGTCTTACATGTTGTGCAGAATGAGAAGAGGAAAATCCAAAGATCTGGAACATCTGTGCAGGGGAGGGGGTGAGTAACTGTGTAAAGTCGAAGGGGAGGGGACTGTGAGAATCCCCCACTTGCAAAACTTGTGCGATATACAGTCAGGTCCACAAATATTGGGACATTGACACAATGCTAATCTTTTTGGCTCTATACACCACCACAATGGATTTGAAATGAAACAAACAAGATGTGCGTTAACTGCAGACTTTCAGCTTTAATTTGAGGGTATTTACATCCAAATCAGGTGAACGGTGTAGGAATTACAACAGTTTGTATATGTGCCTCCCACTTTTTAAGAGACCAAAAGTAATGGGACAGATTAACAATCATACATCAAACTTTCACTTTTTAATACTTGGTTGCAAATCCTTTCCAGTCAATTACAGCCTGAAGTCTGGAATGCATAGACATTACCAGACGCTGGGTTTCATCCCTGGTGATGCTCTGCCAGGCCTCTAGTGCAACTGTCTTCAGTTCCTGCTTGTTCTTGGGGCATTTTCCCTTCAGTTTTGTCTTCAGCAAGTGAAATGCATGCCCAATCAGATTCAGGTCAGGTGATTGACTTGGCTATTGCATAACATTCCACTTCTTTCCCTTAAAAAACTCTTTGGTTGCTTTCGCAGTATGCTTCGGGTCATTGTCCATCTGCACTGTGAAGCACCGTCCAATGAGTTCTGAAGCATTTTGCTGAATATGAGCAGATAATATTGCCCGAAACACTTCAGAATTCATCCTGCTGCTTTTGTCAGTAGTCACATCATCAATAAATACAAGAGAACCAGTTCTATTGCAGCCATACATGCCCACGCTATGACACAACCACCACCATGCTTCACTGATGAGGTGGTATGGCTTGGATCATGAGCAGTTCCTTTCCTTCTCCATACTCTTCTCTTCCAATCACTCTGGTACAAGTTGATCTTGGTCTCATCTGTCCATAGGATGTTGTTCCAGAACTGTGAAGGCTTTTTTAGATGTTGTTTGGCAAACGCTAATCTGGCCTTCCTGTTTTTGAGGCTCACCAATGATTTACATCTTGTGGTGAACCCTTTGTATTCACTCTGGTGAAGTCTTCTCTTGATTGTTGACTTTGACACACATACACCTACCTCCTGGAGAGTGTTATTGATCTGGCCAACTGTTGTGAAGGGTGTTTTCTTCACCGGGGAAAGAATTCTTCAGTCATCCACCACAGTTGTTTTCCATGGTCTTCCGGGTCTTTTGGTGTTGCTGAGCTCACCGTTGCGTTCTTTCTTTTTAAGGATGTTATAAACAGTTGATTTGACCACCCCTAATGTTTTTGCTATCTCTCTGATGGGTTTGTTTTGTTTTTTCAGCCTAATGATGGTTTGCTTCACTGATAGTGACAGCTCTTTGGATCTTATATTGAGAGTTGACAGCAACAGATTCCAAATGCAAATAGTACACTTCAAATGAACTCTGGACCTTTTATCTGCTCCTTGTAAATGGGATAATGAGGGAATAACACACACCTGGCCATGGAACAGCTGAGCAGCCAATTGTCCCATTACTTTTGGTCCCTTTAAAAGTGGGAGGCACATATACAAACTGTTGTAATTCCTACACCATTCACCTGATTTGGATGTAAATACCCTCAAATTAAAGCTGAAAGTCTGCAGTTAAAGCACATCTTGTTTGTTTCATTTCAAATCCATTGTGGTGGTGTATAGAGCCAAAAAGATTAGAATTGTGTCGATGTCCCAATATTTATGGACCTGACTGTATGTGTATATCTTTTAATTTAAATACGTTTTCCTTTTGCTTTACACTTAACAATCTTACAAGTTTATGTATAACAATAAAACAATGGTCAGTTCCCTGTATGCCTAAAAATGTTCCAGCTCTAGGAACACAGTTGTAATATATAATTCATCGCCCAAGTATTCAAGACTGTCAAGTCAGTATAAGCCATCATACCTGATAAAACATTTTTGAACAATTATCCTCGTACAGTATGTGCAGTAGCTTTTCCATTTCATAGCACTAAAGTTTTCAACTAAATGCACTTGCTAGAATTTATGCTTTAAAAGTTGTAAACACTATAAATGCCTTTTTTCCCCTTTTTTTATAAGTGATCACTAGGGATGAGCTCAATGTTCGGGTTGAACATAAGTTCGACTCAAACATCGGGTGTTCACCCGTTCGCTGAACAGCGAACATTATGTTGTGTTCACGGTAAATATGAGCGCCGAGGAACGCGCCATAATGCACTGCGAGCTTTATGATGATTGGCCAGAGCATGCACCTGACCTGCATGCTTTGGCCATTCACAGCGCACTCTGCTAAGAGAGCCACAATATATACATACTCTGCATCCAGTGTAGCCTATATCTACAGTGCATTCTGTGGTGTACTGTTTCTAATACACTTCAGGCGGTATATTAATATATATATATATATATATATATATACAGTCTCGTGTATGTATGTATATATATATATATATATATATATATATATATATATATATATTCTGCATCCAGTGTAGCCTATATGCCTATATCTACAGTGCATTCTGTGGTGTACTGTTTCTAATACACTTCAGGCGGTGTATACAGTATCTAGTACAGTGTGTACAGTGTGTACAGTTTGTGTACAGTACAAAAAATACAGTCCGGAAGGCCACCAAGGAGAGGCAGACACTCACAGGACACTAAAAGAGGGCAAAAAGCCTCTGTGTCTACAGTCAACAGTGCTGATCGTGGACATGGTGCATCCTCTACAGGTGGCCGTGGGGCATGCTTGTTCTTTTTTTCTGCTGCTGGCCGTGTTATTGAGCTAGAACATGCAGAAGAGTTGGTGAAGTGGATAACAAAGCCATCCTCATCCTCCTCATCCTCTGTCACCCAGGCTCAGAGTAGTTTGCCTTCCAACGCAGCTGCCAAAGGGGCCTATTCCACCGGCTCTTTGTCCACAGTCCCTCCTTCTGTAGCCCCACCATCATGCATGGAGGAGTCCCCAGAATTATTCGACCACAGTGTCGGGTACATGCTACTGGAGGATGAGCAGTGATGTTGGTTCCCAGATTGAGGAAGGAAGGGGGTGCCCAAGAAGGACAAGAAACTGGCAGTCATATTCCCCCAGCTGCAGCATACTGCCAAGTTTGCTCCAGTGATGAGGAGGGAGGGGAAGATGAGGTCACTGACTGTACTTGGGTACCTGAGAGAAGAGAGGAGGAGGAGGCACAACTCCAATGAGGCAGGATTTCCTCTAGGGGGCAGCTTAAGGGCAGCCACCCTATTGCATCACACCGCAGAGCTCTGCAGGTACAGGACGCTGCTGACTCCCTGCTGACTTTGAAAAGTTCCTAGGTCTGGGCCTTTTTCGACATGTGTGCAGCAGATCACACCATTGCTGTATGCAACCTATGTCTGAAGCGGATCAAGCGTGGCCAGAACAGCAACCGCTTGGGCACCACATGCTTGACCAGACATATGACGACCTGCCATGCAGTCCGTTGGCAACAGCACTTGAAAGATCCACATCAAAGAAAAAGGCGGACTTCTCCTTGCTCCTCATCTGGGATCTCCAACCCTACTATACCTCCAGTCCTCTCAAAAACCTGCACTGAGAGGAATGAAGGTATAGCAATAGGTATCCCAAGTACTTGCAGCCAATCTGCTAGCAGTACCATCACCATGATTTTAGCAGGCAAATTTCCCTACCCCAGTTGCTGAACCGTAAAAAGAAACTCAGTCCCAGCCATCCACATGCTCAACGTCTAAATGCTAGCTTGGCCAAATTGCTAGCACTGCAACTGCTGCCTTTTCAGCTGGTAGACTCTGCCCCCTTTCGTGAATTTGTGGAATGTGCTGTACCTCAGTGGCAGGTTCCAAAACGCCATTTCTTTTCACGGAAGGCCATTCTGGCTCTCTACCACCATGTGGAAGGCAATGTTTTGGCCTTGTTGGACAGGGCAGTCAGCAGCAAAGTTCATATTACCACTGACTCATGGTCCAGCAGGCATGACCAGGGACATTACCTTTCCTTCACGGTGTACTGAGTAACTGGCAGCTGGGAAGGATGCAGGACAGGGTTTAGTGTCATTGGAGCTTGTTCCGCCACTGCGTCTCCAAAATGCTAGTGGTGATTCTACCACAGCTCTCTCCTCCACCCCCTCCTCTTCTTCTTCCTCTATGGCTTCTTCTGCAGATTTGTCCTCTGTATCAGCGGTGCTCCGTAAGCGTTCAAGGGGCTACGCAAGCAGTCAGGCTAAAAGATGCCATGCGGTGCTTGAGTTGGTCTGCCTAGGGGACAGGAGCCACACTGGGGCAGAGATTCTGTCAGCTCTGCAGGGGCAGGCACAGAGGTGGCTGATGCCATGCCAGCTTCAGCTAGGAATGGTTGTATGTGACAATGGCATCAACCTTCTCTCCGCCTCTGACAGGGACACTTGACCCATGTTCCATGTTTGGCACACGTCCTGAATTTGGTTGTGCAGCAGTTCTTGAAGCAGGTACCCAGGCTTACAGGATTTCCTAAGGCAGGCCAGAAAAGTCTGTGGTCATTTCTTCATACAATGCCAGTGCTCGGCTGGCTGACATTCAAAGGGAATGCAACCTACCACCAACCGCCTCATTTGTGACATGCCCACCAGGTGGAACTCAATGTTGGAAATGCTGCAACGGCTGCACACACAGCAGAGGGCCATCAATGAGTACCTGTGCAAGTATGGCACCAGGACAGGGGCAGGGGAGCTTGGTTTCTTTTCACCACACCAGTGGCTACTGATCAAGGATGCATGCACTGTCCTGTCACCATTTGGGGAGGCCACAAGGATTGTGAGCAGCGACAATGCATGCATCATTAACACTGTCCCTCTAGTCTTCCTTTTGGAGCAGATGCTTCGTGGAATCATGGACAGGGCACTTGAGGCAGAACAGCGGGAGGAAAAGGAGGACTTCCTTATCTCTCAAGGCCCCCTTTATCCAGATAGCATTCCTGCGCGCCCGCCAAACACACAGGAAGAAGAGGAGGAGGAGGATTGTGTCAGCACGGATGTAGAGGATAACACTCAGCAGCAGTCTTCAAGGGATGGTTTTCAGTCCCCAGAAACCCAAGGAGTTGTACGTGGCTGGGAGGCGGTAGTTACAGATCATGTGATCCTTAGTGACCCAGAGGATTCAGAATCAAATGCATCTGCAAACTTATGCTGCACACTTATGCTGCATGGCCTCGCTGATTCTGCAAAGATTGCGAAAGGACCCTAGGATTCGTGGTATCAAGGAGAGGGATCATTACTGGCTGGCAACCCTTCTTGATCCACGTTACAAGGGTAAGGTTGCAGAACTCATCCTGCCTTTGCAAAGGGAGCAGAGGATGAAACATCTTCAGGAGGCCTTGAAAAAAAGGTTTGTGCAGCGCATTTCCAGGCCCTGGGAGGTTACCATTTTCCTGGTGCTGGACAACGTGTTGCTGAGGCTTTTTTCAGTCAGAGGATGAGCGGTGGAGAAGGTGGCCGGCTGACCGATGCCTTCAAACTATTTTTTCAGTCATCAGCACCAAGGTCTGATCGTTTCAAGCAACCATCGCCAGCATCTGCATTACATGGTGCAGGAATATCTAGGGGCAAGAGCAGACTTGGAGACCTTTCCAACAGAGCATTCACTGGGTTTCTGGGTCTTGAGGATGGACTGCTGGCCAGAACTTGCTCAACATGCAATTGAGCTACTGGCCTGTCCTGCATACAGCGTGCTTTCTGAACGCACATTCAGTGCTGCTGGAGTGTTTGTAACGGATCAAAGAGTCCGCCTGTCCACAGACTCCGTTAATTGGCTTACATTCATAAAAATGAATCAGTCTTGGATCAGCCTATGCTGACTATCCTATTCCTCCTCAATCTTGATGATGCTAGCTTCCAACAATATTTTTGGTTTAGGGCACCACCACCCAGGGACATGTAATTACAATTTTTTATATAATCTTTCACAGCAGGGCCTGTTTCTGCACCCAACAAGAGCATCTGTGAGGGGTTACAGTGTTGTGGCACCACCACCACCCAAGGCCCAATTTTTCTGTCCCTGTTTAACAGGGGCATGTAATTACAATTTTTGATATAATATTTCACAACAGAGCCCATTCTTGCACCCAACAAGAGTAACTGTGAGGGCTTACAGTGTTGTGGCACCAAAAAACAAAAGAGAAAGGATTCTCAAAAGAGGGTCAACAAAGAACACTAGTGTTAATACAAAACCAGCATTATTATTTACCTAAATAACAAACCAATTTAAAGTACAAAAAACCAATTAAAAGTTGACAACGTTGTCACAAAAGGTGATTAAAAACATGTGGGGGCCGCGGTTACACATCCACTCATACACATCAATCACACCTCTAGTATATTGATAAGGTATAATGAACAGGAGGGAAGTCCAGCCCAGTTGGAATACCAATTGTAGGTAACAGTTAACCTGAAATAAAGTGTCCAGTGTAGTAAGGGCAGTTCATATACCAATATATCTGGGATGTGGGTGGATGAACGATCTGGCTATAGGTTTAGGTGTAGTATGTTCCACACAGATGGATCGATCTCAGGAATAACTTTAACATTGTGTACATAACAGCTGTTAAAAAGGTTGCAAAACAAATCCTGTCCTGGTTCCAGCAAGGGAGGATGTAGATAAACTATACAAGCAGCAGGATATAAGTCCATGGAGACAGCAATAGGGAAATGCAAAGAAAAGACTGACATACGTTTTGAAGGTGCTGAGTAAAATGGAAGATCTCCCCAGCCGCAGTATCACCATCATCAGATTGCAGTAAGCATTTGAAATTCCTGGGTCTCTACATGGATGGGTGCCGCTGTGGTAGTACAGAAAGTCTCCAGAATAAGGAACCGTTTCTTGCTGTGAAGCCGCTATGTGGCGGATGTCTCCGTGATGTGCGATGTTAGCAGGGGAGACTGGCATCAGCTGTTGAGTCTGTGTAAACACAGGTCGGATCGAGTGGCCAGATCGAGTTGCGCGCGGCTCCCGGTGACGTGCTGACGTCACACCGTTGACGCATTTCACCAGCCAATGGACGCTGGTTTCCTCAGAGCAAGGAGGGGTCTATGGTAAGAGACTTAAATAGGTACTGAAGGATGCAATACCTGCATATATCCACTAGATGTCAACATCCAAACCCCTCATGTGTAAGACATTCAGCAAAGGGAAAGACGTACACACTAAGCACATAAATGGACTAATATAGATGGCGATTGTGAGATTTAAAACAAGGAGGGGAGGGAAAAAGGGGAGGGGGGGAGAGGAGGGGGGGAGAGGAGGGGGGGAGAGGAGGGGGGGAAATGGTAAGAGAAGAAAGGGGGGGGGCTTAGGGTTGGGGGAGAAAGAAAAAGGGGAGGGGGGGAAAGGGGGGAAGGAAGGGAAGAATCAAAGGGAAATGGGGGGGGAGGGGAATGGGGAAATGATTGTTATGTGATGACTAATAGAAAATGGCCATAGAAAAAGTGAAAAACTTGATTATTCATTATAATGATTATATTAGAAATTCACCCAAGATTTCTAAGTCATTTCTCTAAGAAGGGTTGTAGACTACATTCAGTGTTCAACCCCTTAGGGGCTAAAGAGTCTAGGTAGTATGTCCACATTTTCTCCTTTTGAAGGAGAATAGTATCGAAGTCCCCTCTTCTAGGGGGTAAATTTAGCACATAAATCTCTTTAATTGTAAGACCCCTTGGATTACTGTCATGGAATTTGGCAAAATGTACTGGGATAGGCCGGTCATCTTCTTTATTCTTTTTCTTGTTCCTAATACCACTGATGTGTTCGCCAATCCAGATTCGGAGCTGGCGTTTAGTTTTGCCTATATAATTTTTATTGCAGGGACACGTGAGCATATATATGACACGTGTGGTAGAACAATTAATAGATTGTTTAATTTGATATTGCCTACCTCCTCACGGGTTGGCGAACACATCAGTGTGATGTACATATTTGCATATGTTGCAGTGTCCACATGCATGCATGCCTGGAGGGGGCCTTCTCTTGGTAAGCCAATTTTTATTGATGGTTCTGGTGTATTTTGGCTGTAAGTAGTGGTTTGGGGCTAATTAGGTTTGTAATTAGGGGTGCTGATTTAAGGATGTGCCAGTGTCTGTTAAGGATGTGCCAGTGTCTGTTAAGGATCTCCTGGACTTTTGTCCATTGTGAACCAAACCTCGTGATGATTCTAGGGAAATCACATGCTAGTTTTTCAGGTTCTTGGACGTTTTTCTGTGTGGTTAGGAGGTCTTCACGTTTCTTTTCTAATGCGTTTTTTTGGCTTTTTTAAGGGATTTATGTGAGTACCCTCTTTTCCTGAACCTTTTATACATCTCATGTGCTTCAGATAGAAATTGATCCTCCTCTGAGCAGTTTCGCCTGATCCTTAAAAACTGTCCTGTAGGTATCCCTTTAATCAGGGATTTCGGATGGTGGCTTTGTGCCAAGAGGAGGGTGTTGGCTGCTGTTTCCTTCCGGAAAGTACTAGTTACTATCCGATTTCCACATCTGGTAATTTGTAAGTCAAGGAAAGAGAGGGCATCAGCAGAATAGGAGTAAGTTAAGTGGATGTTCCTTTCGTTAGTATTTAATTGGAACAGAAATTCCACAAGTTGTTCTGTCGTGCCCTCCCAAACCATGAGTATGTCGTCGATGTACCTTAACCACAGCGCACAGTGGTCAAGGTACATCGAGGACTTGTATACCACCTCCTCTTCCCAAAGGCCAAGGTGGAGACAGGCGTATGAAGGGGCCCACGGGGCACCCATGCTGGTGCCTCTTACCTGTTGTGGCACCACCACCACCGCCCAAGGCCCAATTTTTCTGCCCCTGTTTAACAGGGGCATGTAATTACAATTTTTGATCTAATATTTCACAGCAGGGCCCGTTCCTGTGCCCAACAAGAGTAACAGTGGTCTGGTACCACCAACAAATAAGGCCCGATTTTCTGCAGAGTATATAGGGCAGGCCGTATAGTATATGTACTGCTGTTCAGAGTATAAAGTGCCTGGGGGCCCCCACGCCATTTTTTTAAAAAATTGGGTCCGGGGTTCCCCTTAACTACTTGCTGACCGCCTCACGCCTATAAACGTGAGCAGAATGGCACGGGCAGGCAGAATCATGTACCCATACGTGATTGCCTTCCTGCGGGCGGGGGGTCCGATCGGACTCCCCCCTGGTGCCAGCGGCGTTCGGCATTTGTCTGGGAGCGTTGAGAGGCGAGGGGGAGGCCATCCAATCATAGCCCCCCTCACGATCACTCCCAGCCAATGAGAAACATCCCCTGCCTGTGTATAGTACACACAAGCAAAGGATGTGATGTCATCTCTCCTCGGCTCGGCAGTTTCCGTTTCGGCACCGAGGAGAGAAGACTTCACAGTGAGTGAACACACACACACAGTAGAACATGCCAGGCACACATAACACCCCCGATCCCCCCCCCCGATCGCTCCCCGATCACCCCCCAATCACCCCTCCCCCCCTATGTCACACTGACACCAAGCAGTATTTTCTTTTTTCTCATTACTGCATGGTGTCAGTTTGTGACAGTTACTGTGGTAGGGCAGTTAGTGTTAGCCCCCTGTAGGTCTAGGATACCCCTAACCCCCCTAATAAAGTTTTAACCCCTTGATCACCCCCCGTCACCAGTGTCGCTAAGCGATCATTTTTCTGATCGCTGTATTAGTGTCGCTGGTGACGCTAGTTAGGGACGTAAATATTTAGGTTCGCCGTCAGCGTTTTATAGCGACAGGGACCCCCATATACTATCTAATAAATGTTTTAACCCCTTGATTGCCCCCTAGTTAACCCTTTCTCCACTGATCACCGTATAACCGTTACGGGTGACGCTGGTTAGTTCGTTTATTTTTTATAGTGTCAGGGCACCCGCCGTTTATTACCGAATAAAGGTTTAGCCCCGTGATCGCCCGGCGGTGATATGCGTCGCCCCAGGCAGCGTCAGATTAGCGCCAGTATCGCTAACATCGCTAACACGTTAGCAGTTGATCCAGGGATTCCCGATCGCCCCTCGGGGGGTCAGGAAGGAATTTTTTCCTCTGCTGCACCATTGGCACCCACAGCCAGGGGTTTTTCGCCTTCCTCTGGATCAACGACAGAGGGGTAGGTTAGCCGTACATCCTCAAGTACCTCCGCACCAACTCCAGCCTGTCACCACACCGCTCCAGTAGCAGTGGTAGTCATCGGACCCCTCCATCCACCTGCAAGCACATCGCCACCACATCAGTACCACCATCAGAACACCCTTCCTACAAGCAACGCCGTCCTCCTCATCATGTGCAACTTCAAATACACAGCAGACACCCTCCACAGGCTGAGAAACACTGCCGTAACTTTACCGACCGCCACTCAAAAGAGATTAAAAAAAGAACAATTACTAAGGACCAACCCTCAATCAACCAGGAGATGCAGGGAGACACCGACCCAACCGCAACAACTAACATGCGCCCTGATCAACACCAGATCTGCAGTCAAGCACAGGCTGGAAATCCACGACTTCATCATCGAAAATAACATTGATTGTCTCTTCATTACAGAAAGCTGGCTAACACCTGACTGCAACACCATCCTAACTGAACTGGTGCCCGAGAACTACAGTATCCTAACCGAGCATAGAATAGGAAAAAAAGGAGGAGGCCTAGCAGTGATTTTCAAATCACATCTTGGGTTCACCAAACCAAACTTACAAAACCCAGTGCCTTTCATGGAAACACTCTCACTGCATCTTCAAACAACACCTCAGGACACCGTTCACATACTACTATGCTACAGACCACCAGGACCAAAGACCAATCTCCTTACGCCACTCACTGAATTCTTCTCAATACACACCTTGAAAACCAAAAACCTTCTGGTACTTGGTGATTTTAACCTCTGGGCAAATTCTGCCCCAGACGCCATCGCAACCGCCTGCATCAGCCAAATGGAAGAACTTGGCCTTCAACAACTGATAAATTCTCCCACCCATGGGTCAGGACACACTTTAGATCTCATCTTCAAACAGAATATGGACATCAAAGTACTTGACAACACTCCACTACCATGGACGGACCACCATGCTATTAAATTTATAATCACCACTAACGGCATCCTCCAAAAACAGAAACACGCAACAGCAACTCACTGGAATAGATCTCAGAAGAAACTTCACTCCGATCTCTTCAAAACTACATTATCAAGCAAAATTCTTTTGCTAAACTCAAATCTCTCAACCGAACAAACACTCAACTTCCTAAACAATACATTACTACAAGCAGCAGACTCCGTGGCACCAAAACGCAGAACACTTATCCGCAAAAAAAACTCCAGTTGGTTTAATGGTACTCTCACCCTACTCAAGCAAGAACGCAGAAGAGCTGAGAGAGCATGGAGAAGAAATCCCACCAAGGAAAACCATGCTAACTACAAAACACACACTGTGAAATACCACAAGGCAATCTTCAAAGCCAAAAAAGAACATTTCTCAAACACCATCTCATCCGCCTTAAACCGCCCACGTGAACTTTTCAAAATAGTTGCTCAGTCAATGAACCCGACCTGCTTAGAGCCCCCATCAAACGATACTCAAGAATTCTGCAATGAGTTATCAGACTTCTTCATCGACAAAATCGACTTCATTCGAAAATCAATCCATCAAAAAATAACAACCAACCTCACTCAACCAAAGCAAAAAGAGGATAGCGTTACGAACTTCACTCAACCGCCAAATTTCTTTCTGTCCCCAATCACCACGGACATGACTAAAAACATCATCAGAAGCCTTCGAGACAGCACATCACCGAACGACATCATTCCCACTAAACTGTTTAAAGAATGTGCTGACATCCTGGCCGGTACCCTAACACATCTCATAAATCAATCATTCAAAGAAGGGATTGTGCCAACCTCCCTCAAGCAAGTCATCGTCAAACCCCTGCTAAAGAAACCCAATCTCGACCCCAAGGACCCTAACTGCCGCAGACCAATAACCAGCCTCAACACCATCTCCAAGATTCTAGAGAAAGCAGTAGTACAGCAGCTACAACACCACCTGGATTCACACCAACTCCTGGACCCTCTGCAATCAGGCTTTCGCCCAGGTCATGGCACAGAAACAGCACTTCTGAAGATATGGGACGACGCCCTTGAAGCAGCAGACGACGGAGAACCGAGTCTCCTGGTACTGTTAGACCTCAGCGCAGCATTCGATACAGTGGACCACAATACTTTACTTGTCCGCCTCGCTGAAGTTGCAGGAGCTACAGATTCTGCTCTAAAATGGTTTACATCCTTCTTAGAGAATTGCTCCCAGACAGTGAAACTAGGAACCTTCACCTCGGAAACCCGAGCAGTCTCCTGTGGAGTCCCTCAAGGCTCACCCTTGTCACCAATACTATTCAACATCTACATCCGCCCACTTCTCAATATCATCAGGAAAACCGATCTCTGTTTCCACTCATACGCTGACGACACCCAACTCTACCTTTGCATCAACGGGCAAAAAGACCTTCATCAGCAATTACAGAAATGCCTCACTTTAATAGATGACTGGATGACAAGTAGCTCCCTCAAACTCAACGGTTCAAAAACAGAACTTCTTCTCCTTCAAGCTAACAAAAATTCCACAACAAAGACTCCGTGGACACCTCCCACCATCCTCGGACAGACCATCTCTCCAAGCACCAAAGCCAAGAGCCTCGGAGTCATTTTCGACTCAGGAATGACAATGGATGCACAAATAGGATCAGTGGTGAGCGGATCCCACCATCTCCTCCGCCAGCTACGCAGACTAATCCCCTTCATCCCAGAAGAGGACAAAGCGGCAGTTGTGGGAACAATCATCAATTCCCGACTCGACTACGCAAATTCCCTCTACGTAGGACTTCCCCAATATCAGCTTGCGCGCTTACAACTCATCCAAAACACGGCGGCAAGACTGTTAACAGGAAAAAAACTCTGGGAATCCATCTCCCCATCCCTAAAGAGCCTACACTGGCTAACCGTGAAGAATCGGATCACATTTAAGACCCTCTGCCTCACCCACAAATGTATACAAGGAAATGCTCCGCTATATCTCCGGGAGAAAATAAAACACTACACACCGAATCGCAGTCTTCGATCAGCCAACCAAAACCTCCTTATCATTCCCAAATACCACTACAAAGCAAAGGGAGAACGAAGATTCGCAGTCCAAGGACCCCGACTATGGAATGCTCTTCCTACCAACATCCGCATGGAAGAAAACCACCAGGCCTTCAGGAAAAAACTAAAGACCTTCCTCTTCTAACAATCTGACAACAGAGAATGTATCTCAGCGCCTTGAGGCGATTCAGTTCGCATTTGCTGCGCTTTACAAATCATTCATTCATTCATTCAACACCCACGCACGCAGCATTCGCCTCCCTTAGTGGCATAGTATCTGAACGCATCAATATCTGATCCGATAAGATCTATACTAGCGTCCCCAGCAGTTTAGGGTTCCCAAAAACGCAGTGTTAGCGGGATCAGCCCAGATACCTGCTAGCACCTGCGTTTTGCCCCTCCGCCCGGCCCAGCCCAGCCCACCCAAGTGCAGTATCGATCGATCACTGTCACTTACAAAACACTAAACGCATAACTGCAGCGTTCGCAGAGTCAGGCCTGATCCCTGCGATCGCTAACAGTTTTCTTGGTAGTGTTTTGGTGAACTGGCAAGCACCTGCCCCAGGCAGCGTCAGGTTAGTGCCAGTACTGCTAACACCCAAGCACGTAGCGTACACCTCCCTTAGTGGTATAGTATCTGAACAGATCGATATCTGATCCGATCAGATCTATACTAGCGTCCCCAGCAGTTTAGGGTTCCTAAAAACGCAGTGTTAGCGTTTTGGTGAACTGGCAAGCACCAGCTGCCTAGTACACCCCGGTTGTAGTCAAACCAGCACTGCAGTAACACTTGGTGACGTGGCGAGTCCCATAAGTGCAGTTCAAGCTGGTGAGGTGGCAAGCACAAGTAGTGTCCCGCTGTTACCAAGAAGAAGACAAACACAGGCCCATCGTGCCCATAATGCCCTTCCTGCTGCATTCGCCAATCCTAATTGGGAACCCACCGCTTCTGCAACGCCCGAACTTCCCCCATTCACATCCCCAACCAAATGCAGTCGGCTGCATGAGAGGCATTTTCTTTATGTCCTCCCGAGTACCCCTACCCAACAAACCCCTCAAAAAATAAGTTGTGTCTGCAGCAAGCGCGGATATAGGCGAGACACCCGCTATTATTGTCCCTCCTGTCCTGACAATCCTGGTTTTTGCATTGGTGAATGTTTTGAACGCTACCATTCACTAGCTGAGTATTAGCGTAGGGTACAGCATTCCACAGACTAGGCACACTTTCACAGGGTCTCCCAAGATGCCATCGCATTTTGAGACACCCGAAACTGGAACCGGTTACAGTTATAAAAGTTACAGTTACAAAAAAAAGTGTAAAAAAAAAAAAAAACAACACAAACAAAAATATAAAATAAAAAAAAATAGTGGTTGTTTTATTGTTCTCTCTATTCTCTCTATTGTTCTGCTCTTTTTTACTATATTCTATTCTGCAATGTTTTATTGTTATTATGTTTTATCATGTTTGCTTTTCAGGTATGCAATTTTTTATACTTTACCGTTTACTGTGCTTTATTGTTAACCATTTTTTTGTCTTCAGGTACGCCATTCACAAGTTTGAGTGGTTATACCAGAATGATGCCTACAGGTTTAGGTATCATCTTGGTATAATTTTTTTCAGCCAGCAGTCGGCTTTCATGCAAAAGCAATCCTATCGGCTAATTAGCCTCTAGACTGCTTTTACAAGCAGTGGGAGGGAATGCCCGCCCCCCCCCCCCCCGTCTTCCGTGTTTTTCTCTGGCTCTCCTGTCTCAACAGGGAACCTGAGAATGCAGCCGGTGATTCAGCCAGCTGACCATAGAGCTGGTCAGAGACCAGAGTGGCTCCAAACATCTCTATGGCCTAAGAAACCGGAAGCTACGAGCATTTTATGACTTAGATTTTGCCGGATGTAAACAGCGCCATTGGGAAATTGGGAAAGCAGTTTATTACACCGATCTTGGTGTGGTCAGATGCTTTGAGGGCAGAGGAGAAATCTAGGGTCTAATAGACCCCAATTTTTTCAAAAAAGAGTACCTGTCACTACCTATTGCTATCATAGGGGATATTTACATTCCTTGAGATAACAATAA
The DNA here is from genome assembly GCA_037952925.1 of Lithobates clamitans. Lineage (NCBI taxonomy): Eukaryota > Metazoa > Chordata > Amphibia > Anura > Ranidae > Lithobates > Lithobates clamitans. Next base: position 7,142,418 of record JBBGZY010000171.1, on the reverse strand, counting down.
AAATGATTTTTTTTAAAAATGAAAGGAACAGTTTAAAAATAAAGCAAAAAAATAATAAAGAGAAAAAAAAAAAAAAAGCACCCCTGTCCCCCCTGCTCTCGCGCTAAGGCGAATGCAAGCGTCGGTCTGGCGTCAAATGTAAACAGCAATTGCACCATGCATGTGAGGTATCACCGCGAAGGTCAGATCGAGGGCAGTAATTTTAGCAGTAGACCTCCTCTGTAAATCTAAAGTGGTAATCTGTAAAGGCTTTTAAAGGCTTTTAAAAATGTATTTATTTTGTTGCCACTACACGTTTGTGCGCAATTGTAAAGCAAGCCATGCTTGGTATCCATGTACTCGGCCTAAGATCATCTTTTTTATTTCATCAAACATTTGGGCAATATAGTGTGTTTTAGTGCATTAAAATTTAAAAAGTGTGTTTTTTCCCCAAAAAATGCGTTTGAAAAATCGCTGCGCAAATACTGTGTGAAAAAAAAAATGAAACACCCACCATTTTAATCTGTAGGGCATTTGCTTTAAAAAATATATATAATGTTTGGGGGTTCAAAGTAATTTTCTTGCAAAAAAAAATAATTTTTTCATGTAATCAAAAAGTGTCAGAAAGGGCTTTGTCTTCAAGTGGTTAGAAGAGTGGGTGATGTGTGACATAAGCTTCTAAATGTTGTGCATAAAATGCCAGGACAGTTCAAACCCCCCCCCCCAAATCACCCCATTGTGGAAAGTACACACCCCAAGCTATTTGCTGAGAGGCATGTCGAGTCCATGGAATATTTTATATTGTGACACAAGTTGCGGGAAAGAGACAATTTTTTTTTTTTTTTTTTTTGCACAAAGTTGTCACTAAATGATATATTGCTCAAACATGCCATGGGAATATGTGAAATTACACCCCAAAATACATTCTGTTGCTTCTCCTGAGTATGAGGATACCACATGTGTGGGACTTTTTGGGAGCCTAGCCGCGCATGGGACCCCGAAAACCAAGCACTGCCTTCAGGCTTTCTAAGGGCGTACATTTTTGATTTCACTCTTCACTGCCTATCACAGTTTCGGAGGCCATGGAATGCCCAGGTGGCAAACCCCCCCCCCAAATGACCCCATTTTGGAAAGTAGACACCCCAAGCTATTTGCTGAGCGGTATAGTGAGTATTTTGCAGACCTCACTTTTTGTCACAAAGTTTTGAAAATTGAAAAAAGAAAAAAAAATTTTTTTTCTTGTCTTTCTTCATTTTCAAAAACAAATGAGAGCTGCAAAATACTCACCATGCCTCTCAGCAAATAGCTTGGGGTGTCTACTTTCCAAAATGGGGTCATTTGGGGGAGGTTTGTGCCACCTGGGCATTCCATGGCCCCCGAAACTGTGATAGGCAGTGAAGAGTGAAATCAAAAATTTACACCCTTAGAAATCCTGAAGGCGGTGATTGGTTTTCGGGGCCCCGTACGCGGCTAGGCTCCTAAAAAGTCCCACACATGTGGTATCCCCATACTCAGGAGAAGCAGCTAAATGTATTTTGGGGTGCAATTCCACATATGTCCATGGCCTGTATGAGCAATATATCATTTAGTGACAACTTTGTGCAAACAAAAAAAAAAAAAAGTTTGTCACTTTCCCGCAACTTGTGTCAAAATATAAAATATTCCATGGACTCAACATGCCTCAAAGCAAATAGCTTGGGGTGTCTACTTTCCAAAATTGGGTCATTTGTGGTTTTTTTTTTGCCATCTGGACATTTTATGGCCTTCAAAACTGTGATAGGTAGTGAGGAGTAAAATCAAAAATTTACGCCCTTAGAAATCCTGAAGGCAGTGATTGGTTTTCGGGGCCCCGTACGCGGCTAGGCTCCCAAAAAGTCCCACACATGTGGTATCCCCATACTCAGGAGAAGCAGCTAAATGTATTTTGGGGTGCAATTCCACATATGCCCATGGCCTGTGTGAGCAATATATCATTTAGTGACAACTTTTTGTAATTTTTTTTTTGTCATTATTCAATCACTTGGGACAAAAAAATGAATATTCATGGGCTCAACATGCCTCTCAGCAATTTCCTTGGGGTGTCTACTTTCCAAAATGTGGTCATTTGTGGGGGTTTTGTACTGCCCTGCCATTTTAGCACCTCAAGAAACGACATAGGCAGTCATAAATTAAAGGCTGTGTAAATTCCAGAAAATGTACCCTAGTTTGTAGGCGCTATAACTTTTGCGCAAACCAATAAATATACACTTATTGACATTTTTTTTTTACCAAAGACATATGGCCGAATACATTTTGGCCTAAATGTATGAATAAAATTGAGTTTATTGGATTTTTTTAGAACAAAAATTAGAAAATATCATTTTTTTTTCAAAAATTTTCGGTCTTTTTCCGTGTATAGCGCAAAAAATAAAAACGGCAGAGGTGATCAAATACCATCAAAAGAAAGCTCTATTTGTGGGAAGAAAAGGACGCAAATTTCGTTTGGGTACAGCATTGCATGACCGCGCAATTAGCAGTTAAAGCGACGCAGTGCCAAATTGTAAAAAGTGCTCTGGTCAGGAAGGGGGTAAATCCTTCTGGGGCTGAAGTGGTTAATATCCATAACAGACCTGAAGGGCCTGGTATGGATTTTGGGGGTGACATCCACCCCATTTATTTGGGGATTTTTGGTATTTTTATCTATATTGCCGGGATCTGACAATACATTACAGCCGCAAATAGCTTTGTATTAAATTTTTTCCTTTAGAAATTAAATTTTTGTTTGGCACTGTTATAAACATGGGAAAGATGTGCTACCTTCCAGGCATACTAAGGACACCCCCAGACACAATATTTAAAGGGATATATTTTATTTTTATTGTTTCACTTTAAGCATTATTAAAATTACTGCTCTCGAAAAAACGGCAGTTTTTAAAACTTTTTTTTGCATTGATACATGTCCCCTGGGGCAGGACCCGGGTCCCCAAACACTTTTTATGGCAATAACTTGCATCTAAGCTTTTAAAATTAGCACTTTTGATTTTTCATGTTCGTGTCCCATAGACTTTAACGGTGTTCGCGTGTTCGAAAAAATTTTTTGCGTGTTCTGCTGCGAACCAAACCGGGGGGGGGGGGGGTGTTAGGCTCACCCCTAGTGATCACCTATCCTCTGTTCTCAGCTGCTGGGGGAGGAGAAACAACATACACTAATCTTCCCAGTGTGCAGTGGGGGAGCTAGAGAACTGACCACAGTGTGCTCTCCTGCTTAGTGTTTAATAGGAAAGCAGAGGAATTGGCAGGGACACCAGGGATTTCACACAAAGGAAACAATACAAAGGAATACTTTTTTCATGCAAGTACATGATACAGCAGGCACGTATCAGGAATATGAAATGTTGGGTTTATATATTCTTGAAATATTGTAAACCATCTACAAAATATTGTTGATTTTATTTTTTTATTATAGTTGCACAAGAAACATAGGCATGTTAGCTTTCCACTGAGTAGCAGAAAGCTGGCAACTAGTGATGAAACTAACATGCCTGAGTTTGATACAGTATGTGGGATGTTCTAAAAACTGAACATAAATCGAACTCCATTGAATTTAACTGCTTACTGCCCGCCCACCATCAAATGACGGCGGGACGGTGCAGCTCTCGCTCTGGGACACCCTCATGTGATGGTGTCCCAGAACGGCCGCTCTTACGTGCCCGCGGGGGCACGCAGAGCGGTGATTGCGGCCGTGAAGTGTCGCTAGGGCCCTGATCTATGTAAAGAGCCACGTCCGTGGCTTTTTAACCATGTGATCGGCTGTGTCCAATCACAGCCAGTCACATGTAAACAAAGAGATGCCAGTAATCGGCTCTCCTTGCCTCACGCTGACAGAGTGTGAGGACAGGAGAGCCAATCAGCGGCATTTCCTCACAGGGGGACATCTAGGGATGTAATCACGGCACTGATCATCAGTGCCCTGATTACAATAAATAAATACATTGTCACAAAACAGTGCCCCCCAATGCCAGCATACAGTGCCCACCAGTTGCAGCGATCAGTGCCCACCACTGCCCACAAGTGCCACCAATCAGCACCCATTAGTGATGCCAGTCAGTGCTGGCAATCAGTGCCGCCTATCAGTGCTGCCCATCAATGCCCATTACTGCTTTTGATCAATGCCCATCAGTGTCGCCCATCAGTGCCACCCATCAATGCCCATCAGTGCCCATCTGTACCGCCTGTCTGTGCCGCCTATCCGTGCCGCCTATCAGTGCCCACCAGTGCCACCTATCAGTACCCACCAGTGCTGCCTATCAGTGCCCACCAGTGCCGCCTATTAGTGCCCACCAGTGCCACCCAACAGTGCCCATCAGTGCCGCCTCATCCGGGCCCATAAGTGCCACCTCATCAATACCCACCAGTTCAGCCTATCAGTGGCCATCAGTGCCGCCTCATCAGCGCACATCAGTGAAGGTGAAAAATTACTTAGTTACAAAATTTACTGACAGAAAAAAAGTAAAAAACATTTTTTTTTTAAATTTTTAGTTTTTTTTTTTTTTTTTTTTTTTTTAAAGCAGTGATTAAATACCACCAAAAGAAAGCTCTATTCGTGTGAAGAAAATGATAAAAAATTTGTTTGGGTACAGTGTTGCATGACCGTGCAATTGTCATTCAAAGTGCAAAAGCGCTGAAAGCTGAAAAATGGCTTGGGCAGGAAGGGGGTGTAAGTGCCTGGTAGGCAAGTGGTTAATAATGGCGGAGATACGGGGTGTTCTTCAGTTCTCCCTGGTCTCCGCCTCTGCTGCCGTTGTATTGGCTGGTTGCCGCCGCCGCAGCGGCGTCATCCGGCGCACGCGCGGCAGCTGACGGTCGGGCCGGCCAGCGTCACTTCCGGCCAGGAGTGACGTACTTCCAGTCGGGATGTGTATATGTATACACAGCTTGCTTCTCTCTACCAGCAGACACTAACTGGACACCACGAGACAAACATACATTACACAGCGCGGCTTTAATACCTCGAGGTAACAACACTATACTTTCCTACCTATATTACTCTATCTTTTTACATCTAGTTAGTCATTCGTTTGACACTATACTGTTTCCTCTCTATTTTAGGTACCAGCCTTTTTGAGCCTTCAGCCTGTTCCCCACAATGTCTGAACAGGTTTTGTAACTTCAATATACACAGGCTGCTTCATACTACCAGTATCTGTGTTTCTTTAGGTGTGCGTTAGTGACCACTCTTCCCTGGATATATCCTTATAACTTTGCTTACCAGCAAATTATTACGTTATTATCTCTGCGGTTGATGACTATATGGTAAGCTCTGTGTGTTTTCTCTATCCCCTTTTTTTCTGTATATGAGTATCATAACATCTATCTTTAGTACAAGTAATTCTTTTTCACGGCACACACCTTTGAGTGCATATATACTACAAGATATTACTGAATATTCTGCCTTTTTAATCTACACATTCGTACCTTTTTTCTTTATTCCTAGAATTTTGTATCCGGGACTGGTTGTTTTTTTATTTATCTTCCAATAAGTCCTATGTCATTTATGTTCACATAAAGTACCCTATCTGTGAGTATCATTGATTCCTTACTTACTATACCTTACTATATAGGCTAAGTTTATACTATGATCTGCTGTACATGCTCAGTCTGCTATATGTGCTTAGCTGGTGCTATACTTACTTAGCTAATTGATACTAAGTCATTTTAGAAACAACCTCTATATACTGCATTTATTATATAGTTATATTATACTTCTATATATACAGTATGCGTCCCAACTGAGGGGCTTGGCTTTTTGCCTCCAGGCGGCCAACTTTCCTGTGGGGGATGCTCGCAGCTAATTGGCTCTATCAGAGCATTTTCTGTACCTACTGTTTATCATTAATTGCGCCCATTCGTGGAATGGCGACAAACTTTTCCCCTTAAAAATCTCCATAGGCGACGTTTAAGAAATTCTACAGGTTGCATGTTTTGAGTTACAGAGGTGGTCTAGGGCTAGAATTATTGCTCCCGCTCTACCGATCGCGGCAATACCTCACATGTGTGGTTTGAACACCGTTTTCATATGCGGGCGCTATTCACATATGCATTCGCTTCTGCACGTGAGCTCGGCGGGACAGGGTGCATTTACAATTTTTTTTTCTTATTTATTTTACCTTTTTGTGTCAATTGTGTTACTTTTATTCCTATTACAAGGAATGTAAACATCCCTTGTAATAGAAAAAAAGCATGACAGGACCTCTTAAATATGAGATCTGAGGTCAAAAAGACCTCAGATCTCATATTTACAGTAACATGCAATAAAATTTTTTAAAAAGTGTCATTTAAAAAAAGAATTTAAAAAATGGCCCTTTAGGAGCTATGGACAGAAGTGACATTTTGACATTGCTTCCGCCCTGCAATGTCATGGAGATGGGTAGGGGCTATCTTCCCCTCACTCATCTCCATGCCCAGCCAGCAGAAGGACCTGATCACCTCCGCCTCTGCCGACGGCTCCGGTAAGCACCGGAGGGCACCGGAGCGTGGCAGGAGGGGGGCCCTCTCCTGCTGCCACAGGCGAATCCGCCACAGAGACCACTTTTATCTTGAAGTTGACCGCCGGCCGAACAAGAGTATACCAGTGTTATGGCAGCTAGCTGCTGCCATTACAACGATATCCTCCTTTAAAGTAAAGGCGTATATCGGCGTGCGGCAGTCCGGAAGTGGTTAAACTAATAAAAAATTTTTTGGTTTTTTTTGCAATAGATTTTTTTTTTTTTTATTGTGTAGTAGTAACAGGCCTGAATTAAGCAATAGAAGTAGCAAACACAATAGATATAAAATCTATCAAAAGGAATACACTTAGGAAAAATAAAGCTAAAGCCATCAACTTGGTTACAGTTGCAAAAAAAAGAGGCAAAACAAGTTTCATAGCATAGCTTGTGATCTTCTTTTCAGTACCACTCTGTATTTTGTACAAAGTAAAAAAATGTCAAACCAAGATCAAAGACCATAAACCCACACTGCAGAGGTGAGGCAGTTGTTATGACAAATTAAAAATTATAGTGCTATGTTGCAGAGGCATTAGCCAGACATATAGGGGTTGATTTACTAAAGGCAAAATTGCTGTTCACTTTGCATGGGAAGCTGCACTTTGCAAGGGAATTCCCCCCCCCCCCCGCCCCCAGAGCTTGGTGAATGTGGTGAAATTTCATTTTGCATAGAATACCCACTCACATGCAAGGAAAATGAGTAAGTCAGCAGAGCTTCATATCGTTTACTAAGCTCTATGGAAATTTGCCTTGCAAAGTGCAGCTTCCCATGCAGAGTGAACAGTCTATTTGCCTCTAGTAAATCAATCCCATTGCACACTGGCTGGAGACCGGAATGCCCGTGACATCCTAGACCGTATATGTTTCATGTGGTCAAGTGACATAGCATCATTAGCTTTAACTTGATAGTACAGGGCAGGAATGGCCTTTTGGGTAAAAAAATGGTGGCCAGAAACTTACCACTGTTGCACAGCACAGGCTACAAGGTTGCAAAATGGGCCAGACTCCACTAGCTGGACAGAAGCAGCTGTAAAGCTGGGTTCACAACATGAAGTCTGGTCTGTCCACACAGCCACGTCATTGATTCACAGATCCCTGTGAATCAATGAACTAAAAGTACCATTAGGACAAAATGTAGGGTGAGCAGCGCTGATCCACACACCAAAAATGTCTACTTAATTCATGAATAATATATAAATCATCTGCTAAAAAAAATGCATATACTAGTGCAAACATATATCATAAAGTGCTATTTAAGCTGTGCCCACTATTAAGAATTTCTAGATATACAGTGCCTTGAAAAACCAAAAACATAAATGTATTTTATTGGGATTTTATGTGATAGACCAACACAAAGTGGTAAATGATAAATGGTTTTCAATTTTTTTTACAAATAAATATCTGAAAAGTGTGGCGTTCATTTGCATTCAGACCCCTTTACTCTGATACCCCTAACTAAAATCTAGGTATTGCAACTCGTTCGTCTCCGGTCTACTCATGGACTGCGAGTATGAATCATTATGCATGGGAATGCCAGCGTCCTTGCCCCGCCCTATGCATTTAGTCATGTGACGTCCTCATGGAGATGAACAAGCTACATAACCTACCGTGTAACCCTAGTGTCGAGAGGACACTCGTGACATGTAAGTGGAATATTTGTGATTTTAATAAAAGCCTGTTTTTAAGATTCACATGATTTTGAGCTTCCTTCCTTCTTTTTACTTTTCTTGCATTGAGCACTGTGGCTGGTAATGCAGATAGGATTCTGACTTGAGAGAGGAGTAGATTCAGTGGTCGCTGGGAATAATTGAGCGTTTGTACTGGTTTATAATCTGACCAGGCTGGTGTTCTGGTGAGTTTATTTAGTGAGAGCGGTGACGGAATCACATTTGGGTGCTGCATCGCCGTGAACTCATATTGCTTTTTGGACACTATACACGATTGAAAGATTGGGGTCTTTACTTTGAGTTAATTTTTTACCTTTTCAAAAAAAAAATGTTGCCATTATTTCTTTTGCTCCAGTTTTTTAAGATGTCATAATTGGACTATAGCACTTTATATGTATTCTATGGATGTTTGGACCTGCTTGACATTCATAGCATTGCATGTTGTTTCTATACTGCACTTTGATTTGCACTAAGCACTTTTGATATTGTTTGTACATTGTATATATAGAAATTCTTATTATTTGGCACAGCACAATAGCACTTTATAATATATGTTTGCACTAGCATATGCATTTATTTTAGTAGATGATTTACACATTATTCATTAATTAAGTAGACGCATTTGGTGTGTGGATCAGCGCTGCTCACCTTACACTTTGATCCAATGTTTTAATTGGTTACCAATTAATCAAAGCAGCAGCGATCTATCAGATTATTGATTCATTTATTCTATCCATCCATGGCGCTGTTACTTTAACCTTCCTAGCGGTATTCCCGACTGTGGCTCGGGGTGAACTTTCAGTACCAAAAGCTGTAAGCCCGAGCCACACTCGGGATCGCATCGCAGGAGGAAGGCAAATTTACTTACCTTTTCTCCAGCGATCCTGCGGTGTCTCCCCGCTGTGTGTGCGAGCGGTGTCCTCACTGTGCCAAATTCAAAAAGTGAAAAACACATTACACATACAGTACACTGTAATCTTACAAATTACAATACTGTATCACATTATTTCACATCCCTTTTGTCCCTAGTGGTTTGTCCAGTGTCCTGCATGTTTTATATTATATATACTGTTCTTTCTGCCTGGAAACTGGAGATTGTCCATAGCAACCAAAAAGTGTCCCTTTACATCAAAAGCGGTTTTAGACCAGCTAGAAAACAGCGATAATACTTGCAGAATTGAGCGATAGTGATTTGTGGGGAATTTTGTCAACAAACACTGAAAGTAATGACAGCGTCAATTCTGCAACTGTGCAAATTTCTATGTTTTTGATTTTATTACATTATTGAATAATTTTTATTTATATTATATAATTGAATTTAATTATTATTATATTATTATTTGTTATAATTATTTATAGTTATTTATTATATTATAATTTATGATTTAGTGTTTCAAAATTTATCATACCTGGGATGTCTACTAGACTCTTGTTTGGACAGATTTAAGTGTGTTATTCCTAAGAATTACAAGCCTACAATATAAAACACCAAATTTCCATGCAAAACATTGTACCGCTTTGAACATCAAAAATCTGACATAATCATACCACCAGGGAGGTTAATAGATAGTACAAGTACCATCAGCCTTTACGGCTGACAGCTTGTAGTTCTTAATGAACTACCAGGGCTTGACGAGTGCTTGGTAGTTCATTCAGCTTCTTGTCATTCAGTAACTGCTTGCATCTGAGGTATGAGCAGACAGCTACACAAAGTATGCAGGAGCATTACACCTACAATCTGCTGAAAGGAAAATTAAAAAAAACAAACAAAAGGAATTTTTATATTCAGTCAACAAGTGCAAAAAAAAAACTGTTGCTCCTGTCAGAAATTTAGTCACCATTGTTCCCAATTTTCTTTCTTAACTACAGAACACATCCCAGAAGAAGAGGGATACAAAAATATGATTTTGTTCATAGATAGTGATTACTGAATTAGCAAAAACAGCAGTTTTCAAACCTGGCCATTGGTTGTCGGGGTCTGCGGGCGGGGGGCTTATCGGATAAGGATCCTGGCCCCCCACCCTATGTGAATGAGTATGGGGTACACCGTACCCCTACCCATTCACCTGGGGGAAAAAGTGTCAATAAAAAAAACACACTACACAGGTTTTTAAAGTAATTTATTAGACAGCTCCGGGGGTCTCTCCGGCCTCTTCTCCCGGTGTCCGGTTCTTCTGCCGGCTCCTCCGCTATCTTCTGCCGCTCTTTTGCTAGCGGTTGTCCGGACTTCTGCATCGCCTTCTTCCCTCTTCTCTTCTTCCGATGTTGACACAATGCTCTCTCCAGCTGTAATGCTTTCTGAGCGCTCTGCACTGACTTATATAGGCGGTGCCCCTGCCCCTTTATAACGTCACAGTCCCTGGGCATGCTGGGACTGTGACATTTTAAGGGGGGCGTGGTCAACATCACCCGGTGACCATGCCCCCCTTTAAAACGTCACAGTCCCAGCATGCCCAGGGACTGTGACGTTATAAGGGGGCGGGGTCACCGCCTATATAAGTCAGTGCGGAGCGCTCAGAGAGCATTACAGCCGGAGAGAGAGTCATGTCAACATCGGAAGAAGAGAAGAGGGAAGAAGGCAACGCAGAAGTCCGGACCACCGCTAGCAAAAGAGCGGCAGAAGATAGCGGAGGAGCCGGCAGAAGAACCGGACACCTGGAGAAGAGGCCGGAGAGAGCGGAGAAGAACCGGACGCCGAGAGAAGAGGCCGGAGAGACCCCCGAAGTCGGAAGAAGACCCCCGGAGCTGTCTAATAAATTACTTTAAAAACCTATGTAGTGTGATTTTTTAATGGACACTTTTTTCCCCAGGTGAATGGGTAGGGGTACTATGTACCCCATACTCATTCACATAGGGTAGGGGCTGGGATCCGATAAGCCCCCCGCCCGCAGACCCTGTCAACTAACGGCCAGGGTTGTCTGGAAGAGGCCCTTGTCCTCATCAACATGGAGACAAGGTGCTTTGGGGTGGGGGGCCGCAGGGCGTCCCCCTCCCCCAAAGCACCCACTCCCCCATGTTGAGGGCATGTGGCCTGGTCAGTGCTCACAGTACCACCTATCAGTGCCCACAGTGCTACCTATCAATGTCACCAATCAGTGCCCCATCACCAGTGCTGCCTATTGGTGCCACCTACCAGTGCCCATCAGTGCCACCTATTAGTGTCCATCAGTGCCATCTATCAGTGCTACGTATCAGTGACACCTATCAGTGCCCTTCAGTGCCCATCAGTGCCACTCATCAGTGCCACCTATCAGGGCCCATCAGTGCTGCCTCAGCAGTGCCGTCTTATCAGTGCCCATCAGTGCCCCCTTATCTGTGCCTATGAGTTCAGCCCATCAATGCAGCCCATCAGTGCCCATCAGTGCAGCCTCATCAGTGCACATCAATGAAGGAGAAAAATTACCTGTTTGCAAAATTTTATAACAAATTTTATAACAAACTATGAAAAATGTTTTTGTTAAGCCTTCCACTGATAGCTGTAGAGCTGCAGCATTACCATACTGCAATGCTACCTATCCTTGCAATAGGGTTACAGGCATACCCCACTTTTAAGTACACAATGGGGTTTATTTACTAAAGCTGGAAAGTGCAAAATCAGGCTCACTTCTGCATAGAAACCAATGAGCTTCTAACCCCAGCTTGTTCAATTAAGCTTTGGTAATAAAACCTGGAAACTCATTGGTTTCTATGCAGAAGTGAGCCTGATTTTGCACTTTCCAGCTTTAGAAAATAAACCCCATTGTATACTTAAAAGTGAGGTATGCCTGTATTTAAATAGAAGCAAGCTGAAGCAGCAACTTCCATCATCCTTTATTTTACAAAGCAACAAACAAAGCATCGTGCATGATCCAAGACAGCAGCCTAAGGCATGGCTCCCCTCCCACATACCTACATACATAAAACATGAATAGAAAACAACACAATATATACAAGAATTGCAACAATATATAAACTATTTACAATATGTATACACACTGACATGCATGTAAAAAATAAAAACATTAGACAGAAACACAAGGAAACAACACATTTTGAACAATAATGCAGTCTGCCACTGCTTAATTCGCAGACACGTGAACACAGGTTAACCCTTCAAGTGCTGGAATTAGAAATCAAAAGCATTGAATCTTAAGAGCTTAATTACCTGATGAAGTGAGCAGAAAGATGAACAGAAGGAAGGAATACATTTTGCTGGCCAGCATAGAAAAAGAAAGAAAATAGGAAAAGGTAAGAAGAAAAGTCCAAACAGCACAAAAAAATGTTTATACTGTGACACCTGTTACATACTGTATCCCCTAAAACTAAAATTGTAACCCACGTTTTTGAGTTGTCACCAGGACAGGTATAAAGCATAGCTCCCAACTGTCCCTGATTTTGAGGGACAATGCCTGATTTGAAACAAAGTTCCTCTGTCCTCCTCATTTGTCTCTGATTTTGGTCTGATCTATATAGTTGTATATAAAATGCATTTTTCATCTTTCATCTTCCAGAGCTAAACCTTTCATACAATTTCTCAATTGCTGCATTTGTAAATTTCAAAAGCCAGTATAAATGAGTGGTTAAAAAAGCACTTGTGGGTTTAACCAATCATTTTTTTGTATAACTCCTTTAAGGGGGTGTGTCAGGGGGTGTGTCCTATGCCTACATAGTTTTGCTAATACAGTCAGGTCCATAAATATTGGGACATCTACACAATTCTAAGCTTTTTGGCTCTATACACCACCACAATGGATTAGACATAAAACAAACAAGACATGCTTTAACTGCAGACATTCAACTTTAATCCGAGGGTATTTGCATCCAAATCAGGTGAACGGTGTAGGAATTACAACAGTTTGTATATGTGCCTCCCACTTTTTAAGGGGCCAAAAGTAATGGGACAATTGGCTGCTCAGCTGTTCCATGGCCAGGTGTGTGTTATTCCCTCATTATCCAATTTACAAGGAGCTAAAAGGTCCAGAGTTCATTTCAAGAGATTTCAACAGATTCCAAATTTGGATTTGGAATCTGTTGCTGTCAACTCTCAATATGAGATCCAAAGAGCTGTCACTATCAGTGAAGCAAGCCATCATTAAGCTGAAAAAACAAAACAAACCCATCAGAGAGATAGCAAAAACATTAGGTGTGGCCAAATCAACTGTTTGGAACATCCTTAAAAACAAAGAATGCACCGGTGAGCTCAGCAACACCAAAAGACCCGGAAGACCATGAAAAACAACTGTGGTGGATGACCGAAGAATTCTTTCCCTGGTGAAGAAAACACTCTTCACAACAGTTGGCCAGATCAGGAACACTCTCCAGGAGGTACGTGTATGTGTGTCAAAGTCAACAATCAAGAGAAGACTTCACCAGAGTGAATACAGAGGGTTCACCACAAAATGTAAACCATTGGCGAACCTAAAAAACAGGAAGGCCAGATTAGAGTTTGCCAAGCAACATCTAAAAAAGTCTTCACAGTTCTGGAACAACATCCTATGGACAGATGAGACCAAGATCAACTTGTACCAGAGTGATGGGAAGAGAAGAGTATGGAGAAGGAAAGGAACTGCTCATGATCCAAAGCATACCACCTCATCAGTGAAGCATGGTGGTGGTAGTGTCATGGCGTGGGCATGTATGGCTGCCAATGGAACCAGTTCTCTTGTATTTATTGATGATGTGACTGCTGACAAAAGCAGCAGGATGAATTCTGAAGTGTTTCCGGCAATATTATCTGCTCATATTCAGCAAAATGCTTCAGAACTTCACTGAGCAGATGGACAGTAACCCAAAGCATACTGCGAAAGCAACCAAAGACTTTTTTAAGAGAAAGAAGTGGAATGGTATGCAATGGCCAAGTCGATCACCTGACCCGAATCCGATTGAGCATGCATTTCACTTTCGGAAGAAAAAACTGAAGGGAAAATTCCCCAAGAACAAGCAGGAACTGAAAACAGTTGCAGCAGAGGCCTGGCAGAGCATTACCAGGGATGAAACCCAGCGTCTGGTGATGTCTATGCGTTCCAGACTTCAGGCTGTATTTGACTACAAAGGATTTGCAACCAAGTATTAAAAAGTGAAAGTTTGATGGATGATTATTAATCTGTCCCATTACTTTTGGCCCCTTAAAAAGTGGGAGGCACATATACAAACTGTTATAATACCATCAAATTAAAGCTGAAAGTCTGCAGTTAAAGCACATCTTGTTTGTTTCATTTCAAATCCATTGTGGTGGTGTATAGAGCCAAAAAGATTAGAATTGTGTCGATGTCCCTCATTCTCATCTCAATAAGTTGGGAGGTATGATAAAGGGGAAATCTTCCACTAATTCTGGTGCCCATGATGACAACCAGGGATTCCTTCACTTTGGGGAATTTCCTCTCACTTCCTGTTTTGGCTATGAGACAGAAAGAGAAGGGAAATCTCCCCAATGGAACACAGATGGTAAAAAAAATCTCACATGGTTTATAACCCTCTCTTACGCTATCCATGGCAGCATACATGTGTTAGTAGCCCCGCCTACTTCCACTGACAGGACCAGTGCATAGCTATTAAGAGTTAACACCCACACAACAGACCATTCCCTGTACATTGATAGGAACAAACTGGGTGGGTTCAGTATGCTGCCATGGATAGGCAGCAGGAAAGGAGAATTATGATAAATATGATACAATTTTCTGTTTTCCTGGTGCCTCCATGGCAGTGTACATGTGGTAGACCAATAACTAGCTATCAGGATGGGAAGCTTCAGCAAATCCTATTATAAGAAAGTGAGTAAGCTACTGGCTTCCTGCCAAAGACAGCTGTAGTGAGGATTACTAAGCCCATGAGTAGTGCTGAAAGAATGAGCTATTGTAGCACACTACTCCCTTGGGAGCTTCAAAGTTGTTCATTTTCCCACTGGCCATCCTAGACCCTCGGGGCTACCCTTACCTCTAACACTTCGGGTTCCATCCTTGCAATAACACTAAGTCACTGTTTTATACGTGAATAGTAGATTAAGTTTAGTGAAGAATATAAAACATAAATACAAGGATTTTGCTAGCACAAGTGTAACAGTAATTACTATGTTTACACTGTCACACAAAAGTAATGCAACAGCCCAACAATTATTCACAATAGTCTGTACATATAAAGTTGTATTAACTGGTCTCTGGAAGCACCTCTCCAAGTGGGACTAATGTCAGAGTAGAAACACCTTAACTCTGGGCACTTTCCCACTTCCAGTACGCTCTGGTAATCACAATGAGACAAACGCTATTAAATAAAACGCAAATGTAATTCCTAGGGGGCTCCCCCTGCTTTATAATGCAGTCCCTCGGATAACCAATAGGATGCAAGGCCTTGCAATGAGACATGCAGTCTTTCCTTTCTTCTGTCTTCTGCTAGCTATTTGTGTTGTATAAGTTGTAATCCAATGGTTAAACAAACCAGGGTAAAGTAAAGTGAGTGTTTAAAACTATTCTTGTAGTGCAGTAACCTGCAACTGTCTCCGATGCAATTTGACTTTGTCTAACACAGTGTCAGTAGTATAGTGAGTAATAGGCTTGAGGCCTGTTTGAACTCAGTCTTGAGTTCCTTTAGATCTCCGCTCTGGGACTACAGGTCCCCAGCGACACTGTGTTATAGATTAAGGTGTATGAAAGTGCGTTAAGAAACTTTGGGCAGCAGCCCTCTCACCCAACCAGGTCTGTAGAACAGCTCCGCGCTGGTGCACTCAATCTTGCTCCTTCCTGGCCGGCGCTGTTATACTGCTCCGCTCAGCACAATGTACCGGGATCTTCCGATGGTTCCGACGGGTATCTCTGGATCCTTCCCAGTGTTGCTACACCGTCTTTCCAGCCCGCTGGTACAAAGCAAAGTTGCTGGGCATACCGCTTCACAGTAGGTGTAGGCTGCGCTCTCTGGAACACCTCCGCACAGGTCCTCCCAGGCAGGCCACACGTCCAGAAGAGAGCAAAAATGGTTGCGCAGGGCCTTTTTATAACCCACCCAGCATGCAGTTCAGGGACCTCCATGTAGCGCACTATTCCCTTGGGAGCTGCAAAGTTGTTCATGTTCCCACTGGCCATCCCAGACCCTCGGAGCTACCCTTACTTCTGACACTTCGGGTTCCATCCTTGCAATAACACAAACTCACTGTTTTATAGTGAATAGTAGATTAAGTTTACTGAAGAATATAAAACATAAACACAAGGATTTTGCTAGCACAAGTGTAACAGTAATTACTATATTTACACTGTCATACAAACGTAATGCAACAGCCCAACAATTATTCACAATAGTCTGTACATATAAAGTTGTATTAACTGGTCTCTGGAACCGTGTCTCCAAGTGGGACTAATGCCAGAGTAGAAACACCTTAACTCTGTCAGTAGTATAGCGAGGAATAGGCTTGAGGCCTGTTTGAACTCAGTCTTGAGTTCCTTTAGATCTCCGCTGTGGGAATACAGGTCCCAGCGACACTGCATTATAGATTAAGGTGTATGAAAGTGCATTAAAAACTTTGGGAAGCAGCCCTCTCACCCAACCAGGTCTGTAGAACAGCTCCGCTCCGGCGCACTCAATCTTGCTCCTTCCCGGCCGGCGCTATTATACTGCTCTGCTTAGCACGATGTACCGGGGTCTTCCAGTGGCTCCGATGGGTATCTCTGGATCCTTCCCACTGTTGCTACACCGTCTTTCCAGCCCAACAGTTCCTCCCAGGCAGGCCACGCGTCCAGAAGAGAGCTAAAATGGATGCACGGGGCCTTTTTATAACCCACCCAGCATGTAGCTCAGTACTGAGTGTTCCTTGGTAGGTCACTCGGCATTCTGGGTAAGCAGGTCATTGAAACATGTAAACAAACAGTCACTTCCTGTAACATTTCTCTGTGTTAATGAAATAGAAAAATAAAATGAAGTTCATTCCACATTTTGGCCACTAGATGGTGCCAAATACTAAATTATAATAATGCTCATAGGTTAACATTGCAGTACGTTAACAGGAAAAAGAATGCATGGTGCTACATACTCCCCCTGCTTTAAGTCTTTGGTCCCCAAAGATAAAATTGAAGTTTAGTTACATCATAAGATAAGTCATACTCTAGTCCCAACTTAATGTAGACAAATAACTAGACACTTCTGGGCTCTCACTAATTAGCTTGCATACCTCAGGTGTAAGCTCGCAACTAATTTCTGATAAGGCCAGGGCAATTGCCATGTCCCACCCTGCAGTGTCAGAGGTTAAGGTAGATTCACCCCCTATCCAGTTGACAGTAGGGGGTGTAGCCTCGGGGTCGGATCTGCGAACTGTAGAAACTGGCTCTTCAGAACTCTCCCCTAACAGGTCATACGTGAGTCTTTGTGGTGGGTGTACTTTCTGTCTCAACTTCATAGTCAAGGGATTCTCCTCCTGCTTTATAGAATCTTCCACCTTGTCTGGCTCTCTTAGTTGAGCGTTGGTACTGATAGATGAATCCTGAACTTCTGTTTCAGCAGTCTTTTTCAGCTCTTCAGTCTCTAAAGCGAACAGTACTTCACCAAGAAAGTCTGTCAAGTCTCCAACCTGCTCTCCAGAGTCAATTGTCTCAGGCCTCCCATCCGTCACTTCTTCTTCTTCCTCCACCCAGAACTCCGCAGGCAAGGATACCACATCATCGACTGGTCCCATATCTCTATTCTCCGGTGACGATCTTGAACCCGAGTCCTCTGAATATTCATAGTGATCTTCAGGTTCATCACTTTCAGTAGTTTCCCCTGTCTGGTTCCTTTTTGAACGGGTACCAGCCAGGGTTAATTTTTCAGGGGATATCTGAGAAACTGCTGGAATTCTTACTGCATCAGACAGTGGCAACAGATGATTTCTATGCCACATCTTCTTCGGGCCCGACTCTCCTTCTGGTCGGATCTGATACACGGGCAGTCCAGGGACCTGCTTACACACCATAAAAGGCTGTGACTTCCATCTGTCTGCCAACTTGTGCTTCACTGGTATACCCAGATTCTTTAATAGTACTCGATCCCCTGGCTGTAGATCTTGAATTTTCACTCTGGCATTGAAATTCCGCTTGTTCCTGAATTCCCTAACAGTAGCATGCTCACCTGCCTGCTCATACGCTTGTCTCAGGTTCTTCCTGAATCGACTTACATATCCTTTATGTGAGGTAAGGGAGACATCATCCAAGGATGTACCTAAAGCCAAGTCAGCAGGGAGTCTGGCTTCTCTTCGAACATCAAACGATATGGGGAATATCCAGTGGCATCACTCTCCGTGCAGTTGTATGCGTGAACTAGTGCTGCAATGTGGTTTCCCCAATGATGTTTCTTTTTTGGCGTCAGAGTCCCCAGCATGTTCAGCAGGGTCCTATTGAACCGCTCCGTTTGAGGGTCACACTGAGGGTGATAGAGCGTTGTGCAAGATTTCTTGATGCCCAGGAGAGTACACAGCTGGCGTACTAACCGGCTCTCAAAGTCCCTGTCTTGGCCTGAGTGGATCCTCAATGGTAACACATAATGTATGAAGAACTTCTCCACAAGCACCTTGGCAACCGTGCTGGCTTTTTGATCTTTGGTGGGGTAGGCTTGAGCATAGTGGGTGAAGTGATCTGTCACAACCAGAATGTTGCTTCTTCCACCTAATATTGCGCTCCAAGCACAAAAAGTCAATGCACACCAACTCCAGGGGCTCTTGGCTCTGCAAATGACCCATGGGGGTCGCTCTCTGTGGCAAAGTCTTTCTCCGAATGCACGACAGGCAAGAGTGGCAGTAGCTTTTTGCTTCTCTTCGCATGTTGGGCCAGAAGAATATATCCCTAATTAGCGGGAAAGTTCTGTCTGCACCTAAATGACCGTGTTCATCGTGCAGAGAGGTTAAGACAGTAGGCCGGTGCTTCTCTGGGAGGAACAGTTGCCACCTTTCTTCATCATTCTCTGTTAAGCAACTTCGGTATAGTATTACATCCTTGAGTTTCAGTCGATTCCATTCCTTGTATAAGATTTTTGCTTCGGGTTCACGACTTTTTTTTAGCAACTCCGGGCTCTGACTCTTCAAGGCATGCACCGCTAATCTGCCCAATGAGTCTTCCACTTGGTCCCTTCTCAGGTCTACTTTCGGCAGTCGCGGCAAGCCCTCTCCCCTCACTTGTGCCAATCCACAATACCTTCTAGGGATACCCAATGGATGGACCCCTAGGTATTCTGCAGCCACCTCTCCACTCCTCTTCTTGTCCAGACCCTGGCACTGAGCTCACACTCCTTCCTCAGTCACACAGGCCCATTCCGCTGGTTCTCCTTCTTGTCTGTGTGGCCTCCAGGACAGAGCATCTGCATCTCGGTTTCCAACCCCCGGCCTGTACTTCAGACTGAATCGGAACCCAGCCAATGCTGCTATCCACCTGTGTCCTGTGGCATCCAACTTGGTGGTGGTCAGAACGTTAGTCAAGGGGTTGTTGTCTGTTTTGACAGTGAACTCGGCTCCATACAAATAGTCTCTTAGCTTGTCAACCACCGTCCATTTGAGGGCCAGAACTCCAGCTTGTGCACAGGATAGTTCTTTTCCGAGGGGGTAAGGCTCCTACTCACATAGGCTATGGGTCTCAGCTTCCCCCCTTGGTGTTGATACAGCACTCCTCCTAGGCCATCTCTGCTGGCATCTACATGTAGTTCATAAGGTAGACTTGGATCAGCATAGGCCAACACTGGAGCTTCTGTCAAGTTCTTCTTTAGTCTCTTGAACACCTCTTCACATGAGTGGGTCCACTGATCCTGCACGGATTCTCCTTTCTTACGAGCACCATTCCGCTTCGTCTTTGCTCCTTGTTCTTTGCCTTCCCCCGTTACCTTGTGTAATAGTTCATTGAGGGGTTGGGCAATAGTTGCAAAATTCTACACGAACCGTCGGTAATAGGAACAGAAGCCCAAGAAGGATCTCAACTCCGTTACCGTCCTAGCTAGTGACAGCTTCCAACTTTTGCGGGTTAGTAGCAACATGTCTCCAACCGTCCTTTTCATGAGGCGTTGGAATGTGGCGGGGGCCCCCGACAGACCCTGCGGCATTCGCCTGAATTCATAGAAGCCCAATGGGCATATAAACGTGGTCTTTTCCTGATCTGCCGGATGCATTGGAATTTGGTAATACCCGCTCTTCAGATCCAACACGCTGAACCACTTGGCTCCTATGAGGCACTGCAATGCATCTTCAATGCGGGGGGTGGTATATTGATCAGGGACAGTGCGTCGATCCAAAGTGCGGTAGTCAATGCACATGCGAAGAGACCCATCCTTCTTCCTTACCACCACGATAGGGGAGGCATAGGGACTCCTGGATTCCTGAATTATCCCTGACCTTTTTAAATAGGCCAGTTGTTCTCTCAGGTCTTCTAGGTCGCTAAGCGGTAATCTCCGGGCTCTTTCACAGAATGGCTTATCTTCCTGGAGGCGAATCGTGTGCTTAGCACTCTTTGCACATCCCACACCTAAATCATTCTGAGCGAATAGCTTCTCCCACCTCTTTAACTGGACCTTGGCCCTTTCCGGCCAAGGATGAGGCAAATTCTCTGTGCAGTACTGTAGCTCCTTCATCAGACCCTGACCACCTTCCTCACTCTTCACCTCTTCTGGGAGTAAGGGATTGGCCGCGCTGACTTGTCCCACTAGCATCTGAGGTCTCAACGTGATGGGCTGGTCCGTCACATTCTTCAGTCGGATGGGCACTCTACTCCCTATCCGGTACAGATCCCGAGTGGGGACCAATTCAGGAACCATCTCCAGGCCTTTTGTTCGGGCTTTCTCATCTGTTTCTAATACTACAAACGGGCCTGGCTGATCCCAGTTTAATCTGACAGTGGCCTTCACTTGAGCAACCTCTCCCGGCCATATTGTCCTCCTTCTGCCTTCGAAGTTCCACAATCGCCCCATTTCTTCTTTCGGAGCTCTCTTCTCTCTGACCACCCGATGGTATGCTTGTTGTAACTGGGGGTGGATTTTACTGCTGGTACTCCCTTCTGCGTCCAGGACAGCAAACAGCAGTCTTCTCACCAGATCCATATTCGTCCCCACCAGTATGGAATTCCGCCCAGCTCCAGGAGGCCTGGGGTATACAACAGCCAGCGTGTCAAAGGTCTCCACTTTTCCTACAGCCGCAGACCCAAAGGAGATTTGGATGGGAATGTAACCATCGTAAGGGCTTCTGGTGGTCCCAATTCCCCAGATCTCAAGCTCCTCCAACTTGCAGATGGGGATATGGCTTAAGTGTTTGTCATAGAAATCTCAATACAACAGTGTAACTTGTGCCCCTGTATCTAATAGAGCCTGGGTGTAGATTCCTTCTATCTGCACAGACACAAGTGGGGATGGCCCCACTAGTTTATCTGGAAATCTCTCAGACTGCCCCTTCTTGTTGGTAAAGCAGTCCTTCTTCTTCTCCTTATTTTTCGTTTGAGAATTCTGGTCGCCAATCCTAGGCGATGCATTAGAGTTCCTTTGAATGGTGTCCCCTGAGCGGGCTCTCCCGCTAACATTCTGAAGAGACCCAACTGGGGTCCTAGAAACTGGTGAAGCATTGACTTTCTGCACTCGGTTCCCTGACCCCGGTGTCGGGTTACTTGTCCATCCGCTCATCTTCCTGAGATTTCGGGACTCCCTCTCCTTTCTTTTTTTTTCTTCTAGCGCTCTCTTTTCATTTGTTTTGGAGCTCTGCTTTCCAGCGAGGTTCTCAGCTGGCTCCTTCACTGAGACCCCCTGAAGTTTCCCGCCGGTGGCTCCTTCAACAACATCTATAGCATTCTGATCAGTTCCCTTAGTAATTCAGCATTTGGGTCCTTCTTTGGGCAGTGGACACTAAGATGCCTGGACTCTTAGCTTGTGCCCCCATTACTCGGAGCAGCGCTTGTTGAAGCAGGGCTTTAGCTTGGGGCCCCTCTTCAGCTGACTTGGTCCAAGTTAGTGTTGACAAGTGTTCCACTACAGGAGTTGGATGGTGTTCTCCCCACTCGTACTTCTCTTCAACAACATTTTCCATACCTTCCACTGATATTCACTGAGCAGCGGCCCTTTCACTTCTCTGCGAGCTGCCCAATGCCAGCCGCGTTTCTCTGTCCTTTTCTTCCAAGATGGCCTCTTCTTCTCTCACTAGCCCCATCAATTCAGAGTAGGAAGGAATCTCGCCGGTGCCTTTTAGGAGTAGCCGAAGGGCAATAGGGTGGTTAGGTCTGGCCCCTTGTAAAATTAATATAGTATATATCTATAGTATAGAAGATACAGCACGGCCTACCAAGGTGAAGATCCAACTGGAGCTGCCCACTCTTTTGCCTACTACCCCTGCAGGGGTAACTACCTCTGGTGAGTGGGGACCCATTGGGGGAGCACTACAGTCACCATATTTGCTTTGCACTGAAGTCACCTGGTTCCTGGACTTTTGGAATCATATTTTTGTTCTTCTTTTTTATTGATTGATTGACATTTCTGCACACTCGCATCTCACTAACCCCTTATTTAGGTTGTTTATTAGTCTTAATTAGACACACTTGAATGCACTTTTTTACCTAATAGGGTATATATACTCTTTCCCCTTTTTTGTGTACTTCTTTTACACGTCCATTTTCACATCACATATTTGTGTAGACATTTAGTGGTTTTTATACTTTATGGTAAGAGTAGGAGTTTAGTTTAGTTTATATATAAATATTTCCTTTAATCACTAGTGTCTTTAAGGTAGCGCCACCACCCCCTTTCTTTTCCTTAATTATACATGTAAGTTCCCTTGGGAACTCATCAGGGGAGGCTGCAACCTTTTATCCCAAGCGCAGAATTTTAATATTTACCTGGCCCCTTGTAAAGTCTGTTCTAGTCTGACTTTGTCTGCCTCATGAGGGTCAACACCCTTCTTTAGAATGATTTAATGCAAAATCTGGTCTATACGGACAATGTATGCCGACAATTTCTCTCCTTTCTCTTGATGAGTGTGTTCAAACCGATACATCAGGTCAGGTCAGAGTTTTTCTACCCTCCCGTACACAGCATAGAGGGCCTTGATGTAATCTCTGGCATCACAGTCTGGTTTTCCTCTCCTGAGACTTCTGATGACATCAGCTGCAGGACTTAGGGGGCTTTCACTAATCTGCCTTCTCCCTAAATGTCCTGGAACATTCCAATCCTCTAAGGCTTGTGTTGCTTGATCCATCCAGCTCTCTAAATCTTTTTCTCCCTCTGGCCTCGGTATCCGCCCGGAGAATATTGGCAGCTTCCGATACTTCTCGTTCGTGGATGTCTGGGGGCTTTGTATCAGGCTGTCCACCAAACGACTCATGTCTGTGTAAAAGGAGGCCGGCGGCATTTCATGCTCCAGGTTCTCTCCTAATCCTGTGCACACAGAGTTTGGGCTGCCCCTCTTTGAGCTCCTAACCAACGGACTCCCTGGCGGTGTCACGGCTGGCTGTTCTTCTGACTCTTCTATCGGAATCACCAGCCCATCCAGGCCTTTTGCTAAGCTCACCATCCTGTCCTTGAACTCTGCTGGGGTGGCTTCTTTCCACTCCAAAAGGACGTAGGTAAAGTTTTCCTGCACGTCCTACTTTAAGTCTAGCAAATAGCAGCCTTGCCCCGGCACCGCTTTCCGCATCAGTTGTCGTACCTCTCTATGAAACCACTGATCTCCTAGGAGTCTCAGTATGGTGGTTTTCTGGGCCGAACCCCCAAACTCTCTACCCCATCGAGTGGCCATAGCTGAGTCCATGACTTCCTCCACTCTTGACCCCTCCCCTGGTCTATTTGGGCATTTCAGTTGAGAAATCTCGGTGGGACCTCCATGTAGCGCTCTATTCCCTTGGGAGCTGCAAAGTTGTTCATGTTCCCACTGGCCATCCCAGACCCTCGGAGCTACCCTTACCTCTGACACTTCGGGTTCCATCCTTGCAATAACACAAACTCACTGTTTTATAGTGAATAGTAGATTAAGTTTACTGAAGAATATAAAACATAAACTCAAGGATTTTGCTAGCACAAGTGTAACAGTAATTACTATATTTACACTGTCATACAAACGTAATGCAACAGCCCAACAATTATTCACAATAGTCTGTACATATAAAGTTGTATTAACTGGTCTCTGGAACCGTTTCTCCAAGTGGGACTAATGCCAGAGTAGAAACACCTTAACTCTGTCAGTAGTATAGCGAGGAATAGGCTTGAGGCCTGTTTGAACTCAGTCTTGAGTTCCTTTAGATCTCCGCTGTGGGAATACAGGTCCCAGCGACACTGCATTATAGATTAAGGTGTATGAAAGTTCGTTAAGAAACTTTGGGAAGCAGCCCTCTCACCCAACCAGGTCTGTAGAACAGCTCCGCTCCGGCGCACTCAATCTTGCTCCTTCCCGGCTGGCGCTATTATACTGCTCTGCTTAGCACGATGTACCGGGGTCTTCCAGTGGCTCCGATGGGTATCTCTGGATCCTTCCCACTGTTGCTACACCGTCTTTCCAGCCCAACAGTTCCTCCCAGGCAGGCCACGCGTCCAGAAGAGAGCTAAAATGGCTGCACGGGGCCTTTTTATAACCCACCCAGCATGTAGCTCAGTACTGAGTGTTCCTGGGTAGGTCACTCGGCATTCTGGGTAAGCAGAACATTGAAACATGTAAACAGTCACTTCCTGTAACATTTCTCTATATTAATGAAATAGAGAAATAAAATGAAGTTCATTCCACATTTTGGCCACTAGATGGTGCCAAATACTAAATTATAATACTGCTCATGGCTTAACATTGCATTACATTAACAGACAAAAGAATGCATGGCACTACACTATAATAAAACCTGATTGGCTCCCCTGCCTGTCATGTTGGCTGACATCTCTGTTGTGTTGGTGTTAACCCTTTATAGCTATGCACTGGTCCTGTGAGCAGAAGTAGGCAGGGCTACTACCACATGTATTCTGCTATGGGGGAACCAGGAAAAAGTTTTACCTTCAGTTCTACTTTAAACAAAAAGAATATGTTCTCAAAATTGTAACATATCAAGCATTGCTTCTCATGAACAATTTGCACAGTGCCAAGAGACAGCTGCCAATAGGACATATGATCAGGATTTTTATGTTCTATACCTGGTTTATGGTAGATTGTAAATTGAAAGGGTTTCAGTGCTAAATATCACCTGGAATTGTTATCTTTCATAAAGTTAAAGTGGGGGGCGTGGCTTGGCGAACGACTGGGATGGCTGCGTTCTAGAGGAGCTCCCGGACCGACATGGCCTAAAAGCAGGTTAACCCGAGACGCACAGACCCGGAGATGGGTAAACAGACCTCACATACACCCCACTCTAGATCACACCGCAATTCCGCTGCATCCTCTGCTGCCAGAAGCATCGCGGACCTTCTCAATGCTCAGACGGCTCCACGAGGCAGCAGCACAGGCTCCAAGATGGCGCGGGCCCCTCATGTTGAGGATGATTTTAGCGAAGACTCGCAGTCAGCGACAGAGGAGTCAGGTAGGGGATGCAATCGTTCTGCCAAACCCCTCACATATGCAGACATGTCCGGATTTGCCGTTGACATTAAGTCTACATTTTCGGCCGCAATCACGGATCTAAAATCAAATCTGCTAGCATTAACTGACAAAATGGAGACTGTGGAGGCAGCGGGCAGGCACAGGGACAGAGCCCTGAACAGACTAGAGAAGGTGACTGACTCACACGCCGCACAGTTTATAGAGATGAACAGGCATTTAGAGGATCTTGATAACCGCGGGAGGAGGAACAATATCAGGGTGAGGGGGATCCCTGAGACGGTGGAAGCTGATCAGATCATACCGGCATTACAACGTGTCTTTAATTCCTTGCTAGAGAGACAGGAGGATATGGACATAGAGTTTGTGAGAGCCCACAGAGCTATTGTCTAGAGTATACTTACTGAAATATTCTCTCCGAATAATTTAGGATTCGTTCTCTATTTCTGAATCCGACTCTTTTTGCTATTACTACTACTTCCTTCTTCTTTTTTTTTTTTTTCTTTCTTTCTCTAGATCTTTCCTACGCTCTCTCTCCTTGGTCTGATAACAGCAGTTTTGCACACCAAGTAACACAGATTTGTCTTTACAGAGCTAAATAGAAGCACCTCATTCCTGGTCTATACACCAGAGATGGCGTTTTTGTCTCTTTGGAAGAGGCCTGTGGTGATCTCTCAACATAATAGGGGATTGAACATTCCTGAAAAACGTGTCTCACTCCTCAGGGAACTGAAGAAAGGTAGGCCCAAATTTGTCTTCCTGCAGGAGACACACTTCAGAACCAACCAAGTCCCTAAAATTACCAATAAGTACTTCACTACAGCATATCACGCAACCAATGATTTAGCGAAAACTAAAGGGGTAACAATTCTAATTAGTAAAGACACTCCCTTTACTCTAACTGACAGACTGACGGACCCTGAGGGTTGTTATATCTTTCTTAAAGGAACCTACGGACAAAGAACTCTGACACTGGCGAACGTGTACTTTCCAAATTCTTCTCAAGTTGCCTTCTGTCAGAAGGTTACTCGGAGCTTAAGGGCTTTACATCAGGTCTACTGATCATGGGAGGAGACTTTAATGTCCCGCTAAACCCCATTGCAGACTCCTCTACTGGAAAGTCTTGCATGAGGTACAGAGCTCTTAAAAAAATCAAACAATGCTTAAACTCACTTCAGTTAGTTGACGCATGGAGATTCCTCCATCCTGATACACGGGACTTCACATTTCACTCTATACCTCACGACAGATACTCACTCATTGATCATTTATACATCTCCCAGAGAGATCTTCAGACAGTATCAGGGGCTCATATCGGTGTTCAGTCGATATCAAACCATGCACCCATTTCCCTGGAGTTAGACCTACAGGCTTTACCACCCAAGTCCAACACCTGGAGACTGAACACCTCACTGTTAACAGACCCTGACTTACTCCCGCGCATTCGGGAAGCAATCACTGACTATTTTATACATAACAACACACAAGATATGGACCCGCTGATGATTTGGGAGACACACAAATGCACTATTAGGGGGGTACTCATTAAGATGGGCGTCCAACGCAAAAAAAGACATGAAAAAGAAATTCGAGACCTGACTGATAAAATACACAGACTTGAAGCCTCACACAAACATTCACTAGCGACTCAGACTGCCAGAGAACTTCTGGACACTAGGAAAACTTTACAACAAATTTTTCAAACTAAAGCACGGAGTTCATTATTCTTCAAAAAGAAAGTCTATTATGAATCAGGTGACAAGACCGGATGGTTTTTGGCAAGGGCCTTAAGAGAAACATGCGCAAATAATGCCATATTGGGTATTAGATCGCCAGGTGAGCCATTAGAAGAGACCTCGGAAGCAATTGCGACACAGTTCCACAGTTATTACTCCAAACTCTACAACCTAACACAACAACACAGACCTCCCTCATTGCCGACAGATAGAGAGCAGGCCATTCAGGACTATCTGATAGACAGCGGTTTGCCTCGTCTACAAACAGATGTGACAAACCCTCTTGGGGACCTGATAACGATAGCTGAAATTCAGGGGGCGATCAAGGGACTTAAACCGGGGAAGAGCCCAGGTCCTGGTGGTTACACTTCCATCTACTACAAAACTTTCAGCAATATATTGTCGGCACCATTGGCCAGAGCCCTGAATTCACTTTCTTCACCTAGGCAGGTGCCCCGAGACTTTCTTTCGGCCCACATAACAGTGATTCACAAAATAGGAAAAGATCCCACAGAGTGCCCAAGCTACAGACCCATTTCGTTGCTGAATCTAGACCTCAAATTACTGTCCAAAATACTAGCTGACAGGTTACAGCCACTCCTTGCATCCTTAATTGGCCCAGACCAAGTTGGTTTCATGCCAGGAAGAGAGGCAAGAGAGAACATCATCAAGGCCCTTCTCCTGACACATGCAGCTAGATCCCGGGGTATCGAGGGCCTTCTACTATCTACGGATGCGGAGAAGGCCTTTCGATCGGATTTCCTGGGACTACATGCTGGCAGTTTGCCATCATGTGGGTTTGGGAACTCATATGATGACCTAGATCACGGCCCTGTACCAAAATCCGTCTGCCAGGATAAAAGTAAATGGCATACTGTCAGACAAGGTCCAGATTTCCAACGGTACGAGGCAGGGTTGCCCCCTTTCACCGTTGCTGTTTATACTCTCATTGGAGCCATTTATCAGGAAGGTCAACAAAATCTATTTCAGGCTTTGAAGTAGCAAACAAAACATACAAGACTGCAGCCTATGCAGACAATCTCCTGTTTTTTCTGACCAAACCACATACTACAATTCCTAACCTATTGAAAGAGTTCGCGCATTATGGGTATATTTCTAGCCTCAAAATAAATTACTCTAAGTCTGAGGCGATGAATGTCACATTAATAGAAGACGTACTAACCAAAACGCAGGGGAATTGTCCATTTAGATGGGTGACGGGCACCCTTAAATATTTGGGGGTTGCACTTCCCTCGACATTGACAACAACCTATGAAAAGAATTTCCCCCCTATGCTGCGCAACATCGCCTCAGACTTACAGTGTTGGAACTCTAAATACTTCTCCTGGTTTGGTAGAGCAGCCATTCTCAAAATGACCATTCTACCCAGACTATTATACCTCCTTAGAGCACTACCTGTCAAGATTCCACTGAATTTCTTTAAACAACTACAAGTCGTTCTTACGCGCTTCCTATGGGGGCACAAACGCCCCAGAATCAAATTTGATCGCCTCACTAGACCTAAGGAGAGGGGGGGGTGGGTCTGCTACACTTCCAAAACTACTATCTAGCCTCACATCTCACTAGAGTGATTAATTGGCACTGTCACGGGAAGTCAAAAGACTGGGTTAAATTAGAAGAGTCACTTACCACAGGCACACTCAGGTTTTCCCCATGGATTCCTTGGGGAAAACAATAACATTCCATAAAACAACACCCACTAACAGGGACCACCATGGAGGCTTTCCAAAAAGTGATCAAGAAATCTGATTTAATGACACAACTCAGTCCTCTAACCCCTATTCAAAATAACCCGGATTTTACCCCGGGTCTTACGGGCAGGATTTTTCAGCCTCAAAACCCACAGAAACTACTGACCACTGGTGACTGTTTTAGCAATGACAGAGTTAAAAACTATTTAACATTGAAAGATGATCTCAACCTTCCCCATTTACCTAAATGGTCATACTTTCAAATGCGTAGCTTCCTCACAGATAAGACTAAACAGCCCCACTTTCGGAGACCTATGACTCCACTAGAGACAGCATGTCAAAAGGGGGATGACTTTATGAGGATGACCTCTGCTACATATTCCTGGCTTCAATTTCCTCCAACTATAGCTAGAGACAGATTCAGAAGGGAATGGTCCGGGGCATTGCAGAAAGACTTCACTGACAACCAGTGGCAGACAGCTTGTACATTAGCACACAAATGCTCCATTAGCTCGAAAATACAGGAGACAGCGTACAATCTGCTGACTCGATATTATGCTACCCCCCAGAAACTTCAAACATGGTTCCCTGAGACTACGGATAGATGTTGGAGATGCAAGACTGAGCTGGGCACTCTCTTACACATTTGGTGGCAATGCCCAATCCTCGAAGCCTACTGGTCAGAGGTGAGGGATATCATACGACAGATCACGGAGACCAGTCTCTCTCTTGACGCAGCCTGCTGCCTACTCCACATTTCCAATTTCCCATACAAAAGATATAAAAAATCTCTAACAAAGCACCTTTTGAACGCCGCTAAGGCTTTGATACCATTACGTTGGAAGAGCACGCAGGCTCCTTCTGTAAAGGAGTGGCTTCACAAGGTCTCTGAGATCTGTCACATGGAAGATTTACTGGCCCAAACCGCAGATAACATAGAAAGATACCATAAGACATGGACCCCCTGGTTCCATTTTAAGGTTTCAACAAAATACGACCTTCTAATGAGTAACTAACACCGCCCTGACCGTAGGAGCGACGCACATAACCTGAGACAAGCCTTGGTGCTCTGCGCGGACCAAGGTGAGAGAGTCATTTCTCCTCATTAAATAAGCTCACCTTTCTTCATCTTTATATCTTTGTCTTTTCTCTCTTCTATTATTTCTTTTCAAGCATTATAAAATGAAAATTTGTTAAAGTTCTCATAGCCATCTGATAGTTATGTTGTCTGTAATAACATTCTAATTTGCTTCACTTACCCAACTAGAGGCGACACTGGATATCCTTAATTGTGACTATATATCTACAGGCTCAGGGTTTAGATGGATGTCCAGTTTAATTTTCAGTATTCCTAGATTAAGTTGGTCTAGTAGATAGATGTGACACCCAATGATCGTAAAATGTCTTGTACGTTTGTATCATTACACCAATGTGCGATGGCTTTGATTGTTAAACCTTTTGTTTACCTTTAATAAAAACTCTTTGATAAAAGTTAAAGTGGATGTAAAGGCACAAGGTTTTTTATCTTCATGCATTATAAGCATGAAGGTAAAAAAACCTTCTGTGTGCAGCAGCCCCCCCAGCCCCCCAATACTTACCTGAGCCCCCTCTCGATCCAGGAATGTCCACGAGAGCCTTGATTCCCAGGGGGACTCGCACTCCTGATTGGCTTTTGGCAGCAACGGGAGCCATTGGCTCCCGCTGCTGTCAATCAAAGCCAGTGAGCCAATCAGGATACGGGGGCGGTGCATAGCCAGGCTCTGTGGGTTAATGGACCCACAGAGCCCCATCTCGGGAGTGTGCTTGCTTGTGTGCCCCCACAGCAAGCTGCTTTCTGTGGGGGCACCCAGCAGGAGGGAGGGGCCAGGAGCACTAGCATTGAATCCCGAAAAGAGGAGGATCCGGGTTGCTCTGTGCAAAACTGTTGCACAGAACAGGTAACTATAACATGTTTGCTATTTAAAAAAAAAAAAGACTTTAATACCACTTGAAGCCACAAAAAGTGAACGGTGATCTTTTACCAGTAAGAAAAATCTTACCTTAATATGTAGCATCTTAGAGATTCCAAGGCCCACTTTATAGCCTGATATTCTTTCTCTAAGGCCCTTTCACACAGACGTCATCCGTTCAGTCACTTCTATTTTAATGGAGGAAAATAAATAAATGTATAAACTGTTCACAAACATTAAACATACATAGCCCTCAACTCATGTACTCAGGCAGGTAGAATGCTCACCAAAAAACATTGACCCACTAGCCATGCATAGGTCAATAGCACATAACATATAAGTGTCACAAACTTGCTTTCAATTCTTATGCCCCGTACACACGGTCGGACTTTGTTCGGACATTCCGACAACAAAATCCTCAGATTTTTTCCGACGGATGTTGGCTCAAACTTGTTTTGCCTACACACGGTCGCACAAAGTTGTCGGAATTTCCGATCGCCAAGAACGCGGTGACGTCAAGCACGTACGACGAGACTAGAAAAGGCCAGTTCAGAATCAAGCGCAGCACCCTTTGGGCTCCTTTTGCTAATCTCGTGTTAGTAAAAGTTTGGTGAGAGACGATTCGCGCTTTTTCAGACTCGTGGCTTTCAGATCATTTTCTGCCGTTCAGTTTGTGCTTGTGGGTTTGTATCTGCTCTTCAGTGCGTGCAGTCAGTTCGTATTGGAGTTTTCTGTGCGATCTTGTCCGCTCGTTGCTGTTTTTCAGGTCGCTCTTCACAGGCCTTGCTGTTCTTCAGTGCGTTCTGTTACTTCGTTCTGAGCAGCCGACCGTTTTCTAGCCATGTTTCGTATGCGTACTCCTCGTAGAGTTCGTGCTGTGCGGGGGCTTGGTGTTGGGGTCCTGACCTTGACACAAGTCCAGTTCATGAACAGGGTGGGGAGGAGTTCATGGACCAAGAATTGGTTGCTTCAGCGTGACCAGTTCTGTCATATGCCTTTGCTCCGTGAGATCCGTGAGAATAATCCTGATGATTTCAGGAACTTTCTCAGGATGACGGACCCCGTATTTCACCGTTTGTTGGCTTCGCTGACCCCCTATATCAGCAGGCAGGATACCTGCATGAGGCAAGCCATCACTCCGGAGCAGAGGTTGGTCGCTACCTTGCGGTATTTGGCCACAGGGAGAAGCCTGCAGGACCTCAAGTTCTCGACAGGCATCTCCCCCCAGGCTCTGGGGATCATTATCCCAGAGACCTGTTCTGCCATCATCCAGGTCCTACAGAAGGAGTATATGAAGGTAAGATTTTTATCCTTTTATATCACATTTTATTGTATATAATGTTTGATAATATATTGTATTTCTTTCCTCATTCCCTAATTACCATGATTGTAATATGCTGTGAATGTCCCCTTTGTCCTCATGCATGCTGGATTTTTATGTCATTATTATTTTATGTCCTTCATACATATTTGCCCTTCAATAACCTCTCCAGCATGGTGTCTCCTGCCCTATATTCACCTCATGTAGTCACTTAACAATGTATTTTATCAGCTCCATAGTAGTGCTTTACCCCAAACACCCCCTAAAATGTTTGGAAATGTTATTTTTGATTTAAATTCAGGCAGAGGGTCAGAGGCTTTTTTTTGTGGTGTCCCCAAATTTTTTGTAACCCTCCGCCCCCCAACTGCTAAGTCAGCTGATCCCAGTTCTCTATCCTCAATCATCTATCTGCTGACTTTGCCAAACCCATACACACTATACCCACCTCTTTAGTGCTCAGATTTATGGATGAATTCCCCAAAGCATGTAGTGCAAGGGCCTGCCTGTATACTTTCCAATGGTACTGTTTAAAGTTCTTGTATCCTATTATGATCTTGATAGGTAATAGCAGAATGTCCAAATGTGCTCAAATGTGTACAATGTGTATTTATATCTTTGTATTATGACACTTCTTACCTGTCCAGTGGGCTGCCAATAGTGTAACTAAGGAGGGGCTGTTCCAAGTCATACCCATTATTTAGGCATTCATCTCTCAATGAAGTGAAGAGGGTTACCTGTCCAAGAGTTCCTCCCCCCTATAATGTTAGAAATGGCCCATGAGAGGGGGGGGGGGAATATGATAGGTGTACCTTATACTTTGTTGTTGTTAAATTCCCCTTAATAAATGCTATCTGGAGGTTGCCCCATAATGTTTGTGTCTAATCTGCTTGCCATGTTTCTGTGAAAAAATAGTAATGTTTATTGTTTTTTCCTCAACAGTTTCCTTCCACGCCACAGGAATGGCAGACTGTGGCCTCCCACTTTGCCCAGCGGTGGGACCTTCCTAACTGCGGAGGGGCAATTGATGGGAAACACGTCCTCATCGTCCCACCACCCAACTCGGGGTCGTACTATTATAATTACAAGGGGTTTAATAGTATAGTGATGTTGGCGGTGGTTTCGGCTAATTACGACTTCTTGTATGTGGACGTGGGGAAGAATGGCCGGATGTCCGATGGTGGAGTGATCGCCCAGACGGAGTTCTACAGGCGTCTCCAGAATGGCAGCTTGGACTTGCCACCTCCAGAGGACAATGTTGAAGGTCTCCCATTTGTGTTCTTTGCTGATGAAGCATTTGCGCTGGGGGACCACCTGATGCGGCCATTCCCGATGAGGACCCTCACCCCGGAACAGAGGGTTTTTAATTACCGGCTGGCCAGAGCCCGAAGAGTGGTGGAGAACACATTTGGAATCCTGGCCAGCCGGTTCCGATTATTTATGACACCCATCCATATGGCGGAGTATAAACTGAACCATATAATACTTGCCTGCTGTGTTCTCCATAATTTTCTACGAAAACATTCAGCCAACTATGCTGGCTCAGTTGGGCCTGAGGCCGGAATCCCAAATACTTCAACAATGACGGCACTTGAAAGCGGCCGTCCTGG
Source organism: Lithobates clamitans (assembly GCA_037952925.1). Classification (NCBI taxonomy): domain Eukaryota; kingdom Metazoa; phylum Chordata; class Amphibia; order Anura; family Ranidae; genus Lithobates; species Lithobates clamitans. Next base: position 7,108,474 of record JBBGZY010000171.1, on the reverse strand, counting down.
CTTGCCCTCCCTGAATGCCCGTGATGTCCGGTTACGATACCTGGAGTTCTTTGCGGGTAGGGGGGCTATCAATATGCCAGACAATATGTGACACCTTTTTCAAATAAAAAACAACCAAAAGAAATTCTTGGTGGACATTTACTGCTTGTGTTTGTTTTAGCTGACCCTGACAGAAATGTGTTGAGTGCAGAAAATGTCGTGATTGGGTAACCTTATAAAAAACAGTGTTGGCTGGTACTTCCTAAATGCAAAAACACATTTCACTACAAGTGCACTTGCAACTGCACTGAACCTGCACTTGTAGTGCAAAGAGGATTTGCCCTTAGGAAATAACCCCCATTTGTGCATAAAACAACAATTACATCACCCCAAAAGTGTTGTAGTGTTGAGACAATAATCCACACATTCTTGAGTAAGGCACTTTTTTATACCTGCACAATCACATGCGCATTTACCAAAGGTTTTTAAAACAAACCAACATGTTTGTTGCATAACAATGTTTGCAGTAGCATTATGAAAAATCAAAATATCCATTTCAGATAAAACAGGCCTGTGTAAAACCAACAAGAAAGCCAAAAAACTTGAACTTACAAAGTTCACATATGGTAAAACCTGAAGGCTATATCAGACATCAGTATTTAGGAACTGGGTTTGATATTCAGATGGGGGGAAATCACCCCTGGAAAAGCCAAATTTGGAAGATGCACACCAATTTACAAATGTCCACATGTGCTATCTGCCATCAGGGGGGATCAAGGGACGTGTTTTGGGGGAGCAAGCCCTTCCTTAACGCTACTTTATAATTGAGGAAGGGGTTGCCCCCCCAAAACACGTCCATTGATCTCCCGTGATGGCAGATAGCACATGTTGGCACACTGTGTACATCCTCCAAATTTGGCTTTTCTAAACATTGAAAAAAGTTTGGTACCATAAAACAGGTGATTTTGTGGGGTTTAAATTCGCCCCAAAACATCAATGATGTTATTATTTTTTTTAATAACATCAGTGATTTGTTGCTGGATGTTTTGCAATTGGAGATTACACCCCATGATCTCCCCTATCAGTATCTGGGCACTTTCAGATGTAAATAGTTCTGGATCCCTCACATCACGAACACCTAAAAAGAGATAAAGAACAAAAAAAAAGGTCTCAAAAATCTGCCACCATCCATCTCTTTTACCTGAGCCTGTGGTCGCAGACACTCACCTGTTGTGGTGCCAATCTCCACCACGTCTTCTTCCTCCTCCTGCTCTTCTTCTTGTGTTGGTATTTCCCCTTCTTCCAGAGGGGGGGGTCTCTGGTCTCCTGGGATGAGGGGTGTCCGAGTCTTTTCTCCCCTATGTAAAACAAAAATGGTATAATTAGCACACAGATATTTGATGGCAGAACGTGAAATAGGAAACATTGCTTGGAAGTGGGGTACAATTGTCTATTTTAGCCGAGTTCCAAGATGTATATTTTTTATTGCCCTTTGTCAAGCTGCAATACTTTACCTGTTTGGTACAAGCTTCACAGATGGAGACCCCCCTATAGTATACACTGGAGCACCAGTGTGCCCCCCCTAATAAAAATGGTGTTCTTGTGTCCCACACTATAGTGCTCCAGTGTCCAGATGTGAAAACAGCTGCTCAGTGTCCTCTCCTTACACACAATCTAGTTTGCATTTCATTCTAGTAACAAACCCATCTACACAAACAAATATTTGGCATCCAAGTAGGCCCCCAAAAATGTGTGAAAATGCATATGGCCTAAACAATGGTGTTCTAGAGGCCGAAAGAAAAATGTTTGATACGAACGAATAATGTGCCCATGAACATAAAGTTGACCTTTGGAAACGTTACAACTAATCAAAGCATATGGAGCAGAACGAACGTAATAAAGACAGAAAGAATAGGAACACAGCACAACTACTTACTTTTTTGCAGCACTCTCCGGATCTTTCGGTACTGCTCTGGCTCTCTCAACTTCAGGTCCGACCACCGCTTCCTGAGCTGATCTTTAGACCTTCGTACCCCGAAATTCCGCTCTAGACTCCGGACCACTTTACCAATGATTTTGGCCTTTCGGATGTTGGGGTGGGGGTAAGGCCCATATTTTCCGTCATAGTCGGACTTCCTCATGATGTCTACCATCTCCAACATCTCCCCAAACGACATATTTGTGGCCTTAAAACGTCTCCTTCTGGATCGGGATGTGCCTGGATCCGCCCTTTCCTCCTCCTCGTTGCTACAATTAGCCCGCACCTGCTGTATGTCTGCCATCATGCTCTTCCCCCACTGCGCTGAACGAAAAGGGGCGGGGAATACACTAGAAAGAACGTCAGGGGCGGGCAGAGTTACACGCATGCGCAGTGTATATAAAGCGTAACACGCGTGCGTATTACTTACGTTTGATCTGTGAACGGAGGAAGGAGCATTGAACGCGGCGATCGTAAGAACGAAGGTAAGAGACAAACTTGGGCCTATACTGCTTCTATAGATTGAGGCCTATATTGTAACAAGATTAGGAGAGTTTGGTGTGACATTAGGCTTTGTCTTGTGTTGTGTCTTGCAGTGAACATGGATATGGTACTGGAAGATCAGGACTTCATTTCAGTCTTCATTGATATGCTAAGGGAGCTGCCCTGTCTGTGGGAGATTAAACACCCCCATTACAAGAACCAAATAAAGAGGAAGGCAGCACTGGAGCAATTGTGTGAAATTGTGAAGCAGTTGATCCCCACGGCAGACATCACTTATTTAAAGATTTTCATTGGTGGCCTGAGGAGCACATATCTGAGGGAGCGCACTAAAGTCCTGGATTCACAGAGATCCGGAGCAGCAGGTGACATCTATGTCCCCAGGATGTTGTACTACGACAGGCTGCACTTTCTGGCAGGCCAGACTGAACCCAGGCCATCCCTCTCCAGTCTTCCTTCCACGCTTCCTTTTCCCCCGGCTGAGGCTTCTGACGCCCAACCTGGGCCTTCCAGGCCACATGTGGAGGAGCCCAGATTGAGCCAGGTATAGCATTCCTCTAAATATTTCTGCTTGTCCAATCAATGATGTTAACTAGATGTTAGTTGAGAGTACTAATTTATGATTGTGATTGATGATGCAAAAACTAAAACCATGTCCCTTTTTCATACACAGGGAAGTCTCAGCCAGAAGGTGGCTGATCTGCAGGTCCCTCCACCCCCCCTGGAAACAGAAAGTGGCAGGAGGAGGAGTACCCTAGAGGAGGCTGCTATCAGTTTTTTTTGTAGGGCTACAGAGGTCCTGGGAGCACCACACACCAGGCAGGAGAACCTTGCGGCATTCATTGCCTATAAAATGCAGAGGATGGAGGAGGGCCAAAAAGCCATGTGTGAGGCCCTCATATCAGAGGCTCTGGCGAAAGGTGTGAGGGGCCAACTTACACCTCACACACAGCTTTGGGATGGTCCTCCTCCTCCTCCTGCAGGTCCTACTCCTCCTCCAGGTCCTACTCCTCCTCCTGCCACATCTCCAACTGCACAGCCACAGCCCGGAAGGAAGTGTGAAAGGAAGACCAGACAGTGAGGACCCTGGATCCAGTCTGGTCGGCCAAAAGATGCAGCCTCTTGTGGTACCACAGCCTGGGGACACTGATGTCATCTGCTGCTATCCAAGTCTCTGTGAATCCCGGACCAGACTGCCCTCCCTTATATATGGACTCCTCAGGCCACCAATTTTGAGGCTTAAGAATTGATGTCTGCCGTGGGGGTCCCAGGCTTCACTAATTTCTCCTGTTGATCCAGTGTTGCCTTCCTCTTTGCTTGGTTCTGAGCCCTTAATAAAGGATTTTTGTTTTGAATTATACTCTCCTATGTGTTTTACTTCTTCAAAAATGATGGTTTGTTTGTGAGGATTCAGGTACATTTCTAATATACAATGTGAAATGAACAAGGGACACCAACAACAAAAAATCTCATGGAGATTAAATAATAAAAGATATCAATGGTGTTGGGGTAACTTGCCACACAAAACACACACAAAAATATTCTGGAGTAAAAATAAAAATAACATTGAACAAAGATCAGCCTTGGAAAAAATCCAAACATTAAAGAAAAAAAAAGGCTTAAAAACAAAAAAAAAAAAACATAAAAAATATAAAACTGTCAGATGTGACAACTAATAACAATATATTGAGGGAATCCCACAAAAAAAAAAACACAAAGAAAAGTTTGTGAGAAGTGTGTGTGAATATGAGCAGCAAAACTACTTAATTCTTGTCACATTATAAAGAAGAAGAGAGTGCGCTGTATTAAACCATTTTTTACATTGCAGCGTGACGAAAGTGCTGTATCCATTGCGAACGCTAAGTTTACCAGAACGAGCTGTCCCGTGTCGGAATTTCTTCTGAGCATGCGTGGCACTTTGTGCGTCGGAACAGGCCACACACGGTTGGAATTGACGCGATCGGATTTTGTTGTCGGAAAATTTTATCTCCTGCTGTCCAACTTTGTGTGTCGGAAAATCCGATGGAAAATGTCCGATGGAGCCCACACACGGTCGGAATTTCCGACAACACACTCCGATTGGACATTTTCCATCGGAAAATCCGACCGTGTGTACGGGGCATTAGAAATACTGTATGCAGATGGGATTCATACCAGATCAGATGCAGGGCAGAACTATCAGATGCAGGGCATACTGTAGGCCGAATAAACCACCAATCCAATTGTTTTGTTTTGTTTTTCACAGGAACAGAAATATAATGAAGAGTGAAGATACAGTAGTACTTGGAAGCAGACTGATTCCCAATTCTTGGTACACTTCCTGCAGTGAGCCAGCACAATTAACCATTGCATTCCACTGCATTCACACTCTGCATTAGATTTCTGGTCATTTGAAAAAACTAAAACAAATGGATTGGTGGTTTATTCGGCCTACAGGAGAATGCTCATACAGCTTCTTGAGGATTAACTGATATCTGCTATTTTTGCCACTGGGGCAAATGTGAAGATTTTAATCTTGGACATGATGAAGCAGTGGTTAGATGATTCCTTAACAACAAGTGGGGAATGAGGAGAAGCATCCTGATTTGGACACTATGGGGTTGATTTACTAAAACTGGAGAGTGCAAAATCTGGTGCAGCTGTGCATGGAAACCAATCAGCTTCCAGGTTTTTTTTTTAAAGCTTAATTGAACAAGCAGAGGTTAGAAGCTGATTGGCTACCATGCACAGCTGCACCAGATTTTGCACTCTCCAGTTTTAGTAAATCAACCCCTATTTGATCAAAATTTTTGGTAAGCCTTTGTCCAATTTGAGCACGGATGTTTGGGTGTCTTCTAGGGACATTGCACAGAAATTTGCAGAAAGGATTCTGATTTGGTTGTCACTTGGTTGGTTATCTTTGGTAAACCTTTGTCCTATTTGAGTCCAAGTGTTCAGATGCCTTAAAGAGACAGTACATGGAAATTTGGAGGAAGGTAAACCTCCTTCAAAACACTGTGTATGGTAAGTAGGTGAATATAGTGCAGGCCTTAGGGAAATAAACATGCTACACCATAATTTGTTTCTGTTTGGTTTGCATACTGATTCTGGGCAGAATTTATCATGGATGCTATGACATATAGGAAAATTAAGGAACATCTGATCAAATAAAGTTTGTGTAAAAATTCTATTCTTACCTGCATCTGATAGTGGGTCATAGTCGTCTGGTGAGAATCCCATCTGCATATTTCTAAGAATTGGAAGCGAGTTTGTGACACTTATATGTAATGCAATTTTGACCTATGCATGGTTGGTGGGTCAATATTTTTTACTGAGCGTTCTACCTGTACATCAGTTGAGAGCTATGTATGATTGATTTTTGTTAGTAGTTTATACATTTATTTATTTTTATTAACATTTGAGTTACTACACCATGAGATTTCTCTCCTCATACAATATCATACTGTGATTTAGCAGAGATGGAGAAGGTTGAATACATCTGAGGAGACAAATCCTTACATAGTTTATCTTGGTCCGGATCTATTGAAAAACGTTGTATGACTCACTGTATGAGGGGTCAATTAACTTTGGTAAAATCGAGGGATAAAGGTGGTAAAGGACTATATTGAGTTTGAAGATTTCAAGAAAACATAAGAATATAAGAATATAACAGACCGTCGGCCATCTTTGCTATTGGAAGAAGACCTCTCTTTGGCGTTCCTGATACATACTTTTGAATTTTGATGTGATATAAATGAATTTTTATTTATTAAACCTTTTTGCTTTGCAGTTTTGCTATGTGGAGTATTTTTTTTTCATGTACCCTACTACTTATCCTGACCTAATTTGGTTGAGTTGGATTACTGAGTAGTCTCTGTTAACAACCAATGAAGCTGAGTTCTAACCGTTTGTTATACTTCTGGGCTTTATATAAAGATTGTCCTCTTCCATGATGCCGGATTTTCCAACTTAATGAACGTTCACTGACCACTCTTATTGGGGGTCACAGCCTTGTAGGAGAGTGGATGGTGTCACCTTGGCTATCCTAGGAGTCTTTCTGCTTTCATCACTGCTTGTGGTACTGAAATGTTTGACTTTATATCAGTCATTTTTCTTTTGATAATTTAAGGACATTTTTGTCTGTTTATCTTTATAGTCACAATTTTTTTGGTTGGTTATACCATAATTTGTATTTATGTTCTGCTTTCTGTACATTTGCCTGTGCTAATGCACTTATTCCTGGTGGTTTCTCACACATATTAGTAAGGTAAGTTAGCACATTTTGTGGTTCTTAATTACCATCAATTCAATTCTCTTTGATTGCGTTGAGAATACCTTGTGGTTTGATAGCATATAATTTCAAAAGTTGAAAAAAATTGAAAAACCTGCTGACATCTGCATAGCTTTTATGTAGGCAATTATCCTGTCTGAGGATAATATGGGCTAGTTCCAATGGTTTCCACTCCTAAATGATTGTACAGCTCTTTTAGAAATGCAGAAGTGATGCACCTTGATCAGACAACACAGTATTAGCAAAGACCACTTTACTAAATATTTTAATTACTTCTTCTGCCATTCTCCTTGCAGTAATACTGCACAGAAGACTCACTTCTGGGTACCTAGAATAGTAGTCACATAAAACCAAAATATGTTTTTACCTTTGCTGCTTTTTTCTAAAGGACTCACAATATTCATTCCTGGGCAAATAATGGTGGATGGGTACCTACCATCGTAATGCAGCACAGGCCAGAAATTGGTAGAAGGGGACCAACTTCATCAAATGGAATAGGAGTTGCTGTAAAGTCAGTAGTTTTGACAAGCTTGCATTGAGACACAAACTATGGTGGTGGCTAGAAGACATTTTTTAATGCTCTAGCAGCTATGAAAAGACACTTTCCTGGTCAAGGATGCAGGTGGAGAAAGTGGGGATGATTTTAGAGACTTACTGCAGGGTTAAAGCTGAGGCGTGGTCCAACTAAGCATGGTCTCATGCAGACCCTTTCCCCTGCCTGATGTGCCATAAGGTAAGCCTCTCAATCCCTTGCGGTGATCTTGTGGGGGGTGGATGTAAAGAGAGAAATACAGAGGTGGAGGAGTGCAGGGCTAGGCAAAGGGGTAAGCAGAAGAGGTGGACACCTTGTACTCTTCAACAGAAAGGGGGTGTACCAGAAGAGCAAGCCATTCAATCTATGTTGCTGAAGTAGTTTATGGGCCTTTGACCTTTTAACTTTGCTGCTCAAGGACCTTGTTCCAACAGTGAGTGAAGGGGCCTTTTGCTGCCATCTGATATTATTGAGGTGCTGTTCTCAACAAGCTCTTTGGTGCATTGTCATGTGTTTCCTTATGCATGTGGTACCAAAATGGCTGATACACTGCAGGTAGATGCTGCAAATCATACAAAACATTTTGGTACCAGAGACCTACACTGCAGAGCTCTTTTAATTTTCTGCCTATTCGGGTGCTTGGGTCATGTCCTAAAGATAGACATTTCTACAAAACACATACCTAAAGTCTTTATTTTAAATATTTGAGGAATATTAGGGAATAGATGGGTTTGTTTCACCTTATTTTGACATTTTATTAAACTTTTGAGACAATGCAGTATGATAATAAGCAAACTATACTGTCAAATTGTTGTGCCACTGGCCAATTTGTATAAAGTTGGAGGTTGCATAAAAAAGGGGACCCTCTCCCTGCTGAATGTAATGTTTTTGCATTGATACATGTCCCCTCGGACAGTGCCCAGTGACCTGTGCCCTTTTTTGACAATTCCTTGCCTATTAGTCTTGAAAATGGCCAAAATTATTTTTCCAGATTTGACCCCCTAGACTTCAGTGGGGTTTGGATTTAAAGTGATTGTAAAAGATCACCTTGTAAAACAACACATTCAGTTTAAAGTTTAAATGAAAGGCAAAACATGTGTATATAGATCTAAAAAAAGATAATAAATTCCTTTTTTTCCTCTTTTTTATAAGTGATCACATTCCTCTGTTCTTTCTATTTTTAATTGCATAAGAGCTGGTGGGAAGATAAGCAACAGTACATTGAGCTTCTCAGTTCCCAGCACAGCTAGAGAACTGACCACACAGTTTGTTCTCCTGCTTAAGCCTCGTACACATGATCGGATTGTTCGACAAAAAAAACCCTAGAATTTTGTCCGAAGGGCGTTGGCCCAAACTTATCTTGCATATACATGGCCACACAATTGTTGGCCAACAATTACGAACATCGTGACGTACTAGACGTACTACGAGTCGATAAAAAGGATGCTCAATAGTCATGCGCCACCCTTTGGGCTCCTTCTGCTAATCTCGTGTTAGTAGAAGTTTGGTGAGTGTCGATTCGTGCTTTTCAGCTCGTGCTTGCCAGTTCGTCTCTGTTTTTCAGGTCGTGCTTACCAGTTAGTTTCTGTTTTTCAGTGCGTGTTTGTCAGGTCGTTTCTGATTTTCAGTGCGTGCTTGTCAGTTCGTTTCTGTTTTTCAGTGCTTGCTTGTCAGGTCGTTTATGATTTTCAGTGTGTGCTTGTCAGTTCGTTTCTGAACGGCCATTCATCTACTAGCCATATGGTGTTCTCGTCAGAGAGATCGTGCTATCATTGGGCTTGGAGTTATTGCTTTGACCCAAGTCCAGTCTAGGAAGGAGGAGTTCTTGGACCAAGAATTGGTTAATCGTGACCAATTTTGTCAAATGCCTTTGCTGCGGGAGCTCCAGGAGAATAATCCTGATGATTTCAGGAATTATCTCCGGATGACGGACCCCTGTTTTCACTGTCTATTGGCATTGCTGACCCCCTATATTAGTAAGTAGGACACATGCATGTGGCTTTCCATTACTCCCGAGCAAAGGCCCATAGCCACCTTGCGGTACTTGGCGATGGGGAGAAGTCTCCAGGACCTGAAGTTCATAACTGGGATCTCCCCTCAGGCTCTGGGACTCATTAGTCCTGAGACCTGTACTGCCATTATCCAAGTCCTGCTAAAGGACTATATTCAGGTAGGTTTTAGCCTTTACCATCACATTCTATGTATTTAATGTTTGCTAATGTATTGATTTCTTCATTCCATAATTACCATTATTGTAATATGCTCTGAATGTCCTTTTTGTCCTTATGCATGCTGTATGCTTTTAATGCTCCTTTTTTGTTCTTCATGCATATTTTCCTTCACTAATCTCCCCAGCATGCTATCCTGAGCCCATACACACCTAGCCTAGTAACTTAACAATGTATTTTGTCAGCTACTGTCAGGAGACTAGTAGACCAGACTGTGTGGACTGCACAGAGGAGACCAGAAACACATGTAAGTGAAATGGTGTTTATTAACAAGTGATAAGTAAAAGGAAAACAGTGCAAAACCCACACAACAACTCACTACAAACAACAATATATATATAAGTAAATGGAGATACCGTAATCGTAAACAAGCCAAGCCAAGGTCATACACAGGGAAGTCAGCAGATGGGTAAGGACGGGAAACTGAACAGGACAAGGAGAGGATGGAAGGATGGGGTTCAGGGCAGGGATACAAGGTAACCAGGAACAGAAGGGACAGGACTAGGAAGGCCTCAGGATGGGGATTGGATCAGATCAGGTCAGGACAAGGCAGATGCAGGCTCAAGGTCAAAATAACAGGCAGCAAGGTCAGAATGCAGGGAGAGAGATACCAAGGCAAGCCTATGAGGGCTTGCCGGGTATTTATAAGGCTGTGGTAATTGACCTCATGTCACAGCTGAGCGCAGTGTGAGCTGTTTGCTCCACACTGCCAGAGTGCACCCGCTGGTTGACACCGGTACTACGGCCCAAGGATGCAACAGTGCCACCAGCAGGAAAGACCTTTTACTGCAGGTCCTAGGTGTTGGAAGACACCTGCTGATGGACACTGGTACTGCGATCCAAGAGACCGATAGCGCCACCAATGGGTAAACCCTCTCATGACAGTACCCCCCCTAAAGGAGCGGCCTCCGGACGCTCCAACAAGGTGCATCTGTTCAAAGTTCATGGCCTCCAACCGAACAGATGAGGGCACATCAGGCCGGGCATCGGGTACATCAAACTGGACGGTGGGTACTGCTGGCATGTCAGAGTCATTGAGCTGGGCAGCAGACGACAGGAACCACTTGAGCTGGGCAGCAGACGACAGGAACCACCTGAGCTGGGCAGCAGACGACAGGAACCACCTGAGCTGGGCAGCAGACGACAGGAACCACTTGAGCTGGGCAGCAGACGACAGGAACCACTTGAGCTGGGCAGCAGGCGACAGGAACCACTTGAGCTGGGCAGCAGGCGACAGGAACCACTTGAGCTGGGCAGCAGGTGACAGGAACCACTTGAGCTGGGCAGCAGGTGACAGGAACCACTTGAGCTGGGCAGCAGACGACAGGAACCACTTGAGCTGGGCAGCAGACGACAGGAACCACTTGAGCTGGGCAGCAGACAACAGGAACCACTTGAGCTGGGCAGCAGACACAACAGTCTGGGAAGCTGGCACGTCAGTCTGGGAAGCTGGCACGTCAGTCTGGGAAGCTGGCACTAAGACATCAGGCTGGAAGGCAGGCACTGGGACAATAGACTGGGAAGCTGGCACATCAGACTGGGAAGCTGGCACATCAGACTGGGAAGCTGGCACATCAGACTGGGAAGCAAGCTTCGAGACATCAGGCTGGAGGGCAGGTACTGAGACAACAGACTGGGGAACTGGCACATCACACTGGAAGGCAGGCATCGAGGCATCAGGCTGGAAGGCAAACTTCGAGACATCAGACTGGGAAGCTGGCACATCAGACTGGGAAGCTGGCACATCAGACTGGGAAGCTGGCACATCAAACTGGGAAGCTGGCACATCCGTCTGGGAAGCTGGCACATCCGTCTGGGAAGCTGGCACATCCGTCTGGGAAGCTGGCACATCAGACTGAGAAGCTGGCACCTCAATCTGGGAAGCTGGCACATCAGACTGGTAGGTAGGCATCAAGACATCAGGCTGGAAGGCAAGCTGCAAGACATCAGGCTGGGAAGCTGGTACAGCAAACTGGGAAGCTGGCACATCAATCTGAGAAGCTGGCACATCAATCTGGGAAGCTGGCACATCAATCTGGGAAGCTGGCACATCAGACTGGGAAGCTGGCACATCAGACTGGGAAGCTGGCACATCAGACTGCAAGGCTGGCACATCAGACTGCAAGGCTGGCACATCAGACTGCAAAGCTGGAACATCAGACTGCAAAGCTGGAACATCAGACTGCAAAGCTGGAACATCAGACTGCAAAGCTGGAACATCAGGCTGCAAAGCTGGAACATCAGGCTGCAAAGCTGGAACATCAGGCTGCAAAGCTGGAACATCAGACTGCAAAGCTGGAACATCAGACTGCAAAGCTGGAACATCAGACTGCAAAGCTGGAACATCAGACTGCAAAGCTGGAACATCAGACTGCAAAGCTGGAACATCAGACTGGAAGGCTGGAACATCAGACTGGAAAGTTTGGACATCAGACTGGAAAGTTGGGACATCAGACTGGAAAGCTGGAACATCAGACTGGAAGGCTGGAACATCGGACTGGAAGGCTGGAACGTCAGACTGCAAAGCTGGAACGTCAGACTGGAAAGCTGGAACGTCAGACTGGAAAGCTGGAACATCAGACTGGAAAGTTGGAACCTCAGACTGGAGAGCGGGCACAGGCTGAAAAGCAGGCACCTGGACTTCAGGCTGGAAGGCCAGCTTCAAGACATCCGGCTGGAAGGCAGGGACATCGAGCTGGAAGGCAGGCATCGGGACAACAGACTGGGAGGCAGGCACATCAGACTGTAAAGTGGGAGCGGGTTGGGTTACTGGCAAGATGGTGTGGGTCGGGAAGAATTTTTTTTTCTTTTTTGGTTTAGCCCATGCAGTTTTGTATGTAGGTGCAGGGCTGTAAGAAAAGAAAGTAGCTGGGCAGAAGGAAGACCAAGGAACTGTAGCTAGAGAGGGGTTTTGTGGGACGGTTACAGGTGGAGGAGAAGAGACAGGTGAATTGAAGGCAGGATAGGTGCGACACTTGGAGACTGGGTGGTGATATTTGGTAGGGAGCTGATTAAACTGGGTTGTAGCTGAGGTTGCCATAGGTGACGGGGAGATAGATCTTTTGGAAGGCAGATGATTAATGGCAGGGCTGGAATATTGTGGCTTAGCTAAAGACAGGAGATCTGACCATGCCTGCAGCAAAGGTTGAACAAACGCTGATTCACACACAGCCTGACTAACCAAAGATTGTACTGAATAAATGCAATCGGATAACACCTGCTGGGAACAAGCGGAATAATGTTCATCAAAGGAAGCCGGATCATCCTCTAACAACCATACCAGGGATTCAACCTGGTCACAACTGAAAGGAGGGGAGAAATCGTCACTACCTTCGGGAATGCATGACAAGGCTGACTTTGTACATAATTGGATCAAAGGCTGAACATCCTCAAATAACGCATGACCTTGATCTACAAGTAAATGGGCTGTTTGTATCGTTTCCAGCAGTTGGTCTCGGGTCCAATCTTTAAGAGTCTGACAACAATATTCATTATCCTCTGCCGCCAGCAGAGAATAGACAATTTCATCAAAGTCCATTTTGCGCGCCCACCGTAACAGGACGGTTTCTCAGTGCAGCCACGTCTGGTCAGGGATGGCCTTGGTATACTGTCAGGAGACTAGTAGACCAGACTGTGTGGACTGCACAGAGGAGACCAGAAACACATGTAAGTGAAATGGTGTTTATTAACAAGTGATAAGTAAAAGGAAAACAGTGCAAAACCCACACAACAACCCACTACAAACAACAATATATATATAAGTAAATGGAGATACCGTAATCATAAACAAGCCAAGCCAAGGTTATACACAGGGAAGTCAGCAGATGGGTAAGGACGGGAAACTGAACAGGACAAGGAGAGGATGGAAGGATGGGGTTCAGGGCAGGGATACAAGGTAACCAGGAACAGAAGGGACAGGACTAGGAAGGCCTCAGGATGGGGATTGGATCAGATCAGGTCAGGACAAGGCAGATGCAGGCTCAAGGTCAAAATAACAGGCAGCAAGGTCAGAATGCAGGGAGAGAGATACCAAGGCAAGCCTATGAGGGCTTGCCGGGTATTTATAAGGCTGTGGTAATTGACCTCATGTCACAGCTGAGCGCAGTGTGAGCTGTTTGCTCCACACTGCCAGAGTGCACCCGCTGGTTGACACCGGTACTACGGCCCAAGGATGCAACAGTGCCACCAGCAGGAAAGACCTTTTACTGCAGGTCCTAGGTGTTGGAAGACACCTGCTGATGGACACTGGTACTGCGATCCAAGAGACCGATAGCACCACCAATGGGTAAACCCTCTCATGACAGCTACATTGTTGTGCTTACCCTAAACACCCCCTAAAATGTGTACATATGTTATTGTTGTCCTCAAATTCAGGCAGAGTGCAAGAGGCCAGAGTGGGGCACAAACTCATTTGGAACCCCCCCTCCAAAAAGTCAGCCGATACCAATACTCTATCTGCTGACTTTGCAAAACCCATACACACTATACCTATTTGTGGTCATATTTCTGGATGAATTCACCAAAGCATGTAGTGCAAGGGCCTGCCTGAATTCCTTCAAATGGTACTGTTGAAAGTTTTTGTCTCCTATTATCTTGATAGGTATGAATGGGCCACCAGAGGGGGTGAGGAATCTGATAAGTTGACCTTATACCGTTGTCTCTAAATGCTCATTTAAATAAATGTTATACTTATGTTGGCCGAGAATGTTTGTGTCAAATCTACTTGCAAAGTTATGTGCAAAAGTAGTACATTTTTTTTATTGTTTGACTCCACAGTTTCCTTCCAACTCACAGCAATGGTAGGCTATTGCAGCCCAGTTCCACCATCAGTGGGATTTTCCCAACTGTGGTGGGGCTATTGATGGGAAGCATGTCCGTATTGTCCCACCACCCAACTCGGGCTCGTATTATTATAACTATAAGGGCTTTTGCAACATAGACATGCTAGTGGTAGTATCTGCCAACAACGAGTTCCTGTACCTGGATGTTGGGAAGAACAGCAGCAACTCGGACGGAGGAGTGATTGCACAGACTGAATTCTACCGTCGGCTACAGAATAGCAAAATACATTTGCCACCTCCTGAGGAGAATGTCGAGGGCCTCAATTTTGTCTTTGTGGCAGATGAGGCCTTTGCTCTGGTGGAACATCTTATGATGCCATTTCCTATGAGGAACCTCACGCCAGAGCAGAGGATCTACAATTACAGGCTCTCTCATGCCAGAAGGGTTGTGCGTGGAAAATGCCTTTGGCATACTATCCAGTTGGTTAAGGCTGTTTCTAACGTCAATTAACCTGGCCGAATACAAGATCAACAATGTCGTGTTGTGCTGCTGCATACTGCACAATTACTTACGGAGGAATGCAAGCAGCTACCTTGCCTCACTTCAAAGTGAGGTTGACTTTTCAGTGTCAGGCCCAGCTGATCCTGGTGTGATGATGGCTCTGGAAAGTGGCTGTGCTGGGTTGCCCTCCCAAACTGCCTGAGATGTCCAGCAAAAATATCTGGACTACTTTGTGGGTAGAGGGGCAGGGGCTTTGCAGCAAAATGTTGCTGATCAGGAATAAATCTTTGATTTGATGCTAAACTCCTATTTCATTTGAACTACTGTTTGTGTTTCTTATCTGTCTCCTAGGTTCTCAAATGGCCTTCATTTTGGCCATTTTATAGAATAGTGCAAACGCACCTTATTTGCTCCATGAGGTGACAATCTCTTTTTCAGCTAACTATTATGTTGTGCTGTGGGTCTGCTACATACACACACAATGTTATTGTTGTTAATGTATCTAATACACATGTGCACACTGAAATATTTTGTTTTGGAATTTCGTTTTCGTCCTAAAAATACATTTATTTAGTTACTCCCGAAATTCGTTTTTATTTATTTCGTTTTTCGTTAAAAATTGCATTCGTCTGAAAATCCAAATTAAGGTCCAATCTGTCATTGAAGGCTTATGGTGTCTGTCGAATGTTCAAAGAAAATTCGACGGAGCAGCTAAACTGTACGACACCGTATAGTTTACCTGCTCCGTCAAATCTTCTTAGAACTTTCAACAGACACCATAAGCCAAAGTACGTGTGTATTTAGTTCTAGCTATTTTACTGCTCCTCCTCTTTGGTTACAATCAGCCAATAACATTCATCATCATCATTATTTTTATTTATCTTTTCTCCCCTACGTCAAATCTTTTCTCTCTATGTAGAATAATCTTGGACTAATAGAGTTAAAGTTAGGCACATTCGACCACAGGTTTGATGGACACAGATTGTTATTGTCATCATCATGTCAAATCTCCTATCTATATCGAACTGTTGTAGCAACGAAAATGAAAATAAAGCATTTGTTTATGTCGGATCTTTTGTTTTTCGGATTCTGCACTTTCGTCATCGTTTGTTAAAACGATAACGAAAATACCTGAAATTCAGACGAAAATGCATTTGGACGAAAATGAATGCACATGTCTAGTATCTAATGCATTAATGTTAAAAATATTCGGCCTTTTCAAATCCTTTAATTTGTTTGAGGTCCTAAAATTGCCTAACTTTGCCACATTTTAAAGCACATTGTCACTGTAATTACACCAGCTTAACAAATACACTGGTATTGAGCATTGAAGTAAGAAGCCACACATTGTTTAGTATAAAACATTTTACTCCAAGCACATTCACATGTGCGTTTTAAAAGGTTTTTAAACAAACCAACATCTTGGTGTATAACATGTATGTTTGCCAATATTTTGCCTTTTTTGGGGCTAAACAGGCATGTTTAAAAACATAAGATACACATCCCCAACTCAGGAACTTACAAAGTTCGACTAAAGTGAAGGCCATATGAGACATTAGTATCCCAAAACTGTGTTGATGTTGCCTACCTAAGATGATGTGATCTCACCCCTCTAAAAGCCAAAATTTGAAGTCACGTACATGTAGAGGCATAACTGTTAAATGTCCCTTATGATTCCCTGCCTAAAATGTGTGTAGGTACAAACAGGTTATTTTCTAAAGCCCCAAAACACACAGCATGTCAACATGTGCTATCTCCCATCACGATATATCAATGTACTCGTTTTGGGGGTGCAACCCCTTCCTCAAAACTAAAGTAGATGAGAGGAAGGGGTTGCACCCCCGAAACACGTCCATTGATACCCCATGATGGAAGCTGAAGAAGATGGAAGTGAATATGAAAGTGCACCTGCAGCGCACTTGTAGTGCAAAGTGGATTTGCCTTTCATAAATATCCCCCAGTGTGTCAACATGTGCTAGCTTCCATCATGGGGTATCAATGGACGTGTTTTGGGGGTGCAACTCCTTCCTCTCACCTACTTTAGTTTTGAGGAAGGGGTTGCACCCCCAAAACGCGTACATTGATATCCTGTGATGGGAGATAGCACATGTTGACACACTGTGTGTTTTGGGGCTTTAGCAAACTAGATATAGGGAAAGACACACATTTTAGGCATGAGATCATGAGGGAAATCCAAATTTTGTGGCCCAATTTGTGTGCATCTTCAATTTTTGGCCTTTGCGATTCTTAAAAACACATAAAGATTACGATGAAAACATTACTTAGGGCATTGTTTCACAACTCTCCCTCTCCAGATGCATTCTGAGGTCATGTTTTCTATACTTTTTGCTTTTGGCACAGGTGATGATGTCATTTTTTGAGGTTAGTAATTCACACAGTCATTTTTATCCTGCGGAAAATAAAGAAAACAGGACCTGGTGGTGCACCTAGAGAAGTGGAGTGGCTAAACACTGACCTCAGACACTATAAAGCCTAGGTTCACATTGGAGTGATTTGTCATGCGATTTGATAGATAAAATCACATGACAAGTCTCAGTCTATTAGAGGCAATGGCACTGTTCCAATCAGTGCGACACTGATTTAGCGGCATCACAACAATTTGCAAAAGTAGTTCCTGCACCACTTTTTCCAATTTCAGGTGCAACTTCAATAGAGATCTGCGCATGAAGCCACACAAATGTCTATCAAGTAGCACCTGAAATTGCACTGACCTTGCTACTTTGAAATCGCGCTACTTCAAGTGAAGTAGTGAGATTTCAAAGTAGCATCAATGTGAACCAGGGCTTAAAAGTAATAAAACCATGGGAAATCTTAAAACTGCAAACACGAGCTAAAAAGTGGAAGAAAACTTCAGGCCAGATGAACTTAAAATTTGGAAAGCATGTCGACATAATCGTGTATTCTTCTCTGTAAAGCAGTGGCAGACTCCTTTTATTTTCTCTAGATCAATCAAAGCCTGCATCATATCTGCATTCATATGGCCAATTGTGCATCTTGGAAGTTCATGTCCTTGTAAGAAGAGAAAAAAGTTTAAGGGAATGATGGTCAAGTGGCTGAGGCCCTACATAGTGAATTATGGTCAAATTACTAGTCAAATTGGGGAAATACTTACCTACCTAGTCTATTGTTGCATGCAACCTTCTTGCCCTTCAGACACCTACACTACTAGCAATGCACACACTACAACTACTCTGTAATCTTTGCCCTGGTGCCTGGTTCTACAAAACTCTGGTACCTAGCAACACTGCTAGCTCCTTCCACCTGTTCCTTCTCCATGCTAATGTTAAGGCACTACATACTTTGCTAATGTGTGGAGTGGGTGTTTGTTTTGGACATCTAAACATTTGACATGTATACACATTTGAAGACAGATTTAAAGAATACTTACTTGCGCAAACAAGAGGCTCACAAATAGTTTCTTCCACTTCTGGGTCTCTGTGGCCCTCTGTTTGACTTGTGTCAGGGGATGTTACATCCACAATAGGAAGGTCTGTGGTGGGTCCAGGTGTCATATCCCATGTCTCCAAACCAACATCCTGGTTCAGCTTTACGCACTCACTTTTCTCTAAAAAGGAATAATACAACATTCATTAATCCCCCCCAAGTCACATATGTTTCTAGCATCCATTTTGCTGCATTAGCTGACCAACCTTGCACTGGGGACAATGTTTGCTCATGACTAGTGGACTACACCATGCTGCACTGTTTTTTTTCCCCTTAAAAATGCATTGAAAAGGGAAGGTGATGTCATTTTACTAAGGAGAAACACTGGACAAGTGCCAACATTGAAAAACTCATGCAGTTGCCCTCCACCCCTCTTGTCTCCTATGGGATAGGGGATATATGAGGCTCATTCTAGCAGCCATGACTCTGTGTGACTGTGATCCCCAGGGCCTCTCCTCTACCAATGTCTACTCTGGCAAGGCTGCATTAATGGGCACTGATTAGACAGGCAGCAACCAGAAAGTGTTCTTTACCCCTTAAGTTCCGCCCTAAGTCCAGGGCCTTTGGCACACCTAGAATCACCCCTGTCAGTGGCTAAATGAGTGTGTTTGAAGTTGTCAATTACGATTTTGGGGGGAAGATGGCCTTGTTGTCTCCCCTGTTGGGGCCTGGGCGAGGGTAGCCTCCCTTTGTCCCCTCTGGTGGCTTGTCTGTAGTCTCCTTTTTTGTGCTTCCCTGTTGAAAAAAGAGTAAAAAAAATATTTTTTACACAAAAAATGGCAAAAAAAAAAAATGTAAATGTTCATATCTGCTGTATATTTAACTTCATGTTAAAGAATAAAATTCAGACAAAGAGTAGAGAAAGCATTATCTAGAATTTTAAAAACCTTCTTGGAGAAAGCACATATACAGACAGCTAATTTTCACATATACATATTGTTTAGATACAAATATTGCTTACTTTTTTGATTATGTGACGTATGCACTCCATCTGCTCTTGCCCGCGATGCTTTAAATCTGACCATCGCTTTCGGATTTGGTCCTTCAATCGTTTGACCGAAAATTCGACCTCCAAAATGGTAGGGACCTTCTCCAAAATGAGGTCCTTTCAGCTGTTGGGCCTTTCAAAGTTGCTCAGCTTGCAGCCGTAGTCGTGCTTCTCAAGGATGCACATCATCTCCACCATCACAGCCTTCCTCATGGGGGTGGCTTTGTGCTAAGCTCCAGCACCACTGAACTGCCTCGAATTTCTGAGTCTGCCATGCTGTCACACTCTCGAATCTTCCGCCGTGTGTGTCACATGCAGAAGAGATATGTTCACGCCCCAGCATCATGACGCACTGAGAGCGGAGTTTCAGGCATGCGCAGTGTATATAAAGCCATAACGCACGGTCGATGTAACGGCAGTAGGAACGATCTAGGAGTGGAGGATGAAAGATCGACATAGCCAAAAGGATACATAAAACGAAGGTACAATTGTAAATTGGGGCATCAGTGGTTAGTGGCCTATACTGCTTAGATTGAGGCCTATATTGGGACCAGATTATTTATGAGTTAAGCCTGACATTAGGGTTTGTCTTGTGTTCTGTCTTGCAGGCATCTGCTAATTTATTAATTCACAATGGTGGATAAATTCACAGCGTCAGACTTTTTGCCAGAATTTAAAAAGCAGTACCGGAGATGCCGTGTCTATGGAAAGTCAAGAGTAGGGATTACTCAAATAAAATCAAGAGGTTGGAATTGGTGAAGCCTCTGTACCCCACGGCAGACATCAATTATTTGAATGCCAAAATTGGTAGCCTGTGTAGTACATATAATAGGGAGCGCAAGAAGGTCATGGAATCCCAGAGATTGGGAGCATCAGCAGATGACATATATGTCCCCAAGCTGTGGTACTACAACAGCCTGCATTTTTTGTCTGACCAAAGCGAACCACGCCCATCACTCTCAATGCTTCCTTCCACATTGGCTGAGGCCACAGGTCCTGAGGTCCACCCTGGTCCTTCTACACAAGAAGAAGATGTGGATGAGCCCAGCTTGACCCAGGCATAGCATTGTTGAACTTATTTGTAAACAAAAATAGAATGATGTTAACTAGACGTTATTGATCCCAAATTTCTGCCTTAACAAAGTGGTTTACGTATCAATAGACAGTAGTGGCCAAAAATGATTGGGACAAGAATGAAAAATGCTGGGGTCAGAATGATAGTCTTTTCTATTTGTCAACATTCAATTTGCAACAGTCATGAACTCAAAATTGTGTGTGATTGATGACCAAAAAAAACCACAAATATGTCCCATTTTCATACACAGGAAAGTCTCAGTCAGGACGAGCCCGTGCCCAGCAGCCAGACAGAGTCACAGATTGCTCCCCTACGCCCTCCTACTAAAAGGACCAGGAAGACCAGGAACCTGGATGAGGCCACGGCTGACTTCCTCAGACATGCAACAATGGCAATCAGTATGGCCCCGGATGCACAGGAGGCATTTGGCTGTATGACAGGCAATAAGCTGAGGGATATAGAGGAGGACCAACGGAGTATGTGTGAAGAGCTAATCCTGAAGCTCCTCAACAAGGGGAGGAGGGGCCAAATTACACCTAAAACACACATCTGTGATTTAAATGACAATCCTCCACCACCTCCACAGACACCACAGTCACACCACCACAGCAGCATGGCGGACCGTGGCAAATACAGCCCCAACACCCCCAACAAGCCCACTGGGCTGGAGATTTCCACCCCTACAATTTCTAATTTTCTTTTTGTTTATTTTTTAAATTATGATTTGAGTTGTTCTACTTTTTTTGTGCAGAGAACGTATTTTTTATTTAATTTAGTTTATTTGATTTGTTAAAGAATGCACAAGAAAAAAATGGCCTCAGCTGATATGTAAGGAAGCGTTGAGAGCGATAGCCTGGATTCGGTCTGGTCTGGCAAAAAAATGCAGGCTGTGGTAAGACCACAGCCTGGGGACATATATGTCATCTGCTACTGCTCCTGATCTCTCAGAGTCCAGGACCGTATTGTGCTCCCTATTAAATGGACTCCACAGGTTCCCAATTTTGCGCTTCACATAAATGATGTCTGCCCTGGGGAACAAAGGGGGTACTTGGCTCTGTGTTTTACTTAAAAAAGGACAGTTTGTTTGTGAGTAGGCAGGTACATTTCAAAAATACAATGTCAAATTAACAAGGGACACCAATATAGTTGTATCTTTGAGCTTAAAAACTACAAGATAATAATGGTGTTGTGGTAACTTGACCCAAAATAAAAAAATAAAAAATATATATTATTCTGGATAGCACTAGAAAAAAAAAAGCCATTTGAAATACGTTTGGCAGAACTCTGTCAATATCACCAACAAAGCAGCCTCATTATTATTCCATTATAAAGAAGAAGAGAATGTGTGCTGCATTGAGAGATTTCATAATTTTCCGCATCACGAATGTGAGTTTTCCATTACGAACGCTAGTTTTTCAAGACCGACCGCTTCAGCTCGTCCTTGCTTCTGAGCATGCATGTTTGTACTTTGGACTTTTTTCCGATGGACTTGTGTACACACGCTCGGAAAATCCAACAACACACACTTGTCCGTGGAAAATTTTAAAACCTGCTAGCCAACATTTGTCCACGGAAAATCTGACAATTGTCCGATTGAGCATACACATGGTCGGATTTTCCGCCAACAGCCTGTCATCACACATTTCCCATCAGAAAATCCAATTGTGTGTATGAGTCTTTAGTGTGACCAGGTAAGGTTCAGGATCCCATGCCATTTTTTTTATTTTGGCATAGGGTTTCCCTTAAAATCTATACTAGACTTGAAGGGGACCCCACAGTGTTTTTTTTCTTTATTTTTTCAATACCTGGGTGGCGGCAACTGTAATGGCGAATCACCCGTTTTTGTTTTTTTTCTTTAGAAATGTCATTTTTGCTGTAGCATGTTTTATGCATGCTATGGATGCGCTGCTTTACAGGCACATTAAGGGGACCCCCAGGCACTATATTTAAAGGAACTTTTCATTTTTATTGTTGTACTTTAAGCATAATTAAAATCACTGCTCCTAAAAAAAAGATATTTTTTTTTATTGATACATGTCTCTCAGGGCAGTACCCAGACCCCCATACCCCTTTTATGGCCAAGTACTTGCAAATAAGCCTTCAAAATGGGCACTTTTGATTTTTCCTTTTCGGCTCCCATAGACTTCAATGGGGTTCCCTGTTCGGGTTAGAACATTTCTCCTGTTCGGGAGTTCTGCTGCAAACCAAACAGGGGGGTGTCCGGCCCATCCCTACTCTTACAATGAACAATGCTGATGTTATAAAATGAAAAATGTGTGCCATAGGAATGAATGGGAAAAAAGTCTGCAAACAAAGCCTGCAATTACCTATAAGTATGTGTTTGTAGATTGGAATTAATAAACATTTCTAATGATGTTATTTGCAATTTTTAAAGTAAGGGTGAAATTCCTCCTTAACTACTTGACTACCAACCTATAACAGTGGGCCCATCAATTAGGGGCGCATGGGCGCCGCCCCCCCCATCCATGCATCTGGCCCCCTAATCTACACGCAGGGTGCCAGACACATGGATTCCATTGGAGGGGGGTGTTTTTTTTTTTTAAGCACGAGATTAGAGCCAGAGGCTTTATTAGGCTTCAAAAAAGGGTGGGCTCGGGACGCAGAGCACTGCACTCTGGGTTCACCCAGTTGTGTTACAATAGCTAATGAATATTCGCTATTTTCACACTGATCCTCCTCCTGGGCAATCAGGAAGCAGGTCCTGAGACCCGTCACTTGATTGGCCAAAAGGACAGGCGATCCTATTAGACCGCACAGGAGGAAGAGAGGGGAGACGCATGATGGAAGCTGCCGTGGTGCAGAGGAGGAGGAGATGCCACCCTTCACCCATAGGAGAGCTGCCCGTCCTCAACCTAGATGGGTTAAGTGCGGAGCTGGATGACCGACCGACCGCGAGACCCCCCTGGGGGGTGGTGACCTGACTGACCAATAGCGGGGGGGGTTGTTTGCCACCCCCTCAAAAAAAAACACCAGCCACCACTAACCTATAATATCCCTTTGTTACCAGGGTAAATAATGAGCCTCCAACATCTAAAGAAGTACCCAGATAAAATAGGTGTTAAACAAAAGAAAAATGAACCACATAATTATTTATTTCTGAAGATTGTTGAATTATATTGACAAAACACATAACTTATTTAAAGCGGGGGTCCACCTATCTATCGTTTTTTTTTTTGGAGTTCATTCACAAACTTTTCTTCTCATGATTATCTACTCACATGTTCTGTGTAATAAGTCCGCCTGTGTCCGATTTCGTTGTAAAGAATAACTTATAAAATTCACTGAAGGTGGTTTCCATCTTCATTGTGGGCATTTGAAGCCCACAAGCATGTATTTCCTGGATGCGGTGAATGCTGTGCTCCCAGCATTCACCGAGATGTTGTGATGACGCTGTTGCACAATGCATGCACTCCCAGGGGACTGTGAGAGGTCTGGGAGAGGCTAGAAACACGCCTACTCCCATGGGAGGAAAACCAGGAAGTGCTACGAAGATTAGAAAAAAAAAGGTAATTACGGCGATTTAAATTTTTTTACACAGCATGTCAGCATCTAGGCAAGGAAGAGAATGCATAGAGATAATGTTCAAAATTTGGGTGGAACCCCGCTTTAATTTCTGTCTTAAAAAAAAATGCACCTTCAAGAGTTAACAAAGGCATTCATGTGCTAGTCTCAGAACTGCATGTCTGCAGTAACCACCTGTTTTGATTTATAATAAGGAATAATTTGCTCCAGCAGTGGCATATGCAAGACAACGTACATGTTTATTAAATGTCCGTATTGGTAAAATGGGAGTATGGAAAAGAAACAAAATGGAAAAAAGAAAAAGACAAATACATACATTCTCTCTTGCAGAGCTTTGATATACATCACCATAGCAACAGTGTTTCTCCAAGACTGGAAATTCCGCCAAAACATCTTGATGTCTACACATTTTGTGTGATGATGATAAAGGTAATTTTTTGTATCCACTTAAACAGTTTGGCCGTTAAGAACACCTAAAAAGATGCAAAGAAAGTGAGAGGAACTAAACTCAAAGCAGCTGGAAACATGTGCTCTAGATTGATACCTTATTTCTCTGTAAGCGACTCCAGCTTTCCCCAGTTGACGGGGATTATACTACAATGTGCAGCTTTGCTGAGAATTGCTACAAATGGTGCAGTGAAAAAATAGAAAATATACTGGAATAAAAGTGGTGATGAAATAGCAAATCTTCAATGCCAACAAAATAACATTGCCTGATGTAATTAAAATAATTAAGGCACTTCTAATAATGTATTAGGATTTAACAAGTAGATAATCAAATCAGCTAAATTGTGCTGTTTTAAATAATACTATCTATTATTTATGTATTATCTATTTTATACTTGTGCAAATATGCTTCTTTGTTATGCCGTTCATGAGGAAATGTCATTGATGCCCAGGCCAAATTTAGTAGCATCAGCATGTGATGTTTATTAACTTGACAATAACTTCATAACTACCGTAATTTTTATACCTAAATATTATAAAATATTATATTTAAGAACATCTAATGTTTTTATTTGCTGCAATGTATAAACAAAAAAATCTTCTCTGTTTTTATTATATAGACTGACAAATGCACAGAAATATTTTTTCCCAATTTCAATTAACTTCTTATCATTAAACCACCTCTAGACCTAACACTTTCACCCCCTTCCTGTCCAGACTATTTTTTTAACTTCCAGTGCTCTCACATTTTAAATGACAATTACTCAGTCATACAAAACTATGGCCAATTTTTTTTTTTCATTTTTTTTGAGACAGATAAAGCTTTCTTTGGTGTCATTCAATCACCACTGGGTTTTTTTTTTTGCTATATAAAATCCTAAACATGTAAAAAAAACACAAGTTTAGCTTCTGTTATGGAATTTTGCAAATAAAAATAAATCTTTCTTCATAAATATAGGCCAAAATGTATTAAGCTACATTTATTTGGTAAAAACAATCCAGGTCAGTGTATATTATTTAGTCTGTGTGAAAGTGAAATTTTGAAAATTTATTAATCATGATGTAATGACTGCCTATCTCAGTTACTGAGGCCCTAAAATGCAAGGACATTACAAATACCCCTAAGTGACCCCTTTTGGAAATTAGACAGTCCAAGATATTTAGTAAGTGGCATTGTGAGTTTTTTGAAGTTGTAATATTTTAGTCACATTTTTTGTTAAATAAATTAAATGAAATATTTTTTTTCACAAGTTGTCATTTTTAACAAGTAATTGCTCACACACAGCAAAGGGCAAACTTATAATTACACCCCAAGATACTTTCTGCTATGCCTTCCGTGTATAGGGGAAACCCCATGTGTGAGACTTTTTCACAGCCTACTATAGATGCATAAAGGCAGCCAAAATCCAAAAAGCACCTTTGGGCTTTCACGCAGCATAATTTACACATAAATTTCAAATCCAATTTCCTGACTACCTATCACATTTAGGAGGCCCTAGAGCACTGATGGCAAACCTCAGCACCACAGATGTTTTGGAACTACATTTCCCATGATGCTCAACTACACTGAAGAGTGCATGAGCATCATGGGAAATGTAGTTCCAAAACATCTGGGGTGCCAAGGTTCGCCATCACTGCCCTAGAGCACAAATACAATGGAAACACCCACAAAATGACCTCATTTTGCAAAGCAAACACCCAAGGTATTTTCTGAATGGCATAATAAGTCTTTTGAAAATGTAATTTTTTGCCACAAGTTTTTGGAAAATGTAGGAAAGAAAATGTATTTATTTTTTACACAAAGTTGTCAATTAATACGATATTTCTAACACACATCATAGACATACTTATAATTACACCCCATAACACATTCTGCTACTCCTCCTGAGTAGGGATGAGCCCGATGTTCGAGTCGAACGTAAGTTCGACTCGAACATCGGGTGTTTGCCTGTTCGCCGAATAGCGAACAATTTGGGGTGTTCGTGGCAAATTCGAAAGATGAACACCATAGAGGTCACCCAGCAACGTCATTGTGTGGCCCCACCCTCAGTTATAAAAGAGCTGTCACCTGGGAGGCCGGTCATTACGGCAGGTGCCTCCCATGGAGGCAGATCGGTGGCGGTGTGAGGGAGGGTTTTTCGGTCTGTCGGAGCGAGAGTAGAAGATGAATGGACTTTGTGAGACACTTTTATTTTTTTATTTTTTAATAAAGGACTTGTCCCAAGCCATGTATTGTCATTTTTACCATTTTCACACTTTTTTTGTGAAAATGGTACAAATGGTATTTGTACATTTGCCTGGTACGGTTCATACCTGAGGGTCTGGTATGGATTTTGAAGGGGGCCCCAACGCCATTTTTTTTATTTTGGCATGGGGTTTCCCTTAATATCCATACCAGACCTGAAGGGCCTGGTATGGTATTTGGGGGGACCCCCACACAATTTTTTTTTTTAATTTTGGTTCGGGGTTCCCCTTAATATTCATACCAGACCCAAAGGGCCTGGTAATGGACTGTGGGGGAATCCCATGCCGTTTTTTTCAATGACTTTTATGTGTATTGCCAGGACCGACAATTCATTAAAGCCGCGAGTACTTTTAAATGACTTTTTTTCCTTTAGAAATGTCATTTTGCTCTCGGACTGTTCTAAACACGGGAAACATGCGCCACTTTACAGGCATACTATAGACACCCCCCAGGTACGAAATTTAAAGGAATATTTCACTTTTATTGTTTCACTTTAAGCATTATTAAAATCACTGCTCCCAAAAAAAGTCAATTTTTAAAACTTTTTTATGCATTGATACATGTCCCCTGGGGCAGGACCCGGGTCCCCAAACACTTTTTTTGACAATAACTTGCATATAAGCCTTTAAAATTAGCACTTTTGATTATTCATGTTCGTGTCTCATAGACTTTAATGGTGTTCGCGTGTTCGAACAAATTTTTTGCCTGTTCGCATGTTCTGCTGCCAACTGAACCAGGGAGTGTTCGGCTCATCCCTACTCCTGAGTATGGGGATGCCACCTGTGTGAGACTTTTTCACAGACTAGCCACATGGAGGGGCTCAAAATCCAGGAAGTATCTTAAGGCATTCTAGGGGCATCAATTATACATGGAATTTCCTGTAAAAGCGCGGCCAATTAGATTTCCAGTTCGGAACTTACTCTTAGTTTAAGATAAACTCTGCTAGGCTGTTACACGTTATTGCACTTTGCTCTTGTTTAAGACCCCTTTCACACTGTGCCACCACCGGCGTCAGCGGTAAAGCAACGCTATTTTTAGCACCACTTTACCGCCGCTATTCGGCCGCTAGCGGGGCAGTTTTTTAACCCCCTGCTAGCGGCCAAAAAGGGGTTAAATCCGCCCGCAAAACGTCACCGGAGCGGCATTGATTTCAATGGGGAGCATGGTGGAGGAGTGGTGAGTTCACCACTCCTTCACCGCTCCAAAGAAGCTGTTGGCAGGACTTTTTCTGACACCCTGCCAGCGCACCGCTCCAGTCTGAAAGCCCTTGGAGTGAATGGAGCAGCTGTTTTAGGGCGGTTTGCAGGCGCTATTTTTAACGCTATAGCACCTGCAAAATGCTCTAGTGTGAAAGGGGTCTAACAGTTTGGAAAATTTGAACTACAAATAGGATTTATTGATCAGCAACAACTAACAGTAAAAGACGGTATTTTCGCAAGGAGTCCAGAAGAAAGGAGAGTTAATTATGTATGGTGGGATCAACATACTGCATCTGTATTGTAACCGTTATTATGCCATTTACCAGAAGTGGGTTTATCCAAAAGCTCTTCAAGCTCTCTAATATTTGGTGACAGGTGAAAGCAAGTAGCAGTAGTAGGGGGGATAAGTAAGCCCTTACTTTGATTTGAATATATAATGTATGGGGTTCACTTTAAATTAGAAAGTCTTTTCTCATAAAAGACGTATTTTTAGTTCAAGTTGTTCTTTTTTGGCTTTTTCTTTAGAGATGCAGCACAAAGTTGTATGTGTACAGCAGCATGTAAATATAATTGGTGAGTCACCTGTGAACTGCTGTATCCAAGGCCTTTGGGGGGAAGCACAAGGCAACAACTGTTTTATAAAAAAAGTTAAATTTGAATTTCTACAAATTGAAATAGTAACTAATTTAGCTACCTACTAGACACGAGCAAGTCCATCTGACAATTTCAAGATTCCAATTAGATTGGGCTAAATAATTTGGAGATTGCAATATTGTGATAATTGTCTGGCAGACTCAGTCACGCTTCCTTTCTGCCATTCTGTCCTTGGTCCACAATGAGTAAGAAGTAATTGTGTCATAAGACTTAAAAATGCATTGCAACAGAAAATATGCATTAGTTTCTGTCTTCCTGGCTAGCTACCAAATGCCAGGCATGTGCATACACATGCCTGGGACACATGTGGACACATGTGGACACATGTGGACACATTGCTTGCATAACGTGCTGATCATCAGGTGGCACCATTGTAGATGTCCACAATTTTGATATTTATTGATTTTGTCCAGGGGTGTGGGGGAACCAAGTAATTTCTGTTAGATGTTGAAAATATATTTTGGATGCACCAATAATATCTCACATGGCCTGTCTACAGATGTCAATGATATAAAAATACACTATGCACTTCATGGTGGCAAAAGCCAGAGAACTTTACAGCAGAGGAGCTCTAAATACATGCCACTAGTCACTTTAAAAACATAAAATGGAGTTTTTTTTGGCATACAACCGCCCACTATGAATTTTGATGGTGCAAATGTTCAGGAAATAACGAAAAAGGGGGGTGGTGGCGCTTCCTAGTTTGGGTAAGCGTACCAGTTGATTGTGTATGCTTAAACTTAATTGTGATATACTTATTTATAAATATACTGCTCAGTGAGCTATAAATACGTGACTGGTATTTATTTCTATTATTCACTTGAACAAGGTGATCCTGCCATGAACTTGGCGCATCTCCACTCAGTTAACGTTTTCCACTAGTGAGTCTAACCCAATATATAAATCTCTAGGTAAACACTGGGTTCATAGAGCTCCAAATTACCAATCCTAAGTGATTATATATTTGTGAGAGCCTTAGTGATTACATACACACAAAAGTGAAATTATACACACTTATAAAAAACCTTATTAAGGGAATTAAACCTTATTAAAGAAAACAGTAAAAAAATTGAAAAGAAAAAAATTGTAAATACACATATGCCTAATAGTAGTCCATATGATATGTAAAGTCCCCACTCAGGGTTAATTGGCACAACTGGTGAATACGAGTGTTTTCCAAAAGATCTTAGTACACCTGTGCATAACTAATAGTCCATCCGGTAAGTTAAATCTTCATTCATAGTGATTAGCATAAAGACAGTGACAGTGAGTGTTTTCAGGAATTCCACTTGTGACTTCGTGCTCCCCCTCCAGAATCCCCACTCACCAGATCCCCTCACCCCCACAGGGGTAATGCACTTATCTTTGAGCCCACCACGGTTGCTCCACCAACCTCGTCCAAAGATCTGGGATGTTCCACCTTCTCACAGATGTTTTCTGAAGTATTTTTGTGGTAGACTCTTGGCCCCTTCACAGAAACATGGAGGTCATCGCTTTCTGCAGTCCTGGTGTCGTATCAGCAGTTTCTCCAATCCGGACACCTTTGAGCTGCATGCCACGTTCACTGGCGCGACAAGTGTTTGGCTGGCAGACTTCTCCCCTATGGGTTTCCACATTCAATCATAACAGATCTCAGTAAAGCATGTAACCATTGCAAGAATTGTTGCAGTTCTTCCCTACACTTAACAAACGTATGGAGGAAGAAAAGCAGGCGCGCCGTTAATCAGCACACTGTGTGTAGAAGGAGCCGGTGTTCCATGTTTTAAATGTTCAGGAAAGTGAAAAGGATTAAAGTTGAAAGTTAAAGTTGATATGTTATTAGTTAAATCTGTCGTATAGCAGTTTCATGTCTTATTTGCTTTTAGTTGTGTGTGTTAGTGCAGCCTTTGCCCCTGTATACTTTTTCCCATTCCCAACACAACCTGTGATGACACTGTAGCCATGTGTGCACCAAAAGGGCAGCAGTGTTATCACAGGCTGTTTCTTGTAAATTAACAAGCTTACACAGGATCTGCCAAGCTGTGGATGCTGTACTATCAGACACAACAAAAAAGGTCTAATATTATGCTGTTAGAAAAGAAGAGAAAAACTGCTACATGGCAGAGGTAAACAGCTAATAACATTTCTAAAGATATTAAAATCACATGGTAACAGTTCAACTTCAAAGTAATTGAAGGAGAAAATTGTATTATTGGCATAAGTCAGATCGGTCGTACTCGGGCCATACTAAAGGAGTCATTACTAACCTATAATAGTCATTGTTCAATCAAGGAAGAGCAAAATATTGATGCAACATCCAGTGTTAATTCCTGGAATGTATCAACTGAATTTATTTCCACAGCCTGCAAACAATCCACCTGTGTAAATGTAATTAAAATGGATAATCCTAATTTCTAAAGCTGCAGTAGTGAAAAATACTAAACACATGTAACTCCCACCCCAGAGGGGCCATTGGAAATAGACAGGTTCTCCCAAAGTAGCCCAGAGGCTGCCAGTCACACAAGCACAGTCCCATGTACACCAACAACTTGGGCTCAGTCCAATTGATGTCTTTTTAGTATCTATTACTGAAAAACTTCAACAGAAGAGGTGCTTAGGGTCACAGGATAATCCAAAAATGATCAGTAGAAACAATAGGAGGAAAATTCTCTTTCATCTTCCAAAAGCAACTTTTCTGGGGGTAATAAGGAATGGCCATTTTATCTAGTACCCTAGGCAGCTGGCTGCCCTAGTTAGGAGAGAAGGATTAATGCAGTTCCCACACTTTTTCTGAGCTCTGCCTCTCTCCCTGTGCTGTAAATAAAAGGGGGGGGGACTCTGCCCAGTCTCCATCTGCTGCATGGGAAGAGGACACAGAGAGACATCCAAGATGTAATCTCCAGCTGCTTACAGAGAGCTGCTTCTACCAGGGGCTCTCTCTCTGGGAAACCCCACGCTGAACACTGCAACCAGCACCATGTAGGGGGACTGCTGGGACCTGTAGTCTGCCCTGAAGACACCAATATCATGGACTTTACCATGTATGGACTCTTACTTTGCAGGTATGCTGCGGCAGCCAAAGCCTTTGTTTGGTTTTTAGAGAAGTAAAGACTGTTTGCCTGTTGTGCTAAAGCTTCTTAACCACTTCAATACCAGGCACTTTCCCCCCTTCCTGCCCAAGCAAATTTTCAGCTTTCAGCGCTGTTGCTTTTTAAATGACAATTTTGCGGTAATGCAACAATGTACCCAAACTACATTTTTATCAGTTTGTTCCCACAAATAGAGCTTTCTTTTGTTGGTATTTGATCGCCTCTAGGGTTTTAATTTTTTCCTAAACAAATAAAAAAGACCAAGAATTTTGAAAAAGAATACGTTTTTCTTTGTTTCTATTAGAACATTTTGTAAATAAGTATGTTTTATCCTTCACTGATGGGCACTGATGAGGCTGCACTGACGGACACTGATAAGGTGAAACTGATGGGCACTGATGAGGTGGCACTGATGAGGTGACACTGATGATGGGCACTAATATGCAGCACTGATAGGCACTGGTAGGTGTCACTGATGGGCACTGATAGGTGGCACTGATAGGTGGCACTGATAGGCGGCACTGATGGGCATTGATAGGCGGCACTGATGGGCACTCATAAGTGGCACTGATAGGCGACACTGATAGACACTGAAAGGCTGCACTGATGGGTACCTATGGGTGGCACTGATAGATGGCACTTAAGGGCACTGATAGGTGGCACTGATGGGCACGGATGGGCACTGATAGGTGGCACTGATGGACACTGATGGGTGGCACTGATGGGCATCACTGTAAAGGAGGCACTGGTTAGGCATTACTGATAGCCACTGATTGGCATCATTTTTAGGCACAGATTGGCATCCCTGGCGGTCCTGGTGGTATCCCTGGTGGTCCTGGGTGGGCATCCTCGGGGGGGCTGAGCTGATAATCAATCAGCACAGACCCCCCCCTTCCCGTCAGGAGAGCAACCAATTGGCTCTCCTCTACTCGCGTCTATCAAATGTGAGGGAAGAAATGCCGATACACAGCTCTTCCTGTTTACACTGTGATCTGCTGTGATTGGACACAGCTGATCACATGGTATAGAGTCTCCGTCAGAGACTCTTTACTGAGATCAGTGTTGCGGTGTGTCAAACTGACACGCCGCACCACTGATCGCAGCATTGCACGCCCCCATGGGCACCCGCTGACTGTTATCCTGAAAGATGTCATATGAAGTCCAGTCAGGATAATGGAACCACTGCCCGGCTGTCATTTTGCTATAGGCAGGGCGGGAAGTGGTTAAGGTAGAACTATAGGCAAGACTTTTTTTTCATTTTGGATAGAGTAAAGGAGGGTTATAACCTACCAGATTTTTTTTTTCCACCATCTGTGTCCCGTTGCAAAGATTTCTCTTCAATTCCTGTCCCATAGCAAAAACAGAAAGGAAGGGAAATCTCTGCAAATTAACCACTTCAGCCCCGGAAGGTTTTACCCCCTTCCTGACCAGAGCACTTTTTACAATTCAGCACTGCGTCGCTTTAACTGATAATTGCGCGGTCATGCAATGCTCTACCCAAACGAAATTTGCGTCCTTTTCTTCTCACAAATAGAGCTTTCTTTTGATGATATTTGATCACCTCTGCCGTTTTTATTTTTTGCGCTATACACGGAAAAAGACCGAAAATTTTGAAAAAAAATGATATTTTCTACTTTTTGTTATAAAAAAAATCCAATAAACTCAATTTTAGTCATACATTTAGGCCAAAATGTATTCGGCCACATGTCTTTGGTAAAAAAAATGTCAATAAGTGTATATTTATTGGTTTGCGCAAAAGTTATAGCGCCTACAATCTAGGGTACATTTTCTGGAATTTACACAGCCTTTAATTTATGACTGCCTATGTCGTTTCTTGAGGTGCTAAAATGGCAGGGCAGTACAAAACCCCCACAAATGACCCCATTTTGGAAAGTAGACACCCCAAGGAATTTGCTGAGAGGCATGTTGAGCCCATTGAATATTCATTTTTTTTGTCCCAAGTGATTGAATAATGACAAAAAAAAAAAAAAATTACAAAAAGTTGTCACTAAATGATATATTGCTCACACAGGCCATGGGCATATGTGGAATTGCACCCCAAAATACATTTAGCTGCTTCTCCTGAGTATGGGGATACCACATGTGTGGGACTTTTTGGGAGCCTAGCCACGTACGGGGCCCCGAAAACCAATCACTGCCTTCAGGATTTCTAAGGGCGTACATTTTTGATTTTACTCCTCACTACCTATCACAGTTTTGAAGGCCATAAAATGCCCAGATGGCATAAAACCCCCCCAAATGACCCCATTTTGGAAAGTAGACACCACAAGCTATTTGCTTTGAGGCATGTTGAGTCCATGGAATGTTTTATATTTTGACACAAGTTGCGGGAAAGTGACAAATTTTTTTATTTTTTATTTTTTTTTGCACAAAGTTGTCACTAAATGATATATTGCTCACACAGACCATGGGCATATGTGGAATTGCACCCCAAAATACATTTAGCTGCTTCTCCTGAGTATGGGGATACCACATGTGTGAGACTTTTTGGGAGCCTAGCCGCGTACGGGGCCCCGAAAACCAATCACTGCCTTCAGGATTTCTAAGGGCGTACATTTTTGATTTTACTCCTCACTGCCTATCACAGTTTCGGAGGCCATGGAATGCCCAGGTGGCACAAACCCCCCCCAAATGACCCCATTTTGGAAAGTAGACACCCCAAGCTATTTGCTGAGAGGCATGGTGAGTATTTTGCAGCTCTCATTTGTTTTTGAAAATAAAGAAAGACGAGAAAAAAATTTTTTTTTTTTCTTTTTTCAATTTTCAAAACTTTGTGACAAAAACTGAGGTCTGCAAAATACTCACTATACCTCTCATCAAATAGCTTGGGGTATCTACTTTCCAAAATGGGGTCATTTGGGGGGGTTTTTTGCCACCTGGGCATTCCATGGCCTCCGAAACTGTGATAGGCAGTGAAGAGTGAAATCAAAAATTTACGGCCTTAGAAAGCCTGAAGGCGGTGCTTGGTTTTTGGGGTCCCGTACGCGGCTAGGCTCCCAAAAAGTCTCACACATGTGGTATCCCCGTACTCAGGAGAAGCAGCAGAATGTATTTCGGGGTGTAATTTCACATAATCCCATGGCATGTTTGAGCAAAATATCATTTAGTGACAACTTTGCGCAAAAAAAAATAAAAAAAATAAAAAATTGTCTCTTTCCCGCAACTTGTGTCACAATATAAAATATTCCATGGACTCGACATGCCTCTCAGCAAATAGCTTGGGGTGTCTACTTTCCAAAATGGGGTCATTTGGGGGGGTTTTGAACTGTCCTGGCATTTTATGCACAACATCTAGAGGCTTATGTCACACATCACCCACTCTTCTAACCACTTGAAGACAAAGCCCTTTCTGACACTTATTGTTTACATAAAAAAATAATTTTTTTTTGCAAGAAAATTACTTTGAACCCCCAAACATTATTTTTTTTTTTTAAAGCAAATGCCCTACAGATTAAAATGGTGGGTGTTTCATTTTTTTTTTTCACACAGTATTTGCGCAGCGATTTTTAAAACGCATTTTTTGGGGAAAAACACACTTTTTTACATTTTAATGCACTAAAACACACTATATTGCCCAAATGTTTGGTGAAATAAAAAAGATGATCTTAGGCCGAGTACATGGATACCAAACATGACATGCTTTAAAATTGCGCACAAACGTGCAGTGGCGACAAACTAAATACATTTTTAAAAGCCTTTACAGGTTACCACTTTAGATTTACAGAGGAGGTCTACTGCTAAAATTACTGCCCCGATCTGGCCTTCGCGGTGATACCTCACATGCATGGTGCAATTGCTGTTTACATTTGACGCCAGACCGACGCTTGCGTTCGCCTTAGTGCGAGAGCAGGGGGGACAGGGGTGCTTTTTTTTTTTTTTTTTTTTTTTTTTTTTTCATTATTATTATTATTTTTTTATCTTATTTTTAAACTGTTCCTTTCATTTTTTTTTTTAAATCATTTTTATTGTTATCTCGGGGAATGTAAATATCCCCTATCATAGCAATAGGTAGTGACAGGTACTCTTTTTTGCAAAAATTGGGGTCTATTAGACCCTAGATTTCTCCTCTGCCCTCAAAGCATCTGACCACGCCAAGATCGGTGTGATAAAATGCTTTCCCAATTTCCCAATGGCGCTGTTTACATCCGGCGAAATCTAAGTCATAAAATGCTCGTAGCTTCCGGTTTCTTAGGCCATAGAGATGTTTGGAGCCACTCTAGTCTCTGATCAGCTCTATGGTCAGCTGGCTGAATCACCGGCTGCATTCTCAGGTTCCCTGTTGAGACAGGAGAGCCAGAGAAAAACACGGAAGACGTTGGGGGGGAGGGGGGCATTCCCTCCCACTGCTTGTAAAAGTAGTCTAGAGGCTAATTAGCCGCTAGGATTGTTTTTACATGAAAGCTGACCGCTGGCTGAAAAGAATGATACCAAGATGATACCTAAACCTGTAGGCATCATTCTGGTATAACCACTCAAAGTCGTGAATGGCGTACCTGAAGACAAAAAAATGGTTAACAATAAAGCACAGTAAACGGTAAGGTATAAAAAATTGCATACCTGAAAAGCAAACATGATAAAACATAATAACAATAAAACATTGCAGAATAGAATACAGTAAAAAAGAGCAGAACAATAGAGAGAGAATAGAGAGAGAGAGAACAATAAAACGCCAACTATTTTTTTTTTATTTTATATTTTTGTTTGTGTTTTTTTTTTTTTTTCACTTTTTTTTGGAACTAACTTTTATAACTGTAACCGGTTCCAGGTTCGGGTCTCTCAAAATGCGATGGCATCTTGGGAGACCCTGTGAAAGTGTG
The DNA here is from genome assembly GCA_037952925.1 of Lithobates clamitans. Taxonomy (NCBI): domain Eukaryota; kingdom Metazoa; phylum Chordata; class Amphibia; order Anura; family Ranidae; genus Lithobates; species Lithobates clamitans. The sequence continues at coordinate 7,072,181 of JBBGZY010000171.1, read as the reverse complement.
CCTAGTCTGTGCAATGCTGTACCCTACGCTAATACGCAACTAGTGAATGGTAGCATTCAAAACATTCACCAATGCAAAGACCAGGATTGTCCGGACAGGAGGGACAATAATAGCGGGTGTCACGCCTATATCCGCGCTTGCTGCAGACACGACATCTTTTTTGGGGGGGTTCGCTGGGTAGGGGTACTCGGGAGGACATAAAGAAAATGCCTCTCATGCAGCTGACTGAATTTGGTTGGGGATGTGAATGGGGGAAGTACGGGCGCTGCAGAAGCGGTGGGTTCCCAATTAGGATTGGCGAATGCAGCAGGAAGGGCATTATGGGCACGACGGGCCTGTGTTTGTCTTTTTGGTGGCAGCGGGACACTACTTGTGCTTGCCACCTCACCAGCTTGAACTGCACTTATGGGACTCGCCACGTCACCAAGTGTTACTGCAGTGCTGGTTTGACTACGACCGGGGTGTACTAGGCTGCTGGCGCTTGCCAGTTCACCAAAACGCTACCAAAAAAACTGTTAGCGATCGCAGGGATCAGGCCTGACTCTGCGAACGCTGCAGTTATGCGTTTAGTGTTTTGTAAGTGTCAGTGATCGATCGATACTGCACTTGGGTGGGCTGGGCTGGGCCGGGCGGAGGGGCAAAACGCAGGTGCTAGCAGGTATCTGGGCTGATCCCGCTAACACTGCGTTTGTGGGAACCCTAAACTGCTGGGGACGCCAGTATAGATCTGATCGGATCAGGTATTGATCCGATCAGATACTATACCACTAAGGGAGGCGTATGCTGTGTGCGTGGGTGTTAGCGGTACTGGCGCTAATTTGACGCTGCCTGGGGCTGGTGCTTGCCAGTTCACCAAAACGCTACCAAAAAAACTGTTAGCGATCACAGGGATCCGGCCTGACTCTGCGAACGCTGCAGTTATGCGTTTAGTGTTTTGTAAGTGACAGTGATCGATCGATACTGCACTTGGGTGGGCTGGGCTGGGCCAGGCGGAGGGGCAAAACGCAGGTGCTAGCTGGTATCTGGGCTGATCCCGCTAACACTGCGTTTTTGGGAACCCTAAACTGCTGGGGACGCTAGTATAGATCTGATCGGATCAGATATTGATGCGTTCAGATACTATACCACTAAGGGAGGTATATGGTGCGTGCGTGGGTGTTAGCGGTACTGGCGCTAACCTGACGCTGCCTGGGGCTGGTGCTTGCCAGCTCACCAAAACGCTACCAAGAAAACTGTTAGCGATCGCAGGGATCAGGCCTGACTCTGCGAACGCTGCAGTTATGCGTTTAGTGTTTTGTAAGTGTCAGTGATCGATCGATACTGCACTTGGGTGGGCTGGGCCGGGCGGAGGGACAAAATGCAGGTGCTAGCGGGTATCTGGGCTGATCCCGCTAACACTGCATTTTTGGGAACCCTAAACTGCTGGGGACGCTAGTATAGATCTGATTGGATCAGATATTGATCCGTTCAGATACTATACCACTAAGGGAGGCGTATGCTGCGTGCGTGGGTGTTAGCGGTACTGACGCTAATCTGACGCTGCCTGGGGCGACGCATATCACCGCCGGGCGATTGGGGGCTAAACCTTTATTCGGTAATAAACGGCGGGTGCCCTGACACTATAAAAAATAAACGAACTAACCAGCGTCACCCGTAACGGTTATACGGTGATCAGTGGTGAAAGGGTTAACTAGGGGGCAATCAAGGGGTTAAAACATTTATTAGGTAGTATATGGGGGTCCCTGTCGCTATAAAACGCTGACGGCAAACCTAAATATTTACGTCCCTAACTACCGTCACCAGCGACACTAATACAGCGATCAGAAAAATGATCGCTTAGCAACACTGGTGACAGGGGGTGATCAAGGGGTTAAAACTTTATTAGGGGGGTTAGGGGGGTACCCTAGACCTAAAGGGGGCCTAAGACTCACTGCCCTAACACAATAACTGACACAAACTGACACCAATACAGTAATCAGAAAAAAAAAACAAAAAAAAAAAAAAAAACCTGCTTGGTGTCAGTTTGTGACGGGGGGGGGTGATTGGGGGGGGATCGGGGGGCGATCGGGGGGGGGGATCGGGGTGTAATGTGTGCCTGGCATGTTCTACTGTGTGTGTGTGTGTGTTGGTGCACTCACAGTTCAGTCTTCTCTCCTCGGCCCGGAACGGAAAATACCGAGCCGAGGAGAGATGACATAATTTCCTCTGCCTCTGTGTACAATACAGAGGCAGGGAAATGATCCCATTGGCTGGGATCGATCGCGAGGGGGGGGCCACGAATGGATGGCCTCCCCCTCACCACCGATCGCCGGGGGACATTTGCCGACCGCCGCAGGCACCGGGGGGGGGTCCGATCGGACCCCCCCACCCGCGGGCAGGCAGGGACATACAGGTAAGCCCTTTTGCCTGCCCGTGCCGCTTTGTCGACGTACATCGTCGTGCGGCGGTCGGCAAGTGGTTAAGAAAATTCCTTGGGGACACCTAGGCTACCAGAATTAGCATTCTGTTGGAAGATTATCCCTCTATTACTTTTCTGGGGACAACCCGAAATCTGAGTTTTTATTTTACTTTCTCTTCCAATGATAATGGTAAACAGGACAAATAGTGGGGGGAATCTCTCTACCAGGGGAAAAACAGCAATAAAAACTGACAAGGGTTATAATCCCCATCTAAAACTAAAAAAAGGTTTTGCCTTTAGTTATACTTTAAAGGGGTTGTAAACCTTTGTGTTTTTTCACCTTAATGCATCCTATGCATTAAGGTGAAAAAACACCTTGCACTGACCGACCCCCAGCCCCCCCGTTTTACTTACCTGAGCCTGGTATTTGCTCTTAGCCTTTTACCCACAAAGGCAACAAATGTTGAGGTCTTATTTTCTAAACCCTATGCTAGATTACCTAAACTTAAAACAAGATAGCTCATATTATTATTTTATTATTATATTCTGATACCCTTAAAGCTTACCAAAAACAAAAATGTCATATTCTACAGATGAACTACTTGAAGACTGGCCTGTTTCTCCTTCTTCCTGCCTAGGTAATTTTTTGGATTTCAGTGCTATCACACTTTGAATGACAATTAACTATCTCACACACCAGGACAGTAAAAACACCCACAAAATGAGCACATTTTAGAAAGTAAACCCTTCACAGTATTTTTTTAAGAGGCATGTTGGGTCTGGGTTGAGTTTTTAAGACTTCATTTATTTTTTGCCTCAAGTTTTTGGAAGTTGCAGAAAGAAAATGAAAATGTATTTTTTTACTCAAAGTTGTCAATTTAATAAGATATTGTTTCACACATAGCATGGACATATTTAGAATTACTACCCAAATTATATTCTGCTACTTCTCCTGGGTATGGCAACACCACATGTGTGAGACTTTTTCACTGTTTGGACCGAATATGTACCAGATATTGTATCTTGTGTATCACACAATTGTATAAAAACATGTATTGTAATGGTCACCTCTATACGATTGGTTAGGGAATATAGCTTAGTGTAGCATCAACTATAGCACTCCCTGTTCCCATAAAAGCAAGGAATGCCATGTTCACTGCCCAGGTAGTACATGAAGCTGAAGAAGTGAAGAACAAAATCATTTCTGTGGTTCCAGGAGTGTAGTTGTCCATAGGGGAAGGCTGGAACTGGGATATTGCAGGAATGTAGTCAGTTGGAAGTGCAGTTGGGCCAGTGCAGGCAGCAGGTAGAGACGTCCTCAGCAAACAGGCAAAGGATCGGTCCAAGAAGCAGGCAAAAATATGATAAATAAATAATGTGAGTGGTGTGGTGGCAATAAGAGACATTGGGACTGGTGTGGAGGTGATCAGTAGGGATGAGCCGAACACCCCCCGGTTCGGTTCGCACCAGAACCTGCGAATGGACCGAAAATTCGCACGAACGTTAGAACCCCATTGACATCTATGGGACTCAAACGTTCGAAATCAAAAGTGCTCATTTTAAAGGATAATTTGCATGGTATTGTCCTAAAAAGGGTTTGGGGACCCGGGTCCTGCCCCAGGGGACATGTATCAATGCAAAAAAAAACTTTTAAAACGGCCATTTTTTCGGGAGCAGTGATTTTAATGATGCTAAAAGTAAAAAAAAAGAGAAATATTCCTTTAACCGCTTGCCGACCGCCGGCTGTCAATTGACGGCCAGGCGGCGCGGCTCTCGTTGCGGGAGGGCGTCATATGATGTCCTCCCATTTAAACAGGGAATGCGCGCGATCGTGCACGCGCATCCCTGTTCCTTCGGTGGCGGCGTGTCACGGAGACACCGCTCGCCACCGAGGGGGGTGAACAGCCATTGGACATGGCTGTTTACCACGTGATCGGCCGTGATGAAGTCACGGCCGATCACAGATAGGTCCACCCCATTGTGCACTACGGCGTTGGTGCACTACTCGTCACCGACGCCGGTAAACAACCATTGGCTGGCTGTTTACCCACGTGATCGGCTGTGATCCATTCACAGCCGATCATAAATGTAAACACAGAGCGGTAACTAGCTGTTACCAGCTCTTCTCTCCTCACACACCATTTCCAGTGTGAGGAGAGAAGAGCCAGAAGCAGTGAGTTACCGATCTGTGTTCTGTAGTGTCTGCACCAACACCACACCTGTCCCATCGCCCCCCCCAATTGTCATCTGTCACCCAACAGTCACCAGTGTCACCCAATAAAGTGCACCTGTCACATAAGGGACTGCCATCAGTGACCGTCAGCAGTGCACCTGTCACCCGTCACCTGTCACCCATCAGTGACCGCCAGCCATCACCCATCACCCATCACCCATCAGTGACCGCCAGCCGTCACCCATCACCCATCAGTGACCGCCAGCCTTCACCCATCAGTGACCGCCAGCCGTCACCCGTCACCCATCAGTGACCGCCAGCCGTCACCCATCAGTGACCGCCGACCGCCACCTGTCACCCATCAGTGACCGCCAGCCGTCACCCATCAGTGACCGCCAGCCATCACCCGTCACCCATCAGTGACCGCCAGCCACCCGTCACAAATCAGTGACCATCAGCGGTGCACCTGTCACCCGTCATAAATCAGTGACCATCAGCGGTGCACCTGTCACCCGTCAGCCATCACCCGTCGCCCATCAGTGACCGCCAGCCATCACCCGTCACCCATCAGTGACCACCAGCCATTAGTGACCGCCACCTGTCATCCATCAGTGACCGCCAGCCATCACCCGTCACCCATCAGTGACCGCCAGCCATCACCCGTTACCCATCACCTGTCACCCATCAGTGACCGTCAGCCATCACCGATCACCTGTCACCTTTTAGTGACCGTCACCCATCACCAGTAACTGTCCGTGGCCTGTCACCCATCAGTGACCATCGCCAGTTACACCGTCATCACGATCAGTGAACGTCAGCTGCCACCCTTTGCACAGCCCATCAGTGACCGTCACCTGCCACCTGTTACACCGCGTCATGTCAAAAAGAGTATTCAGCAGTGAGGAGGCATTCCAGATCTTCTCCATGACCGATGAGAGCAACGGGGAGTTCTCATCAGATTCCAATTTGGATTCTGATTCAAGTTCGGCATTTGAACCAAATAGTGAATCGGCAAATGATTCGGAGGAAGAATGGGTCCCTCCCAAAAGGGCACGGCACTCTGGAAACCAGGATTATATTCCCAGGCCCAGTACCAGCGCTGCCACCACCAATAGGCCCCAGGAACAAATTCCCAGGCCCAGTACCAGCGTTAGGCCCCGGGAACAAATGCCCAGTACCAGCGCTGCCACCACCAATAGGCCCCAGGAACAAATTCCCAGGCCCAGTACCAGAGCTGCCGCCAGCGTTAGGCCCCGGGAACAAATGCCCAGTACCAGCGCTGCCGCCGGCGATAGGCCCCAGGAACAAATGCCCAGACCCAGTACCAGTCCTTTATTCTAAAAGGAAAAATTTGCGCTAGGTGTAAATTGTTGTAAAAAAATATAAATCTATGAAAAAATATATATATATTGTGCTCAAGTGTACAAAATATAAACCTATGAAGAAATATCCTGCAGCTATACGCTATAACCCTGATAGGGGGCACCACTAAAAATGTATATAAAGAGCGCAGCGCTGGATTTGAATATACAGTGAAAGATATACAGTGAAAAATATTTACCGTATATACTCGAGTATAAGTCAAATTTTTCAGCACATTTTTTTGTGCTGAAAGTGCCCCCCTCGACTTATACTGGAGTCAAGCACTTTTCTGCAGCAAAAAATTTCATTTTCCGAACTGATTTTGGGGCCCTGTATCTCAGGGCCACTTAGTGCTAAGAACTCCAAATTTTGTGTGCAAACCCAGTAGAACTGATACCATAACATATCCAAAGCTAAAGTACATAGCTCTAAGTGGCCCCGAGATACGGGACCCCAAAATCGGTTTGGAAAATGTCATTCTCTGCTGCAGAAAAGTGCTTGACATTTTCTGAACCGAATTTGGGGCCCCATATCTCAGGGCCACTTGGTGCTAGGAACCCCAAATTTGATGTGCAAACCCAGTGGAAATGGTACCAGAACATATCCAAAGCTGGGGTTCCTAGCACTAAGTGGCCCTGAGATAGGGCCACAGAGATAATGTCATTCTCTGCTGCAGAAAAGTGCTTGACATTTTCTAAACTGATATTTGGGGCCCTGTATCTTGGGGCTACTTAGTGCTAGAAACCCCAGCTTTGGAAATTGTATGATGCTAGTTCCACTGGATTTGCACACCAAATTTGGGGTTCTTAGCACTAAGTGGCCCCGAGATACAGGGCCCCAAATTTGGTCATCTGTGTCCATCTGCAGCAATGTCATTTCGGGACCCTTTGGGTTCAGAGACCCCAAATTTTGGCTGCAGCTAGGGGGCATCTAGAAACCTTTAACTACCGAGTTTGAAGTTCAGGGGACCTATGGCTGCAAATGGGCACAGTGAGGCATGCAAATGGGCACAGTGATGCTGCAAATGGGCATTGTTGACCCTCTTTTCCACTTACAGTAGCTGTGCATTTCTCACCCTCGTCTTATACTCGGGTCAATAAGTTTTTCCCATTTTTTTGTGGTAAATTAGGGCCTCGACTTATACTCGGAACGACTTATACTCGAGTATATACGGTAAACAGTGAAAAATATTTTGTTATGTGCAAATAAAACTGTGCACATTAATCACCAAAATAATGTCCATGAATTAAACAAAACCAAAATATGAACCAAAATATGATTAAACGTCCATGAGGCACGTGAAACACCACTCTGGATATCTGACTTCCACCGCTGTGAGACCCGTCACCAGAAAGATTAAAGGCTTACCGGACCGCCTTTTAAAAAAGGCATGAATCAATCAACGCTATGGATGCTATCCCTCTCATGGATGGATCCTGCTGTGAAGCACTAGATGGTTGATCTCAAATCAGTCAGCCATGGAGGAGCGCCGATCCCAGTGGTATAGATATCCAAAAAGAAAGGGAGAAATGCTCCGATGGTGTAGTAAATTATTGGTTCCTTTATTAAAATGCCATGAAGGCGTTAAACAATACAAAAATCCTTGCAAGGAATGATAAAAACAATTCCGGTAGAAAATGAAAGTCTGCGCATGCGCAGTCCGTGCGTGCGTGTCTACCCTACGGCCATTTCGTCAGAAATGACATCATCAGGGGCGCGCCTACACGTCCGCGCATGCGCTTTAAATACCCGAGCGGCGAAGCGAGGACACTCAGCCATTGGTTATCTAATTACCGGAGATTGGAGACAGCTGAAGCATCACCACAAGTGTTGTTACTTATATGCTTGCATAAATCTTATCCAATGCCATCTTGTGGACAATTAGGTTAATGCTCCAAGCTTGAATTAAATCTGGTATTTTAAACCTATTAAGATAAAGAAAAATGGCTGAAGGACAATTCGCATCCCCCTTCAAGTAAAGAACATTTCTTATTAGAATTTCAGAAGAGAAAAAGATTCCTCTCGTTAAAATTGAAACTTAAATTAAAAATTCCAGTATTACAGAGACATAATATAACAAAGCAAAAATTAAAATTTAAATTTAAATTAAAAATTCCAATATTACAGAAACGTAATATAACAAAGCAGAAGTTTAGCCATATTAAGCAAATTATTTTACTAGGAGCTGAAACATCTTAAAAAATGGAAAATTCATCTAAATATAAGATGATAGCCCCTAAGTGGGAGAAACTTATTTTAGAGGGTTTAATAAAAGCTTAATGGCCAAGTTTCAAGAAAACAAGGTAATTTTCTATATAGAGAAAGTCAAAACGGAGGACAATGTTGACCAAAGAATGTGGAGGGGACATCCAAAAAGGGGGGGGGGAGGAGTCAAGGGATTATTAACTATTGTTAATAAAACAATTGATGTCCCACTCCACATTCAAACCTGTAGGAACATGACAACCCAATTTGTATATCCAGTTAGTCTCACTTCTGGAAATACTACGTTTACCGTTACTCCCTCGCCAGTGAGGTATGTATTTTTCGAGGGCTGTAAATGTGGTCCCCATAGGGTCCCTTCTATGTTTAAGGTCATAATGTTTTGAGACATTATGTTTGTCAAAGCCCCTTCGGATATTGGCAACATGCTCCCCAAGTCTCACCTGTAGCTTTCTAGTAGTGCGTCCTACATATTCTAACCCACAAGGGCATCTCAAGAAGTATACTGAGCACTTTGTAGAACAGGTAATAAAAGATTTTATTGGGTATGTGGTGCCTGTTCCTGTGGATGTAAATTCAGTTAACCTTCTGCCCCTGAAAGCATTAATGCTACAAATTTGACACTTTTTGCAAGGATAAAAGCCCTTTAGATCACCAAAAAAGGAGGGTCTTACTGGTGGATCTGGAACATTAGGTGCTATGAAGTGCCTAAGGTTAGAGGCGCCCCTAAAGAGCACACAAGGTTTTTGTGTCAATAACGGCCCTAGAACCCTGTCGTTCTTTATAATAGGCCAGTGTCTTTTTATTATGCGTTTTATAGCCCAATGCTGGCTGAAGTAGGTAGTTAAGAACGCTAAACCAAAGTCATCCCTTTGCTCCATTTGTGGTGGTTTGTCAATCAGGAGGGTTTGACGATCCTTATTCCCCACTTCCACTATTAATGTATCAAGAACTTGGCCATCATAGCCTTTATTCAAGAATCTAGCTCTAAGCACCTGTGCCTCCTCTTTGAAATCTTCCAGCTTGGAGCAGTTTCTCCTGAGCCGTAGAAATTGTCCTTTTGGAACTGCCGACAGCCAGGAACGGTGATGACAAGATTCAAGAGGAATATATCCGTTCCTGTCTGTCATTTTGAAATATGTGGATGTGGTGATCACCCCATTTTCTATAGTTATTTTTAGATCCAAAAAATGGATTTGGATGGGGTTAACCTCATGAGAGAGGACGATGCATGCTCTGTCATTGTTGTTCAAAAAAGACAAAAAGTTGTGACAGATTCAATGTCACCATCCCATATAAAAAGGACATCGTCGATGAATCTTTTCCAAAAGATAAGCTCATCGCGTCTATTGTGTAATACCACATCCTCCTCCCACTTGGCCATGAACAAGTTAGCCATACTGGGAGCAAATTTTGCTCCCATGGCTACTCCCTTTCTTTGCAGAAAATAGGTTCCATTGTGCCAGAAGTAGTTATGTTTCATCGAAAAATCCAACAGCTCGATCACAAATTTCTTTTGCGTGATCGAGATGTTGGAGTCGCGATGTAGAAAAGATTGGACCGCTTCATGACCCAACTGGTGAGAGATGGCCGTATAGAGCGAAGCTACGTCCGCAGTTACCAATAGGTAAGTTGGTTTCCACTCTATCTCCCCAAGCAAGTTGATAACATGCTTCGTGTCTTTTAAAAAGGAGGGGGTTCCCATCACCAGTGGTTGTAAGTACTTGTCAATGTACTTCCCGAGTCTGGAAGTGACAGAGTCAATTCCACTGATGATGGGTCTCCCCGGTGGATTGATCAGGGTTTTATGTATCTTCAGTAATATGTATATGACCGGCAACCTAGGTGCCAGGGGTACCAGAAATTCCTTTTCCTTCCTATTAAGGATACCCATGTCATAACCCTTCTGTACAAGTGTTTTTAAATTCCGTTTAAACCTAGATGTAGGATCTGCCGACAGGGGGGAATAAGTGTCAGAGTCAGCAAGAATCCTTGACAATTCATTGGAGTAGGCCTCCTTGTCAAGGACGACAATGGCACCTCCCTTGTCAGCGGGTCGAACCACTACACCTTTTCTTTTACAAAGTGATTCTATTCCCACATCAATATCCTGCTTAGATCGAACCGTTCTTGTGTTTAGACTAGCCAGATCTTTGATGACCAAGTCCTGAAAAATACTAACATTGGAGGCCAGATTCCCCGTTGGGTTGAAAAGCGAAGCATTGGCCAAGTTGGAATGTACAATGGTAGAGGTTTCCCTCATTTCTTGTCTGGCGGGATTACTCATGATATACCTTTTAATATTTAGTTTTCGCGTGTATTTGTGTATATCTATGAAAGTTTGGAACTTATTAAGGTTCCGTGCGGGGGCATATTTTAATCCCTTGCTCAAAGTCAAGAGTTCGTCCTTAGATAGTTCCTTATTGCTAAGGTTAATAATGCCACTAGTATCTAAGTTCTTCTTCTTTTTGGAGTAAAGTTTCCTCCCCCCTCTGCTCCCTCTCTTCCGTCCCCATTTCTTTTTTGGCCTCCCCTGTTGGCCCTTTGAAAATCCCGTTGACCTTGGGACGAATAAGGCCCATTTGAGCTCCCCCTTGTTCTTGGGTCAAGGTTTCCATTATTATTAGATAATGGGATGAACCTATTTCTCGTAACCACCCCATATTGACTCTGCGAGTCATTATTTCTCCTGGATTCATGTGTCATTGCCTGGTTAGGATGGGCGCATTGTCCTTCCCAGTGTCTCCAGGGTGGTGGTGATTGGTGGGAGGGACGGGGAAGAGACCCTCCACCCCCACCTCTTACTGCAGAATGTCCCCGATGTTGCTGCCTGCCTAATCTCCCTTTAGGGGGCTTTGGCGAGGCACGGTATGCGCCATACTCACTGTTTACTACAGGAATAGCAGGAGGGTTTGTTGGGGCAGCTCCAGGTGGTGATTCAGGGGGAGAGATGACCTGCCACTTGAAAACCACATTGTCTCTATAATCTTTTACATCCCTATTATACTTTCTTTTCTTCTTTATTCTCTGTTCGGATTCCTCTTTTATCAAAATGCTTTTTAAGGCCTCTGATTTCTGTGTATACTCTGCTTCTCCTTTAAAGGGCATTAGCTTACTCTTAATGTTGTTAATCTCTAAATCTAGTGTAGTTAGTTTACGTTTCTTTTTTGCTATTAAAAATTGCAGGAAATTAACTCCGGCTTCATTAAAATATTTGAACCATTCAGGTAACTCACTATCCTCCTTTTGAGGGTTAACATACCACCGGAGACTACGGGGGACCATATTTAATCTAACATATTCCTCCAAATACGCTATGTCCCATCTAGTGTGAATCTCAGCAATGGTCAGATTTTTTAATCTTAGGAAGCAACCTCCCAGATCATCCCTTGGATCCTCATTACCATCAAAAACCCCTTCACTATTGGTGACAATCTGAGACCTATATTCAAAAATATCCATTGCGGATGCACCAGCAGCAAATAATGCGTATCAAAAGACAAATGATTATTCTAAAAGGAAAAATTTGCGCTAGGTGTAAATTGTTGTAAAAAAATATAAATCTATGAAAAAATATATATATATTGTGCTCAAGTGTACAAAATATAAACCTATGAAGAAATATCCTGCAGCTATACGCTATAACCCTGACAGTACCAGTCCTGCCACATCACGCCTGAGTACCAGCACAGGAAATTCCAATCAAACTACTGGAGTGTCACACCCCCCAAGAGCCAGGGCCTCTACATACATGCCAGATGGTCTTGCCAACCCAATATGGCTGCCTTCCAACTCGGCATCGCCAATTATTACCCCGTTCACAGCACTGCCAGGTGTGCAGACCAACACCCAAAATTTCTCAGAGATTGATTTCTTTCATATGTTTTTGCCCGACACTATGCTGCAATTTATTGTGGACCAGACAAATTTGTATGCCCAGCAATATATTGCCAACAACCCCCAATCATCCTATGCCCGTCCTTTTGAGTGGAGAGATCTGAATTTGGAGGAATTCAAAATGTTTATGGGCCTCACCCTAAACATGGGGATTACAAAAAAAAATGAAGGACATGCCTATTGGTCCACCCACCCCATCCACAATATGCCCATTTATTCTGCCCTAATGTCAAGGTCCCGATACAAGATGATAATGCGCTTTCTTCACTTCAGCGACAACACCCAGTGCCCTCCCCACAATCATCCAAATTACGACAAGTTATACAAGATTCGCCCACTGATAAATTTCTTTTCTCAACAATTTGCAGAACTCTATGTCCCCGATCAGAAAATTTGCGTCGATGAGTCCCTGGTACCCTTTTCAGGCCGGCTAGGAATAAAGCAGTATATTCCTAGCAAAAGGGCCAGATACGGAGTAAAGTTATACAAGCTATGTGAGAGAGCCACAGGATATTTGTATGCATTCCGCATATATGAAGGAAAAGATTCCCAGCTCCAGCCCCCTGAGTGCCCGGCCTACATGGGCACAACTGGAAAGATTGTATGGGACCTGGCATACCCACTTCTAAACAAAGGATATCACATTTACGTTGACAACTTTTACACCAGCCTGCCCCTTTTCAAACACTTATACATCGCAAAAACCCTGGCCTGTGGAACCTCCAGAAAAAATAGAAAGGGCTTCCCACAATCTTTAGCGAACAAAAAGCTGCGAAGGGGGGAAAGAGCTTCATTGAGATGCAACGAGGTGCTGGCCTTGAGGCGGAAGGATAAGAGGGACATGCACATGATGTCCACCATCCATGAAGACACTGCAATTGTGGTACAAAGAAGACAAGGTCCCATTGAAAAGCCAACATGTGTCCAAGATTTTAACGATCAAATGATTCAGCCCTATTTGGCAATAAGGAGGTCCCGATTCTGGTATAAGAAGGTAGCAATTTATCTCATCCATTTGGCCATTTACAATTCCTACGTAGTCTACACCAAATCCATTGAAAGCCCCGCCCCTTCCTAAAATTCATAGAAGAAGTTGTCACGTCCCTCATCTATCACCAAAGACCCCCCCAAGAAGACCTTCGCTCTGAGGCTGTTTGCCGACTCCATGAGCGCCACTTCCTCTTCAGCATTCCACCATCTGAAGCAGGCCGAAGACGGCAAAAAAAAATGTCGCGTGTGCACCAAAAGAGGATTTAGAAAAGATACCAGCTACCATTGTCCCCAGTGTCCCTCCCAACCTGGCCTTTGCATTGGTGAATGCTTCCAAATTTATCACACATCCATAAAATATTAGCCCATATTTTTAACCATTTCCCCATTTTCATCATCTGTGCTGACCATTTTCCATTCTTTCCCAAATACCCATGCCACTGCCTTCCATGTGAACTGACCCTGGCCTGTTTTTTGACTATGCCTCTGCCTACCGTTTGGACTGCTTTCATGTGAACTGACCCTGGCCTGTTTTATCAACTACTCTACTGCCTACCGCTTGGACTGCTTACATGTGAACCGACCCTGGCCTGTTTTATGGACTATGCTTTTGCCTACCGCTTGGACTGATCTGTTGCCCTGCTACTGTAGTACACAGGGGTCTCACATATGTGAGGGGCTCCAGAATTGTTTTTACGGTTGGAGAAAACAATTATTTTTGTTTTCTCTGGGTTTCGGAATTAGGGTCTGGAATCCGGAGGCTTCATAGAGATTTGGGTGGGTCGAAGCCTCTACCCCTGTGCCCCTGTGCACAGGTCTTACCTGATTGTGGCCCTCAGTCTGCTGCTGACTTACTGCCACCATGCCCATGCCTGTTGCAATAATGAGTGTCTGCAGTTAACAGTGTACCAGGACCAATATTATGGCTGTGCTGGCTGTCTCTGCCTGGACAATTTCTATGGACTGTGCTGTGCCGACTATAGACAATATTCCTGCCTGCTGCCTGGATAGTTAATATTGCTGTCGCTAAGCACCTCCCTGCCTGCTGCCTGGACCAGGGCTCTCCTCTGTGGATACTACTAAAAGCACAGGTAATGCTTTTTTTTTACCCTTTATGCAATAGAATTTATTTTGGATTGTAATTCTTGGTATGTGCATGCTATGTCTTAGAAATATGAAGGGTTTTCAAAAATGATAGGTTGCTAGGAAATTATATATGTCATTTATGCTCCTAGAACGCCTGATGGTGCTACTTTGATGTTGGGCCTCTGTATGTGGCCAGGCTGTGTAAAAGTCTCACACATGTGGTATCGCTATACTCAGGAGGAGTAGCAGAATGTATTTTGGGGTGTCATCTTTGCTACGTACATGCTATGTGTTGGAAATATCTGATAAATAGACAACTTTGCGTAAAAAAAAAAATGCGTTTTCATTTTTTTCCACATTTTCCAAAAACTTCTGGAAAAAAATGAACCGTTCAAAAGACTCATTATGCCTCATAGATTATACGTTGGGGTGTTTGCTTTCCAAAATGGGGTCAGTTTGGGGGCAATTCTATTGTCCTGGTGCTCCAGGGCCTTCAAAAGTGTAAATGGTGGTTGAGAAATGAGATGTGTCATTTAGGCTCGTAGAACGCATGAAGATGCTACTTCAATGTTCGGCCTTTGTATGTGGCCAGGCTGTGTAAAAGTCTCACACATGTGGTATCGCCATACTCAGGAAGAGTAGCAGAATGTATTTTGTGGTGTAATTTGTTGTATGCATATGCTCTGAGAGAGAAATAACCTGTTAATATGACAATTTTGTAAAAAAAAAAAAAAAAAAAATCTTCATTTTGCTAAGAATTGTGGGAAAAAATTACAGCTTAAAAAAATTCACCATGCTACTTACTTAATACCTTGGAATGTCTACTTTCTAAAAAGGGGTCATTTAGGGGGTATTTGTACTTTTCTGACTTGTTAGTGTACCAAGAAATGAGATAGACCATCAGTACATCTGTGTGATCAGATGTGATCAATTTTCAGTGATTGGCACCATAGTTTTTAGACTCTATAACTTTCACAAAGATCAAATAATTTACACTAATTTGGGTTATTTTTACCAAAGATATGTAGCAGTATAAATTTTGGCCAAAATTTATGAAGAAAAATTACTAATTTGCAAAATTGTATGACAGAAACAAAGAAAAAGGCATTTTTTTCAAAAAATTTACGGTCTTTTTTATTTATAGCACAAAAAATAAAAAACCCACTAGTGATTAAATACCACCAAAAGAAAGCTCTATTTGTGTGAAAAAAAGGACGCAAATTTCATATGGGTACAGTGTTGCACAACTGAGTAATTGTCATTCAAAGTGTGAGAGCGCTGAAAGCTGAAAATTGGTCTGGGCAGGAAGGGGGTGTAAGTGCACTGTATTGAGGTGGTTAAATATCGTACCTGGGGGGTGTCTATAGTATGCCTGTAAAGTGGCGCGTGTTTCCCGTGCTTAGAACAGTCCCTGCACAAAATGTCATTTTTAAAGGAAAAAAAAAGTCATTTAAAACTGCTTGCGGTTTTAATGTAATGTCGGGTCCTGGCAATATGGATGAAAATCAGTGAGACAAACGACATGGATTCCCCCAGTCCATTACCAGGCCCTTTGGGTCTTGTATGGATATTAAGGGGAACCCCGCACCCAAATTAAAATAAGGAAAGGTGTGGAGCCACCAGGCCCTATATACTCTGAACAGCAGTATACAGGCGGTGCAAACAAGACAGGGATTGTAGGTTTGTTGTTAAGTAGAATCTGTTTGTTATTTTGAATGGGTACATTTTTAACGTGTTTAGCTCCAGCAAAAAAATCTTTTTTAAGCTTTTTGGAAAACATAGGGAAGGGTTATCACCCCTGTGACATTTGTTTTGCTGTCTGTCCTCCTCTTCAGAAGATTTTACCTCACTTTTTGTCCCAATGACAAATGTTTTTTGAAAATTTGGGGTTTGTTTTTTCCCATATTAACTCTTACAGGAGAGAATTTCCCTTCCTAGGGGTAGATTTCATCTCACTTCCTGTTGTCTCCTTCCGTTTGCAAGTAGGAGTCGTTTGTAAGTTAGATGTTTGAAAGTAGGGGCCTGCCCTATATACTCAGCAGAAATTTGGGCCTTAGGTGTTGTTGTGGCCACAACACTGTAAGCCCTCACAGGGCCCTGCTGTGAAATATTAGATCAAGAATTGTAATTACATGCCCCTGTTGAACAAAGGAAGAAAAATTGGGCCTTTGGTGGTGGTGGTGGTGCTGGTGCCACAACACTGTAAGTCCTCACTTGCTCTTGGTGGGTGCAGAAATGGGCCCTGCTGTGAAATATTAGATCAAGAATTGTAATTACATGCCCCTGTTGAACACGGGCAGAAAAATTGGGCCTTTGGTGGTGGTGGTGGTGCTGGTGCCACAACACTGTAAGTCCTCACCCGCTGTTGGTGGGTGCAGAAATTGGCCCTGCTGTGAAATATTAGATCAAGAATTGTAATTACATGCCCCTGTTGAACAGGGGCTGAAAAATTAGGCCTTAGCCACTGGTGCCACAACACTGCAACCCCTCACAGACACTCTAGTTGGAACGCAGGAACGAGCCCTGCTGCAAAGTATTGCATCAACAAATTGTAATTACACGCCCCTGTTAAACAGGGGCTGAAAAATTGGGCCTTAGGCACTGGTGCTGGTGCCACAACACTGCAACCCCTCACAGATACTCTAGTTGGAACGCAGAAACGAGCCCTGCTGCAAAGTATTGCATCAAAAATTGTAATTACACGCCCCTGTGTGTCACAGCCAAGTACTTGGCTGTGACACACTTAATTCTACACCTTCATTCCTCTCAGTGCAGGTCTCAGAGAGGACTGAAGGTATAGTGGGGTAGAGATCTCAGCTGATGAGGAGCAAGGAGAGGTCCTCTTTGTTCTTTGGTGTGGGTCTTTTAGATACGCTTGCCAACGAACTGCATGGCAGGTCAACATATGTCTGGTCAAGCATGTGGTACCCAAGCGGGAGATGTTTTGGCCACGCGAGATACGCTTGAGACATATGTTGCAAATAGCAGCAGTGCAATCTGATGCATTCGTCTCAAAAAGGGCGTACACCAAAGAACTTTTTGAATAACACGCAGAGACTGCAGCGCCCTGCACATGTGAAGCTTTGGGGTGTGATGCAGTCAGTGTGCTGCCCTTAGGCTGGCCCCTGGAGGGCATCCTGCCTCGTTGGTGATGTGCTGCATCCTCCTCCTCTCTCCACTTAGGCACCCACGTTGAGTCAGTGACCTCATCATCCCCTCCCTCCTCATCACTGGAGCTGGAGCAACCCTGGCAGTATGCTGCAACAGGGGGAGCATGACTGCCAGATTGCTGTCCTTCTTGGGCACCCCCTCTGTCCGTGCTCATGCCCTCCAAATGCTGGGCATCCTCCTGGAGCATGTAATCAACACTGTGGTCCAACAGTTTGAGGGACTCCTCAGGAGGACATGGTGGGGCTAGGGAAGGAGTCACTGATGACATTGAGCCGAGGGAAGAGGCCGCTGCTTTGCCAGACAAAGTACCCTGAGCATGGGTGAGAGAGGATGAGGAGGATGAGGGCGGCTTGGTCATCCACTCGACCAAGTTTTCCGCATGTTGTGGCTCAACACGGCCAGCTGCCGAAAAAAAGGCCAAGCGTGTCCCACGGCCACGTGCTGATGAGGATGCACTGTCTCCACGACCAGCACTAGACACAGAGCCTGCTTGCCCTCTTTTATTGGCTTGTGACTGTCTGCCTCTCCTTCTTGGCCTTCCAGACATACTAATGGCCTGTAGCTGCACTAAGCTGGGATATATATATATATATATATATATATATATATATATATGAGGAGGCCGCACCACACTAACTTGTAGTTTTAGCTGAACACTGTGAGCAGCACGCACTACACTAACTTGTAGCTTTAGATGAACACTGTGCAGAGCTCGCAAAAAAATAACTTGTAGGTTTAGCTGAACACTGTGAGGAGGACGCACCACACTAACTTGTAGTTTTAGCTGAACACTGTGAGCAGAACGCACTGCACTAACTTGTAGCTTTAGATGAACACTGTGCAGAGGTCTCACTACACTAACTTGTAGTTTTAGCTGAACACTGTGAGCAGGACGCACTACACTAACTTGTAGTTTTAGATGAACACTGTGCAGAGGTCTCACTACACTAACTTGTAGTTTTAGCTGAACACTGTGAGCAGGACGCACTACACTAACTTGTAGCTTTAGATGAACACTGTGCAGAGCTCACAAAAAAATAACTTGTAGGTTTAGCTGAACACTGAGGAGGACGCACCACACTAACTTGTAGTTTTAGCTGAACACTGTGAGCAGGACGCACTACACTAACTTGTAGCTTTAGATCAGTGATGGCGAACCTATGGCACGCGTGCCACAGCTGGCACGTAGAGCCATGTCTGTGGGCACGCGAGAGGGTCCAGGTTCATGGCGAGGAGGACACGGCAGCAAGCAGCGGCGAGGTGCAGGAAATTATCTGCATGAGTGAGTGGCCGGCTCTGCAGCCTCCATGTGGAATGCTACAGGCCTAACAGCTGGGGGGAGAGATAGAAGCAAGCAGCGGCGAGGTGCAGGAAACTGTCTGCACAAGTGAGTGGGCGGCCCCTCATCCTCCGCGTGAAAGGCTACAAGCATGACATGGCCGGAGGAAGTGAAGAGAAGAGCTTCACTGCTTAATTTTATGGCCGAAGAGGGGCATCTCTGGTCCCCTCCGGAGCCTGGACTCCTTAAAGCTCCAACAGTGAGGCCCGGAGAACAGACTGACTGTGGGCCCGGAAGACGAGGACAGGCGGAGAGGCGCAGGCTATGAGGGAGGCGCTGGATGGAACAGAGCAGAGGGCTCTCGCATATCAAGTGTGGAGACAGGTACCGGCGACAATTATACAATGAATACCTGCATACAAAGACTGGGGCATGGAGGCAGAGCAGGGATTGCAGATAGGGACAGAGCTAGAGGTCTCCCTTTCTCTCAGCTCCCCTCTTTTTCAGTCCCCACTGTCCCCCTCTTTCTGCTCCCCCTCGCTGTCCCCCCTCTCTCTCGCTGTCCCCTCTCTCTGTATCCCCCCTCTCTCTGTGTCCCCCCTCTCTGTGTGTGTGTCCCTTTCTGTGTGTCCCCCCCTCTCTCTCTGTGTCCCCCCTCTCTCTCTCTCTGTCCCCCCTCTCTGTGTGTGTGTCCCCCCTCTCTCTGTGTGTGTCCCCCCTTTGTGTGTGTCCCCCCTTTGTGTGTGTCCCCCCTCTTCCTGTGTGTGTCCCCCCTCTCTGTGTGTGTGTCCCCCCTCTCTGTGTGTGTGTCCCCCCTCTCTGTGTGTGTGTCCCCCCTCTCTCTGTTTGTGTCCCCTCTCTGTGTGTGTGTGTGTCCCCTCTGTGTGTGTGTGTCCCCTCTCTCTGTGTGTGTCCCCTCTCTCTGTGTGTGTGTGTCCCCTCTCTGTGTGTGTGTCTCCCTCACTCTCTCTGTGTGTGCCCCCCTCTCTCTCTCTGTGTCCCTTCCCTCTCTCTCTCTGTGTCCCCCCTCTCTCTCTCTGTGTCCCCCCTCTCTCTCTGTGTCCCCTCTCTCTCTGCGTGTCCCCTCTGTGTGTGTGTGTGTCCCCTCTGTGTGTGTGTGTGTCCCCTCTGTGTGTGTGTGTGTCCCCTCTCTCTGTGTGTGTGTCCCCTCTGTGTGTGTGTGTGTCCCCTCTCCCTGTGTGTGTCCCCCTCACTCTCTCTCTGTGTCCCCCCTCTCTCTGTGTGTGCCCCTCTCTCTCTCTGTGTCCCCCCTCTCTCTCTCTCTGTGTCCCCCCTCTATCTCTCTCTGTGTCCCCCCTTTCTCTCTGTGTGTCCCCTCTCTCTCTATGTTTCCCCTCTGTGTCCCCTCTGTGTGTGTGTGTGTCCCCTCTCCCTGTGTGTGTCCCCCCTCTCTCTGTGTGTGTCCTCCCTCTCTGTGTGTGTGTCCCCTCTCTCTGTGTGTGTCCCCTCTCTCTGTGTGTGTCCCCCCTCTCTCTGTGTGTGTCCCCCCGCTCTCTGTGTGTGTCCCCCCTCTCTCTGTGTGTGTCCCCCTCTCTCTCACACATCCCCTCTCTTTCGCTCAGCACCCCTCTCTTGCGAATTGTCGTGTTGGCACTTTGCAACACAAAACTAACTTATTTATTTCAGTTTGGGCACTCAGGCTCAAAAAGGTTCGCCATCACTGCTTTAGATGAACACTGTGCAGAGCTCGCAAAAAAATAACTTGTAGGTTTAGCTGAACACTGTGAGGAGGACGCACCACACTAACTTGTAGTTTTAGCTGAACACTGTGAGCAGGACGCACTACACTAACTTGTAGCTTTAGATGAACACTGTGCAGAGCTCGCAAAAAAATAACTTGTAGGTTTAGCTGAACACTGTGAGGAGGACGCACCACACTAACTTGTAGTTTTAGCTGAACACTGTGAGCAGGACGCACTGCACTAACTTGTAGCTTTAGATGAACACTGTGCAGAGGTCTCACTACACTAACTTGTAGTTTTAGCTGAACACTGTGAGCAGGACGCACTGCACTAACTTGTAGCTTTAGATGAACACTGTGCAGAGGTCTCACTACACTAACTTGTAGTTTTAGCTGAACACTGTGAGCAGGACGCACTACACTAACTTGTAGCTTTAGATGAACACTGTGCAGAGGTCTCACTACACTAACTTGTAGTTTTAGCTGAACACTGTGAGCAGGACGCACTACACTAACTTATAGCTTTAGATGAACACTGTGCAGAGCTCGCAAAATAAAAAACTAATTTTATTAGTGTTATTTTGTTAGTTCTCCTTCTCGTTTTGTGCGGGAGCTGCAATGTGCACTGGGGGCCTCCCCCCCCCGCCCTCTGGTGGGTGTCCTGTTTAGGGGGGCGGGTGTGCCGCCACTGTGCAATGATGTCACGCCATACGCCATACGAGCGTGCGGCGTCCTCGTGGTGCTGTGAGTACCTTCCATCACCGCAAGCTGGTGGAGGGTTATGGCGCCGCTTCCTTAGTGTTGTGTCGCCTAGGGGATGGTGCCTCCTCCCCTTATTGCACGCGTGCGTGATGTTGGCAGCTGTTTAATGGTGGTGTCTATATAGGTTTCCTTCCAGTGGGGGGCCGGACACTTGGGGTTCCCCTACAGGCACCATGTGGACTTCGGTCCTTTTTTCTCCCTATATCAGGTATCTATCTCCACACTTGAGACCCATTTTTTGGTTGTATCCCATCTTTTGTATTGGTGTTGGTTTCCTTTTCATGTCTCTTATCTGCCATATCTTGGCTCTTCCTTTCACCATCTTCATTCTGCACTCATTGCCATTTAATTTATCACTGCCATTCCACTCATTTCTTTCCCTTACACATATCCTCATACATCACATGTTCCACTCATTTATTTCCCTTACACATATCCTCATACATCACATGTTCATCCTCACATCCTCATACATATTGTTCATCCTCACATCCTATAACCAGAGCCCTACAGGCCTGGATCCTCTGTGAGTGTGGTCTGCATTGACTTCTGCCACTGAGCCTGTCACCACAGCTCCCGGCCATGATGCCTTTGGATGGGTTGCAGTTGTCAGCACTATACCCCCAACTGTGCAGACTCATGTAAGTAACTTCCCTGGGGGGAGTGTCTTCACTCCACCCCTTTATTTGTCGGTATAGGTTAACTATATATATATATATATATATATATATATATATATATATATATATATATATATATATATATATATATATATATATATATATATATAAAATCCTTTTTAATTTCAGATACCATAACACGCTTGCTCCTGAAGATTGGTCAACAGCCATGAAACGCATAGAGCTAACATATGCCTCATTCACCACCAAAATTCTTTGAGTTTATTTCTATTTTATGTTTTTACCCATTCTGATAGGGATCCATGAGGCCATGGCCAGACAGGCATTGCTCATAATAATTATGTGTGTATAAATATTAATTTTGATGAATTATGAAATTGTAACCTTGTGATATCTATTGCTACACGTGTTCATGTTAATTGTTTTAAACTAGACATCGAGATCATGTTTATACACTATTTTAAATGAATTAAGTAATGTTTTTGAATTAATTAAAATCCTATATTCATCAAATTATTCTTTTGCCATCACGTGCTTCTTTTAAAGTCCCAACCCTTTGTTCTGTTTTGTTCCCACATATCGACAGGGATGGAGGCACATGGCCTTACCAGGCCATGGCCTCATTTAAAGTCCCATTTTTCCCATTCCCTCTTTATAGTGTTATTTGTACCATAGCCCTGCCCAAGTTATCTCCTTTCCCCCATCCAAATACTTCATGGGATGTCCTTGCTCCTGGGCCCAGGAGCCATTTTTCTATTATTTTTGAGCTGGGGACCAGCTGTATTCTAATGTAGGGTGAGTGTATCACCCTCTACCTTAGGTAGGTAGGTGCTAGAGTAGTGTTTGTGTTTTACTGTCAGTGCAGGTAAATTTAGGCTGGCCTAGCTGTGATCTAGGCCTGTTTGTTTTTGATCTGGGGGCAGGGGAGTGGTTTAGTGCAGCAGCAGGTGACTGACATGTGCCTCAGCTCTTGGGCGCCTCCTCTGTTTCTAGTGAGAAGGTTCTGGAAAAGAGACCGGCAGAGTGCTGGAAAGACGTGGGATGTATTTGGGAGCCCTGACCAATCCCCAAATAGGATTGGCAGGGGGCAGGCCTCCTATATATACCCATGGTCAGCCTGTTGTGAGAGGAGTTGTCGGTGGAAGAACTGAGATTACGGCGTGTTAGGCTGTGGTAGCCCTCGAAGGACCCCCTTTGTGGGGGAGTGTACCTCGGGCCTGGAGCTCGGGAGCTAGGAGGGAGCTGCCCTCTACATGGTCACTGAGAGGTGTCCTGGAACAGGAGTAGGAGAAAGACAGCGGGAAACACGGCCAGGAAAGTCATTCAGGAGGGATCCATGCCGGGGTCAGTGAGTGAGAAGCACAGTGAGAAGCTCTGGGAGAGACATGCCAGGATTGGATGTGGAGCCAGAGGGAGAGACTGTGGTGTTGTTGAAGTTAAGTCGCTGCAGCCAGGAAGGTTGGCAGGATTTGCATCGGACGTGCTGGGAGCAGTAGTCCACCAAGGATCAGTTAGCACAATAATCTTCTTCATCCAAAATGGCTACTAGGAAAATGGTAGGATTTATTCAGAGTGAGACCTAGCCATGTGCTAACGGTGACAGGAATCTAGAATTGGACAGTGAGAGGAAAGCAAGTGATCTCAAGTAGTGTGCTGGAGGAGATGTGAAGTAGCAGAGACTGTCAGTTTAGATTTAACTACATTTATTTCCATTACTAAAGATTCATCATTTGGGCATCCCATGTCCCTTTTCCCCATCCAAGTTTAATACCCTAATAAAAACAACAAAAACAAGCAAGAGACTGTTCATTGATGGGAGAAAGTGTGCCTAAAATGGATGTCTCATGTGTGGATGCTGAAACACACAGCAACCCCACCGGGGCACTGCTACAGCAGTATATTTAACAGAAAAAATATGGCAAACTTTTAGCTTTTGTGATTAAATAAAACATTTACTAATTCTGCATATAAAAGCATTCCTTTCTTGACCCTGCCCCAGTCTGACCCTCTGCAGCACTTGCTCATGCCTGAGGACCGTTTATTGGATAACTGTCACTTTTTACACCAATCTCAGGGAATCCCCAATTACATCATGTGAATCGTGGAGCCTTTGATATAGTTTGCGGGGATGGATCTATATCGCTTTCTCCATTAGTTGGTCATCTCATCTGGTTGATAAGTTAATTTGCTCACCGAAAGTCTGACATCTGGTAAGCAGGCTTTTTATGCGGTTTTGGTGCACGTATCAACCCCTTCACTGGTAGATTCGGTTGACAACAAGATTACAAGATTCACTATTTGTTATTTATCATCTGGTAAGCAGGCCCCCCGTGTGGTGCTGGTGTATTCACTGTTTTTCTTCACGAGGATCCACATACCTGCATGATTTGCACTAAATATTTGTTATTAGCAAAGAGGCCTTCCGTGTGCCATCTGCTGTCTTCAAACACTGGGTGTTTTATATGATATTTATTCCTTTCACTATGTGAGTGGCTCTCTTTTTTAATTTTTATAAATTGTATGTCAGTATTACGCTATGTTGTCACTTTATTTTTTGGGTTAATTTTTCGTGGATTCCACGCCAATTCCACGCGAGTGAAAATTGCCATACCCTACTGTGACCGGTTTCATAAAGGCCCAGGCTGGGTTTAAGCCACCTGCTCGATTTGGCTTGCTATCTGGTAAGCATGTCATTCATCAGTTGGGAATATATTTTGCTTCATTCAATCACCGAGTGTTATTAATTGGACAGTCGAATTGTTCTGAATTTTCTTTCCTTTTTTTGGGACGTTTATTAGTTTCATATCACCAAGAATTTTATTTCAAAGATATATTTTTTCACGGAGTTAATTATTCATCTATTTATTTATTTATCAATCTAAGCGTGGCTTTTCCATTTTGTATTTGTTTTGGGTGTTTACCCCACTGACAGCTGCTGCTTAATTTTATTGGTTTCTAGCGCAGTTTTTTCTTTTCATATAAAAGCATGTTTGGGAAATAGTATGCAAAGTATACAGTATAATAACAAATCTTCTTGTGAAAATGAATAGGTAATAGTCAGTAAAGTCCCAAGCTTTATGATTTCTGGAAATATAAAGCAATTTTCTAAAGAGCAGCAAGATTTCCTTTTTAAATATTTTACTCTTAAAGCTAAGATAAATGCAAAAGGTATGTGTATTTTTACTTGAATCTTTCTGTTCTTTGTGCTTTTTCTGTAGATCTGTGCAGTAATCCAGTGTGAACCGTTGCCTCTGTGCAGGAGCTTCCTGTAATAAAGACCAGTCATTGTTACTGTCTCTCCTTGTGCATGGTGGCAGGTCTTGTATCCACCTGCTTCCTGTAGTTTTCTGCAGGTAGCCTGTATTGGGTGGACCTACTGGGTTGTTGGAAATAGGGATTAGCTTTGCGTTTGGATTTAACATGATTTAGACCCAAAACCAACCTGTCTGCAGTTCAGCAAGTGAATGAACAAACTGCTCAGTGCACCCACTTAAATCTTCAGCTGATTTTTGTAAACAAACTCATCACTACCCTTTTGCGTTGTGATGACAGCAGGTCAACAGTGTTGAGTTTCACTCATCTGGATTGATATGGATCACTGGACCACCTAATTGAAGTTAGATTATCTTGAGGGAAACCCTCAATTGCTGCACCCATTGCAAGGTACTCTCCCAATGTTGTGGGGATGTGGCCTAGTATGGTTCAGGAAGGGGGCTGCACACATGCTGCCCCCATATTTGACCACCCAGGCTGCATGCCTAGATAGGGTTCTGGTTTGAAATATAAGGGGAATCTCTTGCCACTTTTTTGCTTCAAGGTAAAGTATACATTTGTATTTAAAAATTGTACTATCCCTTATTTAAAAACACAGAGTGGGGTCCCCCCAAAAAATCATAAAAAAAAAACCCCTTATCCAGGCATCCATATCCTCGCCCTCCTGAAATACATATTCTCTCCGTGTTTATGGGAACAAGGGCCTCAACTCCATATTCCGTCCCCCAAAAGGGATGTGAGAGTCTGTTGGGGGGGGGGGACTTATCGGGATCTGGATGCTCCCTTTAGAATAAGGGGGCCCTCTGGATTATGTAACATAAATTAGAGAGATGTAAAATATGGTTATAGAATTACTGCATTACAAATTTGCCTGTTTGGTGTTGAGTCAGATTGTTTGCTCTTAAGATGTATGGGTATGCTTACAGTTAACATTTTTTTCGTTATGTAACCTCATTGATTATCAAAAGATCCTTTAATAAACTTATATGAATTAGTAATTCTTTTTGCATTGCTTAATACTTATCCCGGTGATTTCACAAATGGCAAAATCATATTATAGTTTGTTAAGTGCATGTTGGCATTTCACTTAAATTTGTAGCTGGCAGTCCATGTCTAGTCCAGTGACTTATTTTGATACAGCTGTAACCAATAATTAGAGCTAAGTCCATAAATCCACTTTTCTCTCTTCATTGGTTGATTGAGCTTGCTCTTGTGTAGATGTCTAAGGTTCAGTGAAACACTCCGTTATGAAGGCTGCAAAGTCAAGGGGAAAGAAAATGAGTTTCTGCCAATTGCTGTGCCTTCTGTCCAGGTTTCAGTCAAGCGTCCTTTTCATAATGCATTATGTATCTTAAACAAACAAACATATCTAAGTCATTCATCCATAGGCTTTCTGATTTAATTCTAACCCTCAGAGGAATCATGCTAAATCACATCCAGATAACGCCTGGCCATTGGTTAGTGTGCTGTAGGCTTTATCAGTCACTGTAAGAATACTATAGATAAAAGCAACAATTACCTTTACCTGGAAAAAGTTTGCGCAAACTGAATCATTTTGCTGTGTGCTTGTTTTCCCTCCTTACTGCTAATCCAGCTACCGACAATTAATCTTTAAAGTTTGAGAGGAAAAAGTAACAAAAGCAATATCATACCATTTGGGAAGTGAGATAACCAATGACACGGTCATATAACACCACAGGAAAAAAAAATCATGGTTTAGGGATTGAAAAGTGTGGATTTTTTTAAATCTCTTCTAGTGCAAGCAATACAAAAATGTTCAAATTGGAATGATACTAAAAGTGTACATTGCCATCTCAGCATAACGTGGATTGAATGACATAAAGGCAATAAAGAACAGTAGTTGTGCAATATATATAGTATCTATATGAGCAAACTAAAGCTGCATTTAATCCATATGTAAAACAAAAACGTGAAAGGGAAATATTGGTGATACTTGCATATCAATGACTGGTGCAAATGTTATATTTTTTAATTGCAAAAGTGCTGGAATATTTATAATTTTGACATAAAAAATGTAAAATGTATTATGCTCCCCCATCTTTAAAGTGTAAGTTCACCTTTTTTCAAAAAATGAAAAATTAAATTAAAGCGGAATTCCGCTTAAAAACACAAAAATTAAAAGTCAGCAGCTACAAATACTGCAGCTGCTGACTTTTAATAATCAGACACTTGCCTGTCCCAGGGTCCAGCAATGCAGGGGAATGAAGCCCCGCTCATCTCCCCCTCCTCTCTTCACAGCCAGGCACGCACTGCGCATGCAGGAGCCGCGCAGGGAGCTGTGACTGGCCAGGCAATCATCTGGGACCTGTGACGTGTCCCAGATGCCAAGAGGGAGGGGGGAGAGGAAAAATGAGCCCCAAGAGGAAGTGGGAGCGGAAACCCTCTAAAAAAGAGGGTTTCCGCTCCCCCCCCAAAAAAAGACATGCCAAATGTGGAATGTCAGGGGGTCACCTTCCCTTAAAGCGCAAGTTTCTTCTTTGGGTTGAACTCTGCTTTAACACACTACACCCTCCCGACCCCACTGCAGTTACCTCACGGATGATTAGCTTTCACTGTGCATGCAGTCAGTGCAGTGGTCCAGGGATTTGAATGCCGCAGTCTTCTTCTACTTCTTTCCTTAGGTATGCTGAGGTGGATCAGAGAGATTTTGATTTGTCAGTACTGGCACCTGACCATTTTGAATTGATTTGATCCATCCCAGTGTCCCTAAGGCAAAGAAGACCATGGGTTCAAGCCCCCAGACTGATGCATGAGCAGTAAAACCTAATCAGCTGATCATCAATGGACATAATTGCAAACAGGGACTTGGGGGTAGGGAGGAGGAGGGGGTTAGGGTGTAGTCAAGTCGGCTGCATAGTGGCTAAGTGATTAGCACTTCTGCCAGGCAGTACTAGGTTCATCAGTTTGAATCCCAACCAAAGCACTACCTACCTGGAGTTTGCATGCTCTCTCTGTGCCTCCCACACTCTAAAGACACGCTGCTAGGCTCATTGGATCCTGTCTAAATTGGCCATAGTATGTATATGTATGAATATGAGTTAGGGCCCTTAGATTGTAAGCGCCTGATGTGATTGTACAATATGTATACAGTATATGTAAAGCGCTGTTTAAATTGTCTGTGATATACCGTACCTGTAATAAATAAAACATTTAAATAGTGTAAAGGTGAACTAACGTTTTAAAAGGCCCATGAACAGGGAGTATAATGCAATTTCAGTGTCAGATTAATGTTGCCATCTTAGAGCACACACAAGCTGACATGCTGGAATGGACTGAGAATTTCACAATTGTTCCTAATGTAACACAGGCATGCGCTATGGTCAGTATACCAGTACTGATGTGTGTTGTGTGTGCGAGTGATGCATTGCTACAGTGTTTACTTTTGTTTTTTTTAGCTCTATGCACATCATTACATCTTGTTGCAGTGTGGTGCGATGTAATGTCTTGTTGTACAGGTGATACTCGAAAAATTAGAATATCGTGCAAAAGTTCATTTATTTTATGAATGCAACTTAAAAGGTAAAACTAATATATGAGATAGACTCATTACATGCAAAGCAAGATAGTTAAAGCTGTGATTTGTCATAATTGTGATGATTATGGCTTACAGATCATTAAAAAACCCAAATCCACAATCACAGAAAATTAGAATATTGTGAAAAGGTGAAATATTCTAGAATCAGTGTCCCACTCTAATCAGCTAATTAAGCCATAACACCTGCAAAGGGTTCCTGAGCCTTTAAATGGTCTGTCAGTCTAGTTCAGTAGGAATCACAATCTTGGGAAAGACTGCTGACCTGACATAGTGCAGAAAACCATCATTGACACCCTCCATAAGGAGGGAAAGCCTCAAAAGGTAATTGCAAAAGAAGTTGGATGTTCCCAAAGTGCTGTATCAAATCACATTAATAGAAAGTTATGTGGAAGGGAAAAGTGTGGAAGAAAATGGTGCACAAGCAGCATGATGACTGCAGCCTGGAGAGGATTGTCAGGAAAAGGCCATTCAAAAGTGTTGGGGACTTTCACAAGGAGTGGACTGAGGCTGGAGTCAGTGCATCAAGAGCCACCACACAGACGGATCCTGGACATGGGCTTCAAATGTCGTATTCCTCTTGTCAAGCAACTCCTGAACAACAAACAACGTCAGAAGCGTCTTACCTGGGCTAAAGAAAAACAGACCTGGTCTGTTGCTCAGTGGTCAATTCCTCTTTTCTGATGAGAGCAAATTTTGCATCTCATTTGGAAACCAAGGACCCAGAGTATGGAGGAAGATTGGAGAGGCACACACTGCAAGATGCTTGAAGTCCAGTGTGAAGTTTCCACAGTCTGTGTTGATTTGGGGAGCCATGTTATCTGCTGGTGTTGGTCCACTGTGCTTCATTAAGTCCAGGGTCAACAGATCCAGCTACCAGGAGATTTTGGAGCACTTCATGCTTCCTTCTACAGACGAGCTCTATTGGGATGCTGACTTCATTTTCCATCAGGACTTGGCACCTACCCACACTGCCAAAAGCACCAAAACCTGGTTCAATGGCTGTGGGATTACTGTGCTTGATTGGCCAGCAAACTTGCCTGACCTGAACCCAATAGAGAATCTATTGGGCATTGCCAAGAGAAAGATGAGAGACATGAGACAGAACAATGCAGAAGAGCTGAAGGCTGCTATTGAAGCATCCTGGTCTTCCATAACACCTCAGCAGTGCCACAGGCTGATAGCTTCTATGCCATGCCGCATTGAGGCAGTAATTGCTGCAAAAGGTGCCCAAACCAAGTATTGAGTACATATGCATGCTTATACTTTTTAGAGGTCCCATATTGTTCTATGTACAATCCTTGTTTTATTGATTGCATGTAATACTCTAATTTTCTGAGATTGTGGATTTGGTGTTTTCATGAGTTGTAAGCCATAATCATCATAATTATGACAAAACATGGCTTGAACTTTCTTGCTTTGCATTTAATGAATCTCATATATTAGTTTCACCTTTTAAGTTGCATTACTGAAATAAATGAACTTTTGCATGATATTCTAATTTTTTGAGTATCACCTGTATGTTGAGAAAAATGGAAACATGCTGCATTTGTTTGCAACATATGCCAATGTCCCTGTGTCCTTGCATTGACAATACTTATTAGGCCCCTTTCACACAAGAGGTCCGATCGGGTCCAGCTGTCCATTTTTAGCTGGACCCAATCGGACCCTTCACTCTCCTTCATAGAGTGCCGAATGTTAATGGACTAGTGTCACCCCCTACAGATGGTCAGATCGGATCAGAGGGTAGTTAAGTGTAAATAGACAGCACATAGAGCAGAGCAGGCTGTATGCTTGCCTGCTCTACATAAATGGAGTGGACAGGGACCCTATTATCTGCCTGCTCTGCTCAGCTTAGCAGGGGATCAGAAGACGGATCTCCGGCTGAGCAAAACCGGATCTGGCCAATGTGAAAGGGGCCTTAACCCAGCTCAATGCACCTGGTGTGAATGAACCCTTAAGCCTCGTACACATGATCAGATTGTTGGGCAACAAAACCGTGGACTTTTTTCCAAAGTGCGTTGGCCCAAGCTTGTCTTGCATACAAACGGCAAGGAATGGTCAGCCAACAAATACAAACATAGTGACGTACTATGTTGTTTTTCAGATCTTTAGCGCCACCCTTTGAGCTCCTTCTGCTAATTTCATGTTAGTAGAAGTTTGGTGAGTGTTGATTCGCACTTTTCATTTCGCACTTTTCATTTCCCACTTTTCATTTTGTGTTTTTCATTTTGCGCTTTTCATTTTGCGATTTTCAGTTAGTTTCTGAACGGCCGTTCGTCAACCAGCTATGTTGCAGAATCGGAAGAGATAACGTGTTATTTATTATTGGCCTTGGAGTTATGGCTTTGACCAAAGTCAAATCCAGGAACAGGAGGAGGAAGAGTTCTTGGACCAAAAATTGGTTGCTTCATTAATCGTGACCAATTATGTCATATGTCTTTGCTGCAGGAGCTCCAGGAGAATAATCCGGATGATTTTCAGAATTATCTCAGATCCCTGCTTTCACTAACTCTTGGCATTGTTGCCCCCCTATATTAAGAAGCAGGACACATGCGTGAGGCTTTTATTTTATTTTTTGGTTTAATAATGATTTGATTTGGTATATTTTCTATATTTTTGGATGCATAGAATGCACATTTTGGTTAAGTTCTATTGGCAGATAGCATGTCTAATTTTATTTGTTTTCTTTTTTTAATGCACAATAAAAAAACTGTGGAGAATAATACTTGGCTATGTGTTTTACTTCAAATGACAGATTAGGAGTAGGCAGTCACATTAAAAAAAATACAATGTAAAATTGACAAGGGACACCAACATAGTTGTATCTTTGATCTTAAAAACGACGGGATAATGGTGTTGTGGTAACTTGCCCAAATAAAAAAAAAGCATAATAATATTATTCTTGAGATCACTAGAAAAAAAAGCCTTTGAAAACGTGTTTGCAATAACTCCATCAGTATCACCAGCAAAGCAGCTTCATTATTATCCCATTAAAGTCGAATGTTAATTCTCCATTACGAACGCTAGTTTACAAGACTGACTGCTCCTGGCTTGTCCTTGCTTCCGAGCATGCATGTTTGTACTTTGGACTTTTGTCTGACGGACTTGTGTACACATGCTTGGAAAATCCGACAACAGACATTTGTCCGCGGAAAATTTTAAAACCTGCTATCCAACATTTGTCCGCGGAAAATCCGACAACAATTGTCCGATGGAGCATACAAACGGTCTGTCATCACACATTTCCCGTCGGAAAATCCGATTGTGTGTACAAGGCTTTAGACTCCATTCACACACAGGCATTTTGAATCACTGGCAGAATCTGCCTGCAATTTCAAAACTCACTATTAAAATGTCAATTTGAACATCAGCATGATCAGGTGCTATTCATTTCAATTGCACCTTAAATTGTGGTGTGATTCTGCCGCGATTGTCATGTGACAAATCGCTCTGCAATTGCATGAACCAAATCACACAACAGGGGTCGCCCCAAAGAAGCTCCGGAACTCTTTCGGGATACCCGTGCCGCATGGTCACAATTGCGGCAGGATCACATCGCGTTTTTAGGTTAATGGCACCTGAACACGCTAATGTGCGATTTGACATTTTAAAAGCGCATTTTGAAATTGCGGGCAGAATGGCAGTGACTCAGAACACCTATGTGTGAACAAAGCCTAAGATGATTTAACATTGGTTCAAAGTCCATTCATGGTACAACATACTGTATATTTGGAGAATATTTAAGAAAAATATTTTACTTTTTTTTAAATCATGAAAAACTTGAATATTGACACCCTACACTAGTGCATCAGCTTTCACCATACTAGTGAATCATTACTTTTGATTGGTAACTATGTATTTATATAGCTTTTTAACTGTAAACAGTACTTTCTATTTACACATCTTTAAAGTGGTTGTAAAGGCAGAAGTTTTTTTTTATCTTAATGCATTCTATGCATTAAGATAAAAAAACCTTCTGTGTGCAGTAGCTCTTCTCAGCCCACCTAATACTTACCTGAGCCCCATCTCAATCCAGCAATGTTGCACGAGAGACCTCCCTCCTCATTGACTGAGACAGCAGTGAAGAGCCATTGGCTCTCGTTGCTGTCAATTAAAGTCAGTAAGCCAATAAGGAGAGAGAGGAGTTGGGACTGAGCCTCTACCCCATGTCGGAATAGACACACAAAGCAGTGGCTCAGCTCAGGTGCCCCTATAGCAGGCTGCTTGCTGTGGGGGCACTCAACAGGAGGGAGGGGCCATGAGCGCAAAAGAAAGACCCAAGAAGAGTAGGACCGGGGATGCTCCGTGCAAAACCACTTCATGGAGCAGGTAAATATGACATGTTTGTTATTTTTAACAAAAAAAAATTTAGTATCACTTTAATTAACCAAACTAATTTCGATATGTGTAATCTAATATTTTAATTTTAATTTCCCCATCTTAAAATTTTACATTATAATACACATTGCAAATTAACCACTTACGGACCCCCCTCCCACCGATATCCGTGCCCTCTGCCGCTTACCAGAGCCGTCAGCAACGGTGGAGGCATTCGTGTCCTGTCCCTAGCTTGGCATGGAGATGAGTGAGGGGAAGGTGGCCCCCACCCATCTCCATACCACTGCAGGGCGGAAGCGACGTCAAAACGTAACTTCCACCCATAGCTCTTAAAGAGACATCTTTTTTTTTAAATGACCTTAATTTTTTTTTTTTTTATTGCATTTTAGAGCAAATATGAGATCTAAGGTATTTTTGAGGGATGCTTACATTCCTTGTAATAGGAATAAAAGTGACCCAATTTTTTTGTAAAAGAACAGTGTAAAAAAAATAAAAGGTAAAATAAATAAAAGAAACATTTTTTTTTTTTAAACACGCCCCATCCCGCCGAGCTCGTGTGCAGAAGCGAATGCATACGTGAGCAGCGCCCACATATGAAAACGGTGTTCAAACCACAGGTGAGGGATCGCCGCAATTGGTAGAGCAAGAGCAATAATTCTAGCCCTAGACCTCCTCTGTAAGTCTAAACATGCAACCTGTAGATTGTTTTAAACGTCGCCTATGGAGATTTTTAAGGGTAAAAGTTTGTTGCCATTTCATGAGTAGGCACAATTTTGAAGCGTGACATGTTTGGTATCAATTTACTCAGTGTAACATTATCTTTCACGATATAAAAAAAAATTAAGCTCACTTTACTGTTGTCTTATTTTTTAATTCAAAAAAGTATATATTTTTTTAAAAAAGTGCGTAAATACGGTGTGACAGAAAATATTTCAACGACCACCATTTTATTCTCTATGGTGTTAGAAAAAAATATATATAATGTTTGGGGGTTCTAAGTAATTTTCTAGCAAAAAAAAAAAACAGTTTTTAACTTGTAAACACCAAATCTCAGAAAGAGGCTCGGTCCTTAAGTGGTTAATTAGCAATCCAGATGGAAGAGGGTGAGAATCTTGACAATTTGTTTAAACCTTTCATTTTCAAAGTAATTAACATGAGAATGATTATGTGTGGAAAAGTGATTTTGCTTAGCAAAGGTTATTCGCATTGACTTACAGTTTTTGAATACATTAGCACAGCCTGAAATGAGATTTCAAGCTTTAAAAATCAGGGTTGCCCCCATGCTGTCATTTGTCGGAGTAGTCATTTAATATTCAGCTGTTTATACAACAGGAAAGCATTGTTGAAAGGTTATAAGGAATATTCTCCTTATCAGTCAAGTATGGCAGAACAAAAGCGCCCCATCTAAATGAACACTGTGCCACATTAGACATCCTTGCTTTCTTTCTTATGAAGGCCAGAAGTTAACATGTTGACAGTGCAATGCAACAAAGAACTTCATTATCAAGAGGGCCTTCAGACAGAGAACAGTTTGACACATTATACACCAGGCTTTATAAAAAGAAGTCTGGCATCATTGTTAGCGGTACAATAATGGGTTTTACAAGCTGGTTAGCAGATATTAATGGCCAATATTCAAAGCTAAGCTAGGAGTACACAATGTACTAAATCTCTTGACTCACAGTACAAGCTGTGTGTGTGATTTTCTGTAACAGTAACAGTTCATTTAAGGTTAATGTAAAGGGTAAAATGAACCTTACCTTGACAAAATAGCTTTTTTTCTATTTTTGAAATGAATTAGTAGTGATTAACATCTATTTGAGTTAAAGAAAATCTCTGGTACCTAATGAAAGAGTTCTTCAGAGCGTTGATTGTAATCTCTTAACTATTTTGCCTCTTTTTTGGATGCTGGGAATATTTACATATAGCAAATCTGAACTGCATATTGCTGTCTAGCGTTAAAATAAATGCAAGAAGCACACTGCACCTGTTACTAGACTTACCGCTGACAAAAATGATATTCTGAGGAGGTGAAAAAAGACTACATACACAGCCTGCATTTTTGTATTCTTCCACAGATCTCCTTATTTAAAGTTTATGTAAACCCTCACGAATACCCAGTGAAGTGAACAGCCTCACATGATACACAGAGATAAAACAAATCCTTCTACATAGGTTTTACTTGTATATTTGCTGTTTTCAGATTTCTACACTGTTTAGAAAGTGCACACCGTGTTACAAATCGTGTTTCCTCATTCAGGAGTGGGTGTGTAGTCTGGGCATACACTGTGTGAGAGCTGATTGGAGGAAAGGCACACACCCCCACTCCATGTAGGCAGAGGAATGAAGAAACTTGCAGAGCTGTAATGTGAAAAGACCAGCTCTCTGCTTATCTATATCTAAGCATCCTCCCAGACACAAATTTCCAGCTGCTTTTATCTCCTGTGTCGGAGAACTTGTCAGAGGTTATCATGCTGATAATTGAGGAACGAAGCAGCAAAAAAACACAGCACTCAGAACTTTAGAGAGATGTAAGTAAACACTACAGATATACAGTATGTGCCCAGGTCAGATTTCAAGAATTGGGTATATAACCACTTTAAATTCGAGGCATCAGAACATAATCACTTTTTTCCAGAGAAAGTGTTGTAGCTACACTGACGATATGTCATTTCACCTGTAATAAGTATTTAAGTACATGTAGATCCTAAATCCCTGGTGCTCAACCTGTGACCCTTTAGTACTTAGGGTGCTGCCTTTGATCCCCATGCAGCTAATAGTGGGAGCGTTAATGTGTATAGGGGCTGTAATGGCTGTGATCTCTACATTGCAAACTGGATGATATTTAGTTTGCTTTAGTACTATATCAAAAGTGATTGCCTGCTTCCCCTATTATCCAATGCTTATGTGACCTTGGTAATGGGGGTCTACTAAGGAGGGTTAGTGGCTGTGTTATCGGGTACTGGTGATGGTTTCCTCCCCATTCACCTTCTGCTAACCACCTTTGATATGAAGTGTGCTGAACATCACCTTTGGATTTATTTCTTATGGACTCATTGATTTTCTAAGCACTGCACCACCTTTTAATACTTCTTTATTGCTATTTCATCAATATTGTGCTAGCTGCTGTTTATTTAACTATATCATCTTAGCTGTGGATGTAAGCGCAGCAGATCCTTACATTTTATATTTTCTACAGAAACGTTAAGTACTGCTACTGTATCCATCACATTTTCAGTATGGACATTTTTGATTTTAGGGCTACACATTCAATGAATGTTGTGTAGATAATGTATCTTCTGATGATTTAGGTGGTATGTTTATTAGATTAATGAATTTAGTTACATCAGCTTTGCACACCAAATGGGACATTGCTTTCTTTGAGAATTATATTTCAGAAAGCATGGTTCCTAGGAGTCTAAGACGGGAGGTAGCCCCCCAAAGTAATATCTCTGACCTGGCTGAATGGTTTCAATATTTTAATAAAGCAGGGCTAGGATTATTGGGCTATATGCTCAGTAAGAAAAAACAAAAATGATTGAATTTGGATGAGGAAATCATTCTTTGAAAGACAAACTCAATCCATATAAGGGTAACAAGGATTATAATAAAAGGTCAGAAAACCTAAAGAAACACTTGGAAAAAGAGTATGCGGAACAAAAGGCTAAGAAAAATATCTTAGGAATACATCCGACTATAAAAATAATGGCAAACTGAAGAAGGAGTGGGTGTTGGATTAACTGTAGAGCAGAAAGGGGTTGTTGCAGCCCCAATGCTTCGCCCCCCATCCACACCTGGGCATTTGCGTGCAACTAGAACTCCGCAATATGACTACCCCCAGTCCACTGGCCTTCCATTCAGGGTAGTTCAC
The DNA here is from genome assembly GCA_037952925.1 of Lithobates clamitans. Taxonomy (NCBI): domain Eukaryota; kingdom Metazoa; phylum Chordata; class Amphibia; order Anura; family Ranidae; genus Lithobates; species Lithobates clamitans. The sequence continues at coordinate 7,035,459 of JBBGZY010000171.1, read as the reverse complement.
CGTGGTCGGGGTAAAGGCAGAGGGAGGAGGAGATTATTTGACTCTTATTCTGAATGGAAATCCAATTAGTACCTCTAATAGGTTTGATCCACTGATAAGGGAGGAGAATGGTGGTACTGATAGATACATTACCGAACACCCTTCGGATTGACGTTCAGATTGGGGTCAGGGCAGGCAATATTCACCGGTAGTGCCCTATAATAATAATGGCAACAACAGAATTACCTACCTGAGTTTGAATATTCTGGTGGGGGGGGGGGGAGTAAGTAATGGGCAACATAATCTTTTTTTCCTGGGGCATTTCCAAATTCAAAAAGGTCAATAGACCAAAAAGAGGTTTCAGAGGGGGGAGGCGGATCCGATCTAAAAAGGAGGCAGGTCTGAAGGATGCTGGCCTCTTTAATTTGAGTACCGCTGTTATTTCAAATGAAGAAAAGTATGTATTGAATCATGGTCTCACATTTGTCCATCCACGTTCACTTAATAAATTCGAGACCTGTATAGATATTCAGAAGTTTGTTCGAAAGATGAATATCAAGCAATACTTGATTACAAATCCTTTTCGAACTAACAAAGCTGTCACCTCAGGAGTTAGAAATACCTCCCTGGCTAATGCTTCAGTTGCTAATCCGCTGGGTAATTTGGTCCCCTCGATTTCAGTATTTAGGAATGTGGACAAAAGAGATTTGGAACAACTTCAGGTTAAGGGCAATAGGACTGACTCATGTTCTTTTGAGAGAACGTAAGGACATAGTGGTGTGTTCTGCGGATAAAGGGGGGGGTGGAATAGTGATTCTGGACTCTGAAGCTTATAAATCTGAGATGTCCAGATTACTATCCGATCGGGACACATATGTCCCTCTCGCTGGTAACCCCACAGCCAAATTTAAGAAGGAACGTGTATCTTTGGTGAAGGAGGGTTATCAGGAGAAGATATTTTCTAAGAAGGAGAAGTCTTTCTTGGTTCCAGCTGCTCCCTGGGTACCTGTGATTTACTACCTTCCCAGGGTACAGAAAGACCCTGTGCACCCCCCGGGAAGGCCGATTATAAGTGGTATCAATTTGGTTACTTCCCGGGTGGGAAAATATATTGATCACTTCCTACAACCACTGGTTACCAAGACCCCATCGTTTTTGAGAAATTCGATGCAGGTGATCAATAGTCTCAGAATGGTGGAGTGGAAGGATAGTCATATCCTGGCCACTGCGGATGTATCATCCCTTTATACAATTATTTCCCATCAGCATGGTCGGGAGGCGCTCAGACATTACTTAGAATCTGATGATTTGGTGTCATCCCAAAGGGAGTTTATTTTATTGCTTCTAGACTTCGCTATGGGACATAATTATTTTTGGATTGGCAGGTCCTTTTATCTGCAGGACAGAGGGGTGGCCATGGGTGCCAAGTTTGCACCCAGCATGGCCAATTTTCTTATGGCCAAGTGGGAGGGGAACATCATCTATGCAAGACCTAGACCAGAGTTGATTCTCTGGAAAAGGTAAATAGATGATGTCCTCCTTATATGGGATGGTGAACAGTGCTCATTGGATGAGTTTATCGATATTCTGAATGCCAATGATAGGGGTATATTACTCCAGCATAAATCCAGTAGGACCGAGATCCATTTCTTGGATCTACAGATTAAGGTGGTAGAGGGAGCTATTGCCAAGTTTACCTTTTTTAAGGAGACTGATAGGAAGGGGTTTAGGAGTAACAAGAGTTGCCACCATCCTGCCTGGCTGAGGTCTGTTCCAGTCAGTCAATTTTTGTGGCTTAGGAGGAATTGCACGAAATATGAGGATTTCTTGCAGGAGGCCTCTACTTAAAGGTTAAGGTTTATAGAAAAGGGATATGACCTGCTGGAATTGGATCAATCATTATAGCGTGCAGCTGGCAGAAATAGAGAAGAGTTGTTGGTTCAGAGGGATGTTATAGCCACCGATACCTTCAAATTTGCCTTTTTTACTACCTATCAACCAGAAATACGCAATCAAGAAAAACCTACGTAGGCACTGGAATGTATTGCGGAATGATAGAGTCTTGGGGCCTCTCCTACCAGAATCACCTCCAGTTGTTTTTAGAGGAACACCACTGCTTAGACTTCAGGTTGCCCCAAATGTAATAGATCCCCCTAATAGAGTATCTTTCTTTCATAATATGGGGGTTTTCTTTCCGTGTAGGAAATGCTCTATTTGCCATATTAATGCACAAAGATGTAGGGAGGTGGACTCTTTTGAGTCCAGCTCCACTCATGAACATTTCCCAATCAAACCCTTTATAACATGCACTTCTAAGAATGTAGTCTATCTTATACGGTGTCCGTGTGGGTTGGAGTATATAGGTCGCACTATCTGTAAGCTCCAGACAAGACTAAAGGAGCATGTGACCAATATTAAAAATGGTTACCCAAAACACAGTCTCTCAAAGCATTATGCTACTCACCATAATCATAATGGGACCGTGTTTTTGGGTATAGGTACGTTTCTTGGGAGTTGGAGGGGGAGCCATATAACTAGAGAGGTCTCCAAACTGAAAACTCAATGCATTTACAAGGCCAAAACATATAGCCCCTATGGTATTAATATTGAGTGGGATGTAAATGCATTTATCAGCAATGCATAGAATATGTTGATTTATGGCATCTTATTTCCCTTTTTGATTGAATCTTTTGTAGACTTGGAATTAAGCGATTTGTTATTTTTAAATTTATATTTATATTCTTATTATGAAATTGAGTAGTCCATCTAGGATTGTTTAATAATGTTGGTTTTAAAATATGAATTTGAATGCTGTTAAATTGGTATGTTGATGTATTACTACTATTACTGTATTATTTCGCACGACCACAAGATGGTGCTACGTCCAGGCATTATTGTATCACTAAAGGAGTTTTTTATGTATTAGTTGCTAATTTGTTATTAGATCTATGGTAAATTGAAATGTCCATCAGTAATTAAGTAGATGCTATTTAGCAGCTTTTTACAATGAATAAAACAATTTTATTTAATTTGTTTTTAATATTTGCTGTGAAACGCATTTACAACCAGTTATAGCTGCTTCTCTATAGCCGTGATTGATTTCACGTCTTCCGGAGATTGGAGCGCAGCCTATTTCTGCCGCCTACATATATTGTCCTGCATATGTAAGGCATCCGAGTGTCCATCAAGCCACGCCCCTGACAACTTCACTTTATGATGAAATGCGTAGGAAAGTGTCAGCGATGTGATGCTGGTGTATGCTGGGATATAGTGTCCATCTTGTTGGTGGGGAATGCTGGATTTTATTACAAACAAAGCTGTTCTTTATGCGGAGCATGTACGTTTATCTCCTTTTAATTTATTAAACGTATTTCTGATATACTGCACCATGAGGATCATCTCTTTACATTTCCAAGAGATGGATTAATCTATGGTGGTCATTGCTGGAGTATCAGGAGACGGAAAGCTGAGACCGAAGCTATTACATCTGTGTTCCTGTGTGCTGGCTCTGATTGAGATGCATGGAGATTGAAGGGCTTCCCCTATTATCCAATGTTTTTGTGACCTTTGTGATGAGGGTCTACTAAGGAGGGTAGGCGGCTGTGTTATGGGGTGCCGGGGATGGTTTCCTCCTATTTCACCTTCTACTAACCACCTTTGATGTGATGTGAACATAGTCTTTGGATTTATTTCTTATGGACTCATTGATTTGCTAAGCGCTGCACCACCTTTTAAGATTGCCTGTTTGCACCTCTTTACAGCCACTTTCAATCTAAATGCTCCCCAGCAGTTGTTGCGTGCCATTTCCTAGGCTAGGTGTCCTGATGGTGACAACAGTGATCCATGCCTGCATAATGTAAATTGAAATTAGCATTTGTAGTCTGCCTTGGATAGGATAACAAAGAAGGAGAAAAATTGTACGACATGGACAAATCATTGCTACCCTAACACAGGATCTTCTTGGCATAATTACCAGGTATTATTTTAATGAAAACTTCAAATTATTGAAAATTATTTTTGAAACCACAGTAATGCCGCGTACACATGATCGGATTTCTCGTCGGAAAAAGATATGATGGCTTTTCCGATGGGTCTCCGCTCAAGTTTGCCTTGCATGCACACGGTCACACAAAAGTTCGCTGAACTTACGACCATCAAGAACGCGGTGAAGTAAAACACTATGACGAGCCGAGAAAAAGAAGTTGCTTCCAAACATGTGTAGGAATTTTGCGCGTCCGAATTGCCACAGACAATCGCATTTTCGGATAGGAACTTTTTCCAACCGAAAAATTGAGAACATGCTCTCAATCTTTTGCTGGCTGGAATTTGGCCAGCAAAAGTCAGATGGAGCATACACACGGTCGCATTTTCCGACGAAAAACTCTCATCGGTCTTTTGCGGGCTGAAATTGCGATCGTGTGTACGCGGCATAACATGATAAAGCTTTCATGAGATTTTAGTGTTTGGAGTTACATATACATTATTATAGCTCTTCTTTAGGGGACCTTCAAGTCTGCCCATTTTATTGTAGTGTGTTACTGCATGCACAGCAAAGAAACAAACAAAAAAATAACCTTGCACTTTATGCTTTAACACAGTGCACTACAGCACCCAAGAAGTATATTGGGCCTCTACAGTGTAGGTTCATCGGCACCTACTACAGTGTGCAGGGCTTTTTTTCTCAAACAATAGGTGCTGGAACTCAACCACGACCCACCAAAACTGCTCCCCTACACACACCCTCTAAATCACATCAAATAGTAGGTGTGGTCAATCAAATTTCACGAACAGTAGCAGGGTCTTAAAGGTCATTAAATACTAGGATTGTATTACACATAGAGTGCAGAGCTGTCAATTGTAAACACAGAAACCGGACTTTTCTGTTTACAAGTATTAGTGGTGGGCAGGGAGCAGAGGGTCTGAGCCAGAGGTGGTGGAACTGAGTTCCACCACGTTCCCCCTGAAAAAAAGCCCTGTGGGAAGCCATTCTAAAGCAAAGGCACTGTAATTCTTCACACAGAGTGTCTTTTGTTACCATGAAGGTGGTCTAAATACAAAAACTCTCATTCAAGTAATCTGATGTTTTGTATACCCAGAAATGTATAACACTTCCAAAGGGTATGCTCCTAATCTAGAGCTCTTCGGTTGCAAAGTCCGGGCCCCAGCTAGTTGGACTAGCAAGCACAAATTACTTTTGTATTGCATGTATCAAGGTCCCAGGCCCCCTTTGATCTGATGAGAACCTCCAGGGCCAGGGACAGCTGACATTCTTCTGTATGTAGTAGGTTGTGAGGCATGGTGGGTGCAGAGTAGTTAAAGTTATTGGGCACCAGACAGTTCTTGAATGCAAAAGAGAGTTTATTTTGCTTTTTTTGGAGAGAGAGGGTTAGTGCCAGGACACCCTTAGGTAGTTGCAAGCTTAATTGGCAGACTCTGAGACTTCAATAGGAGGACAGCTATGCAGGGAAAGGCATCCAGCAAGACGCCACATCTGTATGTGTAGGAATGCTGTCTCCTATGGCAACAGTCTTTAAAGGTTCCAAACAGAGGCTCAACAGTTCCTTAACTTTCACTACAATCACTCCTTGTAGTTCTTCAGCCCAATGAGTTACCGGTCTCTCACTAGACCCACTAAGTCACTGTCACATCCCTTGAGCTCCTTAAATCTTCACAGTGGTATCTTCCTCAAGCGTCATTCCCCGCTTCTCTGCTGGGTTCCAAACTCGGCACTCTAGATACCTCTCAAGCTTCACCCATGCTGACCTGCTCGGTCCCTAGCTTGACACACAAGGCTGCTCTGCATACATTATGTCCGCTGGCTGTGTCCCTGGCTTGATTCCCACTGAAGTTTCCTGATTCTTCACCGTCTCCGGTTGGTGAGAATACTGCTCCAGTATTTGCTTCAGTTACTCACTGTGGTCCCTGGTAATAAGGCGGATAGTCCCTTACTGGCGACAGCTTCCCCTCTACCTCCGATCACGAAAGGTTCTCCAGCTGACAGAATCCCTTTTGGTTGGACTGCAAGCCGCAATCCCAACCCTGTGCTGCTCTCTTGCTTCTGGATAGGCCCTCAGAAAGCCTAGCAGCCAGATGTGCCCGGGATAGGCCTCATCTCCAGCCTAGCAACCCGGGCAATACAACAAACGTCCACCCAGACAGCCATCCAGGTGGCACAGAACATAGATCACCTAACTCCACCCGAATATATAGGCTCTCCCAGCAGGCCAAGGGATTCAAGAAAACCCTTGCCCATTGACTGAGACACGCCACATACCCATAACCTGACCTTGGGTTGCCCTTCTCATATCTAGTATCACCTAGTACCCGGCCACCTAGTGGTAGAAGAGAAAAGTGCAACAAGGCCAAACTTAGGGAGAAATCAATGGATCTCTAACAATCAACCAGGATAACTACTCCTGTCTAGTAAATTTATGAGGAGCAACCCTGCCTAAACTCCAGGGTGCTACATTTAGATTGATTTACTCAATAAAAACTATATATTTTTTTTAACCATATTATTTTACTGAATATTTTATCATCAAACTAACCAGTAAAAGGGGGGATTAGGATTGCTGCTATAGTTTTTATGTTTATACAAACATGGCCTGTAACTTATTGGTATGTCTATAGAACATGATTGCATAAATTGCATTATGCTATGTTATCCATAGTTCAGTACTACAATAAATGTTGTTTATTTTGACTAATTTTTTAGCCATTTATTCACACCTCATATAAAAATTCCCACCTCCTTTTTGCTTATACATCAAACTAACCAGTTGTGACCTGTCATCTGAACACACCAGATACCCAAATTTAGTCGAGATGACATGATATACATTGCATTTACTTCCATACCCCCAATCCAAATCCAGAGTTCTGAATCGGTAAATTTCTGATCCCAGCACACTTCTTCCCTCTGCGTGTCTCACTGCAAACAGATAGTTGCCAGGGCAGTCTTCACAGAGATATGAGATCTACCAACAATTCTTGCTGGAGTGCCACTACCTTTAAGTTTAGCGTGTGCACGTTACTATATTATAGAATCCTGCACAAAACATAATATCAGCTCCAATCATTACTCAAGAAATTGTGTATTGCATTTATAATAGTTGCCCATAATTTTTCATTATTTCATTTTTTGTTATAAAACAATATTGGTATATGACTTAACATAGCAGACATGGCATTCAGAACCCATAACAAATATACCCCCTCTTTTATTGAGAATCACACTCAATAAATACCAATATTGTACATACTACAAAATGCACTATATTTTCTTCAAGGCTTGCAGTAGTGTTGTAATAAAAAAAAATGAGATGTCATATGCTTTCCAGCTAGATGATGCACTTCCATATGGTAAGTTACTGTGCTATCCATCTTGTACAGCTGAAATGTAAGGAGTCCTGATCCTTGTAAAAACTATACTTTTTTTCTCTATCTGCAAGTTGCAGAGTACTAAGCATTTTGCTGATTGCTTAGTAGCTAAAAAAATATATGAGGTCAATATCTTCAGTGAAAATAGGATTAAAAAATAAGCAAATATGTTCTCATCTATGAACTGAAGTATAGTAGTGTGTGTATAGGGCGTTACTGTGTATAGGGCGTCCTAATTTTATACATTTGGAATGTTCATGTAAGAGAAGCCATATCACCACAGAGAGTAAAGCGAAGTTACAAGAGACAGGGTAGTCATATTACCAAAGCCAGTGATGCCATGTTACCAAAGACAGAGTGGCCATGTCACTAGAGACAGAGTGGCCATAATAACAGAGGCAGGGTGATGATATTATCGGATTCAAGTAAGTTATGTAATCTATACTGGGATGGAGCATGATCTGTGCATTTCTCTACTGAATCTTCCAGGGTTAAAATTAGGAAACTTACATGTGTAGTCATTCATTAGAATAAAAAAAGAATTGTATGCGTCTAAATGCTGTACGCGTCTAAACACGAATAATTTGGCGCATATTTTACATAGGATCTTCTGCTAGCTCTGCCAGCAAGAACCTGCATTCTGTGCATAAAATATGCATATGCCTGTGCGAATGCACCCTAAATTGTACTTCATAATAAATCCTTCCCCTTCTCTTACTCTTTAGTTATGGCCTAGTAATACTGCTTACATACAGTTACAGTACATACTGTAGTTGGTAAGGTTGAGTAAAGACACCAGTCCACCAAGTGCAACTGGTGTGGGTTTAGGTGTGTGTATGTATTTATGTCTTTACCACTTCCAATATCCCTGTATATTGTGTTCGCTAGGATACCCATCTAAAAGTCTTTTGAAATTATCAACACTTCCCACTGACACCACCGATTGAGAAAGGGAGTTCCACAACGACGCTAACACTAAAAAATACCCTAGCCAGTTAAAGGTTAAACCATTTCCCATCCAACTTCATTGAGTGGCCACGTGTTTTGAGACCGGAGACTGAATAGTTTTTTTCCTATGCTAGAATCACCATTTAGATATTTTTATATTGCAATCGTGTCTCCTCTTAAGCATCTCCTCTCCTCTGGACAGCATTCTTAAGGTGCAGCTGAACCAGCTATTGCTGCATCTGTCATCCACTAGAACCCCAAGTATCCACAGTTCTCCCAGTGGCTCTACACCAGTGTGTAACTTGCATTCATATTTTTAGTCCCAAGTGCAGTACTTTAGATTTTCCTACATTGAACCTCATTTGCCATGTAGTTGTCCACCCCTTTATTTTATCAAGGTCTTCTTGTAAATTTCCTATATTCTACTGTGAAGTTTTACCCCACTTTATTGTATCAACCTCTCTGATGTTTATGAACACATTAAACAGAATTGGTTTCAAGACAGACCCTTGGGTTACTCTACTTACAATCAATGTTAATTTAGTTGAAGAAAACATTTTCATTATAATTTTCGTCAGTTACATATTCCAGTGATGAAAACTAAATGAAAATTACCCCACATTTTCATCAATTGATAAAAACTATGAAGAAAATCTATTTCATTTTTGTCAACTAATGAAAACGGAATGAAAATGTGAAGGTAGGACGTTTAACCACATGAACTTCCTTGGAGCTCGATCTGTAGAGCCCATAGTTGCTTCCCCTCCCAGCAAGCAAGGTAGTGACCATAACGTGCTTAGTGGTATAGCATGCTTAGCACTGTGCAGAATTATAGGCCTCCTCAGACACCTGCCCTGTGCATTACAGGCCTCCCGAGAGTCCCAAATCATGACTGTCCAGAGCACTGTGCATTACAGGCCTCCTCAGACTGCCCACAGCACTGTGTAGCATTACAGGCCTCCTCAAGACGACTGCCCAAAGCACTTTGCATTACAGGCATCCCAAGTCCCAACAGTCCCTACCATCCAGAGGACAAGAGTATTATGCATTACAGGCCTCCTCAGACTGCACAGAGTGCTATAAAATCATACAGGCCTCCTCAGACCGCTGTCCAGAGAACTGTGCATTACAGGCCTTCTCAGTCCACCCAGAGCACTGTGTGGCATTACAGGCCTCCTCAGACCATTGTCCAAAGCACTGTGCATTAAAGGCCTCCTCTGACCACCATCCAAAGCACTGTGTGCATTACAGGCCTCCTCAGACCACTGTCCCAGAGCCCTGTGTATTACAGGCCTCCTCAGATCACTGTCCAGAGTGTCTGTTTAGTGTGTTCCAACCTTAATACCATAAATAATAACATGATATTACATTTTTGTTTACACCCGAAGTATATAATGAGTTTGAACATTCTAGAGAAATTCTTAAATAATGCATTACAATTTAACTAAACCCATACATATTTAGTCGACTAAAATGTACTGCAACTAAATACGACTAAAACTAAAACAATTACAGATAACTAAAATGTAACTAAATATCTCCCAACCCTGCTTAGCTTCTAACATCAGACAAGATCAGGCACATTCAGGATGGTGTGGCTGTAGGCATTTCCACCAATGTCTACTTTTAAGAACAATATGTGTAATCAAAATGCTTTACATAAACTGTGATATCATGGTAATAAAACAACAAAAATCAACAAAATGCTTAAATCCAGGAATTAATATAGAGTCATATACAGCAGAAAATACACTAGAGCAGAAGAAAAAGAGTCTCACAAGCCGTGATGAGAAAATATGTTTAGCTTCTCAGGCCATCGCCATCAAACACTTGTAAAGTCTCCCAGGTGCCATTGATCACACATAAGGCTTTCCAAATAATTCAACCCAGTGTTGCCAACCACCCGTAGATTTACGGGCAGCCCGTAAATGTAAACCCTCAAAGCATATTCATGTGTTAGAATGGCCCAGTAAAAGTCCAGACCTAAATCGAATTGAGAATCTTTGGCAAGACTTAGAAATTGTTGTTCACAGAAGCACTCCATCAAATCTGACACAGCTTGAGCTATTTTACAAAGAAGAATGGGCAAAAATGTTACTCTCTAGATGTGCAAAGCTGGTAGAGACAGCCTCAAAAAAACTTGCAGCTGTAATTGCAGCAAAAAGTGGTTCTACAAACTATTGACTCAGGAGGGCTGAATACAAATGTATGCCACACTTTTCACATATTTATTTGAAAAAAAAATGTTGAAGACCAACATTATCACATAAAATACCAATAAAATACATTTACGCTTTTTGGTTGTAACATGACAAAATATGTAAAATTTCAAGGGGTATGAATACTTTTTCAAGGCACTGTACCTGCAAAAACTGCTGGACATCCCACAGGCACTCATACCTCACCATGTTTTTCAGCCACTGTCTCACTACCTGTGGTCTTTGAGCCGGAGCTGTAAGAGGGGCCTTCCTCTACACATCAGGTTCTCTAACCAGGTACGTGATAGCATCAAAACTGCTCCGGAACGCACATGTCCTTAACTGAAATGAAGAAATAAGTAGGGAAAAACCGTACCAGAACACATCAAAAACACACCTGAGTACATCAAAAACACACATGCAGAAACGCAACGCATCCAGAATGCAAAAATTGTGATCTGAACTTGCCCTCAATGCACTCCAACTTTTCCTTTGTGTTTTTTGCTTCTAGAACATCTTCCCATATAATGTCACGCAGTATAGAGCACAGTTGGCTCTCTTGAAATTAAAAGTTCTTATCCTACCCTTATATCTTCTTTTCCTATCATTTCTGATGAATGTAATTACACTGTAATTGCTGTTTCCCAAGTTATCCCTTATGCCCTGTACACACGAGCGGACTTTTCGACCGGACTGGTCCGACGGACCGAATCCGTCAGACAATCTGACCGTGTGTGGGCTTCATCGGACTTCCGACGGACCTTTTTGGTCGAAAATCCAACGGACTTTAGATTTGAAACATATTTCAAATCTTTCCGTCGGAACTCCGCCAGACCCAGTTCCTATCGGGAAGCCCGTTCGTCTGTATGCTGGTCCAACGGACCAAATACGACACAAGGGAAGCTACAGCACCTTTGGAAAGTCCGCCGTAACTCAGTTGAAAGTCCGTCGCGAAGACCGCCGCACCTACTCTGCTGGAAAGTCCGCTCGTGTGTACAAGGCATCACTTCCACATCCACAATCAGCTCTGTGTTGTTTGTAATTAGTAGGTCAAGCAGAGCCCTGTTTCTACCAATTGACATATGAAATAGTCATGTAAGACATTTAAGAAATGAAGAGCCTTAGAGGAGTAAGCAGTTCCATCTAATTAGTCAATATCTAGTAATTGAGGTCCCTCATGTTAATAACTTTTCCCTGTCTCGCTGCCATTTCTAACTGTGAAAGGAGATCTGTCTCCTCAGATCTATCCCCTCATCAACTTTCAGGTTTGGGGGCCTGTACCTTACACCCATAATAAATTTCACTTTGAAGCTCCTGACACAAGGATTCCACCTCCTCCCCTACACACATTGCTCTTAGGTACTCCAGTTACACTACCAACACTGACCAGAGTAGCATCTTTTGCCCCTTGCTCACTACCTTGAATAGCGTCAGAGTCCAATTTAGGTGCAGTCTGTCCCTGCTATAGAGGCAGTAACTGACCAAAAAGTCAGCCCAGTTTTCCAGAAACCCAAAACCCTCCTTCTTGTACCATTTCCTTAGGCACTTGTTACGTTCCCTAATTTCCTGCTGCCCCTCAGGTCTGGCTCAAGTTATAAGCAGTATATCTGAGAACATAACCTTGGAGGTCCCTTTCTTCAATATAGCTCCTAGGTCCATGAAGCCATTTTTAAGATGCTTCATCTTCCCCTAACTTTGTCATTGGTACTGATATGCACCATCTGGACATCTGGGTTCTCTCCAGCCCCATCCAACAATCTGCCCATCTGAATAATGATTAGGGATGAGCTTTATGTTCAGTTCAAACCTGAGTTTGACTCGAACATTGCTGTTCGATCGTTCGTCGAAATACGAACATTATTCGCACCAAATTCGAGTGGCGAGTCACGCCCCATAATGCACTGTGACATCGCAGTGCATTGCTGTGACCCGCATGCTTTAGCCAATCACAGCGCCGTTAGCAAAGAGAGCCATAATCGGCCAAGGTCGCCTGCACGTCGGACCTGTGTAGTGTGTTGCTGGCGTTGACCAAGAGAGAGTGTAATTTCATTTAGATTGAGCAGGCAGGCGATTCAGTTAGCTGCAGTGCATTTAGTATATATATACATCAGGTGATTCAGTGAGCTGCAGTGTATTTAGTACATCCTGGCTTGTATATATATATATATATATATATATATATATATATATATATATATACATACACACACTGTATTCAGTGTATTAAAAATATACTTTCAGGCAGGCCAGTGATTCAGTGTGCTGCAGTGCATAAAATATATATACAGTCTCCTACATATATATCCACTGCATTCTAGTCTAGCCAAGCCTATATCTGACTGAAGGCCATTCCTGGTGTACGTTTTCAAATACACATTCAGGCAGGCAGGCAGGTTATTCAGTGATCTGCAGTGCATTAAATATATTTACAGTCTCCTACATAAATATCCACTGCATTCTAGTCTAGCCAAGCCCATATCTGACTGCAGGCCATTCCTGGTGTACGTTTTCAAATACACTTTCAGGCAGGCAGGTGATTCAGTGTTCTTCAGTGCAATAAATAGATATACAGTCTCATATATATATATATATATATATATATATATATATATATATTTCCGCTGCATTCTAGTCTGGCCAAGCCTGTATCTGACTGCAGGCCATTCCTGGTGTACGTTTTCAAATACACTTTCAGGCAGGCAGGCAGGCAGGTGATTCAGTGATCTGCAGTGCATTAAATATATATACAGTCTCCTACATATATATCCACTACATTCTAGTCTAGCCAAGCCTATATCTGACTGCAGGCCATTCCTGGTGTATGTTTTCAAATACACTTTCAGGCAGGCAGGCAGGTAGGCAGGTGATTCAGTGATCTGCAGTGCATTAAATATATACACAATCTCCTACATATATATATCCACTGCATTCTAGTCTAGCCAAGCCTATATCTGACTGCAGGCCATTCCTGGTGTATTTTTTCTGGTAAACTTCTGGTGGAGTTTCGCTAATAAAATTTTACAGCATGTCTGGAAGGCCACCAAGGAGAGGCAGACACACACAGGCCACCTAAAGAGGGCAAGCAGGCTCTGTGTCTAAAGCCAACAGTGCTGGTCGTGGACAAGATACATCCTCAGCACATGGCCGTGGGACACACTTGTCCTTTTTTTCGGCAGCTGGCCGTGTTTATCCACAACATGCAGAAGAGTTGATGAAACAATGTTAGTGCAGCGCAATAATATGAGGAAAAAAATCCATTTCAAAATATAGGGACTCAGGTGTCCCAAATGAAGAATGGCAAGTTCCCTCGTGATGGAAATGGAAATAAATTCTCCAGTGGTAAGTCGGTGGCAATATCCACACCAGCTAATAGGAAAAATATCATTCATGGATCCACAGGGATTCCCGCTGACTCAACTGCCTTATATAATTACCCCTTCTCCAGTGTTTGGAAACTTTTTCCAAACCCCAGAATTGTAAGCTTCTCGGATCCCTGTTATGGAAAATCCTGAAATGTTTAGACACGTTATGTGTTTTCACACCTCTTTTAATATTATTTGCATGTTCTGCTATGCGAACCCCCATGGGTGTAGAAGTTCTCCTCACATACTGGAGTCCACAATCGCATTGCAGCATGTGTACCACCCCGCGGTATCACACGTGATTACGTGATTAGGTTTTTTATCTGGTAAGTTCTATTGGTGGTGGAGGCAAAAAATTCCTTCCTTTTTTTGAGGTTATGTTTACATTGCTTACATGCTGGGCATTTCCCACATGCATAAAAGCCGGACATAAAACTACAAATTCTGTTATCTTTTATCACAGAAGGATCCACCACACTTGGGGCTAACATATCCCTCAAGGTTGGTGGTCTCCTGTAGATAAATCTAGGACGAGCTGGTAAGACTGATCCCAAAATATTATCTTTTTTCAAAATGTCCCAATGTTTCAAAATGATCTTTTCAAACTTTTTGTGTTGAATGTTAAAATCTAGGATGATTCTATACTCGAAATTGTCTCTTCTTTTATTACTTCTGTCTGTATCAGCCACCAAAAGTGTTTCGATCCACGTTGCCAACATTCACACTTTTCTCTGCTATATGTTCCCTGGTATAACCTTTTTGGAAAAACCTTTCAGCTAATACATCAGCTTGTGAGTGGTAAACACAATCAAGAGTACAGTTAAGCCGAAGGCGAATAAACTGTCCTCTTGGAATGTTGTATAGCTAAGAGTGATGGTGACAGTTATCTAGGGGTATGTACCCATTTCTGTCAGTCGGCTTGAAAAAATTCCTGGTCTTGAAAAAGCATCCCTGTTTGAAAATTTCTAAATCAAGAAAGGATATGCTTGAGGCATCAGCATTCCATGATAGACGAATGTTCTTAGTGTTACCATTAAGCTTGGACATAAAAAGTTGGAGACTAATGAGGTCCCCCTCCCATATCATAAACAGATGATCGATATATCTTTGGTAGCAGACCAGTTGCGCCGGTCTGCTACCAAAGACAAAATCCTCCTCCCAAAATGCCATAAAAATACTTGCTACACTCGGCACAAAGCGAGCGCCCATAGCAACTCCAAGCGTTTGCAAAAAGAATTTCCCATCGTACCAGAAATAGTTTCTGGCAAGGCAGAATTCTAAAGATTTCAGAAGGAAATCCTTAAGCTGGGGAGGTAAGTCAGATCTGTCCAGAGCCCACTGTACAGAATTTAAAGCATCTTGGTGGCCTATTATGGTGTACAATGAGCTGACATCAGCTGTCACCAACAGTCTGTTCTCCTTACAGGGGATACGTTCCACAATCTGAATAATGTGTTTAGTATCTTTCAAATACGCTGTAGTGGTAGATACTAAGGGTTTAAAAAAATAATCTATGTATTTACCCAATCGCGCTGATACGGAGTCAATACCGTTCACGATGGGCCTGCCTGGGGGGACCGAGGATCCTTATGCATCTTAGGTAAAAAATACATTATCGGTCTTCTACAGGCACTAGGGTCTAAGTACAGTGTTTCCTTTTTATTAAGAACTCCCCATGCTTTACCTAAGGAAATCAATGATTCTAATTCATTTTTAAATTGAAGGATAGGATCGTTGCCCAAAACTTGATATGTATTCCTACCTGATAATAAACGGTCCATTTCCCCTTTATAGTAAGATTTGCTCATGATAACCAATCCACCCCCCTTGTCAGCGGGGCGAATAACCACATCTTTATTCTTTTCCAGCGTGCTGATTCCTTTTTTAAAATATGACGGATCCCCTACTTTTTTGATTTTCATTTCCTCCAAATCACTAATAACTATATTTCTGAAGACTTCTATATGTTTATGGTCATTCTTAGGGGGATTGAAAACTGACTTGTTGGCCAGATTTGAGTGAGTACCAGAAGTGACTCCAGAACCTGTGAGAGAAGATTTTCCACCAGGTTTAGAGAGAAAGTATCTCTTAATATTCAAAGTCCCCACAAACTTCTGTAAACTGATGTAAGTCTGGAATTTACTGAAATTATGTGCAGGTGCGAACTTGAGACCCTTATCGAGGACCCTTATTTCGTCCTCAGATAAGTCAATACCACTAATGTTGTAAATGCCAGTTCCTAATGGGACTTTTGCCTTTTTTGTTTTTCGTCCAGCTCTTCTCCCTCTCTTTGTCTTCTTGTGCCCCCTTGTCTGTTTCCCGTTGGTATGTGGCCCCACGATCCTTGCCAATGGGGCTGGGGGTTCCCTAAAAAAAGGCTCCCTTAATGTGTATCATCTTTAAAGAGAGGGGTAAATCTATTATACATGGGTATTGGAGCTCTATCATATTGATGGTCACTGTCTCCATAATATGAATCATGTTCATTATATGAATAGGTCCAATAGGGACCATAAACCATATAGAAGTCTTCAAAAATATGGTTATTAGAGATTTGGAGGAAATGAAAATTAAAAAAGTAGAGGATCCGTCATATTTTAAAAAAGGAATCAGCACGCTGGAAAAGAATAAAGATGTGGTTATTCGCCCTGCTGACAAGGGGTTGGATTGGTTATCATGAGCAAATCTTACTATAAAGGGGAAATGGACCGTTTATTATCGGATAGTAGGGATGAGCTTCGTGTTCGAGTCGAACCCATGTTCGACTCGAACATCGGCTGTTCGACCGTCCGTCGAATTGCGAACGATATGGGCCGTTCGCGCCAAATTCGTGTGGCGCGTCACGGCCCATAATTCACTGCGGCATCGCAGTGCATTGCTGGCTGATGATTGGCCAAGCATGCACTATGACCCGCATGCTTGGCCAATCACAGCGCCGTCAGTAGAGAGAGCTGTAATTGGCCAAAGCCAGGGTGGCTTTGGCCAATTATGGCTCAGGGATTTAGTACACACCCCACACTATATAAGGCCGCCTGCACGGCGGCCCTGTGTAGTGTGTGTTCCGGTGTGCTGAGCGATAGAGAGAGAGAGAGACAGTGTCATTTGATTTGAGTTAGATAGATTAGGCAGAACAGTCAGTCAGTTAGCTGCACTTACAGTGTATTGTGTATATATATGCATCCCAGGTGTTGCATATATATATATACACTGTATTCAGTTTAGCTAGATCCGTTCCTTTTATCTTCTATCTAGACTATTTACATTCAGTGCAGTGTGTCCTGCTCACAGTGTTCAGCTAGATCCGTTCCTGCTATTTACATTCAGTACAGTGCTTCCTGCTCACAGTGTTCAGCTAGATCCGTTCCTGCTATTTACATTCAGTGCAGTGCGTGCTGCTCACAGTGTTCAGCTAGATCCGTTCCTGCTATTTACATTCAGTGCAGTGCGTCCTGCTCACAGTGTTCAGCTAGATCCGTTCCTGCTATTTACATTCAGTGCAGTGCGTCCTGCTCACAGTGTTCAGCTAGATCCGTTCCTGGTATTTACATTTAGCGCAGTGCGTCCTGCTCACAGTGTTCAGCTAGATCCGTTCCTGCTATTTACATTCAGTGCAGTGCGTCCTGCTCACAGTGTTCAGCTAGATCCGTTCCTGCTATTTACATTCAGTGCAGTGCGTGCTGCTCACAGTGTTCAGCTAGATCCGTTCCTGCTATTTACATTCAGTGCAGTGCGTCCTGCTCACAGTGTTCAGCTAGATCCGTTCCTGCTATTTACATTCAGTGCAGTGCGTCCTGCTCACAGTGTTTAGCTACATCCGTTCCTGCTGTTTACATTCAGTGCAGTGCGTCCTGCTCACAGTGTTCAGCTAGATCCGTTCCTGCTATTTACATTCAGTGCAGTGCGTCCTGCTCACAGTGTTCAGCTAGATCCGTTCCTGCTATTTACATTCAGTGCAGTGCGTCCTGCTCACAGTGTTCAGCTAGATCCGTTCCTGCTATATACATTTAGTGCAGTACGTCCTGCTCACAGTGTTCAGCTAGATCCGTTCCTGTTATCTTCCTACTGACAGGCAGGCTTGTCTGGTTACAGTATATAAAGCTACCTGAAGAAAATTACAGGTGTTCTTTTTGATCCTATTAGTACCACGGTCAGGCAGCTAGACTATTTACATTTAGTACAGTGTGTCCTGCTCACAGTGTTCAGCTAGATCCGTTCCTGTTATTTACATTCAGTGCAGTGCGTCCTGCTCACAGTGTTCAGCTAGATCCGTTCCTGCTATTTACATTCAGTGCAGTGCGTCCTGCTCACAGTGTTCAGCTAGATCCGTTCCTGCTATTTACATTCAGTGCAGTGCGTCCTGCTCACAGTGTTCAGCTAGATCCGTTCCTGCTATATACATTTAGTGCAGTACGTCCTGCTCACAGTGTTCAGCTAGATCTGTTCCTGTTATCTTCCTACTGACAGGCAGGCTTGTCTGGTTACAGTATATAAAGCTACCTGAAGAAAATTACAGGTGTTCTTTTTGATCCTATTAGTACCACGGTCAGGCAGCTAGACTATTTACATTTAGTACAGTGTGTCCTGCTCACAGTGTTCAGCTAGATCCGTTCCTGTTATTTACATTCAGTGCAGTGCGTCCTGCTCACAGTGTTCAGCTAGATCCGTTCCTGCTATTTACATTCAGTACAGTGCTTCCTGCTCACAGTGTTCAGCTAGATCCGTTCCTGCTATTTACAATTAGTGCAGTGCGTGCTGCTCACAGTGTTCAGCTAGATCCGTTCCTGCTATTTACATTCAGTGCAGTGCGTCCTGCTCACAGTGTTCAGCTAGATCCGTTCCTGCTATTTACATTCAGTGCAGTGCGTCCTGCTCACAGTGTTCAGCTAGATCCGTTCCTGGTATTTACATTTAGCGCAGTGCGTCCTGCTCACAGTGTTCAGCTAGATCCGTTCCTGCTATTTACATTCAGTGCAGTGCGTCCTGCTCACAGTGTTCAGCTAGATCCGTTCCTGCTATTTACATTCAGTGCAGTGCGTCCTGCTCACAGTGTTCAGCTAGATCCGTTCCTGCTATATACATTTAGTGCAGTACGTCCTGCTCACAGTGTTCAGCTAGATCCGTTCCTGTTATCTTCCTACTGACAGGCAGGCTTGTCTGGTTACAGTATATAAAGCTACCTGAAGAAAATTACAGGTGTTCTATCCCAGCTTAGTGCAGCTACAGGCCATTAGTATGTCTGGAAGGCCAAGAAGGAGAGGCAGACAGTCACAAGCCAATAAGAGAGGGCAAGCAGGCTCTGTGTCTAGTGCTGGTCGTGGAGACGGTGCATCCTCATCAGCACGTGGCCATGGGACACGCTTGGCCTTTTTTTCGGCAGCTGGCCGTGTTGAGCCGCAACATGCGGAAGACTTGGTCGAGTGGATGACCAAGCCGTCCTCATCCTCCTCATCCTCTCTCACCCATGCCCAGGGTGCTTTGTCTGGCAAAGCAGCGGCCTCTTCCCTCAGCTCAATGTCATCAGTGACTCCTTCCCTAGCCCCACCATGTCCTCCTGAGGATTCCCTCGAACTGTTTGACCACAGTGTTGGGTACATGCTCCAGGAGGATGCCCAGCGTTTGGAAGGCTCTGATGATGATACTGAGCTCAATGAAGGCAGTAACATGAGCACGGACAGAGGGGGTGCCCAAGAAGGACAGCAATCTGGCAGTCATGCTCCCCCTGCTGCAGCATACTGCCAGGTTTGCTCCAGTGATGAGGAGGGAGGGGATGATGAGGTCACTGACTCAACGTGGGTGCCTGATAGGAGAGAGGAGGAGGAGGAGGAGGAGGAGGAGGAGGAGGTGGCACATCACCAACTAGGCAGGATGCCCTCCAGGGGCCAGCCTAAGGGCAGCACATTGACTGCATCACACCCCAAAGCTCCACATGTGCAGGGCGCTGCAGTCTCTGCGCGTTATTCAAAAAGTTCTTTGGTGTGGGCCTTTTTTGAGACGAGTGCATCAGATCGCACCGCTGCTATTTGCAATATATGTCTCAAGCGTATCTCGCGTGGCCAAAACATCTCCCGCTTGGGTACCACATGCTTGACCAGACATATGTTGACCTGCCATGCAGTTCGTTGGCAAGCGTATCTAAAAGACCCACACCAAAGAACAAAGACGATCTCTCCTTGCTCCTCATCAGCTGAGATTTCCAACCCCACTAGACCTTCAGTCCTCTCTGCGACCTGCAGTGAGAGGAATGAAGGTGTAGAATTAGGTGTGTCACAGCCAAGTACTTATGGGCAATCTGCTTTTGGTACACCGACGTCAGATTGTACCAGGCAAATTTCCCTGCCCCAGCTGCTGCACCGCCGAAAGAAGTTTGCTCCCAGCCATCCACATGCCCAGCGGTTGAATGCTAGCTTGGCAAAATTGCTAGCACTTCAACTGCTGCCTTTTCAGTTGGTAGACTCTGCCCCCTTCCGTGAGTTTGTGGAATGTGCGGTTCCTCAGTGGCAGGTACCCAAACGCCACTTTTTCTCACGGAAGGCGATTCCGGCTCTCTACCGGCATGTGGAAGGCAATGTCCATGCCTCGCTGGACAGGGCGGTCAGCGGTAAGGTGCATATTACCGCTGACTCATGGTCCAGCAGGCATGGACAGGGACGTTACTTAAGTTTCACGGCGCATTGGGTGACTCTGCTGGCAGCTGGGAAGGATGCAGGACAAGGTGCAGTAGTGTTGGAGGTTGTTCCGCCACCACGCCTCCAAAATGCTGATTGTGACACACCTCTCTCCTCCACCCCCTCCTCTTCTTCTTCCTCCATGGCCTCTTCCTCGGAACCAGCGGTGCTCCGTAGGCGTTCAAGGGGCTACGCAAGTACGCAGGCCAAAAGATGCCATGCGGTGCTTGAGCTGGTGTGCTTGGGGGACAGGAGCCACACTGGGGCAGAGGTTCTGTCAGCTCTGCAGGGGCAGGTTCAGAGGTGGTTGACGCCACGCCAACTTAAGGCAGGAATGGTGGTTTGCGACAATGGCACCAACCTCCTCTCTGCCCTCCGACAGGGACAACTGACCCATGTGCCCTGTTTGGCTCACGTCCTTAACTTGGTGGTGCAGCGGTTCTTGGGCAGGTACCCGGGCTTACAGGATGTCCTGAGGCAGGCCAGGAAAGTCTGTGTGCATTTCCGCCGGTCATATAATGCCAGTGCTCGGCTGACGGACCTCCAAAAGGAGTTTAACCTGCCCAAGAACCGCCTAATCTGTGACATGCCCACCAGGTGGAACTCGACGTTGGCCATGCTGCAGCGGCTGCACACGCAGCAGAGGGCCATCAATGAGTACCTGTGCGACTATGGCACCAGGACAGGGTCAGGGGACCTTGGTTTTTTTTCCCCACGCCAGTGGGCCATGATCAGGGATGCATGCACTGTCCTGTCACCATTCGAGGAGGCCACGAGGATGGTGAGCACTGACAGTGCATGCATCAGTGACACTGTCCCCCTTGTCCACCTGTTGGAGCACACGCTGCGTGGAATAATGGACAGGGCACTTGAGGCAGAACAGAGGCAGGAAGAGGAGGACTTCCTTAGCTCTCAAGGCCCCCTTTATCCAGACAGTGTTCCTGCGTGCCCGCCGATCACACAGGAAGAGGACGAGGAGGAGGAGGAGGAGGAGGAGGAAGATTGTGTCAGTATGGAGGTGGAGCCTGGCACTCAGCATCAGCAGTCTTTAAGGGATCAGTCCCAAGGAACACATGGACTTGTACGTGGCTGGGAGGAGGTGGCTGCGGACGTTGTTGTCCTTAGTGACCCAGAGGACTCCGGACCGAATGCCTCAGCAAACCTACGCTGCATGGCCTCCCTGATCCTGCAAAGCCTGCGTAAGGATCCTCGTATTCGTGGTATCAAGGAGAAGGACCAATACTGGCTGGCAACCCTCCTTGATCCACGTTACAAGGGTAAGGTTGCGGACCTTATCTTGCCATCGCAGAGGGAGCAGAGGATGAAACATCTTCGGGAGGCCTTGCAGAAAGGTCTGTGCAACGCGTTCCCAGAGACTGGGAGGTTACAAACTCCTGTTTCTGGACAACGTGTTGCTGAGGCTTCGGTCAGTCAAAGAAGGAGCGGTGGAGAAGGTGGCCGTCTGACCGATGCGTTCAGACAATTTTTTGGTCCGCAGCCCCAAGGTATGATCGGTTCCAGCAACCATCGCCAGCGTCTGTTTTACATGGTGCAGGAATACCTAGGGGCAAGATCAGACTTGGACACCTTTCCCACCGAAAATCCTCTGGGTTACTGGGTCTTGAGGATGGATCACTGGCCAGAGCTTGCACAGTATGCAATTGAGCTACTGGCCTGTCCTGCATCCAGCGTTCTTTCGGAACGCACATTCAGTGCTGCTGGAGGCGTGGTAACCGATCACAGGGTGCGTCTGTCCACCGACTCGGTCGATCGGCTGACCTTCATAAAAATGAATCAGTCTTGGATCACCACCAGCTACCAAGCACCTGATGCAGATGTAACCGAATAATTTTTTTTGAAATCTCAGATCCCTTCAAAGACTGCCTATGCTGATGCTGAGTGACTATCCCTGAGTAATTATCCTCTTCCTCCTCAATCATCACGCTGATAGCTTGTAAGAACATTTTTGGTTCTGGGCGCCACCACCAGTGCCTAAGGCACAATTTTTCAGCCCCTGTTTAACAGGGGCGTGTAATTACAATTTTTAAAGCAATACTTTGCAGCAGGGCTTGTTCCTGCATTCCAACTAGAGTGTCTGTGAGGGGTTGCAGTGTTGTGGCACCAGCACCAGTGCCTAAGACCCAATTTTTCAGCCCCTGTCTAACAGGGGCGTGTAATTACAATTTTTGATGCAATACTTTGCAGCAGGGCTTGTTCCTGCGTTTCAACTAGAGTGTCTGTGAGGGGTTGCAGTGTTGTGGCACCAGCACCAGTGCCTAAGACCCAATTTTTCAGCCCCTGTCTAACAGGGGCGTGTAATTACAATTTTTGATGCAATACTTTGCAGCAGGGCTTGTTCCTGCGTTTCAACTAGAGTGTCTGTGAGGGGTTGCAGTGTTGTGGCACCAGCACCAGTGCCTAAGACCCAATTTTTCTGCCCCTGTCTAACAGGGGCGTGTAATTACAATTTTTGATGCAATACTTTGCAGCAGGGCTTGTTCCTGCGTTTCAACTAGAGTGTCTGTGAGGGGTTGCAGTGTTGTGGCACCAGCACCAGTGCCTAAGACCCAATTTTTCTGCCCCTGTCTAACAGGGGCGTGTAATTACAATTTTTGATGCAATACTTTGCAGCAGGGCTCGTTCCTGCGTTCCAACTAGAGTGTCTGTGAGGGGTTGCAGTGTTGTGGCACCAGCACCAGTGCCTAAGGCCTAATTTTTCAGCTCCTGTTCAACAGGGGCATGTAATTACAATTCTTGATCTAATATTTCACAGCAGGGCCCTGTGAGGGCTTACAGTGTTTTGGCCACAGCAACACCTAAGGCCCAAATTTCTGCTGAGTATATAGGGCAGGACCCTACTTTCAAACATCTAACTTACAAACGACTCCTACTTGCAAACGGAAGGAGACAACAGGAAGTGAGATGAAATCTACCCCTAAGGAAGGGAAATTCTCTCCTGTAAGAGTTAATATGGGAAAACAATTTTTCCTTTCCACTGATGCTTTCCAATCCTTGTTCCACAAAAAAACACAAATTTTCAAAAAACATTTTTCATTGGGACAAAAAAGTGAGGTGAAATCTTCTGAAGAGGAGGAAAGACGCAAAACAAATGTCACAGGGGTGATAACCCTTCCCTATGTTTTCCAAAAAGCTTAGAAAAGATTTTTTGGCTGGAGCTAAACACATTAAAAATGTTCAAAATTACAAACAGATTCTACTTAACAACAAACCTACAGTCCCTGTCTTGTTTGCACCGCCTGTATACTGCTGTTCAGAGTATATAGGGACCTTTCCTTATTTTAATTTGGGTGCGGGGTTCCCCTTAATATCCATACAAGACCCAAAGGGCCTGGTAATGGACTGGGGGGTACCCATGCCGTTTGTCTCACTGATTTTCATCCATATTGCCATGACCCGACATGACATTAAACCCGCAAGCAGTTTTAAATGAGATTTTTTCCTTTAAAAATGACATTTGGTGCAGGGACTGTTCTAAACATGGGAAACACGCGTCACTTTACAGGCATACTATAGACACCCCCCAGGTACGATATTTAAAGGAATATTTCACTTTTTTTTTTTTACTTTAAGCATCATTAAAATCACTGCTCCCGAAAAAACGGCCGTTTTTAAAAGTTTTTTTTGCATTGATACATGTCCCCTGGGGTAGGACCCGGGTCCCCAAACCCTTTTTAGGACAATACCATGCAAATTAGCCTTTAAAATGAGCACTTTTGATTTCGAACGTTCGAGTCCCATAGACGTCAATGGGGTTCTAACGTTCGTGCGAACTTGCGGTCCGTTCGCGGGTTCTGGTGCGAACCGAACCGGGGGGTGTTCGGCTCATCCCTATCGGATAGGAATACATATCAAGTTTTGGGCAATGATCCTGTCCTTCAGTTTAAAAATGAATTACAATCATTGATTTCCTTAGGTAAAGCATGGGGAGTTCTTAATAAAGAGGAAGCGCTGTACTTAGACCCTAGTGCCTGTAGAAGGCCGATAGTGTAATTTTTACCTAAGATACATAAGGATCCTCGGTTCCCCTCCAGGCAGGCCCATCGTGAATAGTATTGACTCCGTATCAGCGCGATTGGGTCAGTACATAGATTATTTTTTGAAACCCCTAGTATCTACCACTACAGCCTATTTGAAAGATACTAAACAAATTATTCAGATTGTGGAACGTATACCTTCTAAGGAGAACAGACTGTTGGTGACAGCTGATGTCAGCTCATTGTACACCATAATAGGCCACCAAGATGCTTTAAATTCTGTACAGTGGGCTCTGGACAGATCTGACTTACCTCTCCAGCTTAAGGATTTCCTTCTGAAATCTTTAGAATTCTGCCTTGCCAGAAATTATTTCTAGTACGACGGAAAATTCTTTTTGTAAACGCTTGGAGTTGCTATTGGCGCTCGCTTTGCACCGAGTGTAGCGAATATTTTTATGGCATTTTGGGAGGAGGATTTTGTCTTTGGTAGCAGACCGGCGCAGCTGGTCTGCTACCAAAGATATATTGATGATCTGTTTATGATATGGGAGAAGGACCTCATTAGTCTCCAACTTTTTATGTCCAAGCTCAATGGAAATACCAAGAACATCCATCTATCATGGAATTCTGATGCCTCAAGCATAGCCTTTCTTGATTTAGAAATTTTCAAACAGAGATGCTCTTTCAAGACCAGGAATTTTTTCAAACCGACTGACAGAAACAGGTACTGTACATACCCCTAGACAGCTGTCACCATCACTCTTAGCTATACAACATTCCAAGAGGACAGTTTATTCGCCTTTGGCGTAACTGTACTCTTGATTCTGATTACCACTCACAAGCTAATGTATTAGCTGAAAGGTTTTTCCAAAAAGGGTATACCAGGGAACATATAGTTGAGGAAATTGTGAATGTTGGCAACATGGATCGAACCACTTTGGTGGCTGATACAGACAGAAGTAATAAAAGAGGAGACACTTTTGAGTATAGAATCATCCTAGATTTTAACATTCAACACAAAAAGTTTGAAAAGATCATTTTGAGACATTGGGACATTTTGAAAAAAGATAATATTTTGGGCTCAGTCTTACCAGCTCATCCTAGATTTATCTACAGGAGACCACCAACCTTGAGGGATATGTTAGCCACCAATAGAACTTACCAGATAAAAAACCTAATCACGTAATCACGTGTGATACCGTGGGGGTGGTATACATGCTGCAATGCGATTGCGGACTCCAGTATGTGGGGAGAACTTCTAGACCCATGGGGGTTCGCATAGCAGAACACGTAAATAATATTAAAAGAAGTGTGAAAAGACATAACGTGTCTAAACATTTCAGGATTTTTCATAACAGAGATCCCAGAAGATTACAATTCTGGGGTTTGGAAAAAGTTACCAATCACTGGAGAGGGGGTAATTATATAAGGCAGTTGAGTCAGCGGGAATCCCTGTGGATCCATGAAACCTAGGTTGCGGTCCCTAGGGGGTTAAACGTTGAGTTTGATCTCAACTGCTTTATATCAGACAAATAAGATCAGATAGGTTTGTGCTCATTCTTTTCTTTTTCCCCCTCTCTTATGTGTACACTGGATTTTGATATAGTTATTGTATAGAGATGGCCGCGGGTACATAATATGAATTTTTTAATCTGCTTCACTGCCTAATGATCCGTTTGGTTCCTTGGGGTCAGCGGGGATTGATTTTTTATGTTTTTATGATATTTTTCCTATTAGCTAGTGTCCCTGGCTGGGTAATGTCGCCATTTTTAGGTGCAGTGTCCACTTCCGGCTTTTGTTACATACCTTGCAGACACCAGCACTCTATTTAAGGCTTCTGGGTGACTCACTAGCTCCACCCTCGCTGACGATGTCCTATTGGATGTAACGCCGCGTACGGGGAAGGAGGTTATACTATGCACGTCACCTGCTGCCATCTCTCAGCTGTTTGCCTGAGAACATGCCTTTTTATCCATTGAAATTTTTCATTGATATTTTTAGTGTGCGCTTGTTAGCTCCATATTTTATGCTTTTTACTTACTTGAATAAAACTACAGAGTACACTTTGAGCGTTTTTCTCTTTTTTTGGGACCGTTGTGTCTCCACACTATTATTGCCACTTTGGGAACCAATACTGCTGCATCTCACTGCTGGATTGGTGTTTCATGGTGTTGGATTGGGGACCCCCACAGCTGCATTGGAGTGTGCCTTCATCTTTCAGTGGATATATGCGTTTCTGACCTCCTATAATAAGAGGTCCACCTGATCCGGTAAGCGCATCTGTTTGTCTGTGGTGGAGGATATTGTCACCGACTTACCACTGGAGAATTTATTTCCTTTTCCATCACAAGGGAACTTGACATTCTTCATTTTGAACACCTGAGTCCCTATATTTTGAAATGGACTTTTTTCCTCATATTATTGCGCTGCACTAACATTGTTTTATTGATTGTTTATAGGCTTTGTGATTACCTATTGTGTTCAGCTTGCATCCGTTCACCTATTTGTTTGCGCTGATTGCTTCCTGTTTATACACATGCAGAAGAGTTGGTAGAGTGGATAACTAAGCTGTCCTCATCCTCTGTCACCCAGGTTCAGAGTAGTTTGGCTGCCAATGCAGCTGCCAAAGTGGCCTATTCCATCGGCTCAATGTCATCAGTCACTCCTTTCCCAGCCCCACCATAATGCACGGAGGAGTCCACCGAACTGTTCGACCACAATGTCGGGTACATGCTGCAGGAGGATGCGCATCGTTTTGAAGGCTCCGATGATGGTACCCGGGTTGAGGAAGGCAGTAACGTGAGCCCAAAAAGAGGGGGTGCCCAAGAAGGACAGGAAACTGTCAGTCATGTTCCCTCAGCTGCAGCATACTGCCAGGTTTGCTCCAGTGATATGGAGGGATGCCACACCTCTCTCCTCCACCCCTTCCTCTTCTTCTTCGTCTATGGTCTCTTCCTCTGCAGATTTGTCTTTGGAACCAGCGTTGCTCTGTAGGCGTTCAAGGGGCTACGCAAGCACTCAGGCAAAAAGATGCCATGCGGTGCTTGAGTTGGTCTGCTTAAGGGACAGAAGCCACACTGGGGCAGAGATTCTGTCAGCTCTGCAGGGGCAGGCTCAGAGGTGGTTGACGCCATGCCAGTTTCAGCTAGGAATGGTGGTTTGTGACAATGGCACCAACCTCCTCTCCACCCTCCGACAGGGACACTTGACCCATGTTCCCTGTTTGGCTCACGTCCTTAATTTGGTGGTGCTGCGGTTCTTGTACAGGTACCCGAGCTTACAGGATCTCCTGAGGCAGGCCAGGAAAGTCTGTGGGCATTTCCACTGGTCATATAATGCCAGTGCTCGGCTGGCTGACCTTCAAAAGGAATGCAACCTGATTAAGAACCGCCTCATTTGTGACATGCCCACCAGGTGGAACTCAACGTTGGCATTGCTGCAGCGGCTGCACATGCAACAGAGGGCCATCAATGAGTACCTGTGTGAGTATGGCACCAGGACAGGGTCAGGGGAGCTTGGCTTTTTTTTGCCACGCCAGTGGCTACTAATCAAGGATGCATGCACTTTCCTGTCACCATTTGAGGAGGCTACGAGGATGGTGAGCAGTGACAGTGCATGCATCAGTGATACTGTCCCTCTTGTCTTCCTGTTGGAGCACATGCTTCATGGAATAATGGACAGGGCACTTGAGGCAGAACAGAGGGAGGAAGAGGAGGACTTCCTCTCAAGGCCCCCTTTATCCAGACAGTATTCCTGCGGGCCCGCTGATCACACAGGAAGAGGAGAAGGAGGATGAGGATTGTGTCAGCATGGAGGTGGAGCCTAGCACTTCAGCAGCAGTCTTCAAGGGATAATTTTCAGTCCCCAGAAACCAATGGACTTGTACGTGGCTGGGAGGAGGTGGCTGTGGATCATGTCATCCTTAGTGACCCAGAGGACTCCGGATCGAATGCCTCAGCAAATCTTCACTGCATGGCCTCCCAGATCCTGCAAAGCCTGTGAAAGGACCCTCGGATTCATGGTATCAAGGAGAGGGATCATTACTGGCTGGCAACCCTTCTTGATCCACATTACAAGGATAAGGTTGCGGAACTTATCCAGCCTTCGTAGAGGGAGCAGAGGATGAAACATCTTTGGGAGGCCTTGCAGAAAGGTTTGTGCAATGCTTTTCCAGAGCCTGGGAGGTTACAATTTCCTGGTCCTCCTGGACAATGTGTTGCTGAGGCTTCGGTCAGTCACAGAAGGAGTGGTGGAGAAGGTGGCCATCTGACCGATGCGTTCAGACAATTCTTTAGTCCGCAGCCTCAAGGTCTGATCGGTTCCAGCAACCATCAACAGCGTCTGATTTACATGGTGCAGACATACCTAGGGGCGAGATCAGACTTGGAGACCTTTCCAACCAAAAATCCACTAGGTTACTGAAAATCCACTGGGTTACTGGGTCTTGAGGATGGATCACTGGCTAGAGCTTGCACAATATGCAATTGAGCTAATGGCCTGTCTACATCCAGCGTTCTTTCTGAATGCACATTCAGTGCTGCTGGAGGCTTTGTAACCAATCACAGAGTGTGCCTGTCCACAGACTCAGTTGATCGGCTCACCTTCATAAAAATGAATCAGTTTTGGATCACCAGCTACCAAGCTACCAAGCACCTGATGCTAACCAATTAATTTTTCTATGAATGTGAGATCCCTTGAAGACTGCGCTTCAACTAGAGTATCTGTGAGGGGTTGTAGTGTTTTGGCACCACCACCAGTGCCTAAGGCCCAATTTTTCTGACCCTGTTTAACAGGGGCGTGTAATTACAATTTATGCTGTAAAAAAAAAAAAAGAAGACCCTTCAGGTCTGGTATGGATTTTAAGGGGAACCCCGCGCCAACATTTTTTAAAAAAAGGGCGTGGGGTCACCCCAAAAATCCATACCAGACCCTTATCTGAGCACGCAACCTGGCAGGCCGCAGGAAAAGAGGGGGGATGAGAGAGCGCCCCCCCTCCTGAACCGTACCAGGCCACATGCCCTCAACATTTGGAGGGTGCTTTGGGGTAGCCCCCCAAAACACCTTGTCCCCATGTTGATGAGGACAAGGGCCTCATCCCCACAACCCTTGGCCAGTGGTTGTGGGGGTCTGCGGGCGGGGGGGCTTATCGGAATCTGGAAGCCCCCTTTAACAAGGGGACCCCCAGATCCCAGCCCTCCCCCCTGTGTGAAATGGTAAAGGGGTACAAAAGTACCCCTACCATTTCACAAAAAAATTGTTAAAAATGACAAAAGACAGTTTTTGACAATTCCTTTATTTAAATGCTTCTTCTTTCTTCTGTCTTCTATCTTCCTTCGGTTTCTTCCTCCATCTTCTTCTTCTTCTGGTTCTTCTGGTTCTTCCTCAGGTGTTCTTGTCCAGCATCTTCCTCCGCAGCGTCGGCATCTTCTTCCCTTCTTCTCCTTGGGCCGCTCCGCATTCATGAGGGCATGGAGGGAGGCTCCCGCTGTGTGACGCTTCTCTCTTCTTCTTCTTCTCTTCTTCTCCTCATCTTCTTGTCTTCTTCTTTTCGGGCAACTCCGCATCCATGATGACATGGAGGGAGGCTCCCGCTGTGTGACGCTTCTCCTCTTCTGACGGTTCTTTAATAATGGGGGGAGGAGCCCCCCGGTGACCACGCCCCCCTCTGACGCACGGGACTTAGCAGGGACTTCCCTGTGGCATTCCCTGTGATGTCAGATGGGGCGGGGTCACCCTTTATTTAACCCCGCCCCCATCTGACGTCACAGGGAATGCCACAGGGAAGTCCCTGTTAAGTCCCATGCGTCAGAGGGGGGCAGGGTCACCGGGTGGCCCCGCCCCCCGTTATTTAAGAACCGTCAGAAGAGGGGACGCGTCACACAGCGGGAGCCTCCCTCCATGCCATCATGGATGCGGAGCGGGCCGAAAAGAAGATGAAGAGAAGAAGATGAAGAGAAGAAGATGAAGAGAGAAGCGTCACACAGCGGGAGCCTCCCTTCATGCCATCATGGATGTGGAGCGGCCCGAGGAGAAGAAGGGAAGAAGACACCGACGCCGTGGAGGAAGATGCCGGACGAGAACACCGGAGGAAGAACCAGAAGAACCAGAAGAAGAAGAAGATGGAGAAAGAAACCGAAGGAAGATAGAAGATAGAAGAAAGACGAAAGAAGATAGAAGATAGAAGAAAGAAAAAGCATTTAAATTAAGGAATTGTCAAAAACTGTCTCTTGTCATTTTTAATATTTTTGACACTTTTTTAGTGAAATGGTAGGGGTACCCCTTACCATTTCACAAAGGGGCGAGGGCCGGGATCTGGGGGTCCCCTTGCACCCTCCCAATGTTGATGGCATATGGCCTGGTACGGTTCAGGAGGGGGTGCCCCCCTCTTTTCCTGCGGCCTGCCAGATTGCGTGCTCGGATAAGGGTCTGGTATAGATTTTGAGGGGGACCCCACGCCATTTTTTCTTTAAAAAATTTGGCCGGGGTTCCCCTTAATATCCATACCAGACCTGAAGGGCCTGGTATGGAATTTAGGGGGACCCCCCCACGTCATTTTTTTTTTAAAATTTTGGTTCGGGGCTCCCCGTGGGGAATTCCCATGCCGTTTAATTTAAAGGGATATTACACTTTTATTGTTTGACTTTAAGCATTATTAAAATCACTGCTCCCGAAAAAACGGGCGTTTTTAAAACTTTTTTTTGCATTGATCCCTGTCCCCTGGGGCAGGACCCGGGTCCCCAAACACTTTTTTATGACAATAACTTGCATATAAGCCTTTAAAATTAGCACTTTTGATTATTCATGTTCGTGTCTCATAGACTTTAACGGTGTTCGCGTGTTCGAACACATTTTTTGCCTGTTCGCATGTTCTGGTGCGAACCGAACAGGGGGGTGTTCGGCTCATCCCTAACCAACACCTAAGGCCCAATTTTCTGCAGAGTATATAGGGCAGGCCGTATAGTATATATAGGCGGTCCCCTACTTTCAAACTTCCGACTTACAAACGACTCCTACTTACAAATGGAGGGGGGCAACAGGAAGTGAGAGGAAATCTACCCCTAGGAAGGGAAATTCTCTCCTGTAAGAGTTAATATGGGAAAAAGGTGTCTCCACTGATGCTTTATCACCAATCCTTGTTTCCCTAATAACCCCAAATTTTCAAAATTCAATTGTCGTTGCGACAGAAAGTGAGGTGAAATCTTCTGAACAGGGGCACAGACAGCAAAACAAATGTTACAGGGGTGATAACCCTTCCCTATGTTATCCAAAAAGCTTAAAAATTGATTTTTTGGCTGGAGCTACACTTACAAAATGTACCTGTTCCAAATTACAAACAGATTCAACTTAAGAACAAACCTATAGTCCCTGTCTTGTTTGGACCTCCTGTATACTGCTGTCCAGAGTATATAGGGCCTGGGGGCCCCACGCATTTTCTTTTTTTAATTTGGGTGCGGGGTTCCCCTTAATACCCATACAAGACCCAAAGGGCCTGGTAATGCACTGGGGGGGTGGGGTACCCATGCCATTTTTCTCAATAATTTTTATCCATATTGCCAGGACCCGACATTACATTACAGCCACAAGCAGTTTTGAATGACTTTTATTTCTTTAAAAATGTCATTTTGTGCAGGGACTGTTCTAAACACGTGCCACTTTACAGGCATACTATAGTCACACCCCAGGTAAGATATTTAAAGGAATATTTCACTTTTATTTTTTCACTTTAAGCATTATTTAAATCACTGCTCCCGAAAAAACGGCCTTTTTAAAAACGTTATTTGCATTGATACATGTCCACTGGGGCAGGACCCGGGTCCTCAAACACTTTTTAGGACAATAACTTGCATATTAGCCTTTAAAATTTGCACTTTTGATTTTTCACGTTCGGGTCCCATAGGCTTTAACGGTGTTTGAATGTTCATGCGAACTTTCGGTCCATTCGCATGTTCTGCCGCGAACCGAACCGGGGGGTGTTCGGCTCATCCCTAATAATGATGTGTTGAACCTGAGTACCTAGTAAACAATATACTGTTCAGTGACCACAGTCTTTGTGAAAGATTACCACATCAGTCCTTCTATTGCCCCGTACACACAATCGGACATTGATTGGACATTCCGACAACAAAATCCATGGATTTTTTCCGATGGATGTTGGCTCAAACTTGTTTTGCGTACACACGGTCGCACAAAGTTGTCGGAATTTCCGATCGCCAAGAACGCGGTGACGTACACCACGTACGACGAGACTAGAAAAGGCCAGTTCAGAACAAAGCAGGGCACCCTTTGGGCTCCTTTTGCTAATCTCGTGTTAGTAAAAGTTTGGTGAGAGACGATTCACGCTTTTTCAGACTCGTAGTTTTCAGATCGTTTTCTGCTGTTCAGTTTGTGCTTGTGGGTTTGTATCTGCTCTTCAATGCGTGCAGTAAGTGACGCGTGACTCTGTCATTGTGTTCTTGTTCGTTTGTTACTGTTTTTCAGGTCGCTCTTCACAGGCCTTGCTGTTCTTCAGTGCGTTCTGTTACTGTGTTCTGAGCAGCCGACCGTTTTCTAGCCATGTTGCGTATACGTACTCCTCGTAGAGTTCGTGCTGTGCGGGGGCTTGGTGTTGGGGTCCTTACTCTGACACAAGTCCAGTCCATGAACAGGGTGGGGAGGAGTTCATGGACCAAGAATTGGTTGCTTCAGCATGACCAGTTCTGTCATATGCCTTTGCTCCGTGAGATCCGTGAGAATAATCCTGATGATTTCAGGAACTTTCTCCGGATGGCGGACCCCGTATTTCACCGTTTGTTGTAGTGCAAAGTGGATTTGCCCTTAGGAAATAACCCCCATTGTCAGTGAAAACACCAATTAGAGCACAACAAAAGTGTTGGAGCGTTGAAACAATAATCCACACATTCTTGATTAACAATCTTTTTAATAACAGCACAATCACATGTGCATTTAGAAAAGGTTTTTAAAACAAACCAACATGTTTGTTGTATAACAATTTTTGGGGTCACATTAGAAAAAGTACAAATGTCCATTTAAGATAAAACAGGCATGTTTAAAACCAACAAGAAAGACACAAATCTTGAACTTACAAAGTTCACATTTGGTAGAACTTGAAGGCAATATTAGACATGAGTATTTACAAACTGTATTTGATATTGCGTTCAGATGGGGTGAAGTCACCCCTAGAAAAGCCAAATTTTGAAGATGCACACTAATTGCCGAATGTCAACATGTGCTAGCTTCCATCATGGGGGATCAAGGGACGTGTTTTTGGGGTGCAACCCCTTTCTCACAGCTACTTTATTATTGAGGAAGGGGTTGCACCCCCAAAACGCGTCCATTGATCTCCTGTGATGGCAGATAGCACATGTTGACACAATGTGTGCCTCTTCAAAATTTGGCTTTTCGCAAATATGTCAAAAAATGCAAAAAATTTTTAGCTCACAAAAAGTGCCAAAAAAAAACATCATTGATGTTTTTAAGGATGTTTTCCAAGTCCCTATTACACCCCATGATCTCCCCGATCAGGATCTGTGCACTTTCCGAGGTGAAATGCCCTGGATCCACAGCATCACAATCACCTAAAAAGATAGAAACAAAAACACACCATGTATTATAAATATGCCGGCATCCATCTCTTACCTGAGCCTGTGGTCGCAGACACTCACCTGTTGCGGTGCCAATTTCCACCATGTCTTCCTCCTCCTGCTCTGCTTGGCTTGGGTGGATTTCCCCTTCTTGCAGAGGTGGGGGGTCTGTGGTCTCCTCGGATGAGGAGTGTCCTCCGAGTCTTTGATCCCCTATGTAAAAAAAAATAAGTATACTTAGCACACAGATATTTGATGGCAGAAATAGGAGTATGAAACATTGCTTGGAAGTGGGGTACAATTGTCTGTTTTGGCAGAGTTCCAAGATGTAGAATTTTTATTGTCCTTTGTCAAGCTTGAATACTTACCTGTTTTGTACAAGCTTCACAGATGGAGACACCCCTATAGTATACACTGGAGCACCTGTGTGGGCCCCCTACTAAAAAGGGTGTTCATGTGTCCCACACTAGTGCTCCAGCGTCCAGATGTGAAAACTGCTGCTGAGTGTCCCCTCCTTACACAGAATCTAGTTTGCATTTCATTCTAGTTACAAACCCATCTACACAACCAAATTATTTGCAGACAAGTAGGCCATAAAAAGTGTGGGCAAATGCATATGGCCAAAACAATGGTGTTTTCTAGGCCGAACGAACAATGTTTTATACGAATGAATATTGTGCCCATGAACATGAAAGTTGCCATTTTAACCTGGATAACAGTTAAGAAAAGCACATGGAGCAGCACAAACGTAATAAACATAAAGAATATTAACACAGCACAACTACTTACTTTTTTGCAGCACTCTCCGGATCTTTCTGTACTGCTCGTGCTCTCTTAATTTGAGGTCCGACCACCGCTTCCTGAGCTGATCTTTCGATCGTCGTACCCCGAAATTCCGGTGCAGACTCTTGAATACTTTCGCCATGATCTTGGCCTTTCTGACATTGGGGTTGGGGTAAGGTCCATACTTCCCGTCATAGTCGGCCCTCTTCAGGATGTCCACCATCTCCAACATCTACCCAAAGGACATATTTGATGCCTTAAATCGTCTCCTTCTGGATCGGGACGTTTCTGGCTCCGGGCTTTTCTCCTCCTCCTCGTTGCTGTAATTAGCACACACCTGCTGTGTCTCTGCCATGTGCTCTTCCCCCACTGCGACAAACGAGAAAGGGTGGGGAATAGAATAGAAAGAACGTCAGGGGCGGGCGGAGTTTCACGCATGCGCAGTGTGTATAAAGCGTAACACGCGTGCGTAGTACGTACGATCTGTGAGCGGAGGAAGGAGTATCGGAGGCGCCGATCATGATATCAAAGGTAAGATCTAAACTTGGGCCTATACTGCTTCTACATTGAGGCCTATATTGTAACAAGATTAGGAGAGTTTTGCCTGACATTAGGGTTTGTCTTGTGTTGTGTCTTGCAGAAAAAATGGATGGCTTCAATGACCACAACTTCCTCCCCCTGTTCATAGATAAGTACAGGGAGCTGCCCTGTGTGTGGCAGGTCAAACACCCGCATTCTGAGAAAATAGGGGATTGGCGCTGTTCTCTGGTAAAATAATGAACTATTAACAAACTCTTACCACAAGGGAAAAAATGCGCTACAAATCTGAGTGAATGAATTAAAAATGGTGAAACACAATATACTTCAGTATGTATGGATAAATATCCACACTAAAACTAACAATACGTGTGCAAACTGCTCAAAGTAAAGGAATATATAAATAATAAAAATATCTCCAAACAATAAATAAAGTGGATAATCGATCAAGTGTACAAAAATAACACACAATCCAAGAAGAATAATTAATAAAACGTGTAAGTGAATTATGCCCTAAAAAAAACACAGTGTTAACCACTCCAAAGTGGTGTTCTACCAATTATGTGAAGTTAATTGTGATCAAATGGAAGTGAAAACAGACAAAAAAATTAATATACATTTAGTGTGCATTAAAAATGTTGTGATCAAGAATTAATAAATAAAAATAATAAATGAAAACATTTTTTGAAAAAAAATTTTTAAAATCTAGCATAATAGTCTATAATTTCAAAAAAAGTGTTCGTGCATACAACAATTCCAAAAGTGCCGAAAAAATGCTGTATATATTAAAAGATGTCCAGTGTATGTAAAAAAAATTTTTCTTGTGCAGAAATCTAGTTTATTTTCAAATGGTTCCGGGTATGTCCGTTCAGATAAATATGTACCGTCCTGTGTGGAGCCCCCTCTAGTGTCCCCACTCACCGGAACGCCCACCCCCTGCAGGGGTAATAGGCATGTAGACGTAAGTCCGATGATCCAAGCGGTCGGTGTCCCCTTCACCGCCTTCTCTCCACTTGTGTCACCAGAGTGCTCTCAAATGGCATCCACCAGGACAAAATACCATATACAGGCAGAAGAGAAGAGCCTCATAATGTGAATCCAAAGATAACTTTATTTAGCTTAAGCTTTACATTAAAACTGAAAATAAAAAATGAAAACTAAAATCTGACAGCTCTCTGCCGGCTGGCTCCACGCCAGAAGCCGCATACAGTGCAGTGATAGCGGCATGCGCTCCACGGCCGTCTACAGAAACCGGAAGTCAATGACATAAACAGAAGGTAAAAGGACGTATGCGTACCAAGTGGCCACCCGCCTTAAAATCATAAACAAAAGAGGCAGACAGCGCTGGAGAAACTGCTGGACTTGGTGAAGCCGGTGGTCCCCACGGCAACCATCCCTTATTTAAAAGCCAAAATTGGTGGCCTGAGGAGCACTTATCTTAGGGAGGGCAAGAAGGTCACGGATTCCCAGAGATCAGGAGCTGGAGCAGATGACATTTATGTCCCCAGACTGTGGTACTATGAGAGAGTGCGATTTCTGTCAGACCAGACTGGAGTCAGGGAATCCCTCTCAACCCTTCCTTCCACTCTTCCTTCCACCCCAGCTGAGGCTTCCGATGTCCAACCTGGGACTTCCAGCCAGGAAGAAGTGGAGGAGCCCAGCTTGAGCCAGGTATAGCATTCTTCTACAGATTTCTTGTCAATAAATAAATGATGTTTACTAGATGGTATTATTGATCACTAATTGCTAATTTAATAAAGTGTTTTACATATCAATAGACAGTAGTGGGCAAAAATAATTGGGACAAGAATAAAAAATGCTGGGCTTAGAATGATAGTCTTTTATATTTGTTAACATTCAATTTGCAACAGTCATGAGATGAAAATTGTGTGTGATTGATGAAGTAAAAACTAAAACTATGTCCCTTTTTCATACACAGGAAGACCTCAGCCAGGACGAGGCTCTGGAATGTGGCACACAGGAGGAGGCTGTGGAATGTGGCAGCCAGGAGGAGGCGGGGGTTAGTGGCAGCCAGGAGGAGGCGGGGCTAAGTGGCAGCCAGGAGAAGCCTGGGACCAGTAGGAGCCTGACAGAATCGCAGGTTCCTTCCCTCCGCCTTTCAAACAAAAGACCCAGGAAGGGGAGTCATGTGCAGGATTCAGCACTCAGGCTCATTCAGGAGGCTTCTGCGTCCCTCAGAGCCACCCCCACTTCTGAAGAGGCCTTTGCCTGCATGGCTACCACCAAACTGCAGGGC
This sequence comes from Lithobates clamitans, assembly GCA_037952925.1. NCBI lineage: Eukaryota > Metazoa > Chordata > Amphibia > Anura > Ranidae > Lithobates > Lithobates clamitans. The sequence goes on along the minus strand of JBBGZY010000171.1, from coordinate 6,997,774 downwards.
ATGCAGGAGGGCCAACGCCAGCTGTGTGAGGACTAGGGATGAGCCGAACACCCCCCAGTTCGGTTCGCACCAGAACCTGCGAACGGACCGAAAGTTCGCACAAACGTTAGAACCCCATTGACGTCTATGGGACTCGAACGTTCGAAATCAAAAGTGCTCATTTTAAAGGCTAATTTGCATGGTATTGTCCTAAAAAGGGTTTGGGGACCCGGGTCCTACCCCAGGGGACATGTATCAATGCAAAAAAAACTTTTAAAAACGGCCGTTTTTTCGGAAGCAGTGATTTTAATGATGCTTAAAGTAAAAAAAAAAAAGTGAAATATTCCTTTAAATATCGTACCTAGGGGGTGTCTATAGTATGCCTGTAAAGTGACGCGTGTTTCCCGTGTTTAGAACAGTCCCTGCACCAAATGTCATTTTTAAAGGAAAAAATCTCATTTAAAACTGCTTGCGGGTTTAATGTAATGTCGGGTCATGGCAATATGGATGAAAATCAGTGAGACAAACGGCATGGGTATCCCCCAGTCCATTACCAGGCCCTTTGGGTCTTGTATGGATATTAAGGGGAACCCCACACCCAAATTAAAATAAGGAAAGGTGTGGGGCCACCAGGCCCTATATACTCTGAACAGCAGTATACAGGCGGTGCAAACAAGACAGGGACTGTAGGTTTGTTGTTAAGTAGAATCTGTTTGTAATTTTGAACGGGTACATTTTTAACGTGTTTAGCTCCAGCCAAAAAATCTTTTTTAAGCTTTTTGGAAAACATAGGGAAGGGTTATCACCCCTGTGACATTTGTTTTGCTGTCTTTCCTCCTCTTCAGAAGATTTCACCTCACTTTTTGTCCCAATGAAAAATGTTTTTTGAAAATTTGGGTTTTTTTGTGGAACAAGGATTGGAAAGCATCAGTGGAACGGAGAATTTTTTTTCCCATATTAACTCTTACAGGAGAGAATTTCCCTTCCTAGGGGTAGATTTCATCTCACTTCCTGTTGTCTCTTTCCGTTTGCAAGTAGGAGTCGTTTGTAAGTTAGATGTTTGAAAGTAGGGTCCTGCCCTATATACTCAGCAGAAATTTGGGCCTTAGGTGTTGCTGTGGCCACAACATTGTAAGCCCTCACAGGGCCCTGCTGTGAAATATTAAATCAAGAATTGTAATTACATGCCCCTGTTGAACAGGAGCTGAAAAATTAGGCCTTAGGCACTGGTGCCGGTGCCACAACACTGCAACCCCTCACAGACACTCTAGTTGGAACGCAGGAACGAGCCCTGCTGCAAAGTATTGCATCAAAAATTGTAATTACACGCCCCTGTTAGACAGGGGCAGAAAAATTGGGCCTTAGGCACTGGTGCTGGTGCCACAACACTGCAACCCCTCACAGACACTCTAGTTGGAATGCAGGAACGAGCCCTGCTGCAAAGTATTGCATCAAAAATTGTAATTACACGCCCCTGTTAAACAAGGGCTGAAAAATTGGGCCTTAGGCACTGGTGCTGGTGCCACAACACTGCAACCCCTCACAGACACTCTAGTTGGAATGCAGGAACGAGCCCTGCTGCAAAGTATTGCATCAAAAATTGTAATTACACGCCCCTGTTAGACAGGAGCAGAAAAATTGGGCCTTGGGCACTGGTGCTGGTGCCACAACACTGCAACCCCTCACAGACACTCTAGTTGGAATGCAGGAACGAGCCCTGCTGCAAAGTATTGCATCAAAAAGTGTAATTACACGCCCCTGTTAGACAGGAGCAGAAAAATTGGGCCTTGGGCACTGGTGGTGGCGCCCAGAACCAAAAATGTTCTTACAAGCTATCAGCGTGATGATTGAGGAGGAAGAGGATAATTACTCAGGGATAGTCACTCAGCATCAGCATAGGCAGTCTTTGAAGGGATCTGAGATTTCTAAAAAAATTATTCGGTTACATCAGCATCAGGTGCTTGGTAGCTGGTGGTGATCCAAGACTGATTCATTTTTATGAAGGTCAGTCGATCGACCGAGTCGGTGGACAGACGCACCCTGTGATCGGTTACCACGCCTCCAGCAGCACTGAATGTGCGTTCCGAAAGAACGCTGGATGCAGGACAGGCCAGTAGCTCAATTGCGTACTGTGCAAGCTCTGGCCAGTGATCCATCCTCAAGACCCAGTAACCCAGAGGATTTTCAGTGGGAAAGGTGTCCAAGTCTGATCTTGCCCCTAGGTATTCCTGCACCATGTAAAACAGACGCTGGCGATGGTTGCTGGAACCGATCATACCTTGGGGCTGCGGACCAAAAAATTGTCTGAACGCATCGGTCAGACGGCCACCTTCTCCACCGCTCCTTCTTTGACTGACCGAAGCCTCAGCAACACGTTGTCCAGAAACAGGAGTTTGTAACCTCCCAGTCTCTGGGAACGCGTTGCACAGACCTTTCTGCAAGGCCTCCCGAAGATGTTTCATCCTCTGCTCCCTCTGCGATGGCAAGATAAGGTCCGCAACCTTACCCTTGTAACGTGGATCAAGGAGGGTTGCCAGCCAGTATTGGTCCTTCTCCTTGATACCACGAATACGAGGATCCTTCCGCAGGCTTTGCAGGATCAGGGAGGCCATGCAGCGTAGGTTTGGTGAGGCATTCGGTCCGGAGTCCTCTGGGTCACTAAGGACGAAATGGTCCGCAGCCACCTCCTCCCAGCCACGTACAAGTCCATGTGTTTCTTGGGACTGATCCCTTAAAGACTGCTGCTGATGCTGAGTGCCAGGCTCCACCTCCATACTGACACAATCTTCCTCCTCCTCCTCCTCCTCCTCCTCCTCCTCCTCCTCCTCTTCCTGTGTGATTGGCGGGCACGCAGGAACACTGTCTGGATAAAGGGGGCCTTGAGAGCTAAGGAAGTCCTCATCTTCCTGCCTCTGTTCTGCCTCAAGTGCCCTGTCCATTATTCCACGCAGCGTGTGCTCCAACAGGTGGACAAGAGGGACAGTGTCACTGATGCATGCACTGTCACTGCTCACCATCCTCGTGGCCTCCTCAAATGGTGACAGGACAGTGCATGCATCCCTGATCATGGCCCACTGGCGTGGGGAAAAAAACCAAGCTCCCCTGACCCTGTCCTGGTGCCATAGTCGCACAGGTACTCATTGATGGCCCTCTGCTGCGTGTGCAGCCGCTGCAGCATGGCCAACGTTGAGTTTCACCTGGTGGGCATGTCAGATTAGGCGGTTCTTGGGCAGGTTAAACTCCTTTTGGAGGTCCGTCAGCCGAGCACTGGCATTATATGACCGGCGGAAATGCACACAGACTTTCCTGGCCTGCCTCAGGACATCCTGTAAGCCCGGGTACCTGCCCAAGAACCGCTGCACCACCAAGTTAAGGACGTGAGCCAAACAGAGCACATGGGTCATTTGTCCCTGTCGGAGGGCAGAGAGGAGGTTGGTGCCATTGTCGCAAACCACCATTCCTGCCTTAAGCTGGCGTGGCTTCAACCACCTCTGAACCTGCCCCTGCAGAGCTGACAGAACCTCTGCCCCAGTGTGGCTCCTGTCCCCCAAGCACACCAGCTCAAGCACCGCATGGCATCTTTTGGCCTGCGTACTTGCGTAGCCCCTTGAACGACTACGGAGCACCGCCGGTTTCCGAGGAAGAGGCCATGGAGGAAGAAGAAGAGGAGGGGGTGGAGGAGAGAGGTGTGTCACAATCATTAGCATTTTGGAGGCGTGGTGGCGGAACAACCTCCAACACTACTGCACCTTGTCCTGCATCCTTCCCAGCTGCCAGCAGAGTCACCCAATGCGCCGTGAAACTTAGGTAACGTCCCTGTCCATGCCTGCTGGACCATGAGTCAGCGGTAATATGCACCTTACCGCTGACCGCCCTGTCCAGCGAGGCATGGTAGAGAGCCGGAATCACCTTCCGTGAGAAAAAGTGGCGTTTGGGTACCTGCCACTGAGGAACCACACATTCCACAAACTCACGGAAGGGGGCAGAGTCTACCAACTGAAAAGGCAGCAGTTGAAGTGCTAGCAATTTTGCCAAGCTAGCATTCAACCGCTGGGCATGTGGATGGCTGGGAGCAAACTTCTTTCGGCGGTGCAGCAGCTGGGGCAGGGAAATTTGCCTGGTACAATCTGACGTCGGTGTACCAAAAGCAGATTGCCCACAAGTACTTGGCTGTGACACACCTAATTCTACACCTTCATTCCTCTCAGTGCAGGTCTCAGAGAGGACTGAAGGTCTAGTGGGGTTGGAAATCTCAGCTGATGAGGAGCAAGGAGAGGTCCTCTTTGTTCTTTGGTGTGGGTCTTTTAGATATGCTTGCCAACGAACTGCATGGCAGGTCAACATATGTCTGGTCAAGCATGTGGTACCCAAGCGGGAGATGTTTTGGCCACGTGAGATACGCTTGAGACATATGTTGCAAATAGCAGCGGTGCGATCTGATGCACTCTTCTCAAAAAAGGCCCACACCAAAGAACTTTTTGAATAACGCGCAGAGACTGCAGCGCCCTGCACATGTGATGCAGTCAATGTGCTGCCCTAAGGCTGGCTCCTGGAGGGCATCCTTCCTCGTTGGTGATGTGCCGCCTCCTCCTCCTCCTCCTCCTCTCTCCTATCAGGCACCCACGTTGAGTCAGTGACCTCATCATCCCTTCCCTCCTCATCACTGGAGCAAACCTGGCAGTATGCTGCAGCAGGGGGAGCATGACTGCCAGATTGCTGTCCTTCTTGGGCACCCCCTCTGTCCGTGCTCATGTTACTGCCTTCATCGAGCTCAGTATCATCATCAGAGCCTTCCAAACGCTGGGCATCCTCCTGGAGCATGTACCCAACACTGTGGTCAAACAGTTCGAGGGACTCCTCAGGAGGACATGGTGGAGCTAGGGAAGGAGTCACTGATGACATTGAGCCAAGGGAAGAGGCCGCTGCTTTGCCAGACAAAGCACCCTGGGCATGGGTGAGAGAGGATGAGGAGGATGAGGATGGCTTGGTCATCCACTCGACCAAGTCTTCCGCATGTTGCGGCTCAACACGGCCAGCTGCCGAAAAAAAGGCCAAGCGTGTCCCATGGCCACGTGCTGATGAGGATGCACCGTCTCCACGACCAGCACTAGACACAGAGCCTGCTTGCCCTCTCTTATTGGCTTGTGACTGTCTGCCTCTCCTTCTTGGCCTTCCAGACATACTAATGGCCTGTAGCTGCACTAAGCTGGGATATATATATATATATATATATATATATATATATATATATATATATATACTGCAGCTAGCAAAATCAACTGCCTGCCTGTAGTATGAGAACACCACCAACCTTCTACAGGTAGCTTTAGCTTAACACTGTGAGGTGGACGCACCCCACTAATTTGTAGGTTTAGCTGAACACTGTGAGCAGGACGCACTGCACTAACTGTAAATAGTCTAGCTGCCTGACCGTGGTACTAATAGGATCAAAAGAACACCAGTAATTTTCTTTAGGTAGCTGTAAATACTTTAACAAGACAAGCCTGCCTGTCAGTAGGAAGATAACAGGAACGGATCTAGTTGAACACTGTGAGCAGGACGCACTGCACTAAATGTAAATAGTCTAGCTGCCTGACCGTGGTACTAATAGGATCAAAAGAACACCAGTAATTTTCTTCAGGTAGCTTTATATACTGTAACAAGACAAGCCTGCCTGTCAGTAGGAAGATAACAGGAACGGATCTAGCTGAACACTGTGAGCAGGACGCACTGCACTAACTGTAAATAGTCTAGCTGCCTGACCGTGGTACTAATAGGATCAAAAGAACACCAGTAATTTTCTTCAGGTAGCTTTATATACTGTAACAAGACAAGCCTGCCTGTCAGTAGGAAGATAACAGGAACGGATCTAGCTGAACACTGTGAGCAGGACGCACTGCACTAACTGTAAATAGTCTAGCTGCCTGACCGTGGTACTAATAGGATCAAAAGAACACCAGTAATTTTCTTTAGGTAGCTGTAAATACTTTAACAAGACAAGCCTGCCTGTCAGTAGGAAGATAACAGGAACGGATCTAGTTGAACACTGTGAGCAGGACGCACTGCACTAACTGTAAATAGTCTAGCTGCCTGAACGTGGTACTAATAGGATCAAAAGAACACCAGTAATTTTCTTCAGGTAGCTTTATATACTGTAACAAGACAAGCCTGCCTGTCAGTAGGAAGATAACAGGAACGGATCTAGCTGAACACTGTGAGCAGGACGCACTGTACTAAATGTAAATAGTCTAGCTGCCTGACCGTGGTACTAATAGGATCAAAAGAACACCAGTAATTTTCTTTAGGTAGCTGTAAATACTTTAACAAGACAAGCCTGCCTGTCAGTAGGAAGATAACAGGAACGGATCTAGCTGAACACTGTGATCAGGACGCACTGCACTAAATGTAAATAGTCTAGCTGCCTGACCGTGGTACTAATAGGATCAAAAGAACACCAGTAATTTTCTTCAGGTAGCTTTATATACTGTAACAAGACAAGCCTGCCTGTCAGTAGGAAGATAACAGGAACGGATCTAGCTGAACACTGTGAGCAGGACGCATTGCACTAACTGTAAATAGTCTAGCTGCCTGACCGTGGTACTAATAGGATCAAAAGAACACCAGTAATTTTCTTCAGGTAGCTTTATATACTGTAACAAGACAAGCCTGCCTGTCAGTAGGAAGATAACAGGAACGGATCTAGCTGAACACTGTGAGCAGGACGCACTGCACTAACTGTAAATAGTCTAGCTGCCTGACCGTGGTACTAATAGGATCAAAAGAACACCAGTAATTTTCTTCAGGTAGCTTTATATACTGTAACAAGACAAGCCATCCTGTCAGTAGGAAGATAACAGGAACGGATCTAGCTGAACACTGTGAGCAGGACGCACTGCACTAAATGTAAATAGTCTAGAAGATAACAGGAACGGATCTAGCTAAACTGAATACAGTGTATATATATATATATGCAACACCTGGGATGCATATATATATACACAATACACTTTAAGTGCAGCTAACTGACTGACTGTCCTGTCTAATCTAGCTAACTCAAATGAAATGACACTGTCTCTCTCTCTCTCTAAGCACACCGGAACACACTGCAAAGGGCCGCCGTGCCGGCGGCCTTATATAGTGTGGGGCGTGTACTAAATCCCCTGAGCCATAATTGGCCAAAGCCTCCTTGGCTTTGGCCAATTACGGCTCTCTGTTCAGGCGGCGCTGTGATTGGCCAAGCATGCGGCTCATAGTGCATGCTTGGCCAATCATCAGCAAGCAATGCACTGCGATGCCGCAGTGAATTATGGGCCGTGACGCGCCACACGAATTTGGCGCGAACGGCCCATATCATTCGCAATTCGGCGAACGACCGAACAGCCGATGTTCGAGTCGAACATGGGTTCGGCTCGAACACGAAGCTCATCCCTAGTGAGGACCTTCTTTAAAAAGTCTTAACTAAGGGGGTGAGGGGCGAAATCACACCCAATACAGACGTGATTGAGTTGGAACATCCTCCTCCTCCTCCTCCTGCCACAACTACACCACCACAGCCACAGAATGGAAGGAAGCATGGAAGGAAGACCAGAGAGTGATGACCCTGGCTTCAGTCTGGTCTGGCAAAAGATGCAGTCTCTTGTGCCTGGGGAAACAGATGTCATCTGCTGCTTTCATGATCTCTGGGGCTTCTGGACCAGACTGCACTCCCTTATATATGGACTCCTCAGGCCACCAATTTTGCAGTAAAATAATTGATGTCTGCCCTGGGGTTCAAAGGCTTCACCAATTTCTGCTGTTTCTCCAGTGTTGTCTCCCTCTTTGTTTGGTTGTGAGCCCTTAATAAAGGTTTTTTGGTTTCAATTATACTCGCCTATGTGTGTTTTCATTCAAAAAAGACAGTTTGTTTGTGAGGATTCAGGTACATTTCAAAAATACAATGTGAAATTAACAAGAGACACCAACACCAAACAATCTCCTTGAGATTAAATAATACAAGATAATAATGGTGTTGTGGTAACTTGACAGAAAAAAACACACACAAAAATATTCTGGATGTTAAGTAACTAAAAATAAATAAATAAATAAAAAAAAAAAGATCAGCCTGTAAAAAAATACAAACCAAAAAAAAAATTACATCAGGGTTTAAAAAAAGAACACAAAAAAAAAACGATATAGCTTTTTGGTCAGATGTGACAAATCATAATATATTGAGGGGATCACAATAAATAATAAAGAAAAAAGTTGCTGCTAGTTAAAAAGAATTGGGCGTCACAGCAAAACTACCTTTAAATATATATTTTTTAACATTGATATTATTAAATTGTGGGGGGTGTGCTGCTGCTGTATGTAAGCCAAGGAATAACGTAAATGTAAAAAAACGTATTATGCATGCAAATTATGCAATGTCAGGATATGGTGTCATTGATGCTGTCCCTGATACAGTAATCATACTATTCTGTAAAACCTCATACATCTTAGTGTAAGCATGTCATTTGAAGAATTGATGTGTTTCCCATTTCATGTTTGAAGTTACATAATATGTAAGGCCATCTTCCTGCTGAACATTAATCCCCCACTCCCCATCCCTAGCTTCTTATGCCGCGTACAGGCGATCGGACATTCTGACAACCAAACCGTGGATTTGTTTCTGACGGATGTTGGCTCAAACTTGTCTTGCATGCACACGGTCGCACAAATGTTGTGGGAAATTCCGACAGCAAATGTATGATGGAGCATACACACGGTCGGAATTTGCGACAAAAAGCTCACATCGAACATTTGTTGTCGGAAATTCTGATCGTCTGTACGCGACATTAGCTTTGAAAATGGCCAGAATTGATTTTCATTATTCGCCCCCTTTGAATTTATTGGAATTGGGATTAAAGTTCACACTTTCCAGGATTCACAATAAGTTTGGCGAACATCTTGTGAACCAAATCCTGGCACAGTCGCTCATCCCTAATCAGCAGTGGTGCAAGAAAGGTGCAAGAAAGGATACAGGATGAAAGGGGAAACTAAAATTTTATGAAAAAAAAGGATAACATTTTTTATGATATATAGTGCTGTAGGAAACTAGATGTCATTAGTTAAAGGATAAAATCTACTTGTATGTGTATCTAAACCCAAAATTAAAAGGTATTATAGTAGTATTATAGTGGTAGCAGGTAAATAAGTAGTATTGTGCAGCTTGCTAGTGCTTTAATATTATGGCTGGACTAGTTTTTCTGACTTATTTCCTTTATTTTCACTTAGTGATCCTGCCAGTAACACATTTCCTGTCCTAGGGTGACAATGTTCACTTACTGTGCTGTATCTATGGAGAAGCAACATAATCATCCCAGGCTGCTCTTCATATTTGGAATAATACAAGGAAGGTGGTGGAGAGATTTGTGGTTTAGGCCCCTTTCTATCTCTCCACTGATCCCCACTGAGCAGGTGGATGACAGGTCCCTGTCCGCTCTGCTATGGAGAAGGGACACGGACACAGCCCTCTCTCGTCTATAGGGCAATCAGATGGAAATGGACCGTCTGTCTGCTTCCATCCGATCCACCAGAAAGATGTGGAATAGGTCCCCCATCCGTCTATTTTTGGCAGACAGAATTGCATTGTATGGTGGCAGGTGGCAAAGGACATGTGTCTGCTGACATCCGCAGCTCCATAGAAGAGACTGGAGGGTCCGATCAGGTCCACCTAAAAAAAGGACAGGCAGACCTGATCGGATTGCCCGTGTGAAAGGGGCCTTACAGAAGATAACTGGGAAGGCTGGAAATATTCTTTGAGATTTCTGTTCAATTCACAGGTTGTTAAAGGAACACTTGATTTCTGGCAAGATTTACAGGTGTTTTCTGTACTTGCTGGCAATGAAAAAAAAAGAAATCTAATGTAGCCACCACATTTAAGGAGTGGTAAGCATTATATTGCATGTTTGCATCCTTGTTCTTGGGTTTAGTTATATTTTAAAGTGAATGAATATACTGTATATCTCAATAATGGATTTCTGTTTGCGTCTCATATAATTATTTTCTGTTTTTTCCTGATGGTTTTGATTGGTTTCAGTGAAGTAGATTTGCAACAGCCCAAGCAGAAGTAGATTAGCCTGAAGGAGTTAGGATTAACAACGGAGTATATGTGATATGCTGACCATTTACCTTATCTACAATATTGAGGTTTAAATCTTGTTTTTATTTCTTGCAGTGGAAAAAGCAAGGAAAATGAATAAGCACAAGTGATTGATGAAGTGTTGAGGCTGAGACTTATGAAGCTGTCAAAGTACTTATGACACAGAAGGACATTTACATATAGAATGCCAGCTTTAAGCCCAGGAACATCTTGTCTCATTTACTGCAATGCATTTTGGAAAGAAAGGAAGAAGTGATTTCTGAAGTCTAAATGGGATGCGTTTTTTTCAGTATTATGTGTGATCTGTGAGTTAACCGCTCATTTACAACTTCATCAACAGAATAGCTAAAGCAATATGATCTACAGGGCAACAGACAGACATATGTATATGTGAGCTCACATTTTAATAGCATATTTGTCAGCATTCTAAAGCCAAAAATACTAAATACTAAAAAAAATGTCACCAGTACACAGATGCATATAAACCACTCTTGACAATCCTGTTATGGAGTAGAATTCATAAGTGATGTTGCTAAAGAGCAAGTCGTTTTTCTGAAAGAGCATAGATTTGGAATTCTGAACTGGGGATCAAACACTAAAGATTTAGTGTGGCAAGAATAATTTTCCTTCACCCTACATTTTACACCCTCTTCCCTCATCAATGTGGTGAATATACAAATTGCACAAAACTGGGTTTATTGCATATTTTTTTAATTTACATAACCAGCTGTTTTGAAAACTGTGCTTTCTGCAGGACTGCATTTCCTTTAACTAAATTGGGGCTGGTAATAGGTGAATAGAAAACCAAGCCAAACATTTAAAAAAAAAAAACATAAATTGTATAATAAGACATTTAGGCTTGCTGAAGAAACTTGAGCAGCCCATAGATGATTTTTAATTGCCTTTCTTTCCACCGTGGGTGGAACACAATCAGTTTTGATGGTGAAATGCCTCCTCTCCTGCAGTGCTTTTGTGTTCTGCCCAGCAGGGGGGGGGGGGGAGAGCCACCCTGGACATAAGAACACAATGATTACTGCTAGTGACTATATCTGCAATAATCGCATGTAAAAAATCTGACAGGCTGGTTGTACCCAGGTCGATCAATGGATTAACTTGTGTGCAATCAGCTTGCCCATAGATGGACTGAATCTCGTCCAATTCCTGCTGAACCGTTTGAATGTTGATCCATATATGACCAGCTTTAGTCTTTAGTGTCAAGGGCATGTGGGTCCTCTGTGTAGCCTGTATGTCTGATGGCAGTGCGTTTGGGGGTGCAGTCTCATGAGCACCTGGTCTTTATCAGAGCTCCTGATTAATTCTGCTGTGGGACAGCACCCAGGTTGTAGCCCCCAAGCACATAAGTGTAGAATACAACAGATCATATTTACTGCAGTCACTGGAGTCAAGAGTTAAGAAAACAACACAAGAATGCTGGACTCAAAGGAAGGCAAGAGTTCACAGGGGCACACAGGAACTGGGAGACATGATTCTGCTTTGAGACAAACTGAAGGAGAATGATGGATGTGGCTGGGGGGCATTGGGAACAAACTGGAGCTGGATGACTGGATGTGGTTGGGGTCCACAGGAACACACCGTAGCTGAAACAAGTACTAGGAACTCAGAAAATGTACTCAGAACTAGGGCCTGCTACTAAAAATGTCCAGGAACAGTGGGTGTAACTGGGTGACACCTAAAGCTCTTGAATATGTGTGTGTGGGGCAACAGATAACAGATGAGCTTGATATGTTGAGCTGTGGGACTACATATAGCAGATATCCCTCTGGTCCAAGGGGCTATGAATAGCAGATACACTACAGGCAATAAGCCAAGCTTGCATGTCTAATGAACCAGAAACAGGTCAACCTTGCATGTCCATAGAACTATAGATGACAAATCATCTTTGCAGCTGATCTGTGACAGTATGCTTATCCAGTACCAAAGCTTGAACCTGGCAAGCAAGTCACTGGTCTTACTGTGCTATAGCAGCAAAGAACAGGATGTAAGTACCTCCCTTTATAGTATGTCAAGCCTTCTTTCAAGTGGTTGTAAACTTCAGACATGAAATACACTCAATTACCAAAAGTATCGGGACACCTAAACTACATGGAATGTTCACCAATGCCAGGAGCCTGGCGGACAAGATGGGAGAACTAGAGATACTGTTGTAGGAGGAGGATTTAGATTTTTGGGGAATTTCAGAGACTTGGTTCAACAGCTCTCATGATTGGCTGGCAACCATTCAAGGGTATTCCCTTTATCACAGGGATAGAGAGTTTAAAAGGTTGGGGGAGGTGTATACCTGTATATCAAGAATAATGTACAAGTGAATGTGAGAGATTACATTACTAAGGGAGCTAGGGAGGAGGTAGAATCCTTATGGGTAGAGCTCCAAAGGGATGAAACTAAAGGGGAAAGTAATACTGGGAGTATGCAATAGGCCCCCTAACCTGAGGGAGGAGGGGGAGACGGACCTCCTATCACAATTTGGATTAGCGGCAAGGATGGGAAGTGTCATCATAATGGGGGATTTTAATTATCCAGACATAGACTGGGCGGAAGGAACCACGCATTCGTCTAAGGCTTGCCAGCTCCTAATTGTTTTGCAGGACAATTTCATTGATCAGATGGTAGATGCACCAACTAGAAAAAAAGCATTACTAGACCTACTGATTACCAACAAAACAGACCTGATCACGGATGTGGACATACGGGGCAATTTAGGAAACAGCGATCACAGGTCAATTAGTTTTAGTATAAATCACACAAATAGGAAACATAAGGGGAATACAAAGACACTGAATTTCAAAAGAGCCAACTTCCCTAAACTACGAGCCTTGCTAGAAGATATTATTGGGATAAAATCTCAGGAACAAAGAACACAGAGGAGAGATGGGTTTGCTTTAAGAGCATATTAAATAAGGACATTAGCCAGTGCATCCCATTGGGAAATAAATTTAAGAGAGAGAATAAAAGTCCTGGGTGGTTAAACTCCAATGTAAAAATGCATATAAAAGCAAAGGAGAAGGTCTTTAAAAAATACAAGGCTGAGGGATCATCATCAGCATTCAAACTTTACAAAGAATGTAAGGGTGCAATTAGGGCGGCTAAGATAGAACACAAAAGACACATAGTGGAGGACAGAAAAAAAAATCCCAAGAAATTCTTTAAGTATATAAACAGTAAAAGAGGGAGGACAGACCATATTGGCCCCATAAAGACTGAGGAAGGGAATCTGGTTACAAAGGATGGTGAGATGGCGAAGGTATTGAATTTATTCTTCTTCTCAGTCTTCACGGGGGAATCGGTGGGCTTCAGTAACCAAAACTGCAGTGTTTATCCTCATGACACGTCACAGGAAGCACTCTCATGGCTAACAGAGGACAGAATTAGCAATATACTTGAAAAACTTAACATTAAGGCCTCTTTCACACGGATGATCCGTATGTCCGTTTTTCATCCATCCGTTTTCGGATGAAAAACGGACATACAGTCATCCCTATGGAGCGTCGGATGTCAGCGGTGACATGTCCGCTGACATCCGACCCGCTCCGATCCGAAAAGTGTAACGGAGGAAAAACCTACTTTTTCCTCCGTTTTCGGATCGGATCGGATGACGACGGACACTACGGACCGTCATCATCCGATCCCCCCATAGGGGAGAGCGGCGCTCTGACAGGTCCGTCGCTGCACAGTGTGCAGCGATGCACCTGTCATCTTCCTGCTCAGCGGGGATCGGCGGAGCTATCCCCGCTGAGCAAGCGGATGTTCATGGGGCGGATCATGACTGATCTGCCCCGTGTGAAAGAGGCCTAATAAGTCACTGAGACCAGATGGCTTACACCCAAGGTTCCTCAGGGAACTCAGTCAAGTAATTGCCAGACCATTGTTCCTAATTTTTCCTGAAAGTCTACTGACTGGAATGGTACCAGCTGATTGGAGAAAAGCCAATGCAGCACCAATATTTAAAAAAGGGCCAAAATACATCCCTGGGAGTTACAGACCAGTTATCCTAACATCAATAGCATGCAAGCTCTTGGAGCGGATGATAAGGGACTATATACAAGATTTTAGTAATGAAAATGGTATCATTAGCAGTAATCCGCATGGATTCATAAAGAATCATTCTTGCCAAACAATGATGAGGAGGTGAGCTGCCATCTAGATAAAGGGAGGCCCGTAGATGTGGTGTATCTGGATTTTACAAAAGCATTGATATAGTTCCCCATAAACGTTTTCTGTACAAAGTAAGGTCCATTGTATTGGACCATAGGGTGAGTACATGGATTGAAAACTGGCTACAAGGGCGAGTTCAGAAGGTAGTGATAAATGGGCAGTACTCGGAATGGTCAGGGGTGGAAAGTGCGGTCCCCCAGGGTTCTGACCTGGGACCAATCCTATTTAATTTGTTCATAAATGACCCAGAGGACGGGGTAAACATTTCAATCTCTGTATTTGCAGACGATACTAAGCTAAGCAGGGCAATAACTTCTCCTCAGGATGTGGAAACCTTGCAAGTAGATCCGAACAAATTAATGGGGTGGGCAACTACATGGCAAATGAGGTTTAATGTGGAAAAATGTAAAATAATACATTTGGGTGGCAAAAATATCAAGGGGGGGAGAACCACTGGGGGGAATCAAGGATAGAAAAGGACCTGGGGGGGGGGGGGGGTCTGAGTAGATGATAGGCTCAGCAATGGCATTCAATGCCAAGCTGCTGCAAACAGAATATTGGCATGCTTTAAAAAGGGGATAAACACAAGAGATAAAGTGATAATTCTCCCACTCTACATGATTCGGTCTGGCCGCACCTGAAGTATGTTGTCCAGTTCTGGGCACCAGTCCTCAGGAAGGATGTGGTGGAAATGGAGCGAGTACAGAGAAGGGCGACAAAACTAATAAAGGGACTGGAGGACATTAGTTATGAAGTAAGGTTAGACTGATCAAAATCCCAAAACTATACTGCCCTGTACACACGGTCGGACTTTGTTCGGACATTCCGACAACAAAATCCATGGATTTTTTCCGATGGATGTTGGCTCAAACTTGTCTTGCATACACACGGTCACACAAAGTTGTCAGAAAATCCGATCGTTTTAAACGCGGTGACGTAAAACATGTACGTCGGGACTATAAACGGGGCAGTGGCCAATAGCTTTCATCTCTTTATTTATTCTGAGCATGCGCGGCACTTTGTCCGTCGGATTTGTGTACACACGATCGGAATTTCCGACAACGGATTTTGTTGTCGGAAAATTTTATCTCCTGCTCTCCAACTTTGTGTGTCGGAAAATCCGATGGAAAATGTCCGATGGAGCCCACACACGGTCGGAATTTCCGACAACACGCTCCGATCGGACATTTTCCATCGGAAAATCCGACCGTGTGTACGGGGCATACCTCTCACACGTGTACAGATAGAGATAGCGGCGCTAATATAAATTGTGTAAAATAATGGGTCAGAGCAGTATAATGCCTACGACCCTCTACTTATGCATAAAAATATTAATAATAATAGTGTCATGAAAAATATTAATTTTATCATGAAAAGAAATTTCCTTAACACCCAGTGAAAAGTGTCACTATAAATAATAAATTACAAGAAATGAATGATCAAGTTCAACAGTTGTTTTTCAATCTTCTTGTGAAAATCTTCTACTCTTCCACCACACCACCGTGATAGTGACACCACTCCCTCTGAAGAGCGCACTCACCAGATTGTATAGCCTCCCACTCTCGTGTTTGGCAAAACGGCAATTGAACCACACCTGGGTTGCATGTGATGAACCGTGACTCCAATCAAGCCAGCTCCATATGTGAAAAAATGAATAAAGTGCTCCACATAGCGTGATACCATTTTGACAGATTTATTAAAATCACTTTAAACACACTTCAATGGTTACACTCACTTTTAAACTGAAACATAAAGGCCTTTAAAAAGAAATCCACAGCAAGCACAGCAAGCAACAGGATCAGTGATCCAACGGTGCACCGCGGTCAAAGCAGACCTGAAGTGTAAACTGGTGTATCTCTCACCCAACCTTCTAAGGCCCAGCCATCCAATCGGTGTAGTCCTCCTCAGACAGCGGCATCTAATGTCAGTGCGATGGAATGCCGTGTAACCATGCCCAAGACATGTTTCGTCGAATAGACTTTTTCAAATGGGATCCCATTTGAAAAAGTCTATTCGACGAAACATGTCTTGGGCATGGTTACACGGCATTCCATCGCACTGACATTAGATGCCGCTGTCTGAGGAGGACTACACCGATCGGATGGCTGGGCCTTAGAAGGTTGGGTGAGAGATACACCAGTTTACACTTCAGGTCTGCTCTGACCGCGGTGCACTGTTGGATCACTGATCCTGTTGCTTGCTGTGCTTAGTGTGGATTTCTTTTTAACCACTTGCCGACCGCCTACCGCATATATACTGCGGCAGAATGGCACGGGCAGGCAGAATCACGTACCCGTACGTGATCTGCCTCCCGCGGGCGGGGGGTCCGATCGGACCCCCCCCCGGTGCCATCGGCGGTCGGCATTTGACTGGGAGCGTCGGGAGGCGAGGGGGAGACCATCCGATCGTGGCCCCCCCCCTCGCGATCGCTCCCAGCCAATGGGAATCCTCCTCTGCCTGTGTGTCGTTTCACACAGGCAGAGGATGTGATGTCATCTCTCCTTGGTCTGGCAGTTTCCGTTCCAGCGCCGAGGAGAGAAGACAAGTGAGTGCACAACACACACACACACACAGTAGAACATGCCAGGCATACCTTACACCCCCGATCCCCCCCCCAATCACCCCCCCCCCCTGTCACAAACTGACATTAGCAGTATTTTTTTTTTTTTTTTTCTGATTACTGCATAGTGTCAGTTTGTGACAGTTAGTGTTAGGGCAGTGAGTATTACCCCCCTTTAGGTCTAGGATACCCCCCTAACCCCCCCTAATAAAGTTTTAACCCCTTTATCACCCCCCCTCACCAGTGTCGCTAAGCGATCATTTTTCTGATCGCTGTATTAGTGTCGCTGGTGACGCTAGTTAGGAACGTAAATATTTAGGTTCGCCATCAGTGTTTTATAGCGACAGGGACCCCCATATACTATCTAATAAATGTTTTAACCCCTTGATTGCCCCCTGGTTAACCCTTTCACCACTGATCACCGTATAACTGTTACGGGTGACGCTGGTTAGTTCGTTTATTTTTTATAGTGTCAGGGCACCCGCCGTTTATTACCGAATAAAGGTTTAGCCCCCTGATCGCCCGGCGGTGATATGCGTCGCCCCAGGCAGCGTCAGATTAGCGCCAGTACCGCGAACACCCACGCACGCAGCATATGCCTCCCTTAGTGGTATAGTATCTGATCGGATCAATATCTGATCCGATCAAATCTATACTAGCGTCCCCAGCAGTTTAGGGTTCCCGAAAACGCAGTGTTAGCGGGATCAGCCCAGATACCTGCTAGCACCTGCGTTTTGCCCCTCCGCCCAGCCCAGCCCAGCCCACCCAAGTGCAGTATCGATCGATCACTGTCACTTACAAAACACTAAACGCATAACTGCAGCGTTCGCAGAGTCAGGCCTGATCCCTGCGATCGCTAACAGTTTTTTTGGTAGCGTTTTGGTGAACTGGCAAGCACCAGCCCCAGGCGTCAGGTTAGCGCCAGTACCGCTAACACCCACGCACGCACCGTATACCTCCCTTAGTGGTATAGTATCTGATCGGATCACTATCTGATCCGATCAGATCTATACTAGCGTCCCCAGCAGTTTAGGGTTCCCAAACACGCAGTGTTAGCGGGATCAGCCCAGATACCTGCTAGCACCTGCGTTTTGCCCCTCCGCCCGGCCCAGCCCACCCAAGTGCAGTATCGATCGATCACTGTCACTTACAAAACACTAAACGCATAACTGCAGCGTTCGCAGAGTCAGGCCGGATCCCTGTGATCGCTAACAGTTTTTTTTGTAGCGTTTTGGTGAACTGGCAAGCGCCAGCGGCCTAGTACACCCCGGTCGTAGTCAAACCAGCACTGCAGTAACACTTGGTGACGTGGCGAGTCACATAAGTGCAGTTCAAGCTGGTGAGGTGGCAAGCACAAGTAGTGTCCCGCTGCCACCAAAAAGACAAACACAGTCCCGTCGTGCCCATAGTGCCCTTCCTGCTGCATTCGCCAATCCTAATTGGGAACCCACCGCTTCTGCAGGGCCCGTACTTCCCCCATTCACATCCCCAACCAAATGCAGTCGGCTGCATGAGAGGCATTTTCTTTATGTCCTCCCGAGTACCCCTACCCAACGAACCCCCCAAAAAAGATGTTGTGTCTGCAGCTAGCGCGGATATAGGCGTGACACCCGCTATTATTGTCCCTCCTGTCCTGACAATCCTGGTCTTTGCATTGGTGAATGTTTTGAACGCTACCATGCACTAGTTGAGTATTAGCGTAGGGTACAGCATTGCACAGACTAGGCACACTTTCACAGGGTCTCCCGAGATGCCATCGCATTTTGAGAGACCCGAACCTGGAACCGGTTACAGTTATAAAAGTTAGTTACAAAAAAAAGTGTAAAAAAAAAAAAAAAAAAAACACAAACAAAAATATAAAATAAAAATAGTTGTCGTTTTATTGTTCTCTCTCTCTCTATTCTCTCTCTATTGTTCTGCTCTTTTTTACTGTATTCTATTCTGCAATGTTTTATTGTTATTATGTTTTATCATGTTTGCTTTTCAGGTATGCAATTTTTTATACCTTACCGTTTACTGTGCTTTATTGTTAACCATTTTTTTGTCTTCAGGTATGCCATTCACGACTTTGAGTGGTTATACCAGAATGATGCCTGCAGGTTTAGGTATCATCTTGGTATCATTCTTTTCAGCCAGCGGTCGGCTTTCATGTAAAAGCAATCCTAGTGGCTAATTAGCCTCTAGACTGCTTTTACAAGCAGTGGGAGGGAATGCCCCCCCCCCCAACATCTTCCGTGTTTTTCTCTTGCTCTCCTGTCTCAACAGGGAACCTGAAAATGCAGCCGGTGATTCAGCCAGCTGTCCATAGAGCTGATCAGAGACCAGAGTGGCTCCAAACATCTCTATGACCTAAGAAACCGGAAGCTACGAGCATTTTATGACGTAGATTTCGCCGGATGTAAACAGCGCCATTGGGAAATTGGGAAAGCATTTTATCACACCGATCTTGGTGTGATCAGATGCTTTGAGGGCAGAGGAGAAATCTAGGGTCTAATAGACCCCAATTTTTGCAAAAAAGAGTACCTGTCACTGCCTATTGCTATCATAGGGGATATTTACATTCCCTGAGATAACAATAAAAATGATTTAAAAAAAAAAAATGAAAGGAACAGTTTAAAAATAAGATAAAAAAATAATAATAATAAAGAAAAAAAAAAAAAAAAAAAAAGCACCCCTGTCCCCCCTGCTCTCGCGCTAAGGTGAACGCAAGCGTTGGTCTGGCGTCAAATGTAAACAGCAATTGCACCATGCATGTGAGGTATCGCCGCGAAGGTCAGATCGAGGGCAGTAAGTTTAGCAGTAGACCTCCTCTGTAAATCTAAAGTGGTAACCTGTAAAGGCTTTTAAAGGCTTTTAAAAATGTATTTAGTTTGTCGCCACTGCACGTTTGTGCGCAATTTTAAAGCATGTCATGTTTGGTATCCATGTACTCGGCCTAAGATCATCTTTTTTATCTCATCAAACATTTGGGCAATATAGTGTGTTTTAGTGCATTAAAATGTAAAAAAGTGTGTTTTTTCCCCAAAAAATGCGTTTGAAAAATCGCTGCGCAAATACTGTGTGAAAAAAAAAAATGAAACACCCACCATTTTAATCTGCAGGGCATTTGCTTTAAAAAAAATATATAATGTTTGGGGGTTCAAAGTAATTTTCTTGCAAAAAAAAAATATTTTTTTATGTAAACAATAAGTGTCAGAAAGGGCTTTGTCTTCAAGTGGTTAGAAGAGTGGGTGATGTGTGACATAAGCTTCTAGATGTTGTGCATAAAATGCCAGGACAGTTCAAACCCCCCCCAAATGACCCCATTTTGGAAAGTAGACACCCCAAGCTATTTGCTGAGAGTCATGTTGAGTCCATGGAATAATTTATATTGTGACACAAGTTGCGGGAAAGAGACAATTTTTTATTTTTTTTATTTTTTTTTGCGCAAAGTTGTCACTAAATGATATATTGCTCAAACATGCCATGGGAATATGTGAAATTACACCCCAAAATACATTCTGTTGCTTCTCCTGAGTACGGGGATACCACATGTGTGGGACTTTTTGGGAGCCTAGCCGCGTACGGGACCCCGAAAACCAAGCACCGCCTTCAGGCATTCTAAGGCCGTAAATTTTTGATTTCACTCTTCACTGCCTATCACAGTTTCGGAGGCCATGGAATGCCCAGGTGGCACAAAACCCCCCCAAATGACCCCATTTTGGAAAGTAGACACCCCAAGCTATTTGATGAGAGGTATAGTGAGTATTTTGCAGACCTCACTTTTTGTCACAAAGTTTTGAAAATTGAAAAAAGAAAAAAAAAAATTTTTTTTCTCGTCTTTCTTTATTTTCAAAAACAAATGAGAGCTGCAAAATACTCACCATGCCTCTCAGCAAATAGCTTGGGGTGTCTACTTTCCAAAATGGGGTCATTTGGGGGGGGTTTGTGCCACCTGGGCATTCCATGGCCTCCGAAACTGTGATAGGCAGTGATCAGTAAAATCAAAAATGTACGCCCTTAGAAATCCTGAAGGCGGTGCTTGGTTTTCGGGGTCCCGTACGCGGCTAGGCTCTTAAAAAGTCCCACACATGTGGTATCCCCGTACTCAGGAGAAGCAGCTAAATGTATTTTGGGGTGCAATTCCACATATGCCCATGGCCTGTGTGAGCAATATATCATTTAGTGACAACTTTGTGCAAAAAAAAAAAAAAAAAATTTGTCACTTTCCCGCAACTTGTGTCAAAATATAAAACATTCCATGGACTCAACATGCCTCAAAGCAAATAGCTTGGGGTGTCTACTTTCCAAAATGGGGTCATTTGGGGGGGGTTTATGTCATCTGGGCATTTTATGGCCTTCAAAACTGTGATAGGTAGTGAGGAGTAAAATCAAAAATGTACGCCCTTAGAAATCCTGAAGGCGGTGCTTGGTTTTCGGGGCCCCGTACGCGGCTAGGCTCCCAAAAAGTCCCACACATGTGGTATCCCCGTACTCAGGAGAAGCAGCTAAATGTATTTTGGGGTGCAATTCCACATATGCCCATGGCCTGTGTGAGCAATATATCATTTAGTGACAACTTTTTGTAATTTTTTTTTTTTTTTTTTGTCATTATTCAATCACTTGGGACAAAAAAAATGAATATTCAATGGGCTCAACATGCCTCTCAGCAAATTCCTTGGGGTGTCTACTTTCCAAAATGGGGTCATTTGTGGGGGTTTTGTACTGCCCTGCCATTTTAGCACCTCAAGAAACGACATAGGCAGTCATAAATTAAAGGCTGTGTAAATTCCAGAAAATGTACCCTAGTTTGTAGACGCTATAACTTTTGCGCAAACAAATAAATATACACTTATTGACATTTTTTTTACCAAAGACATGTGGCCGAATACATTTTGGCCTAAATGTATGACTAAAATTGAGTTTATTGGATTTTTTTTAGAACAAAAAGTAGAAAATATCATTTTTTTTCAAAATTTTCGGTCTTTTTCCGTGTATAGCGCAAAAAATAAAAACGGCAGAGGTGATCAAATACCATCAAAAGAAAGCTCTATTTGTGGGAAGAAAAGGACGCAAATTTCGTTTGGGTACAGCATTGCATGACCGCGCAATTAGCAGTTAAAGCGACGCAGTGCCGAATTGTAAAAAGTGCTCTGGTCAGGAAGGGGGTAAAACCTTCCGGGGCTGAAGTGGTTAAAGGCCGTTATGTTTCAGTTTAAAAGTCAGTGTAACCATTGAAGTGTGTTTGAAGTGATTTTAATAAATCTGTCAAAATGGTATCACGCTATGTGGAGCACTTTATTCATTTTTTCACATATGGAGCTGGCTTGATTGGAGTCACGGTTCATCACATGCAACCCAGGTGTGGTTCAATTGCTGTTTTGCCAAACACGAGAGTGGGAGGCTATACAATCTGGTGAGTGCGCTCTTCAGAGGGAGTGGTGTCACTATCACGGTGGTGTGGTGGAAGAGTAGAAGATTTTTCACAAGGAGATTGAAAAACAACTGTTGAACTTGATCATTCATTTCTTGTAATTTATTATTTATAGTGACACTTTTCACTGGGTGTTAAGGAAATTTCTTTTCATGATAAAATTAATATTTTTCATGACACTATTATTATTAATATTTTTATGCATAAGTAGAGGGTCGTAGGCATTATACTGCTCTGACCCATTATTTTACACAATTTATATTAGGGCGCTATCTCTATCTGTACACGTGTGAGAGGTATAGTTTTGGGATTTTGATCAGTCTATGTATTTATTTAAGTGGCAGCTTTTTTTCACTGTACACTGTGGATGTACACATATTTTGTATTCATTTACACATCTTTTATATAGCTTTGCACTTTTCTTTGGCGCAGTGGAGTAAGAGAGATTCAGGGGCGGTTTATTTGTATATCTCTTGCTACAAACCATGAAGAAAGGTTACAAGCACTGAACTTATTCTCTCTGGAGAAGAAACGCTTGAGAGAGGATATGATTTCAATTTACAATAGCGATAAAACTTTTTCGCGGAGGGGAGTTTAATAACACACATGGCCACTCATTAAAATTAGAAGAAAAGAGGTTTAACCTTAAACTGCGTAGAGGGTTCTTTACTGTAAGAGCGGCAAGGATGCGGAATCCCCTTCCACATGTGGTGGTTTCAATGGGGAGCATCGATAGTTTCAAAAACTATTAGATAAGCACCTGAACGACCACAACATACAGGGATATACAATGTAATACTGACATATAATCACACACACATAGGTTGGACTTGATGGACTTGTGTCTTTTTTCAACCTCACCTACTATGTAACTATGTAACCTGCCTTTACACGCACATGAATTTTAATGGCATCCCAGTCTTAGTCCATAGGGTTCAATATTGAGTTGTCCCACCCTTTGCAGTTATAACAGCTTGAACTCTTCTGGGAAGGCTGTCCACAAGGTTTAGGAGTGTGTCTATGGGAATATTTGACCGTTCTTCTAGAAGCGCATTTGTGAGGTCGCAGTCTTTGCCCTAATTTATCCCAAAGGTGTTCTATCGGGTTGAGGTCAGGACTCTGTGCAGGCCAGTCAAGCCCCTCCACCCCAAATTCACTCATCCATGTCTTTATGGATCTCTCTTTGTGCACTGGTCCATTCGGTGAAGCGGGGTTATGGTATGGGGTTGTTTTTAAGGGGTTGGGCTTGGCCCCTTAGTTCCAGTGAAGGGATCAACATACCAAGACATTTTGGACAATTTCATGCTCCCAACTTTGGGGATGGCCCCTTCCTGTTCCAACATGACTGTGCACCAGTGCACAAACAAGGTCAATAAAGATGCGAATGAGCAAGTTTGGGGTGGAGGAACATGACTGGCATGCACAGTCCTGACCTCAACCCGATAGAACACCTTTGGTTTGAATTAGAGTGGAGACATGTGAGTTGGACTTTCTCATCCACATCAGTGCCTGACCTCACAATTGTGCTTCTGGAAGAATAGTCAAACATTCTCATTCTCCTAAACCTTGTGAACAGCCTTCCCAGAAGAGTTGAAGCTGTTATAGCTGCAAAGGGTGGGTCAACTCAATATTGAACCCTACAGACTAAGACTGGGATGCCATTACAGTTCATGTGCGTGTAAAGGCAGGCACCCCAATACTTTTGGTAATATAGTGTAATAAAGCATATGGCACCATAGTGTGAACTTGCCTCAATTAAGAGCACTAAGTGTCATTTCTGTCTGCTGCCTCTTTCCCACAGCCTGTGATTGACAGTTTTAGCTCTGCTCCTGTGTAATGTGTGAAGGTGGGCATGTCCCTTCTCTTCAATCAGCTCTCACTGAGCTCTGCAATGTGCAATTTCAGCTCTCTGCCCCCTTCTTTTTGACAGCTCAGACAAGCTTTATCAATTCTGCCCTTTTCTCTTCTCTACAGTTGTTCAGACTGTAGATAAACAGGTACAACGTATGTAGGAGGATTTATTTCATCTCTGTGTATCACCCGAGGCCTGTCACTTTACTGGGTATATGAAAGGTTTTACAACCACTTTAACGGCTGTGAAATTTAGGTAGCTGGCTGGGTAGAAGTACAAGGTTTTCTGCTCCTTTAAATACATTCCTACGCGTTTCTCTAACTATATCTTTTTAATAAATCCTTCTCTCTAACATAATAACTGTTCAAATCGACTGCCACATGTACAACTAAATTTTGTTAGAGAGCTAAATACAAAAAAAAATTTGCACAGATAGGTCTGTGCTTTAACTCACAGTTGTACTCTAAAAAGCTTGTGAAGCTACTTTCAGCAATAACGAATCTGCCATCGTGCATGACAAGCACTAAACGCATATGGTTTTGGAACAAAGACTGAGACTTTGCTTGACCTTGCTGAGTTGCTGAGAGAACTCAGCAAATGGCAATAGATGATAATTAGGTAACGCACAGAAAATTCAGAGCATAAAAGTATGAAAGATAGGACATGGACCACCAGGTATTGTCTAGCCTGCATAACTAGCTCCTATTATTATTTTGTTCTCCATTACATCCTTGCAGTCCTTTCCCCTCCAATATTCCCCATGATTAAACCCTGTAATTAGCCAGTAAAAATTCACTGATGAGCGTCTTGTAACCCTTGTCAGAATGGGGCATAAACGGAACTGAGTGAAGAATATTAAAGTTTCTTACTAGCTGAGTTAGCAGTGCCTCTTTGTGCATTTACTGGATTTATTGCTTCCAAGCCACAAGATCTCACATTTAAATGTGTGTTAATAATTCTGTCATCAAAGACAACGACCTTCTCCAGCCATTGCAATATATGATTTGGCTGCTAGGTAAAACATCTGTTTGGTTCTTGCCAGTATGGGGGTAAAAAAAAATAATTAAAGTTAAAAAAAAAAACGAGGAAATAAAAAGCTTTGAAAAAAGTATCACAGATTTTTTTTAAAGGATATAAAAGTGTTGAAGGGTGAATGTTTAAATGTCAGAATGATGCCTTTTAACCATATGTTTTGCTTGAAATTGTTAGCCTTCTACGAAAAAGCCAAACGATGGCAGTAAAAAGTGAAGTGCTTAGAATTGTTTTAGAAGCAATTATCCCATTGGACCTTGCACTCACCCTTATACAAAACACTTAAAAGAATCTGTTTTCATTTATAGGGTAAAGTTCCTAAAATTTTAAAGTTTGGTAGATGCCAAAATAAGTTATTTTAATCAGTCTGGTGTAGTTTAATTGGAGTTTAGTAACGGATACTAAGCATGATGCTAAAAATTGCAAAACAGATTTATCAATTGAATACTGGAGCTCTTCAAGTGGTAAACTGTGATAACCATCAGGATTTCATTCAGCTCAATGTGAAAGGTTTATATTACTGATATGCATTGTGAATAAAAAGCTTGCTATGGGCATTTTATTCAAACAATCTTGCCTCCAATAAGTTAATCTTTTTTTTATGCACATTAACATACGTCTGAATACCATGAACATGCTTGGTTTTTAGTTCAAGGACCTAGGACACAATCCTGGAGAATAAGTAGTTTTTAGCTAACGTATTTGAAGCAAACAAATGCATTTTCTCACCATGTATTGAAGAGATGAAAATCACCCAGCGCATAACAGTGCTGGATCTGCACAGTTAATAAAGAATTGATGTACAGTATTATGCCCCGTACACACGGTCGGACTTTGTTCGGACATTCCGACAACAAAATCCTAGCATTTTTTCAGATGGATGTTGGCTCAAACTTGTCTTGCATACACACGGTCACACAAAATTGTCGGAAAATCCGATCGTTCTAAACGCGGTGACGTAAAACACGTACGTCGGGACTATAAATGGGGCAGTGGCCAATAGCTTTCATCTCTCTTATTTATTCTGCATGGCACTTTGTCCATCGGATTTGTGTACACACGATCGGAATTTCCGACAACGGATTTTGTTGTCGGAAAATTTTATATCCTGCTCTCAAACTTTGTGTGTCGGAAAATCCGATGAAAAATATGTGATGGAGCCTACACACGGTCGGAATTTCCGACAACAAGGTCCTATCACACATTTTTGCTCAATCCCAATAATGTCAAATAATTAAGTCCACAGCCCAACCCTGCTCAGCCTTCACCATTTCTTTAAGGCTGGGTTCACACCATCACCTAAAATGGACCAAAAGATTTTTGTGCAAAAGCACTGGACCTGCTATGGAGATTTGTGAACCGGCTCCATAGAGAGCTGGTCAAAATCTACAGCTATTGCGAATTGGATGCGGGGAATCCATGGTTTCACCTATAGCAGCCACCTTTCCTTTAAGTCTAGTGTGTTTATGGGTATTTGAATGCCCACAAGATTTTAAGTATAGAACTATTTTTGCAATACTGGGATGACCCCACTAAGCCTAGAGAAAGAGTTCATGCACCATGACAGAATGTGCAATGGTTTATGATAGGCAACAGTAGCAGGGGTGACCAGGACTAGAGACTAGCTTGCAGGAGTCATAAAACATGTTGTAAAAATTGCACTGCTAAAAATAATTCTTTGAAATGTGAATACAAAACCCAGAGCAGCTGTTCATGCTTACCCCATTTCAAATTATTATGCAAATTAAAACCACATTTTCATATCACACTACTTCCAACCACATGATCACTGGGAGTCCTGGAGGTTTTTATTCTGCACACTACACCTAAGGGTGGTGGATCCGCATTGGACATTTTTTACATTCTGTCTATCACAGTGCTGTGTCCTAATTTTTTTGGAGCAGGCTTATTGGAATAAAGGCAATCAGATAATCAGCATAAATAGAGGAGGCGGCAACAAACAGTATTTTCCCAGGCCTGAAACCCTTCCAGTGAATGAGGTATTGGAGTGAGTTCTGAATCTTACTGGAGTCTAAGATGGCCTCTACCTTAAACTCCACCTGACTATTGGCAACAACCAGAGGTGTAGAGGAGAGAATGCACACTGATGATGTCACTTCTGGAAAAACTCTTATGCCAGGTCTATAATCTAACAGCGCCTGCACTCGGCCACACCCTGCTGCCATGTTTTACTCTGATCTCTATGATTAAGCCCAGACATAACAAGTAGGATGGATTTAAAACAAGGGGAAAATTCACATTGTGAGCATATATAATACAAACACATGGCTGGAGCCACGAGCATGCTCATGCTTTAGTAGAACCATAGCTTGGAATTTGAAACAAACTTTGGGAATTTGGGCCAGTTTTTTACATCCCAGGGTTGCAGTGCTTGGGCACTCTCGTGTTCATCTTCATTATTGAATTAAATAAGTGTCAGTAAATTTGCCTCTTTTATTTTCTCTCCTGTGGTCCACAGTTTTCTTCTTTTAGCTGGACTTGGGTGGTGGGTGAGTCTGCTGCCTTTGAGATCCTATGGCTTTCTTGTAACCCCTTTTTGGGCAAACATGTGTTCTCAAGTATTTTTATCTTCCTGATGAAGCTGACTGTTAGACACACTGAAGTGACTACTTCTTAACTACTGTTGGGCAATGGAGTGAGAACTGACGTTTACATGAGGAGGATACAGTGGGAGCTGGCGTGTTATATAACAGAAAGGATACCATATTTGGGTTTACTGGTTCAGCAAGATAACATGATTTGTTTAAAGCTGAACTCTAGGTGTCAATTCTATTGCATAGTCACATTGTTCGTGCTCGAACCAATATACGTAAGTATGCATATGACATACCTGTGGAACTGCTGTGGAAGCAGAGAATCTGTTGTATTTGCTGCTATTACAGTGATCATCACTGGCTTTTAGGTGCCTGCTGCATAGTAGCCACATGGGGTTGCTTGCTTGGCATGGGTACCATGCAAAGAATGCCTTGCATTTTTATCAATGAATGAAAAGTGTACTCTGATTGGACAAGGTGGAGGGGAGGGGCTGGGGAAATCACAATCTCCTACTTCATCCAATCAGAGAGGGCTTTGCAGTAATTGCGAAAAATGCTAGGTATTCTGTGAATGGCACCCATGCTGAGCAAATAACCTCCTGTGGTTACTAAGCAGCAGGGCAGTTGCTCGGTGGGGGGACCCAGAAGATAATGGTGATCACTGTAGTGATTCTCCACTTTCACAGCAGTCCCACAGGTATGGCATATGCATACTTACAAGTTATACTTAAAAAAAAACCTGGGGTGGGGGCCAAACAAGAAGGGTTAAAATTCAGAGAAGAGTGCAACCAGTTGTTTTAGACATACTGCTCATGGGAGGGAAGAGACCCATTTGTTTTTTCTGTCAGCTGAAACGTCCTTCTAGGGACTGATTAGTGCACTCTGTTTGCCATTAGATTCAGGCTGATAGGGCAAAGAGACACATAGTTAAGGTCCCAACTGAAAACAGAAGGCCTTTCAAAAACAGGAGAAGAACTGGGGTCCATGGTCTTAAAGAATGTTAGCCCATATGCCATGAAGCCTGACAATTTCTTTTATGAAAGGATAGTAGAGCAGTTTGACTAAAGACAACTTGGGTAAAGCAACAAAGTGAGCAATCTATCTAAAGAGTTCTATCTTTACCCATATGAATGTCTTGACCTCAGGGGGAGGCAAGTCAATAAAAAAAATCCATTAAACAATGAATATAAGGACATACAGGAAGAGGTAGCACCAAGACCTGGCAAGTCTTAGTCTGGGATTACTTTGATTGTGAATAAGCCATGCGGGCCCTGGCGTGAGCCATTAATTTCTTTCTGAGAGATGGCCACCAGAGATAATAGAAAAGAAAAGAGATGGTTTTGTGAATGCCAGCAGATTTAGCATTGTGTGACTGTTGAAGCAGTTTGAACCATTGTTGATAGGAAATAAACAACCAGTTGGTAGAGCCGGCTAGAAAAAAAAGAAAGGTCAGGTGAGAGGGTAGCATTGATACAGACAGAAAGCAGAATGGAATGCTCATCACAGAGGGAAAAAGATCCGGGTTCAAAACTTTGAGATAGATCATCTATTTTTTTGGTATTTTTAGAATCCCCGTGGTAGGTCATGATGAAATTGAATAAAGAGAAAGAGAGGGACTCCTGGGCCTGCTGGAAATTCAGGCACTTTACCAACTTAAGATTCTTAACATAATATACCTAATATCATTTTTCTGTGATCTGTACTGTATACAGTAATCGAATGTTGGGCCCTACTCAGCCAACCATGGTACTCTTTCAGGGCACTCTTTACAGCCAGTAGCTCTCGGCTGCCATGTCATAATTGCATTCAGAAGGCAAGAACTTTTAAAAAAAGAATGAACAGTTAGTTACTGTTGGAACTACATTGTGATAAAGCCAATGTGGTGGTAGCTGATAAACAGATTTGGAACAGAAGGCATCTGAGTATTCATGGAAGTATTCATGGAAGTAGTGATTTGGCAACAAGGAGCTTTTTGTCATAAACTACTGCCATAGGGGTTATCTATAAGGATATACACACCTCCTGCATGTATCTTTACCTGTCAAATGTCTCCCCTCTGTCTGTTATGAGAGCTGGAAAACTGCATATTCTGTGGGTGGGTCTGTTGTCTGGTGCTCGGTGGGTGGAGTTGTGATGTCAGTAGACTTCCCACCCACCTCTACACTCCCCTTGTCAATATTTGTATTTCTAACACTGAACTTCTGCTGAACTTCTGCTATGATCTCTAACATCCAGTGAAAAGACAGGAAAGTAACCAGATGACTTCAGCATGCCAAATCATGGTGAGGTGTGGAACAGCCAATCCTTGCAGTGCTGCTGAAGAAAGGAGTGGGGGAGGGAATTTAAAAATACTGCATGTCTCTTAGGCTGAAGCACGAGATGCAAATCACTTGTCACTCACAGCAAGGGGGAGTATTTGACAAAGTTTTTCTCATTTTGTCAAGAATTGTCTCACTGAACAATAAAATAGGATTGCTCAGAGATGGATTAACTCTGTGTGGCAAGACTGGGCTTAAATGATAGGAAATCTTATACTCTACAGTATGATATTTTTTTTTTTTTTTTTTTTTTCGGGGTTTACATCCACTTTAAGAAAAATATTTGCTACTACTATAAGGCTTCTATGGTAAATACTAGGATGGAAATCTGGAGGTTAATTGTACATTTGGCTAGCAAATGGTTGTCAATAGCAAACAGGAAGAACAAGGAGACCACCAGAACAAGAGGGAGCTGAAGCTGAGAGGCCAGAGTCTCATTTATGAAGTTATTGCTGTGCCAGATTCCACAAAGGCACAGATATTGTGTTTAAGAGTGGTACTACACGCATGTGGGATAATTACGTTGTTGTTCTCCTTAGGAAAAATATTTGTCCTAGCAAAATTGCTCCCCACACTCCATTAGGGGTTTCTTGGCTTAATCTGGCAACTGCTTGTGAAATGGCCCTTAGTATCACAACAGAGACAAAGGCCAAGGTTTCTTTTTGGAAAGCTTCTATTGGGTAGTAAGGGGAATAGTTTCAATTAGCTTAAGCTAATTAGAAAAGATAGAGGCAGCATAAGCTTCTGGTAAGGGTAAATAGAAGAGGAAGAACTGGTGAGCCTTTCAAATTAGTGCTCACAAAGATACCAGTTGATACAGATTGCCAGCTGCAAGGCTTCTGCCATGTGCATGCAGTCATGGTCATGTAGAAGACACCTAAAGCATTGAAGAATGTGCCCACAGAAGCTAGAGCAGGATCAGAGAATAGTAAACTGAAGGCCCAGAACAATAGACCCCCTTGGAGTAATAATGTTACACTCTTAACCTGCTGTCATTCAGAGCCTGACCACCAGGAGCAAAGCTGGAAATAAACTTGCAAGAGAATTTGAAATGAGAAGTCCTGGCGTTTACTGCTTGTCCGGGCTGTGCTCAGCCCTTCCTTCTTTGAGCTGGCCGCTCAGCTGTCGGCTAATTGCCAGCTCCCATCTCTCTCCACAGTTACCCAGCTGTTGATGATCCTGCTCATCAGTCCTGCCTACTTAAGCTGTCTAGTCCAGAGGAGCTCTGCCTTTGCCTTGGTCACATCATAGTAAACTATCTCCCGTGTTCCTGTTTAAAGACTGGCTTTGCTGACATCCCTTCTGGCTCCAGATCCTCCTTGCTGTTCCACTACTTTGATCCCTGACTTCAGCTTGGCTGACTATCCATTCCGGTTACTGAACTTTGTCTATTTTTTTACTACATTTGTTCTTTTTACTTTTATTATTAAACAAGTCTGATTTAACTGTACTTCTGTCTCGGTCTGATTTCATGGTTTTTGGCAGGAGGCGAAGGTCATGAATTGAGAAGATACAGTCAATCCACTTGTTGGTAATATTTTTTTCCAGATTGGATGAGCAAGATCACTGCATGGATCAGTTTGCCATAGCGCTACAAACGCTCCTAAGTCGCGCGGCTCACCTGGAATCTCCCACTGTGGCTGCTTCGGTACAACCTGAGTTGCAGGCCTTCCCTGCTGCTGCGCCAGTCTCTGTGCAGGCACCCGCCTCAAGTATTACCTCTATAAGAGGTATGTCTGGTTCCGCTTTGGTTCCCCAGCAATTTGGGGGCGATCCAGTCCAATGCAGAGGGTTTCTCAACCAGGTTGAAATATACTTTGAGATGCTGCCCCAGGCATTTCCCACGGACAGAAGCAAAGTAGGGTTCATGATATCTTTGCTTTCTGAGAGAGCCTTGGCCTAGGCAAACCCTCTATGGGAGACGCAAAAACCTGTTGTCTTAAGTTACCCTGAGTTTGTGGCCTCCTTTAAAAGGGTATTTGACATTCCCACACGCTCTGCTTCTGCTGCCAAGTGCCTCATGTCCATCAAACAGAGTACGAGAACTGTTGCCGACTACGCCATTGAATTCCATACTCTGGCAGCAGAGGTCGCTTGGAACAATGAGGCCCTCGTGGCTGCTTTTTCTCATGTCTCTCGGTTTCCATCAAGGACGAGATAGCAGCCCGAGATATAACCTACTGAGCTGGAGAAGTTGATCACATTTGCCATCCTCATTGACTCCAGACTCAGAGAAAGACTCTCTTTTAAGGAGCGCTTGTGGAAGCCTCCTGTACGTTTGCCTCCAAGCTTTGCAGTCCCAACCATGTCTCCCTCACCTCCCATGCCTCCTGGTACCGAGTTGGTCAGTGAAGATGAACCTATGCACTTGGGCTTCACGCGTCTCTTTGCGGATGAGAGAACCTTTAGGAGGAGGGAGAGATTGTGCCATTATTGTGGCCAGGCAGGTCACTTTTTGAAGTCTTGTCCTACCCGTCCAGGGAATGCCTGAACCTCCTGTCAAGGACAGACCTTACGTGGCGTTGCTTCGTCCCCAGTTATCCAGAAGGATAAGCCCCTGGTTTCGGTCACCCTTTCTTGGGCTGAGTCATCCATCGAGATACAGGCTCTAATCGACTCTGGGGCTGCAGGCCTGTTCATTGATGCTGCCTTTGTATCGAAGCACTCAATTCTGCTGCAGCTGCGTGACACTCCACTTGCCATTGAGGCTCTTGACGGGAGACCTCTACAGCCTGCCCATGTGACTCATGAGACGGTTCCATTGTACATGGCCGTAGGGGCTCGTTACCATGAGATAATCCAATTCCAAGTTATTTCCTCACCTAAGTTTCCACTGGTTATTGGTTATCTTTGGTTACAGAGGCACAAACCCTCTTTTGATTGGCTCTGTGCTGAGGTTCTCTCCTGGTCACCACAATGCAGTGAGACATGCTTCCAGAAGGTAGCCAAGGTGCTGTGCACCTCTTCACTCTCCTCCCTGCTGGAGGAGTACCACAATTTTACCGATGTCTTTGACAAAGGTCAAACCGGTAGTTTGCCTCCACACCGGCCATATGATTGCGCAATTGACCTTCAACCTGGTGCCATACCCCCTTGTGGGTGGGTTTACCCTTTGTTGGTCTTGAAGGATAAGGCCATGGAGGAGTATGTTGCAGACGCACTTTCTCAAGGTTTCATCCGCAAAGCCTCGTCTCCTGCTGGTGCTGGTTTCTTCTTTGTGAAGAAGAAGAGCGGTGAACTGAGACCTCGTATTGATTATAGGGGTCTCAATCATTTCACGATTAAGAATGCCTGTCTGATTCTGTTGATTATAGAGTTATTTGACCACCTCAAGGGAGCAACGGTTTTCACGAAGCTTGATTTGAGAGGGGCACACAATCTCGTGAGGATTAAGAAGGGCAACGAGTGGAAAACTGCATTTAATACCAGAACAGGCCATTATGAGTACCCCGTAATGCCTTTTGACCTTTGTAATGCCCCGGCAGTTTTCCAGGAATTCATTAATGATGTCCTCTGAGATTTGTTGCAGTTATGTGTGGTGATTTATCTCGATGATATCCTCATATTTTACAAGTCCCTGGAGGGCCACCTCACAGATGTCTGTCGTATGCTTAAGAAACTTAGAGAGAACAATCTCTATTGTAAACTGGAGAAGTTCGAGTTCCATCGTGAACAGGTTCATTTCCACTGCTGGTTTTTCGATGCACCCAGAGAAACTTTCGGCAGTCCTACGTCCTCTGCATTGTTTCCTGGGCTTTGCCAACTATTATCGGAAGTTTATTCGTAACTTCTCGTCTCTGGTCAAGCCCCTGACTGATATGACCAGAGAGGATGGTAACCCACAGAGTTGGTCTCCGGAGTCCATTAAGGCCTTTGAGAGTCTCAAGGCTGCCTTTTTCTCTGCTCCTGTGTTGGCACATCCTGATCCTACATTACCTTTTATCCTTGAGGTTGATGCTTCTGAGACTGGTGTTGGCGCCCTTCTGTCTCAACGTCCTACCTCAGAGAGCGCTATGCATCCTTGTGGCTACTTTTCCAAGAAATTGTCACCTGCGGAGTGCAATTATGAGATTGGTGACAGAGAGCTGTTGGCGATCATTTTAGCTCTGAAAGAATGGAGACATCTCCTCGAAAGTACCACTGTGCCGGTTCTCATTCTTACTGACCATAAGAATATCACATTCTTGTCTGAGGCTAAACACCTCTCTCCCAAAAGGGCTTGATGGGCTCTTTTCTTGTCAAGTTTCAACTATATTGTCTCATTCTTACCCGTTACTAAGAATGTAAGGGCTGACACCTTGTCACAACAATTTTCCTCCACTTCCAAGTTGGAGTCAGTTCCTATGATTCCTCCTGATTGTATTCTGGCTATGGTTTGCACCGGTCTCACTTCTCCTTTGGGTGACAAAATTCTTGCTGCTCAGGTCCATGCTCCTCCTGAGAAACCTTGTGACCGCTGCTTTGCCCCAGAGAGTTTCTGTACTGCTGTGCTCCAGACTTACCATTCTCCCAAGGGAGCTGGCCACCCTGGGAAGAATCAACTCGTTTGGGCCATTTCCCAACAATTCTTGTTACCTAGTCTACGTGCTGATATAAATGCCTTCGTAGCTGCCTGTTCCGTGTGTGCTCAGAGTAAGACTCCACAACACCTTCCAGTAGGCCTCCTACAACCCATACCCAATGGAGAGAGGCCCTGGACCCACCTGTCTATGGATTTCATTGTGGAGTTACCGAACTCCCAAGGCAACACTGTTATCCTTATAGTGGTTGACCGGTTCTCAAAGATGTGTCATTGTATTCCACTTAAGAAGTTGCCCACTTCTAAGGATTTGGCTTCCATTTTTGCTCGGGAGATCTTTTGCTTACATGGGCTACCTAAGGTGATTGTCTCAGGCAGGGGTAGTCAGTTTGTGTCCCGGTTCTGGCTAGCCTTTGGTGCACAGTTGGGAATTCTTGCTTGCTTGCTTTCTCCTCTGCGTATCACCCGCAGTCTAATAGAGGCCGCAAAATGAGCCAATCAGTCCCTGGAGCAATTCCTACGTTGCTATATTTCTGACCATCATAACAACTGGTTAGGCCTATTACCGTGGGCAGAGTTTGCTCAAAACAGTGCCTTGAATTCTGTTTCCAGATTGTCCCCGTTTATGGCAAATTATGGTTTCCAACCTTCCATGTTACCTGACTCGTTTGTTCCGCAGAGTATTCCTGCATTAGAGGAGTATCTCCATGGTCTTCGTTCCACTTGGGCACAAGTCCAGGAGACTTTGCGTCATGCTAATGATAGGTACACTGCAGACGCCTGCCTGCTCCTTCCTACCAGGTAGGGGACAGGGTCTGGCTGTCATCTCGCAACCTCCGACTTTGTGTTCCCTCCTCAGTTTATTGGGCCTTTCCATATTCTTCACAGAATTAACCCAGTGGATTACGCATTAGACCTTCCTTCTAATTTCAAATGTATCATATTTCAAATGTATTTCATGTCTCCTCATTAAAACTTTTGGTCTGCAACCACTTTACCACCTCGGTGGCACGTCCTCACCCTGTACAGGTTGAGCACCATGAGGAGTATGAAGTACAGTCCATTGTTGACTCCCGTAGGTTCCATGGGCGCATACAGATGAGTTGAGTTGCATCTTGATATAGCGTGATCCTTTACCCCGAAGGGTCCAGACGCGCTTACAAACACATACTAGAGCCAATTTAGACAGGATCTGCTTAACCTACCAGCATGTCTTTGTAGTGTGGGAGGAAACTGGAGTACCCAGAGGAAACCCACGCAGGCACAGGGAGAACATGCAAACTCCAGGCAGATGGTGTTGTGGTCGGGATTTGAACCAGTGACCCTATTGCTGCTAGGTGAGAGTACTAACCACTACACCACTGTGCTGCCCCACCAGTACCTCCCTGTCCCCCTCCGTGATTTCCTTAGACATTTTTCCTTCAAGCTTGGTGGTCCTCCTCCGAGGAGGGGTCGTTGAGGAGGGGGTACTGTCAACGCCCTAAGCTATATAACAGCTGTCACCAAGAAGGAGCATCGCTCGGCGAGAGCCTCCAGTGGAGGCGGAGCTGTTGCTGCCTTTTTTTTTATTTTTTGGGCTTATCGAGAGATGGATTTACATTGCGGGACATTTTTATTTTTTTATCTTTTAATAAAGGACTTGTCCCAAAGTGTCTCCTGTCTTTTTAAGGCTATTTAAAAAAAAATAGACCTTGTTTACAAAATTACAATTAACAACAGTGTTTTTAAAAACATACATAAAAAAAAGAACTTACAAAGTTCAACATGTGTGAATAACGGTGCTTATGATGTCACCCTTGTAAAGGCTAAAATTTGCAGATGCTCAAAATTGGGTATTAAAAAAGGTTCACGTCAACATGTGCTATCTCCCATCATGGGGGAGCAATGTACGTGTTTTGTGTGTGCAATCCCTTTGTTCCTCTCACAAAATAACATTTTTAGGATGAAGGGGTTGCAAACACAAAACAAGTACATTGATATCCCCTGATGGAAGATAGTACATGATGACACACCGTGTGCATCTGCAAATTTTTTTTTTTTAATGCTAAAACTTCAAAATTGTAACAAAAAACAAACTTGACAATGAAATTAAGAGCATGATTGATGTTTTTAGGCAAAACGTTATTATATTCTGCCCAAAACATCATGTTCTTCATTTCCTGTTGCATGGTGTCCAGCCGAATTTTCATGCTGTCAATTTGGTCATGCATTCGATCTATTTGGCCATTCCACAACATTATCTGGCCAATAAGTCTTTGTGCACTGTCTGTGCTGAATGACTCTGTCACTTGGCCTTCCACAACCAGAACCTCACCTAAAATGTGTGGAAAAAAAATGGGTTAAAATATGCACGCCTAAATAGATTACCTTAAGCTAGGGTGTCAGTCACTCACTTGGTGGTGTTGAAAGCTTGCACACTTCCTCCACCTCTCCTTCTTCTGGGTCGTTGGGTGGGCGTGGTCTTGGGCTGGGGCTTGGGGTATCTTCAGCTTCAGGCTGGTGACTTGGGGGGGTTCTGGGATCCTTGGACTGTTGTCTGAGTCTTTTCTCCCCTATGATAATTAAACAAAAGGTATAGTTAAAACACAGTGATATATTTTAGTTTAAAAATTAATATGAAACGTTGGTTGTGAGTTGTGGACAATTGCCTTTTTTTGTCCACAAAAATTTAGAAGACAGGATCAATATTCCCTCTGAACAACAATTATAAACAATACACATTTGCATGCAAGTTTCACAAGTGCAGACACCTCAATGATCTCCTATGTGTATTACCCCTCAAAAATTTCTTTATGGTCACATAGTACACTAGTGCTCGTGAGTCCAGATGTGGAAACAGCTCCTGTCCTTACATTACACTGAATCATTTTTGAAGAAGCATTATATTTTCAAACACATCTACACCACATCACCAAATTTGGGGAATACGACAAATTATCAAGACCTAAATGTATGTCCAACCCTGTAACATCGTATTTGGCAAAAAAATAACGTAATTTTCTTAGTATCATATGTATTTTACAAAGAACGGTCTTTACTAACGATGCTGTATAAATGAAAAAAATATGGATCAGCATGCAAGTTAAGTATCTCACTAGGAACACACAACAAGTACTTACTTTTTTTAAGCAGCTTCTTTATTCGCCAATATTGTTCTGGCTCCCTACTTTTGATGTCAGACCACCGCTTCATCAATTGTTCTTTAGACCGTTTAGCGCCAAATTTAGCTTCTAGAGAGGTGACAACTGAGGACATTATTTTGTCCTTGCGCATATTCGGTCGTGTGTGCGGTCCTTTTTTCCCATCGTAGTCCTCCCTTCTCAATATAGACACCATCTCCACCATCTCTTCAAAAGCCATGTTGGTGGCCTTATATCTCCTCCTGAATGTGGATGCTTGTGGTTCCGGGCTTTCCTCCTCGCTACTTCCAGTTAATCTCTCCGCCATCTTTCTCTATATACTCCTACTGCTCAATGAAGAGTGAAGGGGCAGGGACAAATCGTACTAAAGAACATCAGGGGCGGGCGACGCAGGCGGAGCATGACACATGCGCAGTGTATATAAAGCTATTACGATGGCCTACGTATGTCCGTGCGGAAGTAGCGAGCGTCAGAAACGAAGGTAAGATTAAATGTGGGGGTGTGTGTGTGTGTTTGGTGAATGTGTTTGGTGTGTGTGTGTGTGTGTGGGACCTGTGGGAGGTCAAACACCCACTATATTTCAATAGAGATGTAAGGAAGGCAACACTGAGTACACTTTTAGAATTTGTGAAGACTCGAGTCCCCCAGGCAGACCTCAAGTTTGTTGACAAGAAAATTGGTATCTTGCGAAACATGTATAAGCGGGAACACAATAAAATCCAGGAGTCGCTCAGATCTGGAGCAGCAGCCGACCAAGTTTATGTACCCAAGCTGTGGTACTACCACAAAATGCGATTCCTGGATGACCAGACAGAAGCCAGGCAATCACTTTCGACCCTTCCCCCCACCCTTCCCCCCACCCTTCCCTTCAGCCTTCCCCCCACCCTTCTTTCCAGCCTTCCATCCACCTCCACCCCAGCTGAGGAGTCCCAGGAAGAACTGGGCCTTTTCATCCTTGATGAAGTGGATGCGCCCAGCTTCAGCCAGGTATCCTTTTTTGTGGATTGTGTAAATCTTAATGATGTTAACGTCTCAAATTTT
Source organism: Lithobates clamitans (assembly GCA_037952925.1). Classification (NCBI taxonomy): domain Eukaryota; kingdom Metazoa; phylum Chordata; class Amphibia; order Anura; family Ranidae; genus Lithobates; species Lithobates clamitans. The sequence continues at coordinate 6,959,072 of JBBGZY010000171.1, read as the reverse complement.
TAAGTGCTTCATAAAAACTGACTTCATCACAAATATTAATATGTAGACATATCACTAGACAGTAGTGGCCAAAAATATACTTCTGCATAGGTGTGCGCAGCCTCTTGCATTAGGGTGTGCACCCCAAAGCTCAAATACATATGCATGTGTATATGTACTGATGGTGTCAGTAGGGCAGTGGACAGTGTCAGTAGTTTTATTAGATTTTTTTTTTTTAATTATTTTTTTTGGTAACATTTTTTTTTGGGATGAAATATCAGTGGTCTAAACAGGGGGGAATATGCACCACACAAGGTGATTAGGGTGTGCCCAGGCACACCTGGCAAACCCTGTGTGCACGCCTATGTACTTTAGATATTGTTGATCAGCTGGAATAATGGTGGGGTCAAATAGATAGCCTTTACTATTTGTTTAGAATTAGATTTGCAAGTCATGAGCTGAAAATTGTGTGTGATTGCGTAACCCAAAATTACAACTACCATATATACTCGAGTATAAATCGTTCCGAGTATAAGTCGAGGCCCTAATTTACCACAAAAAAAATGAGAAAAACTTATTGACCCGAGTATAAGATGAGGGTGAGAAATGCACAGCTACTGTAAGTGGAAAAGAGGGTCAACAATGCCCATTTACAGCATCACTGTGCCCATTTGCATGCCTCACTGTGCCCATTTGCAGCCATAGGTCCCCTGAACTTCAAACTCGGTAGTTAAGGGTTCCTAGCTGCAGCCAAAATTTGGGGTCTCTGAACCCAAAGGGTCCCGAAATGATATTGCTGCAGATTGACACAGTTGACCGAATTTGGGGCCCTGTATCTTGGGGCCACTTAGTGCTAAGAACTCCAAATTTGGTGTGCAAACCCAGTGGAACTAGCACCATGAAATATCCAAAGCTGGGGTTACTAGCACCAAGTGGCCCTGAGATACAGGGCCCCAAAAATCAGTTCAGAAAATGTCAAGCACTTTTCTGCAGCAGAAAATGACATTTTCCGAACCGGTTTTGGGGCCCTGTATCTCAGGACCACTTGGTGTTAGGAACCCTAGCTTTGGATATGTTATGGTACCAGTTCCACTGGGTTTGCACACCAAATTTGGGGTTCCTAGCACCAAGTGGCCCTGAGATATGGGGCCCCAAAATCTGTTCAGAAAATGTCAAGCACTTTTCTGCAGCAGAGAATGACATTTTCTGAACCGATTTTGGGGCCCCGTATCTCGGGGCCACTTAGTGCTAGGCCCCAAATTCGGTTCGGAAAATGAATTTTTTTGCTGCAGAAAAGTGCTTGACTCGAGTATAAGTCGAGGGGGGCACTTTCAGCACAAAAAAATGTGGTGAAAAATTCGACTTATACTCGAGTATATACGGTATGTCCCTTTTTTTGACACAGGATGACCTCAGCCAGGAGGGGGCCTTGCCCAGTGGGAGAGAGGAGGAGGCCTTGCCCAGTGGGAGAGAGGAGGAGGCCTTGCCCAGTAGGAGAGAGGAGGAGGCTGTGGCTGGGCCCAGTAGAAGCCGCACAGAGTGTCAGGTGCCTCCCCTCCCCATTAACACCAAAAGGCCCAGAAGAATGACACAAACTGAGGAGGAATCCCTAGCCCTCATTCGTGAAGCAAGCAAAATAATAAGCACACCACCCAATGCAGAGGAGGCGTATGGGACATATATGGCCAGCAGATTGCTGGAACTGGAAAAGGGGCAACGCCTCCTCTGTGAGGGTCTGATTTTGCAGGCCTATCAGAAGGGCTTGAGAGGGCAGCTTACTGCTACAACCTATCTAGCAGATGAAGCCACTCCTCCTCCTCCTGCCCCAAGTACACCACCAGAGGCACAGCCTCCAAGGAAGGCTGCAGAGAAGCGCGGAGGGAAGGCTACAGAGAAGCGTGCAGGGAAGGCTCCACAGAAGAGTCAAAAGTGATTGCCTGGCTTCTGTCTGGTCTGACTGTGCTCCCTGTGCTCCCTAGTCGCAAGAGACCAATTTTCTTGTCCTAAAACTTGATGTGTGTCCTGGGGGACGAAAGGCTTCACAGATTCCAAAAGTGTCTCCAGTGTTGCCTTCCTAATTTTTTTTTTACCAAAATAAATGGATTTTTTAGTTACCTTACATTATTGACTATGTGCTTTGATTCCAAAACGACATTTTGTTTGGGAGTAGGCAGGTACAGGTCAAAAAGACTATGGGGTTGATTTACTAAAAGCAAATAGACTGTGCACTTTGCAGACTGCAGTTTCCCTCTGCAAGTGCAATTGCTCCAGAGCTTAGTAAATGAGGTAAGGCTTGACTTTGCAAAGAGTACCCAATCCTGTGCAAGGAAACTTCAAAAAACAGCATTTTTGCTTGCACATGATTGGATGATGGAAGTCAGCAGAGCTTCTGCTCATTTACTAAGCTCTGGAGCAACTGCTCTTGCAGAGGGCAACTGCACAGTCTTTTTCCCTTTAGTAAATCAACCCATATGTGTGTTTGTTCCAAAAGGCTAAATCATTTAGAAAATCAGGTGCAAAGTACTAGTGAAAAGTGCACTTTAGAAATTGCACTGCAAGTGCACTTGTTGGAAGTGCAGTCGCTGTAAATCTGAGGGGAAGAGCTGAAATTAGGGGAAGCTCTGCTGATTTTTTCGTACAATCATGTGCAAGAAAAAGTTTTGTTTTTTTTTGTGGTTCCTTGCATGTGCCCCTCGGATCCATAGCGAATGCACTTCCAAATGCTCTTTCTGTGCAATTCCAAGTACAATTTGCACTTGTAGTGAAAAATGAATTTGCCTTTGAAAAATAAACCCCCCTATATCTAATTAACAAGGGACACCAACCTCATTAAGGTTCATTAAAACAACACAAAATATTAAGGTTATTGTGGTAACTTGAAACTACAAAAATAAAATAATAAAAAAAAAAAAAACATTTTGTATAATTTAGCACACATTGTAAAATAGATAATGTTTAAATGTAAAAAAAAAAAGATGAGTCCAAAATCTAATTTAATACTTTATTTATGGAGATCTGGCTTTTTAAAAATATCATATTAGTCATGGCATGAGGATAAATCACGAAGAAAGTAGTTTGTGAGCACTCTGTGTGAATATAAAGCACCAAAACAACTTCATTGCTCTCGCATTATAAAGAAAAAAAAAAGCACTGTATTAAAAGATCACAGAAGAGGAATGTGCTAGCTTCAATACGAAGGCTAGTTTTACCAGACCGAGCGCTTCCGTCTTGTAATTGCTTCAGAGCATGCGTCAGTTTGAGTCTGTCGGACTAGCACACAGACGACCGGTTTGTCCGCTAGAAAGAAGAGTCAGTCGGATAGATTTAAAACATATTTCAAATCTAAGTCCGTCCAACTTTTGAGCAAACAAAGTCCGCTGGAGCCCACACACGATCAAATTGTCCGACGAAATCCCGTCCGCCGGGCAAAGTCTGCCGTAAAGTCCGCTCGTGTGTACGCGGCATAACATGTAGTTACCTATTTCATAGCACATGTAAGCACTTTTCTGGAAGAACACAAAACAAAAGAAAAAAAAAAAACCCCTGAGCTTGTTTGTAGACATATGAGAAGAATGATGTTTCATCTACGCTTATATAGGACAACCTTGAAAGGTTTAGTGGCATCCTTGCCTTGAAGGGGTATGGTGGGTAATGTTAAGGCCGATCAGCGTATTTTCTCTGCATTCCTATCCTGCACATACTGTTCACTGTCCTACCTCCGCAATTCTCTCCTATACATAATGCCTGCTGTCACACCATACGCACCCCTTTCTCATTCTTACTGCCTGCTCCTATTCCCTCTGCACAATTCTTTTACACATACTATCTGTTATCATTTCATCCACATTTTCCTGAAACACATATTACATGCTGTTATACCCTCTGCACTCCTGTACTGCACATCTTACCCACTAGATGACTTTTTCAAAATTGTAATATTTTCACCCTTGCTTTTTCTGGAATGGGTACACTTTTGCTAGTAATCTAAAAAAAAAGTGCTCTTTTAACTCTTAGAAGCCCCCCTTAGATTGAATTCATGCAAAGATTTCCGAATTTTAATTATTTGCAGAAGTTCTAGCAGGGAAAGGGTAAAAGAGAAAACTGGGAGAGAATGTGTGAATCAATTTATTCGTAATTTATAAAATGTGTACATTTTTTTTTTTTTTTGGTTCCCATAAGTAGACAGAGCCGAAAAGCTTTGGCTTTAATGGTTTATAGAAGATCAAGAACTTAACCTTAAGGACTTCTGTGGGAAAAGCAATAATCATAGGCCCATTTGCTGTTGCTTCTCTCGGAACAAGCAAATCCACTCATTCAATGCAGATAAAAAGGATAAAGATGTCGTTGGGTGACATGCCGCTGTGAGGAACTTGAATGTTCATTACCTAGTCATCAGACTGCAGAATCGATTTCATTTTCAGAGTTTATAGCAGTTCAAAGCTTGGTTAGCTTTAGTCTTTCAGTACTTACTTTGTGTTCCTAGCCAGACATCAAAGAAGGGGAGGTATTAAGAGAGGTCAAAAAGCACTTAGGAAAAAAACACAGTTGGGAACAGATGCATTTAAAGTGTAACACCATCAATGAATGTATATATAAACACATTTATTCTTCAATTTGGTGCTATGATTGCTGTTATTATGAGAAAGGCCTTATTTCCATCTGAAATGTTAACCTATTTCTTCTGATTGGGCAATTTCTTTTGCACAGAGTAGAATCTAGGTAATGATTGATATTCCCAGGGGGCCTTTGATCAATAATAAGACATCCTAGCATAGAATGATGTTTAGAGATAGAGAAACAGATAGATAGATAGATAGATAGATAGATAGATAGATAGATAGATAGATAGATAGATAGATAGATAGATAGATAGATAGATAGATAGATAGATAGATAGACTAGAATAATGTCATTTAAATGCATTAGGGTCCTATGCAAGGCTGCTAGGCATTAAAGTAGAGCTCTAGGAATATCTAAAAAGAAACAGCAGGAGGTAGGTAAAAAGTGTTAAAAGACTTCTATAGCAAAAAGTAATGTATTCTGGTAACTAAATGTAATTAATACTTGTAATAATGGTATTAAAGAGGAGCTCCAGTCGTTTTTATGTTTATTAAAAGTCAGCAGGTACAAAAAGTGTAGCTGCTGACTTTTAATAAACACACACTCACCTGTCCCAGGATCCAGTGATGTGGTCACCCGAACCCTCGCTTCTCTCCCTCTCCTCTCCCCGGCATTTCAGCTGTGAGCACCCAGTTGTGACAGCTGGGTGCGCATTGTGCATGCGCAAGTCGTGCTGCGCCTGCTGAATGGTTTGGCAGTCTTCTGGGACGTGTGACATATCCCAGAAGACTGCAAGGAATGAGGGGGAGAGGAAGTAGGAGCGTGTACCTGTCAAAATGATGTACCTGCCCCCCCCCCCAAAAAAATGTGCATTGCAAATGAGGGGGGAGGAATGCTTAAAGAGGAACTTCCCCTTTTGGGTGGAGCTCCGCTTTAAGTATACAATTCCTTTTTATCCTACGTAAATTTCTTTTTAGTTTTTCCACATTTACACGCAGGCCAAGCAAAAGAGACAGCTGCAGGGGCTGGGGCAAACCATTTAATACTGCCAAGGGTGCTTAAAGTGAAGCTCCACTCAAAAGGGGAAGCTCAGCTTGTCTGCCTCCCCCCACCTTCTGCCACATTTGGCACCTTTTGGGGGGAAGCGGGTACCTGGTTTTCACAGGTACCTGCTCCAACTTCCAGCTTAGTTCGCCATGGCGAACTGAGCTAGAAGTTCGGCCCCCTCCTTTCCCTCTCAGCCGGCCCATTTACAAAGTGCAGCATGCTTCACGCATGCGCAGTAGAAAATCGGCTGTGAAGCCGCAAGGCTTCACTGCCGGTTCCCTTTAGTCAAGATGACAGCTCCAGCATCCAATAGCGGATTAAAAAATCAGCTCAGTTGAGGACACTGTTGGCTTCCTGGACAGGTAAGTGCCCTAGTATTAAAAGTCAGCAGCTGCAGGATTTTATTTTTTTCTGAAGATGCCTGAAGCTCCTCTTTAAAGTGGTTGTAAAGGCTTAAAGTTTTTACCTTCACGCATTCTATGCATCTTGACCCAGCAATATGCACAAGAGCCTCTGCTCACCCAGGGCTTTTTCTCCTCACTGACTGAGACAGAAGCAGTAGCATTGACTCCTGCTACTGTCAATCACAGCCTGTGAGCCAATGGGGAGAGAACTGGGGTGGGGACCCGAGAAGAGGAGGATCAGAGGTTGTTCTGTGCAAAACCATTGTACAGAGCAGGTAAGCATGATAGGTTTGTTATTTTTTTTTTAAATCTGCCTTTAATATCACTTTAATAATGATCTGGTTTACTCATATAGCTTAAACCTTCTTTCCAAAAGAAAATAAAAGTGTTAATTTGTTATTTGGAAGACTCAGAAAAAAACAATGCTGATGTAATATTGCTAATGACAGACCTCAGTATACATGCCATTTTTTATTCTGACCATAGGTCCACAGTTGTTCTTTAGGGATGAGCCGAACTGCCCTGGGTTCAGTTCAAGCAGGGTTTGTCTAATTTTTAAAGAAGCTCCCAAAGCTTTACCCCACATGGGGGAGGGGGGATTTCACTGGGGAACATGTTCCGTTGCAAAAAAACAAACATGGTAAAAATCCAATTCAGCTAGGAGCTTTGTTTTTTTTTTTTTAATGCTTAAGGGGAAACATTAAAAATTCCCAATGTGTTTGAATGACATGCCTGTGAAGAAGCACATCTCTGAGATGTACAGAAAGTGCTGAAGCCTCCACAAGTCTGCTATGTACTGTACTTTTGGGACTTTTGGAGAGGGTCTGGGTATTGTCATTTTTTATTCTTTGTAAATGTCAGTTTTGTTGTAGCAAATGCAACAGCAAGAATTAAAGAAAAAATGGTGAGTCTTTTCAGTCTGGTATGCATTTTAAGGGGTACTTTGCACAAAAAATGCAGAAATAATACCATACCAGACCTATAATCTGAGCATGCAGCCTGGCTGTACCGGGAGGAGGGGATGAGTGTGAACTCTCCACTAAGCCATTCCAAGCCAAAAGCCTTCAACATGGGAAAGGGTGTCTTGCCAGGGGAACCTATCCCCGGCAAACCACCTTGCTTCCATGTTAAGGAGGACAAGGGCCTCTCCCCCACACGCCTAAATAAACAGTAGTTGTGAGGTGTTATGGAAGAGGAATCTGGAAGCCCCTTTAAAAAAGAAGTATGGGGTTTTTTTAATTCATATTTTCCTCAGTGGATGGAGCATCAGACTGATGCTGCAGCTGTCCCCCGCCATCTCTGCACTGAGAACCGAGCCACCGAACACCATTGATGGCTCCGTTCTCACAGATCCCCGAGAAGAAAGCTGCTGAATGTCAGTCAGCGTCTTTCCTTTCTGATCCTCCACGCTCATTGGAGTGCTGAGCTGTGAAGGGGCGGGAGAGGCTCTCTCAGCGTCTCGGCGGCTCACTGAGATGCTGAGACTGTCATCAATCAAGGCAGCTGGTGGATCCAGACTTGGAAGTCGGGATGACGCGCTGCCTCGACTGATGACAGTGACCTCAGCGAAGAGCAGACTTCAGACCGTTCTCCGCTGAAAATGGGTCACAGGAGTGCAAAAGGGAGGAATTGCACTCTTGTGACCCACAGGAGAAGCCCAGCCTAAAAAGCTCAGGCTGGACTTCTCCTTTAATAATAAGGGACCCCAGATACCCCCTACCACCATCATATGAACATGAGTATGGGGTACATAATATTCCTATTAATTTACAAAAAAAAAATATGAGTTTATGAGTTTAACTGATTTTAATAAATTTGGAACTTTCGTTTATTCAACATTATTGTGATTCACCTCTTTATTCTGCACCGTGTGGGCTCTCGTTATCCAACAGCATTGTTGTTGATCTTGGTACACCCAACCTTGGGATGTGTTGTTGAAGACCTCTTGGAAGTTGTCTGTGGATTCTTGCTATATAAGCTTGTCAGTCAGGACACAAATTGATGCTTTCTCAGCCACTTGCCATGGTGAGTTACCTACATTTATTTCAGTTTTTCAGCGGGTGCTCTTTTTCCTGTACATACCCATGTGCATCCGCTACTCACACTAAATTGATTATTTAAGTGCAGCAGTTGTACTAGTCAGGGCTGTCTGATCTACAGCCCTTCCTGTGTTCCTGTGCCTGTCCCTGTATTTGATTCCTGTGATTGAACTGGCTTGCCCTGACCATGCTTGAATGCTACCTGCCCTGACTTTAGCTTTTCTCTGGAGTCTGTTCTGCTTCCTACTTACAGTATCTGCCTTCTCCAGTGTTACTGACCTTAGCCTGTATCCTGACCATTCTTCTGCCTGCTGTCCGTGCCTGTACCTGACAGTCTGTTGCTGACCTGGCTCGTGTGGCTACGCAACCTGTTTGGCCATCTGCTCAACCCAGCACGCTACTTACCTTGTCCTTGCTGGTCATCCGCCGGCCACGTGTTACTAGCCTTCCCTGCACCTATGATCAGCAGTGCTGGGACAAGGCCATTTGGTGCCCAGGGCAGAGATGGCAAACTGCGCCCCCCCCCCATTTTTAAGAAAGAATCAATGTCATTTCAAAACAAGGATATACTTAAAACAATACAAATTCAATTAGGTTTAATGCAATAGAAACAGAGTTTACTCACACCTTTTAATTAAATGTACAGTCAGGTCCATAAATATTGGGACATTGACACAATTCTGGCTCTATACACCGCCACAATGGATACCACCACTGGTCCACAGTGGGAGGATTCCCCCTTCCACCTGGAATGTGTAGATGGGGGAATTGGAACATTCTTTTTTTTTCATTCAACATAATAGTTGAATGAAAAAAGTGATCAATGTATGGGCAGCCCAAGAGCTAACACTAAGAAAGAGTTTAACCTCTTGACATCCAGCTGTGGCCATCATTCAGCTATAGCTGAATGACGGCCACAGCGCGGACCTGAATTTCCGGGAGTGCACGTGCCCTGTGCGCGCTGTGATCACCGAGTCACTGAGTCCCGGCCCCTTACAATGTGATCAGCTGTCAGCCAAGGACAGCTGATCACATGATCAAAACAAAAGCTCTGTGATCATTTTTTTTTCTCCTCATGCTGACAGCGTGAGGAGAAAAAAAGCTGATCACCGGCTCATCTGCAAGGGACATTGGTCCCGAAGAGGAAGAGGCAATTATGCCTCATCTGTGCCACCTGCCATTGCCACCTACCTATGCTCATGAGTGCCACCTATCAATGCCCACAAGTGCCACCTATCAATGCCACCTAGCAGTGCTGCCTATCAGTGTAACTGATCAGTGCCCATTATTGCCACCCATCAGTGCCGCCTCATTAGAGTACATCAATGAAGGAGAAAAATTACCTGTTTTTAAATTTTATAACAAAATATAATAACATTTTTTTTTTTTAAATTTGGTCTTTTTACATTTTTTTTTAACAATAAATAAAAACCACAGAGGTGATCAAATACCACCAAAAGAAAGCTCTATTTGTGGGGAAAAAATGATAAAAATTTCATTTGAGTACAGTGTTGTATGATCGCGCAATTGTCATTCAAAGTGCGCCAGCGCTGAAAGCTGAAAATTGGTCTGGATAGGAGGGGGGTTTAAGTGCCCGGTAAGCAAGTGGTTAAATCTCGGCTGTTTCAGTGAGAACTGGCTTAGATTAGAACCATTAATGGGCAGGCTGAATGTACCAAGTTGATCGATCAAATTGGGTACAATCAGCCTGCCGGATATTCTTATGATTATCACTAGCGGTTGCTATATCTGCTAGTGATAATCACTGTTTGTTGGGACAATACAATTGCTCAGCAGAAGGGATTCCCCTGTCAGCACTGACTGTGCTGACAGGGGAATCATGTAAATTTCTTTCCTGCAATCTGTGGTTACTGGAAAGAAATTTGTACCATCTATTGTCTAACTGAAAGTGAAAGTGAAAGTTAGTGAATATCTTGAAAGAACATGAGGGGGGGGGGGGCAGATGGGGGATGGAGATAAGGACAGTTCAGTGATCACTGTGTACTACAGTGTGCACATGATCCAGGTCCAGGCTGGAAGCTCAGGCATCTTTGGCACACAGGATTCTGCAGCTTTTCATATTTCCCTGCCACACATCCCTTCTCTTCAGATACATCTGCATGTCGGGGATAGTGTGGGCGGGGCGGGAAGTCACTGGAGGAGCAGAGGTGGGAGGAGCTGTATTCCTCCCTGATCTCCCGTCAGTGAGGGGGGAGGTGATGCGTTCGCTGGACTGTGTAAGTGTCACAGACACTACAGAGCTGCAGCCACCAGTCTCAGTATTTACAGACTGATTCTCCTGTCCTACGGACAGGAGAAATCAGTCTGTTTCTTCACAGTTACCAAGATAATGGGAGGCTTGTCTGCCCCTCCCCCTGCTGGTTCAATCCTTCCTGAATCGCTCTCCTTCCTGCCAATGAGGGGGAGGGAGCAGGTCGGTCGGAGCGGCTCTCATATTATGCTCAGTCAGCGAGAAGAGGGAGGGGGAGAAATCCGCCCCCTCTCACACTCCGCCCAGGGCACCCGTCCCTCTCGCCCACCCCTGGTACCGACCCTGATGATCAGTCACCTGCCAGCCAAGCAACTGCTGCTGCTGCTATCTGCTGTACTGGCTGTCTGATCCGTTCCTGTCAAAGCATTTGCTGTTCATCTGTGTGAAATGTTGGACACTCTACAGGCACTCGTACCTCACTGTGCTCTTTCTCTCACTGTATCACTACCTAAACTGAAGCAGTAAGAGAAGCCTCCGACATTCACATAGCGCCATATTTAAAACTACATGCATGTGTATGTCGGTGGCAGCGGCAGCGGCGGTAGGCATGGACACTGGGGGCAAGGCTGCACTGGGGCAAGGCTGCACTGGGGCAAGGTTGCACTGACAAGGCTGCACTGGGGCAAGGCTGCACTGACAAGGCTGCACTGGGGCAAAGCTGCACTGACAAGACTGCACTGGCAAGGCTGCACTGGGGCAAGGCTGCACTGGGGCAAATCTGCACTGACAAGGCTGCACTGGGGCAAAGCTGCACTTACAAGGCTGCACGGGGGCAAAGCTGCACTGACAAGGCTGCAATGGACACTGGGTCAAGGCTGCACTGACACTAAAAAAAGGCTGCAATGACACTAACAAGGCTGCAGATGAACACTGATGAGGCTGCATTGATGGGCATTTTAATGTAAGTTTCTTTTCCTTAAACTTCCCTCCTAAAAGTTTTTTTCCTTAAAATTCTCTCCTAAACTTGGGGTGCGTGTTATACGCCGGCGCGTGTTATACGCCGATAAATACGGTACATTTACTGATATAGTTTATTCTTCCTCTTTGGATTAATACTTTTATGACACATTGTTTTTGTTACTTTGCTAAGTCATTCCCTTTGCACTATATCATCTCACTGGTAATATTAGACATGTGCCTTTTCGTTTAGTTCCGAATTAATTTTTTAACGAATTTCAACAAATTTGTTAGTTCGGAAACATCCCCGGGTGAAGGCACCCATTTAGCCCTACCTAGTCTGCTGCCACCCTAAGCCACATAAATATATATTCTATACCACATGTTTTAGTTAAGTATATCCATACACATAGGCCACTTTCCTGGTTCACGACTTGGCCTTCCATCTGTTCTCCACAGCTGGCAACTAGGGTTGTCCCGATACCACTTTTTTAGGACCGAGTACAAGTACCGATACTTTTTTTCAAGTACTCGCCGATACCGATTACCGATACTTTTTTTTTAATGTCACGTGACAGTTTTTTTTTGCTATTTTTTTGGGGGGGGGGGGGTGAACGTTGTATGTGTGTGTGTTTTTTTTTGTTTTTTTTTTACAATTTTTTACAATAATATTTTTTTATTCTTTATTTATTTTATTTTTTTAATCAGCCCTTTTGGGGGGCTTTGGTGAGATATCAGGGGTCTTAACATACCCCTGATATCTCCCCCTTGAGACAGAGAAAGAGACAGAGGATAGAGATTCCCCAGTCCCTTTCTCTGCAGCGTCAGCTGCACTGAGAATGAATGGAGGGAAGACAGCGGCTCCTCTCCATTCATAAACTGACACATCATAATCACAGGAGATTACAATGTTTCAGTTATGTGAATGGACAGAGTCAGCTGACTCTATCCATACACAAAGGAAGGAGGGGGAGGACGGAGGAACTGAGGGGGAGAACGGAGGGGACAGATAAGGAGAGAGGAATGCAGGGGACAGATAAGGAGAGGGGAACGGAGGGGGACAGATAAGGAGAGAGGAACGAAGGGGGAGAACTGAGGGGGACAGATAAGGAGAGAGGAATGCAGGGGACAGCGGAGAAGCACAGAGGAACGGAGGGGGCATGGAGGAGGATGCAGTGACAGTCAGCGGTGAGCGATCACCGCTGTATGTCACTAAAGCTGGTGAAAGCCGCTGGGGGAGAATCTTGTAACTCCCCCATGCGCCGATCACAGCTGTCCTCTAGGTATCGGGGAAGCATCAGGTGCATTTGCCCGAGTACAAGTACTTGGGCAAATGCTCGGTATCGGTGCCGATACCGATACTAGTATCGGTATCGGGACAACCCTACTGGCAACGGTGACTTGTTTGTGTGGGGAGCTGCGATGTGCACCAAGGGAGGTTACCCATACCTCCTGCTGTCCCCTCCAACCCTTAGGGATGCGCGGGGCCACCAGCACATCGGCGCCATGTTTCCATGCCCAGCACGTGATGTCCGCGGAAGCCGCATCACTGTGTATGGGCATGGTTTGTTATCTAGGATGGCTGGGGGTAGCCCACTCGTGCACACCCTCACTTGGCAGCTGGCGTTTTAGCGTCAACGTTCCATGCCACCCCATACATGGCGTTGGGGGTGGAGCCTACTGGAGCCCTTTCAGGGATTTTAATGGGAGAGCTCACATGGCTGGGATTTTTTATTATTATTTTTATTTTTATGAGACAGCTCATTCTGCTGCTGCAAACCACTGATCTCACACAGGTACACAAACCTTTTATTCTTCACACCTAGCACTTCGTTGTGCCTGGTTATGTTTTTCACATTCACACTTTTTCACAATCCCCCCTTTCCTTTCAGGTGATTTCCTTATTACATTCCTTTCCACATATCTGCAGTCTTGTACACATTTCCATTATCCGTCCTACCATCGTAATAGATTGGTTTATACATACATTCCATTATAATTTGTGATCATTTTGCTAACTTAGCAATGGTCGATTATATACATATACATAAAAAGAAAAGGGAATGTGGGACTTTAAATGAGGCAATTGACTTGTTTTTACGTACTCGTACCCGGGATGGACGTACATACAATGTGCCTCATTTAAAGTCCCAAACTCCCCCTTCTCGATTGTATACATATTATATTATTATAGTTAACACCTTAACTGATTATCCAGGAGCGGTGCCCGCTGGAGCCCTTGTGGGGTTATAAATGGGAGAGCATACATGGCTGGGATCTTTCATTTCACTCTAACTTCACATGGGGCAGTTCACTCTACTGCTGCAAGATACTGATTCTACACAGATTTACATCTTTTATCCTTCTCATGCACTCTCTCGTGCCTGGTTATGTTTTGTTCTTTTATATTTACACTTTCTCACATTTTCCCTTTTCCTTTTAGGGTTTGATTTATTTTACATCCCTTTTCACATATCTGCAGTTTTGCACACATTCCTCCTTGGCCTTTTTCCGTCTTACCATCGAAGCAGGTTGGTTTATACATGCATTAATGCAATCCATTATATACTTCATGATTATTTTGCCAATGTAGCACTGTTTAATTATATACATATTATATCATATTGTATTTTAGTTGACACCTGAACGGTTTATTCATTTAGGACTTCCAAAGTCACTCATTTCTACCCATGCCATTTCTGCCTTCCCATTGTTCCTTGGTTGGGATTTTTGGTTGGCTCCCCTCCCTCAGCTCCCTTGCCAAGTATATATTGCTGCCATCCTCAGTGAACACAGCCACAGGCACCTAGGCCTTGCCGATTAGTGAGTATGGGGTCTTTCTTTTTTCTGTAAGGCCCCTCTTACCATTTGTCCTTCATTTATTCATGTGTTACATTACCTTTTTGGTCATTCATTTCCGGATATATCCTACATGCATCCACCCCTGAAGAGCGCGTCACATCTTACGAAACGCATTGGGTGTTTTAGATGTTATGTATACTCATGTATTTATAATGCAATGCAATTTTTAACCATGTACAAATTGTATCGGCTTTGCCTTTGTTTATGCAGGGTTTGAAACAGGAAAATCTGGATGCCGCACACCGGATAAAGTTGAAAACATCTTCTTTTTTTGTAAAACTTGGATCATAAAAAACAGGACAATCAGGCGGGTGGTACAGACACAGCTGACGCGTTTCGCGCTCTAGTTCGAGCGCTTACTCATTGTATTTATTTTTGTCAATTTCATCGGCCTATTGTGCTCACCTCATATAAAGTCCTAAAGGGTGATACCTTTGTTTTTAATGAAAAGCCGTTTAACAAATTTTTTCGGAAATTTGGAAATCCGGAAATCTGAAATAATAACTAACTATTCAATTATAGGTATTGGAATTTTCTTTCAAATTTGGCTGTTAGTGAACGTAATAACGTAATAAATAACAATAATAATATTAATAATAAAAACTTTTTATTATTATTATTTATTATTAATTAGATCCCTTCCATTTGTTTAGATGCGGCATTCGTTATTTTGTATAATTCGTAACTTCGGATAAATTTGTATTCGTTACGTTTACTAACAACCAAATTTGAAAGGAAATTACAATACCTATAATTTAATAAATAGTTATTATTTAGAATTTTTGGATTTTCATTCTTTTGAATTTTCAGATTTTCTTCCTTTTTTCGGATTTTCGAATTCACGAATTTACGAATTTTCAAATTTTTGAATTCATGAATTTACGAATTTTCGAATTTTTCGAATTTACGAATTTTCGAATTTACGAATTGCAATCATAACGAATGACCCGAGAAAAAACCCAAAACAAATTTAAAAAAATTAACTAATTCTTCAGCAGTGCACATGTCTAGGTAATATTATCCCATACCTTATATACCTACTTGTACATGGAGCACCTTAGTCACTTTTTAGACATGCCGGCGATATGTCATTGTTTACTTTCCCTATTTTCCATATTATCTCATTGACTGTCCTACAACTTTTTTCTCATAAGGGTCCTGCCACTTAGCCCTGCCTCCTGGTCACCCATGTACCCTCAGCTCCCGGGGGGAACCTCTGTTGTGGATTTCGCAGCATTTTAGATCTGGATGTCACTGTTTTACCTTCAATATGTGGTTTTGATTTCACCCTATGTAACTTTCAAATGACTATATTTTGACCCTATCTATGCAAATTTATCTCCTGCCCTATGTAACCTATATTTTTGTTCATTATGACCTGCTGAATAAATCTTTAATTTACCTGCACACTGTTTTTTTTCATAGATGTCAACTAATGTAGAAAAATGGATGCTAGAAACAGATGGACTTTGAGTGGCTTAAAAAATGGTGTTTTGTTTATTTTTAAAGGAAAGTGAGTGTGGTGAGCTCACCCAGGATGTTTGTTTGGAGCCATGGGATCTGACTCCTGGACACAGCAGAGACCTTGTCATTGGGGACGTCAAATCTCCTGATGCGAGTCACACTGAGGGCCAAAGCAACCCAGAAGAGGAAGAAAGTATTCAGGAGCCTCTTGTTTATGCAAGTAAGTATTCATGGAATCTGGCTTCAAATGTGTGTATATGTCAAGTGTTTAGATGTCCAAACAAAACACCCACTCCACACAATAGCAAAGTATGTAGTGCCTTAACATTAGCATTGAGAAGGAAGAGGTGAAAGGAGCTGGCAGTGTTGCTAGGTACCAGAGTTTTGGAGACCCAGGCACCAGGGCCAAGATTACAGTAGTTGCAGTTTAGTACATTCCTAGTAGTGTAGGTGTCTGAAGGCCAAGCAGGTTTCAAGCAACAATTGACCGGGTAGGTAAGTATTTCCTGAATTTGACTAGTAACTAGACCATAACTCACTATGTAGGGCCTCAGTCACTTGACCATCGTTCCCTTAATACTTTTTACTCTTCTTACTAGGTTATGATCTTCCACAATGCACTATTGGCAGAATGAGTGCAGATATGTTGCATTGTTTGAAGGATCTGGAGCAAATCAAGGAGGCTGCCACTGCTCTACAGTAAAAAATCTGAGATTTTGTGGACATGCTTGCCAAATTTAATTTCCTCTTGCCTGTTCAGAAGTTTATTGTTCCACTTATTGGCTCCTGTTTGCCCTTTTAATCTTTACCATGTTTTGCTGACTTTGAAATGTAATAGTTTAGGGACACAACCCAGTGTTTCTCCACTCCTCTAGGTACACCACCAGGTCATGTTTTCTGTATTTTCCTCATTCTAAAAACGACTGTGCAAATTATTAACAGTGAACATGACAACATCACCTGTGCCAAATTTTACAAGTATAGAAAACATGACCTGGGTTTGCATCTTGAGGAGGAGAGTTGGGAAACACTGCCCTAACTAATGTGAATTGTAATGTTTCTGTGTTTTTACCAAAATAAAACCCCAAATTTGAAGGTTCCCCCAAATTATGTCTTAACATTCTTATTTCCCTCATGATCCCATGCCTAAAATGTGTGTATTTCCATACATCTAGTTTGCAAAAAGCCCCAAAACACACAGTGTGTCAATATGTGCTATCTACATCACTAGGTATCAATGGACGCGTTTTGGGGGTGCAACCCCTTCCTCATAACTAAAGAAGCTCAGAGATAGGGGTTGCACCCCCAACACACATCCATTGATACCCCGTGATGGAGATAGCACATGTTGACACACTGTGTTTTGTGGGTTTAGAAAAAAAGATATTTGTAACTACACACATTTGCGGCATGGGATCATAAGGGAAATTTAATTGTTATGCCTTTACGTGTATGTGGCTTCATATTTTGGATTTTAGAGGGGTGAGATCACCCCATCCGAGGAAGACAACATCCACACAGTCTTGGGATACTAATGTCTCATTTGGCCTTCACTTTACCAAAATTGAACTTTGTAAGTTCCTGAGTTTGGGATGTGTATCTAATGTTTTAGAACATGCCTGTTTAGGCACAAAAAAGGAGAAATAATGGTAAACATACATGTTATACACCAAGATGTTGGTTTGTTTTAAAACCTAAAAACGCACATGTGAATGTGCTTTGAGTAAAATGTTTTTTACTAAACAATGTGTGGCTTATTATTTCAATGCTCAATACCAGTGTATTTGTTAAGTTGTTGTAGTTACAGTGACAATGTGCTCTTAAATGTGGGCAACTCCTGCAATTTTTATTCCTCCCAAAAATTTGAAGAGTTGAAAAGGCATAATATTTTTGAACTTCATGCATTAGATCCATTAAGAACAAAAACATTGTGTGTGTGTGTAGCAGACCCACAGCACATAATAGTTAGCTGAAGAAGATATTGTCACCTCATGTAGCAAATAAGGTACATTTGCCCTATTGGAGCAAGTGGCAAAAATGAAGCCCATTTGTGAACATATTAGACAGATAAGAAACACAGACAACAGTAGTTCAAATTAAATTTGAGTTTATGATATCAAAATTATATTAGGCATGATCAGCTACAATTTGTGAGGGAAATCCAGCACGGTCATTTTCAATAGGCGTCAGCGCGCCCACAGACGGCTGCAGAGTTGCAGCCTTTTCAGCTGGGCCTGCCACTGCACGGTCCACATCACTTGGCACTGCAAGGTAGCTAGTAGCATCCCTCCTTAAAAAATTATGTAACATACAACAGCATAGGACCACATGGTTGCTCTTGTAGAGTGCCAGGTTGTTTGGAGTCAAAAACAACCTGAAACAGCTCGATAGGATGCCAAAGGCATTTTTGACCACCCTTCTGGCATGAGAGAGCCTGTAATTGAATATTCTCTGCTCTGGGGTGAGGTTCCTCATAGGAAACGGCTTCATCGGATGTTCCCCCAGAGCAAAGGCCTTATCTGCAACAAAAACAAAATTGAGGCCCTTAACATTCTCCTCAGCAGGTGGCAAGTTTTATGGTGCCATTCTGGAGCCGCTTGTAGAACTCTGTCTGCATAATCACTCCTCCATCAGCGTTGTGGCTGTTCTTCCCAATATCCAGATACAAAAACTCATAGTTTGCAGACACTACAGCTAGCATGACTATGCTGCAAAAGCCCTTATAATTAAAATAATATGAGCCAGAGTTGGGTGGTGGGACAATATGGGCATGCTTGCCATCAATAGCACCACCACAGTTGGGAAAATCCCACTGATGCTGGAACTGGGTCGCAACGTCCTGCCATTGCTCTGGGTTGGAACGAAACTGTGGATTAATAAAAAGAAAAAAGAAATGACTACTTCTGCACATAACATTGCAAGCAGATTTTACACAAACATGCTTAGCCAACATAAGGAGAAAACTTATTTAAAGACAATTAAAGACAATATATATATTTATATATATATTTAAAGACAAAAGTGTAAGGTCAACTTATCTGATTCATCACCCCCTCTGGTGGCCCATTAGACACATTTTAGGGTGGGAGGAGGTAATGGGTAGATGTTTTGGACAGGTAACCCTCTCCACTTCCATGAAAGCTGTTTGCATAAATAATTAGTAATACTTTGGCCAGCTCCTCCTTAAATACACTATTGGCAGCCCAGTGGACAGGTAAGAAGTGAGATAATCTAAAAATCTGGATACACAAAATTGCAGCACATTTTGACATTCTGAAATAACCTATTAATATAATAGGAGACAAAAACTTTCTACGTTACAATTTGAAGCTAATCAGGCAGACCCTTGCACTACATGGTTTGGTGAATTTATACAGAAATATGAACACAAAAGAGGAATAGTATGTATGAGTTTTGCAAAGTCAGCAGATGGAGTATTTGTATCTCTTAGCATTTTTTTGGGGTGGAGGGAGAGTTCCAAATGAGTTTGAGCCCCAAAAAATGGCCTCTTACACCTGAATTTGAGGACAACAAGAACATTTGTACACGTTTTAGGGGCTGTTTAGGGTAAGCCCCAAAATGTAGCTGACAAAAAACATTGTTAAGTTACTAGGCTAGGTGTGTATGGGCCCAGTATAGCATGCTGGGGAGGTTAGTTATTAGGAATGAGCCGAACACCCCCCAGTTCAGTTCGCTGCAGAACATGCGAACAGCAAAAAATTTGTTCGAACACACAATCACCTTTAAAGTCTATGGGACACGAACATGAAAAATCAAAAGTGCTAATTTTAAAGGCTTATATGCAAGTTATTGTCATAAAAAGTGTTTGGGGACCTGGGTCCTGCCCCAGGGGACATGTATCAATGCAAAAAAAAGTTTTAAAAACTGATGTTTTTTTGGGAGCAGTAATTTTAATAATGCTTAAAGTGAAACAATAAAAATGAAATATTCCTTTAAATTTCATACCTGGGGGGTGTCTATAGTATGCCAGTAAACTGGCCCATGTTTCCCATGTTTAGAACAGTTCGAGAGCAAAATGACATTTCTAAAGGAAAAAAAAGTAATTTAAAAGTACTCACGGCTAGGGATGAGCCGAACACCCCCCTGTTCGGTTTGCACTAGAACATGCGAAAAGGCAAAAAAATTGTTCGAACACGCGAACACCGTTAAAGTCTATTGGACACGAACATGAATAATCAAAAGTGCTAATTTTAAAGGCTTATATGCAAGTTATTGTCAAAAAAAGCGTTTGGGGACCTGGGTCCTGCCCTAGTGGACATGGATCAATGCAAAAAAAAGTTTTAAAAACAGCCGTTTTTTCGGGAGCAGTGATTTTAATAACGTTTAAAGTGAAACAATAAAAGTGTAATATTCCTTTAAATTTCATACCCGCCTTCTTCTCTTCGTCTTCTGGGCCGCTCCGCATCCAGCATGATGGGAGGCTCCCACTGTGTGACGCTTCTCCTCTTCTGACGGTTCTTAAATAATGGAGGGTGGGGCCACCTGGTGACCCCGCCCCCTCTGACGCAAGGGGACTTGATGGGGACTTCCCTGTGGCATTCCCGTGATGTCAGGGGGGGCGGGGTCACAGATAGAAGAAGCATTTAAATAAAGGAATTCTCAAAAACTGTCTCTTGTCATTTTTAACACTTTTTTTTGTAAAATGGTAGGGATACTTTTGTACCCCCTTACCATTTCACACAGGGGGGAGGGTCGGAATCTAGGGGTCCCCTTGTTAAAGGGGGCTTTCAGATTCCGATAAGCCCCCCGCCCGCAGACCCCCACAACCACTGGGCAAGGGTTGTGGGGACGAGGCCCTTGTCCCCATCAACATGGGGACAAGGTGTTTTGGGGGGCTACCCCAAAGCACCCTCCCAATGTTGAGGGCATGTGGCCTGGTACGGTTCAGGAGGGGGGGCATTCTCACGTCCCCCCTCTTTTCCTGTGGCCTGCCAGGTTGCGTGCTCAGATAAGGGTCTGGTATAGATTTTTGGGGGTCCCCACGCCATTTTTTTAAAAAAAATTGGCGCGGGGTTCCCCTTAAAATCCATACCAGACCTGAAGGGTCTGGTATAGATTTTGAGGGGGACCCCACGCCATTTTTTTTGGCCGGGGTTCCCCTTAATATCCATACCAGACCTGAAGGGCCTGGAATTTAGGGGGACCCCCCACGTAATTTTTTTTTAAATTTTGGTTCAGGGTTTCCCTGTGGGGAATTCCCATGCCGTTTTTATCGATAAACTTTTATGTGTATTGTCGGACAGGCAATTCATTATTGGCCGCAAGTAGTTTTAAATGACTTTTTCCTTTGAAATGTCATTTTGCTGTCAGACTGTTCTAAACACGGGAAACATGCGCCCCTTTATAAGCATACTATAGAGACCCCCCAGGTATGAAATTTAAAGGAATATTACACTTTTATTGTTTCACTTTAAGCATTATTAAAATCACTGCTCCTGAAAAAACGGCCATTTTTAAAACATTTTTTGCATTGATCCATGTCCCCTGGGGCAGGACCCAGGTCCCCAAACACTTTTTATGACAATACCATGCTTATAAGCCTTTAAAATAGCACTTTTGGTTTCTCCCATAGACTTTTAAAGGGTGTTCCGTGGCTTTCGAATTTGCCATGAACATCCTAAATTGTTCGCTGTTCGGAGAACTCGACTCCAACTCGAAGCTCATCACTACTCGCGGCTATAATGAATTGTTGGTCCCGGCAATACACATAAAAGTCATTGAAAAAAAACTCATGGGATTCCCCCACAGTCCATTACCAAACCCTTTGGGTCTGGTATAAATATTAAGGAGAACCCTGAACCAAAATAAAAAAAAAATGTAGGGGTCCTCCCTAATTTCCATACCAGGCCCTTCAGGTCTGGTATGGATATTAGGCTGAACCCGTGCCAAAATTTTTAAAAAGATGGCATGGGGGTCCCCCCAAAAATCCATACCAGACCCTTATCTGAGCACTCAACCTGGCAGGCCACAGGAAAGGGAGGGAAGAGAGAGCACCCCCCCTCCTGAACCGTACCAGGCCACATGCCCTCAACATGGGGAGGGTGCTTTGGAGTAACAGCCCCCCAAAGCACCTTGTCCCCATGTTGATGGGGACAAGGGCCTCATCTCCACAACTCTTGCCCAAATGTTGTGGGGGTCTGCCGGTGGGGGGCTTATCAGAATCTGGAAGCCCCCTTTAACAAGGGGACCCCCAGATCCCAGCCCCCCTGTGTAAAATGGTAACAGGGTACAAATGTACCCCTACCATTTTACAAAAAATGTGTGAAAATGGTAAAAAAAACACAAGACACGGCTTGGGACAAGTCCTGTATTAAAACATCAAAAAATAAAAGCGTCCCACGAAGTCCATTCATCTTCTTCTTCTCTTGCTCCGACAGACCGATCAACAAAAAAAGCCGCACGCCGCCACTGATCTGCCTCCATGGGAGGCACCCGCCGTAATGACCCGCCTCTCAGGTGACAGCTCTTTTATAACTGAGGGCGGGGCCACACGATCACGTCGCCGGGTGACTCCGCCCCCCTCTGATGCATAGGGACATCCCTATGGCTTTTCTGTAGCATCAGAAGGGGCGGGGCCACCCGGTCTGCCCCCCCTCTGATGCACGGGGACATCCCTATGGCTTCCCTGTAGAGTCAGAGGGGGGCAGGGTCACCTGGCAACGTCATGGTGTGGCCCCGCCCTCAGTGATAAAAGAGCTGTCACCTGAAAGGCCGGTCATTATGGCGCATGCCTCCCACGGAGGCAGTTCAGTGGCGAAGTGCGCCTTTTTTTTTTCTTTTTCGGTCCGTCGGAGCGAGAGAAGAAGATGAATGGACTTCGTGGGACACTTTTATTTTTCATTTTTTAATAAAAGACTTGTCCCAAGCCGTGTCTTGTGTTTTTTTACCATTTTCAAACTTTTTTTGTGAAATGGTAGGGGTACATTTGTACTCCGTTACCATTTTACACAGGGGGGCTGGGATCTGGGGGTCCCCTAGGTAAAGGGGCTTCCAGATTCCAATAAGCCCTCGCCCGCAGACCCCAACAACACCGGGCAAGGGTTGTGGGGATGAGGCCCTTGTCCCCATCAACATGGGGACAAGGTGCTTCAGGGGGGCCGCTACCCCAAAGCACCCTCCTCATGTTGAGGGCATGTGGCCTGGTACGGTTCAGGAGGAGGGGTGCTCTCGTTCCCCCTCTTTTCCTGTGGCCTGCCAGGTTGTGTGTTCAGATAAGGGTCTGGTATGGATTTTGAGGGGAACCCCCGTGCCGTTTTTTTTTCGCTGAGCAGGCAGATGACAGGTCCGTCGCTGCACACTGCGCAGCGACAGACCTGTCAGAGTGCCGCTCTCCCCTATGAGGGATCGGATGATGACGGACTGTAGAGTCCATCGTCACCCGATCCGAAAATGGATGGAAAAGTAGGTTTTTCCTCCGTTACACTTTTTCGGATCGGTCGGATGTCAGCGGACATGTCACCGCTGACATCCGACGCTCCATAGAGGTCTATGGAGGGTATGTTCAGGTCCGCCTAAAAAACTGACAGGCGGACCTGAACGAATCGTTCATGTGAAAGAGGCCTTAAAAACAAAATAGTTGAAGTAAAAGCAACAATGTTGCAAAGGAAAATAGAGGATACATTTCATCTCAACATTAAAAGGATTTATTTGGGTAAGTTACAATTGTACCATTAGAATCAATGGCTAAAACTTGCATTGGACTATACTAGCGCCGATTTTTACTCCCAAAAAATGCTCTTTAACACAGTGTTCATTCTGGTATTTACTATAGCACCCTGTAAAAAAGACATTGGAGCTAAAATGAGAGCTATTTGCAGGTCTGAGCATGCTCAGTTGTGTTGGCACCTGTTGTACAGAGACAGGGAATTTATCTCTTTTCAGACTTTTAAAGATATTTCAGTGTAGAAATCACTTTTTCACACAGTGTAAAAGCAGATTATCTTTAAGTAATATACCGCATACTTCAGTACCATTTAGGCAATTATATCATGCTCTAAACATTATTTCCATGTGCACTACTTCAGGTTTTAGCAGAGTAATGCTGCAAAAACACACAATCGGTTTTGCCGTCGGAATAAACTCTGAAGGTTTCTCCGACGGAATTCCGCTCAAGCGGTCTTGCATACACACGGTCACACCAAAGTCCGACCGTCAAGAACGCGGTGGCGTGCAACACGTATGATGGGACTAGAAAAAGGAAGTGCAATAGCCAGTGCGCCACCCTTTGGGTTCCTTCTGCTAATCTCCTCGGAACAGCATACAGACGAGCGGTTTTTCCGATAGTAATTAGTTTAGTCGGAAAAATATAGAACATGTTCTCTATCTAAGTCTGTCTGAATTTTCGACAGAAAAAGTGCGATGGGGCATACACACGGTCGGAATATACAATGAAAAGCTCCCATCTGACTTTTTCTTGCGGAAATTCTGCTTGTGTGTACGTGGCATTAGGGTTTGGGCACTATTTGTTTTCAGGGAACTCTAGTAAAATCGATTTTGGGAGTATTTTTTTTACCTGTGCTATAGTGAATACTGTTTTAGCGCTAATTAGCGACACAGCGCTATAGTAAATGACCCCCCATATCTTCTCAAAATTACTCACCCTGTCAGATAGACTGCCTCTACTTTTGAGTGTATAATGCCCTGTGTAATTCTATGTTTGGTCTCAAGTACACTAAGATGAGAGGACTTCCAAGCTTTTGCAATGTTTTTTTTGGGCTGCAGCAATTATCTGTTATAATAGCTTGAATTGGCAAAAGGTTAAATCTAAAGGTTTCTTATTGAGTACAGCCATTGCTGGGTCTGTGGCTATTGAGATGTTGAAAAAGGTGGAGAGAATTTGAAAGATCTCCACCCAGAAGGCTTGAGGTACTGAGCAGTCCCACCAAATATAGTGGTGAGTTTGGTTTACTATACGCTTTCAGTATCTTAACAGAAGATAATTAAAAAGATGGGGGGAAGTGTGGAGACTAAGGAAAAAAAGGAGAGGAAAACAAAAGTGATAAGTGATCAAAAAGAAGATGAATATGGTAGGAAAGAGGAAGAATGGAAAGTAAAACAGAGGAATAGATGAATTATGAAGAAAAAGAGAACAGAAAGGAGAAGAAAGAGGAATGCAAAGAAGAGAAAAATAGAAGGGTGGATGAGGAAAAAAAAAAGCACCAGACTGTGCTTTCCAACATTTAATTATTTGTCTATACCAAGCCAATTCTCCCTTTTTCTCTCCGAGCACAGAACAGGAAACTGAAAAAGAAAATATTGGGTTTATTTCTATGTAAGACATACCAATACGTGAATATATATAGTTTGTGGGACTCTGGGTACAGGGAAGGGATTTTTATGCTTTACCGATTTCTGGCTCAACTTCCTGCTCATTGAAAAAAGTTGATGACATTAATTTTTTTTTTAAACTAGAGGCAGAAAGGTGACATAGGAAGCTGTATTGTTGAACCAGGAAATAAGTGCTTTACCTGCCTGACTATGCAGCATGCAAGGTCTGGGTAAATCACAGGATTGGCTGACTACAACAGCAACTACAAATCCTTTGACAGGTAAGAAAGTAAAGACATGTCAAATTAGTATTTTTGCTATTTTTCTAGAGTTAGAGTATAATATGTAGTCTTCTTGCTACCCTTCAATGGAAAAAGATATTATCCCAGCCATAGTTTAAATGAGCGAACATTGCCAGTACTACACTTTGTGTCATTAAGACCCGCAGTCTTGGCAATCTCCCTCTAATACCTTTAGGATTCCTATTTTTTCTTTCTGCATTGAAAAAAATAACAAGCTTCAAATACCTGTGGACTCACACAGCACACGCCGTGGTGATTTAGAAAAAGTTCACACCAGGTATGGCCTTTCTTTTACAAAACATCATTTCCACCACAGTGCACATCTACAGCATGCAGCAATTAGCTGTACACATATGAACTAAAAGCTCTAGCACCCCCCGTGTCTAAAATTATGTTTGAATAATAAAACAATTTTCTTCAGATTAATTGAGTCCTGGTAGAACATTGTGTTTATATGGGGCATAAGGCATACATTTTCTTTGTGCAGGAGAAAAGAAAATTACTGGGACAAAGATCACAAAGTAGCCTTTAGAATGTGAGAGCATTTTCCATTCAAGTACATTTTGTGGTGGAGTTTGAGAGCATCGGACCCCTGCATGTTGCTGCCTATGGTGTCTGAGAACCAGATTTACTGTATCTTATAAAGCATATTCATTCAATGACCTACGCAACTGTTTTTACTTTTCAATTGAAATTTTCTTTACTCCCATTAAACCATTTAGTTATCTAAGTGGTCTCTTAAAGTAGTATTAAACCCAAAAGCTAACATTTTTTATACTGCAGCTTACCAATTATTGTGATGGCTGTATTAGTTTTCTTTTTTAACCACTTGCCGCCCGCCATATAGCAATATGATGGTGGCAAAGTGGTTTAATTATCCTGATCAGACATCATATGACGTGATCAGGATAACAAGCCGGCGCACGCACGCGGGGGCACGCAGCACAGCGATCGGAGGTGCTGTGTGTCAGTCTGACACACCGCAACTCCGATTGTGGTATGAAGCCACTGACAGAGGCTTCTTACCACCTGATCAGCTGTGACCAATCCAATCACAGCTGATCATCACGTGAACCAGGAAGTGCCAGTAAGCAGCTTTCCTCGGTTCATGCAGACAGGGAGAGCCGATGGGTGGCTCTCCCTGTCAGAGGGGGTTCTGCACTGATAATCAGCTCATTGATTATCAGTGCAGCCCCCATCAGATGTGCCCATCAGCTGCCAATAAGTGCCCATCACCTGCCAGCCTCTGCCCCATAACAAACGCCTGCCAGTGCCCATAGAAGTGGCAACCAGTGCCCATAACAGTGACAATCAGTGCCCATAAAAGTGCCAATCAGTGCCCCATCAGTAATGGCTGTTAGTGCCCTGCAGATGCAACTCAGTCATGCCTGTCAGTAGATCCTCATTAGTGCTGCCTATCCAGTGCCACCTATCTGTGGCCATCAGTGCCACCTATCAGTGCCCATCAGTGCCGCCTATCGGTGCTGTCAGTGCCGCCTATCAGTGTCGCCTATCAGTGCCCATCAGTTTTTTTTTTTTCAAAATTGTCGGGTTTTTTTTGTTTAATCATCAAGCAAGAAGGAAGTTCCCCTAGTGGTGGACTTTAAAGGCACGTATATATAGATATAGGAGGAAATTTGTAATGTATAGAAAAATAATTTATTCATTTCAGAAACATCTTTAAAACATCAACAACAATATGACTATAGCAAACAGTAAAAGGAATGCGATTTATGCATTTATACATATGTTGGATATTGATACCAATATATTTGCACCCGACGCGTTGTCTGGATTGTCCTAGGTAGGATGGTAGTGGTTGATTAGATGTTAATCAGATTGGTGAAAAAAAGGGGGGGATGGGGGGGGGGGGGGAGGAAGGAAAAAGAAAAAAGAAAAGAAAAAAAAAAAGAAAAAAGAAAAAAAAGAAAAAAGAAGAAAGATGAAAAACGGGGGGTGAGAGAGAGAGGGGAGAGTGGGGAGGGGGGGGTGGAAAAAAGGAAAAGGAAGAAAGAAGGAGAAACAAAGACAAAGAAAAAGAAAAAGAACCAGAGGGGAACAGAGGAGGAAGGGAGCAGAGGATCTCGTTTGCAGCTATAGAAAGTCTCTCACAGCTGCAGCGATACACTTGTGTAAATAGAGCAGCATGAAAATAAAGATAAAAATAGAGGCATGAATAGTGTGTTTATTTGGAATAACAGAGGCAACATGTGGGTTCAATGAAGGTGATAGATAATTTAATAAGAATACTCACTTTTAGTATACACTTGTTTGGCATCAGCTCAGACCGACAGCGTCCTGCACACAAGAGCGGACGCTTGGTCTGGGCTGTGTGAGAGTATATAAAGCCCTCCCTACCAATCAGCTGCTGATGTGATTACCAACAGCTGATTGTGGTAGGGGAGGGGCAGACGCGCTCAGAGTGGCCCCCCGGGTGGAGCGAACGCCGCCAGGCCCCCATCGAGCCCCAGGCATCCGCGATGAGGCATGGCCACGCCCACTACACCCGCCGGCACATCTGGCTTCCCCGGCGGACTGCGCATGCCCGCCGGGGTCGCAAGATGGAGGACAGTGTCAGCAACACTGTGTCCTCACACAACGCCGCCAAGAGCCAGAAACGCTCAGGCGGCTTTGTGTGCCAGGTAAACCGCAGATCACTAATAGGAATATTGAAGGCACAAGTTGCCATACATAGATAGAAAGCATGTAAATCACAATTTTGGGAAAAACATCGCTGACTGACAGTATTACAGGCTGGGATTTCTCATGTAGTGAGAAGCAGGTTACAGGAAGTAAATGATGTAAATACATATATAAATTGCACTATACAATAAAAACTATTTTACAGGCTGGAATTATTCATGTAATGAAAAACAAGTTATGGAACATAATCGATACAATTACATCTATAAATTACATTAATCCAAGGAAAATATATAGATTAGAGTGGCCGCAGCGTACACCATTCATCATGTATTTTAACCATATACATATACAGTACAAATCCTGTGAATGTGTCACAGTCTTAAAAACATATCCCTTATATTTGGCATAT
Source organism: Lithobates clamitans (assembly GCA_037952925.1). Classification (NCBI taxonomy): domain Eukaryota; kingdom Metazoa; phylum Chordata; class Amphibia; order Anura; family Ranidae; genus Lithobates; species Lithobates clamitans. The sequence continues at coordinate 6,930,903 of JBBGZY010000171.1, read as the reverse complement.
AGAGAAGCAAGTTACAGACTGAAGTTGTGTATACATTGGAAACTCCAAATTTGTTGAACAGTGATCGAAATAAATGCATATAGGAATTACATAACTTAGAGAGGTGTTATATATATTTTTATAGTGGTAGTTGTAAGGAGAGGGCATGGATGCTAGAGAGATGTTTTTGAGGGTCGTCATTTTCCTCATTGCTCCCTACCACCTGACGAAAAGCCTTCAAGGAAAGGCTTGAACCAGATGGTTTCGTTCAAGCATGGGGGTTGGGTAGCTTTTAAATTGTATATCCAGCGGGATTCTAACTGTAAAAGTGCCTTGTTCCAGTCACCTCCCCTAGGCCCCGGATGTATCCGGTCTAGAATAAGAAATTTGATTCTTGGAAATTTGCCCCCATGCACTATTGTAGTATGTCTCCCAAGTGGGAGATCAGGGTCACAAGTTTGCATACTCAAGATGTGTCTATATGCTCTCTTCCAAAATTCTGTTTTGGTTTTTCCTATGTAGAAGCATGTACATTCGCACAGGAGCATATAGATCACACCGTATGTTTTACAATTAGCAAAGTGTTTTGGATGGAAGAGCTGGCCATTCGGGAGGGTTGGGTTTCTGTCTGTGAGCATATACTTGCAATAGTTACAATCTCCGCATCTAAAGGTTCCTTTGTATTTGCAGTGTTTATCTACTTCCCCCTTAAATTCGCTCGTAGTGACTTTGTCTCTTAAAGAGGAGGTTCGTTTAAAGGTGAAAAGGGGTTTCTGTGGAACAAAGGGCCCCAAAGTCGGGTCATATTGTAGCATATGCCAATATCTTTCCACAATATTCCAGACTTGTCTATGTTGGTTACTGTATTTTGTGATGATCCTAATAGTGTCTGTATCTTTTTTGCCAGTTTTATTTATTTTTTCAGAGTGCAGTAGCTCATTTCTTGGTTGCATAAAGGCTTTTTTGAAAGAGCGTTTGAGTAACGCATGAGAGTAGCCCCGTATTAATAGTCTTTAAGGTAACTTGTTTGCTTCCATCTTAAAGGTGTCATCATTAGAGCAGTTGCGTCTCACTCTAAAGGTACTGGCTATATGGAATTGAATCAAGGAGGGAAACTAGTAGCATGTAAAATTGCGTTACTTGCAGTGGGTTTCCTATATGGTTTACTCATAATGTTACCTCCCTCTCCTCTAGAAATCTCCACATCCAAAAACGTCTTTTTTTGTTTATAGCGCAAAAAATAAAAACCGCAGAAGTACAGTGTTGCATGACCACGCAATTGTCATTCAGCGCTGAAAGCTGTAAATTGTCCTGGGCAGGAAGGGGGGAAAGTGCTCAGTATTGAAGTGGTTAAAGTGATTGTAAAGTCTTGTTTTTTTTTTTTTTAATAACAAACATTACTTACATTACATTACAATACTTATCTGCTCTGTTGCAGTGGTTTTGCACAGAGCAGTCCAGGTCCTCCTCTTCCCGGGTCCCTCACTGGTGCTTCTGTCCCTCACTGGTGCTTCTGTCCCCTCCTTCCCTCTGTCCCCTCCCTCCTGTCGAGTGCCCACACAGCAAGCAGCTTGCTGTGGGGGGCAACTGAGCGGAGCTGCAGCTCCGTATGTCCATTCAGTGGTTGCTTCTGCCCACCCCCTCTCCCTCCTGATTGGCTAACTGATTTTGATTGACAGCAGTGGGAGCCAATGGTGCCATTACTGTGCCTTAGGAGGGAGAGTCTCAGGTGGCTGAGGGAGTTGTGGACATCGCTGGATAGAGAAGGGGCTCAGGCAGGGCTGGACTGGGACAAAAATTTGGCCCTGGACTTCATCCAGACCGGCCTACTTTAATTTTGCAAACACACACAAAAACAGTATATAAACTATACGCAATTGCACAAAAAAAAAAACATTCCACTGTATGTATAACCAGCTTTTTTTATTATTTAGAGAAAAAGATGCATTCCAACATTACAGACGCCTTTAGAATGAAATGTGTAAGCTACACTCCATTCAATGGCAGGTGTCATAAATAAGGAAAACAGTTATTAATAACAACTTATGTTTGAATATAATATTAACATGAAACAGTTCAAACAATAACTTGTGGGAATCACAAACATAAAAAGACAGGGAAAAATCCACTCTAACATACAATGCGAATTACCAAGGCAGTATAAACGGCTAACAATACAAAAAGGTCCAAAATCACCATGACTACCAGTGGCAGTACATTCATTCATCAGTGACCATGACCAGCAGTGGCACTAGTAAATTCATTCATCAGTTACCGTGACCAGTGGCAGTAAATTCATTCATCAGTTACAGTGACCAGTGGCAGTAAATTCATTCACCAGTGGCATTAAATTATTCATCAATTACTGTGACCAGTGGCATTAAATTATTCATCAATTACCGTGACCAGTGACATTAAATTACTAATTAGTTACCGTGACCAGTGGCATTCGATTATTCATCAATTACCGTGACTAGTGACATCAAATTACTAATCAGTTACTGTGACCAGTGGCATTAAATTATTCATCAATTACCGTGACCAGTGACATTAAATTACTAATCAGTTACCGTGACCAGTGGCATTAAATTATTAATCAGTTACTGTGGTCAGTGGCATTAAATTAATAATTGACCAGTGGCATTAAATTATTCATCAGTTACCATGACCAGTGGCAGTACATTTACCCCTCCCCCGCCATGCTGCATATTACAGTTACTATTACATATTACTCAGTTTATTATTAATCATGCAATGCAGCCTGCATCCTGTATAGCATCTGATTAGCTTATTTAGTGCTTACTTGTTACTACTTGAATCACACTATTGATTTGGTCCCTGTCTGTACTTGCTGCAACTTGGTTCTGGTTCTGAATCCTCCTCCTCAGCGGCGCTGGCTCGGCTCCTCATGGATGCAGTCTTGCAGGCTTGCTACACTACGCTCCTTGCTCCTCCTATGTCCCCGGGCCGCCTCCGCCCTCCGGCCGTGAGTGATATCACGGCGCCGGGACAAGGAAGCCGAGGCTGTAATGTTAGGGGGAGTGTTAAGGGGAGTGACGAGTGAGTGGCAGCGTCATGATGATGGTGCTTGTGTGCCGCCGGGTGCAGGAGCGGAGCCTCCCGGCGTTATTCTAACACAATGGAGAGTCGGAGAGAGAGGTGTAGTGAGTCACTCACTGACAACTGGCCCACTGCCAATTGGCCCACCGGGAAACTCCCGGTAGTCCCGATGGCCAGTACAGGCCTGGGCTCAGGTAAGTATTAGACATGCTGAGGGGGACTGCTGCACACAGAAGGTTTTTTATCTTAATGCATCTAAAACACATCCCGCAGCCCCCCCGTGAAAGAGTATGGGGTACCAATTCATAAAAAAAAAGAAGCGTAGTGCTACAAAACACAAGAGACGGTTTTTAAGAAGCCCTTTATTAAAAACCGTTTCTTCTCCCTCTTCTCTCTCCACTGGCTTCTTCTCCCTCTTCTCTCTCCAGTGATGTCTTCGTCTTCCGACGCCCACTAAAAAGAAAAAACACGGTCTTTCCTCAACACTGGTTGCCTCCGTTGTGTGCGCTCCCACTGTCTGCCATTTCTTATATAGCCATGGGATCGTGGCCACCTGGTGACATCATCCCGGCCCCCTTCCCTTGTGCCGTCACATGCCTGATGACTCATCGGTTGTTAAGAAAGTGACGGTCAGCTTCCTGGCCCGTTCCTTAGCAACCAGCTATTTACAGTGTGTTTTATAGGAAAAAAAAAACGAAAAAAGCAACATGCATAAAAAACTGCATGCAAAAACACATTAAAAAAATTAGGTTTTAAAAATGCAAAACGCACTGCAAAACGTGCCAGAAAAATGCATCAAGAGCAGCCTCCCAAAGAGGCTCCCAGGTAAAACAATAAAAATACACACATACCTTTTTGAAAAATCCTTTAAAAAAATATAGATCTATGACAATCATGATGTCTGAAGCTCACTATCCTTTAAAAAAAATAAAACCCACGCACCTCTAGTGTCTCCAGTTCACTCCCACCAAATGACAGGTTCTGGTGGATGACAACTCATATATTTAAGAAGGAGGGTCTCCTGGGTGACATCACTGATCAACTATGGACATGACCGTATTTGGTCAATGAAGTCATTTGGATGCACATGATTTAATTGACCAAATATGGTCATGTCCGAATGCCTAAACAGCCAAGGTTTGGTCAAAACTTGGACCAAAACCTTCAGCTCATTCCTACTAGGGACAGAGACCTACTTGCAAGAGAGAGATAGGCTGTGCAGACACCTATTGTTTGTACGCAATTATGGAAAGAAGGATTTTCTCAGCAAACTGGTCTGGCGCAAGCCTGTGCATGGGTTGAACAGTAGAGCATCTTTTTCCGCAGGTCACATTAATCTACAAGTAAATCTGCTTAAGGAAGAATGCCTCCAGCAACCTACTGAATGTAAGCACTGTATGTCTACAGCACTCCTAAAATGACCTCATGTTTGATGTGGATAAGTGACTAGTTGTTAAAGTTGATTCTGGAAGTTTAACATTATTTATGCCCTTGCTGATTACTCAACACAGTAAAAGACAGTTTTAAAGCAGAACTTCACCTAAAATGGGAAGTTCTACTTTATGTCCTCCTCCCCCCTTCCTCCTCCACTTTTCAGGTACCTGCTCCCAGATTCACAGGTTCTAAGGAGGCTGCAGGTCCATTTGCAAAGTGCATGCACAGTGGGGAGCCAGCTGTGAAGCCTCAAAGAGTCACAGCCGGCTTCCCACAGTAAACATGCCAGCTCCGGGGACCTGAAGACCCTTGTTGAACCGCCCCAGGTGAGGACAGTGCTGGATCCCAAGACAGGTGAGTGTCCTTTTATTAAAAGTCAGCAGCCACATGTAAGCGATGGGTAGGTAGGTGATTGTCAGGTCCTTCATGTTGCCCTGCTCATTGGGCGCCAAGTGTGGGTCACTAGAGGCCTACCCTGGGGTGGGTTCTTCTGGGCTATTAGGCATTTTGAACAGGGTCACTGCCTTTACACATGGGGTACCTTTACTTGCACAGACGACTGAACTTTTGTAAACTCTCCCGATGTAATATACACCTCCACCGTCACTAATGCATTTAGGAGGGACTTGCAGAGCCAATTCCCTCTCCACCTATCCAGCATATCTCTACCACCTCACTCTCAGTAATGGAATGGAGCCCTAGCTCCTAGTCCTGACATCAAGCGTGAACTCGCTTACTTCTTCTTTTTCCATACCTGTGCACAGGCTGGAGACCTCTGCGATGCTGATCTGCTCCTGTTGTTATGGGAGATGGACCTGCTCACCGAGAGAGTGCCAGCAACAACTTCTCCTGCAAGAAGCTGTCCCACCTGTCACATGTACATGCATACGACAGAATGCTAGAGAAACCTTTGTTACCCTTGGTAACTACTTGTGTCATTATACTGTATTAAAGAGGAGTTCCACTCAGTGGGTCCATTAAAAAAAAAAAAATTAAAAGTCAGCAGCTACAAATACTGCAGCTGCTGACTTTTAATTGGACACTTACCTGTCCCTGGGTCCAGCGATGGGGGGGATCGAAGCCCTGCTCGTCCCCCCCTCTGCTCGTGGGTGCCGGCATTTCAACTGTGGGCGCCGGGCTGTGGCTTCACAGCCTGGCACCCACTGCGCATGCGCGAGCGGCGCCGCGCGCCGTGATTGGCCGCTCAATCACCTGGGACCTGTAATGGGTCTCAGATGATTGACAGGAGGGAGGGAGCAGAGCCGAGCCCTTCCTGTGCTGAGGGGGAAGTGATGTCACCAGCCCAGGCAAAGGAAGAGGCAGACTACGAGGGACCACCTAGCAACAGGCATTTAGAGGTAAGTAAAAAAAAAAATATCCAAATGTTTTTTTGGGGTTTTTTTTAGAATTTTTTAGGTATTTTTGTTTTTTGGGTGGAACCCCACTTTAACTTTTTACACCGCTATCTTCATACCCCAATGTGTTTAACTGACCTGAGCTAGTCCCTAACTCAGGCTTGTGCCTGTCCCAGCAAACCTGCACGGGACAGAGTCCATAACTGGCTAAGTCCATGATGGTAGTATCCACAATTGACATATTCAGGGCACACTGCAGGTTCTAGAAATCCCCTTAGGCTGTAGAAGAATCCTGTGCAACTAGACAGCTAGCTCTTAGATATAATAGCGCTTATGGCAAATGCCAGACTTACTTGATTGTCAGTCCCAGCCTGTTAAGGGCAGTTTAGTGTGAAACTACTAGGGCTGAAACAACTAATCAATTAATCAACAACTAATCGATTGTGAAAATAGTTGTCAACTATTATCATAATCTATTAGTTGTCAGTCAATTAGTTGTTATTAGCATTATTTGTTTACATATCAGGAAATACAGTGAAGCACATATACAGCTCAGTACACCATCCATACATGTCAGTAAGTGCCTGAGAACTTGTGAATGTGAATGTGTGAGGAGCAATGCCTCATGGGATCTAGGGCCGCAATTCGCCCAACCACAGCGGGACGGGTGTACCAAGATGGCAGCCATCACCGCTTCCATGCTGCCACCCGCGGCCTACAAGGACAAGCTCCCAGAACAGAGGCAAGTGATCCTCCCAGCCATACTCACATACTCCCAGGTGGCCCAGGGCACCCCACAGCCCCCCTCGGTCCCATCTCCGGCCTCCACGGAATCTCTGTTAGGTCACACTATGGAGGACTACTCTCTCTCCCAAGCGGGGCCCACTCTCCCTCACATGCAAACATCCCCATCACCAGGCATGCTGGCCCAGGACCAGGCCTCGCCTCAACAGGACATATTTTCCAAATTATCTGATCTCCTGGAAAGGGGACTGGCCAATACAGCAGACAAAATCACAAGGGACCTCAAGTCGGACTTTTCCAACCTGGGTTCAAGAATGGAGGCCATTGAACATAAACTGGACATTACGGTCGCTAAAACCAACCAAAATGCGTCACACATCCAAGTACTCCGGGACCAACTAGACATAGCCCTCTCCAGGATTGACGACCTCGAGAATAGGTCCAGGAGATACAACTTTAGAATCAGGGGCCTGCCAGAATCCGTCACAGAAGTCTCCTCAGCAGTCCAGGGCCTAATCAAGGACCTGTTACCCAACATACCCTCCCACCGCCTGGAGCTGGACTGAGCTCACAGGGCACTGGGGCCTCCCAGGAAGCATGGGTCCCCAAGGGACATCATAGTGAAGCCACACTATTATACTGTAAAGGAGGAGATTATGAGGCAGTCATACTCCAAGCCTAAAGTGCTATGCCTAGGCCATCAAATACAAATTTTTGCAGACCTCTCCCCCATGACCATCCAGAAAAGAAGATCTCTAAAACCTCTCCTCATGGCCCTCTCTCAACAAGACATAAAATATAGGTGGGCATTCCCATTTGCAGTGAAATTCTCAATACAGGGAGGATCACACTCCTTTTCCAACCTTCCGGAGGGTGAAAAGTTACTCCTGCACCAAATTGATTTCCAAGGAAGTGCCCATGGACTTGGCAATGGCTACAGCGAGTTCCTCCAAGCGTCCAACCCCTACAAGTCCAGTCTCCCCCCTCTGGTACATGGGAAAATGCAAGAAGTCCAAGGACAGCAGACCACCCTAAGACGAAAGACTCACTCAAGTAAAACCTAGCCCACACCGGGTCTTTTATCTCGCCAGAACGGCGATCCTCCCTGTTGACAGGGCTAAACATCCCTAACCTTTGTTGTCGTATTGGCTGGCCACCCCATGTTTATACCCAAGTTAACACCCCATCAGAAGACTGCGGCACATCTATGAGAGGAGAGAGGACATTCTTCACACTCCGAGACAAAAGAGGACTAATAGCCATCTCTCCCCAGCCGTATCACATAGGCTAGCTTACGGTGCATAGACACCACACCCTCCCCCAAGATTTGCCAAAAGGGGGTTTTGAGGAACTGATTCCCCCTCTCTGGTTATTGACTCGTAGCACGGGCCCCATTCAGACTCTCTGACTAGTGAGACATCGTGAAGGGGACCTCCTACTGCCTACCCCCAGAAGTTACACTCTCCCACAAACTCAGGGTGGGGAGACGTCATGAATGATAACCCTTGAGACGATTCCCCAGCCTTTCCTGGCACTGTGATTTTTTGCTTGTTACGGGTTTTTTATATACTATTTGCTACAACTATCTTTGACCGTTCAAATTAACCCAAGTTGTTTTTTGCTGTGTTTCTTTACCTATAAAATTCCATGTTGAAATAGGGGTCCAGGGTGACCCCCCTGCGCCTCCACCTATCACAGAGAGACTAGTTTCGGTTTCTGAGTGATGGGTCATCGGCCCCCTTTCAGGGGCAGCAGATGCCCACAGGCAGACCCGCTTGGTCTACATAGAAGACACATTGTGTTTTTGTTTTTTTTACCCTCTCCACTCTTCCCTAACTCTCTCTTTCTTTCAAGCCACTCAACAGGTCGGGCGATCGTATGATTCTCAACCGCAGACAGGACTCCATTCTACACGCACCCAGAGCACCAAAATAAGAAGTCAGCAAGAGGTCAGTGACGGTAGACATGGCAGCACTCCACCCCTCTGTTCCTATGGCTAATCCCCCCCAACAGGGATGGTGTTTAACCACTTGCTTACTGGGCAATTAAACCCCCCTCCTGTCCAGACCAATTTTCAGCTTTTAGCGCTGTCGTATTTTGAATGACAATTGCGCGGTCATACAACACTGTACTCAAATGAAATTTGGATCATTTTTTCCCCACAAATAGAGCTTTCTTTTGGTGGTATTTGATCACCCCCTGCGGTTTTTAGTTTTTGTTAAAAAAAATTGAAAAAGACTGAATTTAAAAAAAAAAGTTTATATTTTTTAAATATTTTGTTATAAAATTTTCCAAACAGGTCATTTTTCTCCTTCATTGATGTACGCTGATGAGGTGGCACTGATGGGCACCGATAGTTGGCAGTGATGGGCACTGATGGGTGGCAGTGATGGCAGCACTGCTAGGTGGCACTGATTGACACCACTGATGGGCATTGATAGGTGGCACTTGTGGGCATTGATAGGTGGCACTGCTGGGCACTGTGGGCACTGGCAGGTGGCAATGCCAGGTGGCACTGGCAGTCACAAATGAGGCATATGTCCCTCCTTCCTCTTCAGGACAGATGTCCCTTTAACATAAGCCAGAGATCTGCTTTTTTTTCTCCTCACGCTGACAGCGCGAGGAGAAAAAAAAAAAACGATTACCGAGCTTTTGTTTACATCATGTGATCAGCTGTCATTGGCTGACAGCTGATCACATGGTAAGGGGCCAGGATCGGCCCCTTACTTGGATCTGTGATCATCTGAGTCTCCGTGACTCGGTGATCACAGTGCGCGCGCCGCGCGCCCTGCAGGGTGTGCGCGTGCACAGGGGAGGACGTACCATGACGGCCTCCCGGAAATTGAGGTCTGCGCTGTGGCTGTCATTCGGCTATGGCCCGGACCTCAAGTGGTTAAAATCCCCTCTCATAATGTCCAGGGACTAAACTCCCCTAACAAAAGAAGAAGGGCTTTCAAAAACTACCGATCCCCTAAAATAGATATCATTATGCTACAGGAGACACACTTCCTGGCCCGGTACAACCCCAAATTCCTCCACGCATATTACCCGATATTCTTCTTAGCCAATGCAGCTAATAAGACCAAGAGGGTTGCAATATTGATATCTAAGCACTGTAATTTCTCCCCTATCTCAGAATATAAGGATCCAGAGGGCCGATTTTTCCTGGTGAAGGGCACGGTAGAAGGCAAGTTATATTCACTGGTATCCTTTTACACACCGAATAAGGGCCAATCCAAATTTTTCCAAAACCTCTTCAAGACCTTGAACCCACTCCTATTGGGTCTTGGTCCCAGACCTGCATCCAGAACTGCATTAAAACTGCTGACCAGTTGCCAATTTATAGCTGCTTGAACTGATCAGACCTTTGGCGCTGAGGATTGAAAAATAGTTTAAAGGAGTCGGTCAGCCGGCCACCTTCTCCACCGCTCTTCTTCTGACTTAACGAAGACTCAGCAACACGTTGTCCAGCACCAGGAAATGGTAACCTCCCAGGGTCTGGAAATGCGTTACACAAACCTTTCTTCAAGGCCTCCTGAAGATGTTTCATCCTCTGCTCCCTCTGCGAAGGGAGGATGAGTTCTGCAACTTTACCCTTGTAACGTGGATTAAGAACGGTTGCCAGCCATTAATGATCCCCCTCCTTACCACAAATCCTAGGGTCCTTTCGCAGGCTTTGCAGAATTAGCGAGGCCATGCAGTGTAAGTTTGCAGAAGCATTCAATTCTGAGTCCTCTGGGTCACTAGGGATCATATTATCTGTAACTACCTCCTCCCAGCCATGTATAACTCCTTGAGTTTCTGGGGACTGAAAAACATTCCTTGAAGACTGTTGCTGAGTACTATATCTACATCCATGCTGACACAATCCTCCTCCTTTCTTCTTGTGTGTTTGGCGGCCCTGCAGGAATGCTATCTGGATAAAGGGGGCCTTGAGAGGAGAGGAAGTCCTCCTCTTCCTCCCACAATAGGGTGGCTGCCCTTAAGCTGTCCCCTAGAGGACATCTTGCCTCGCTGGAGTTGTGCCTCCTCCTCCTCTCTTCTCTCAGGCCCCAAGTACAGTCAGTGACCTCATCATCCCCTCCCTGCTCGTCACTGGAGCAAACTTGGCAGTTTGCTGCAGCTGGGGGAACATGACTGCCAATTTCTTGTCTTTTAATGGCACCCCCTCTCTCTAAGCTCAAGGTTACTCCCTTCCTCAACCTGGAAACCAACAGGAGCCTTCAAATTGCAGCTCATCCTCCAGTAGCATGTACCCGACACTGTGGTCGAATAATTCTGGGGACTCCTCCGTGCATGATGGTGGGGCTACGGAAGGAGTGACCGTGGAGAAGGAGCCAGTGGAATAGTCCGCTTTTGCAGCTGTGTTGGAAGCCAAACTACTCTGAGCCTGGGTGACAGAGGATGAGGAGGATGAGGACGGCTTTGTTATCCACTCCACCAACTCTTCTGCATGTTGTGGCTCAATAACATGGCCAGCAGCAAAAAAAAAGGACTAGCGTGCCCCGCGGTCACCTACAGAGAATGCACCATGTCCATGACCACCACTGTTGACTGTAGACACAGAGACTGCTTGCCCTCTTTTAGTGGCCTGTGAGCGTCTGCCTCTCCTTGGTAGCCTTCTGGACATGATGTATTTTTTGTTTTGCAGCACCACACTACACTGTATTAGATACTGTGTACACCACCAGAAAAGTATTAGAAACTGTACACACTGTATTAGATACTGTGTACACCGCCTGCACTGTATTAGAAACTGTACTAGGGCTGCACTGTATTGTATACTGTGTACACCACCAGAAAAGTATTAGAAACTGTACACACTGTATTAGATACTGTGTACACCGCCTGCACTGTATTAGAAACTGTACTAGGGCTGCACTGTATTGTATACTGTGTACACCACCAGAAGTGTAGTAGAAACTATACACACTGTATTAGATACTGTGTACACCACCTGCACTGTATTAGAAACTGTTCTACGGCTGCACTGTATTGTATACTGTGTACACCGCCTGAAGTGTAGTAGAAACAGTACACCACAGAATGCACTGTAAATATAGGCTACACTGGATACAGAGTATATATGTCTATATATAGATATATATATATATATATATATATATATATATATATATATATATATATATATTTTTTTTTTTTTTTTATCTATATTATCCATATATAGACATACTATATATATATTTTTTTTAATACACTGCCTGCACTGACTGAATATTAAACACTGAATATATAGTCTATGCTAAATGCAAAAAAGAGTATATATATATATATATATATATATATATATATATATATATATATATATATATATTTATGGTTTTTATGGTCGGAGCCCTCCGTCCTGAGAGATATGAAGCACATAAACACGTCACAAGACTAACAACATAAATAGACCTGAAGTGTGCCCTGGCCTGCTGTACGATAAACCCAGGTCTGCTGGGCAGTATGCCAAAAGAAGGGCGCATACCCTAAAAAGTAATTGGATGTTTCTGTAGAGAAATCATTTTAGGATAAGTACGCTGAAAAGGGGAATGGGTGGGTGGGTACCGCGCACTGGAACTGACACTGATCATTGTGGGTGGTCTGGTTAAATACCCTCCGGGCTCCTCCCATAATTTCAGGCCAGCATACTGGCCTTCCTATTTATGGTCGGAGCCCTCCGTCCTGAGAGATATGAAGCACATAAACACGTCACAAGACTAACAACATAAATAGATCTGAAGGGCGCAAAAAGACTTGGTTAGGGAGGTAATTATTTATTTATGTTTACTGCCATCATGACCTTACTGCTTGCGAATTGGGGATGTATCGAGCGAAGCAAGTGAATTTCCACCTGCCCATCTTCTTGAGGACATGGTCCGGGACCCCGTTTCGTGAGGCTGCTGATGCTACTCCAATGCGAAAGAATTTGCAGAAAATTGGCCGGGGTCAAGGCCTAAGTTGGGCAAAATAATTCTAACGTGTCTAGTGAACTGGTTGCTACTTAGAGGGCTAGTAGGGAACGGTAGTAGAGGCTGTCCTCCGAGAGGTCGGGCAGATGAGTAGAAACTGGTCTTGAATGGCCACGGGGCACCAGGTGTTGCGAGTCTGGAAAGTATGATATCTACATCGGGACCAGACTATTGTGTTTTGGACACCATGAGGTGCGGGATGAAGTAACTTTGGTGGCGTGTCAGGTGTCGTCTACGTAACATATCACAACTGGGGCCGGTGACTGTGAATTCACTGGTGCGAAAGAAGCCGCAGAAAGCCAGGTAGATGGCTGCATGAATGACCAGGCTGAAATTAACCTAAAGAGGATGGTAGACATGTCTCGGAAAATGGCGCTGGTCGCAGGTAGGCGTTTACTATTGATTTGGAGTTGCCTGTGACTACCGCGCAGGATGGTCTTGTCCGCATGGGCGGCAATCAAAGATGATTTGGTAGGATTTTGTAAGGTGATGAAATGCTGGATGCCAGCTAAGTAGAGTCTAATGGTATTGTGTGAAAATGCCAACTGTGTGTGGCAGGATGATATGAAGGCCAAGATGTGATGGAGATCTCCTGATACTGCCCCAGGGTTTGAGGCTAGGAACCTATCATAGATTTACCAGGCAGTACGGTAGGCCTTCAGGGTGTTGTGAGAAAATGATAGATTAATAAGGCAGGTAGCATTGTGAAGGTGTTGTTTTAATCCGAGGTTAGCTATGACCAATGTGGGATAAGAAACATGGTCGGGTCGGGTCCAGATCCCTGCGAAAAGAATGACGCAAAGTTAAAACGGGTAGTGTGTCGCCCAGAGTATTGCATTTGCCTGGGATGTAGATGCAAGGAACATCAAATGGTGCTGTGGGGATAGTTGCACCAGGAAGGCCATGATGGCCAGCGAGTTAAACCTGCTTTTATTTATAATACTAGCTGTGGCTTGGTCGTCTGTGCAGAACTACGCACCTGACTTGATGCTCTAGTAGTGAAATTTTTGGTTGAGTTTGAGGATTGAGTCAACCGGGAACCTGTAATAAGGTGACATGGGAATTTTGGTTTGACAAGGGGGATTGCAAAGAGCTGTTTGGGGCAAAGCTGGCCCCCTGGTGAAGATGCAGGCCCTCGACAATGTTTTTTTTGGGAGATACTGTCCAAATCTGGTGCAGGGTGGACCAACTGGTAGTCTAACTGACCTAAAGGGGAAAGGGATAGAGAAAATGATGAGTAGCCATGTTGCTACTGGACATGATGAGTAGCCGTGTTGCTACTGGGGATAAGGAGTAGCCGTGTTGCTACTGGGGATAAGGAGTAGCCGTGTTGCTACTGGGGATAAGGAGTAGCCGTGTTGCTACTGGGGATAAGGAGTAGCCGTGTTGCTACTGGGGATAAGGAGTAGCCGTGTTGCTACTGGGGATAAGGAGTAGCCGTATTGCTACTGGGGATAAGGAGTAGCCATGTTGCTACTGGGGATAAGAAGTAGCCATGTTGCTACTGGGGATAAGAAGTAGCCATGTTGCTACTGGGGATAAGAAGTAGCCATGTTGCTACTGGGCATAAGAAGTAGCCATGTTGCTACTGGGCATAAGAAGTAGCCATGTTGCTACTGGGCATAAGAAGTAGCCATGTTGCTACTGGGGATAAGAAGTAGCCATGTTGCTACTGGGGATGAGGAGTAGCCATGTTGCTACTGGGGATGAGGAGTAGCCATGTTGCTACTGGGGATAAGGAGTAGCCATGTTGCTACTGGGGATGAGGAGTAGCCGTGTTGCTACTGGGGATGAGGAGTAGCCATGTTGCTACTGGGGATAAGGAGTAGCCATGTTGCTACTGGGGATAAGGAGTAGCCATGTTGCTACTGGGGATAAGGAGTAGCCGTGTTGCTACTGGGGATGAGGAGTAGCCGCGTTGCTGCTGGAGATGATGAGTGGTGATTTGCGCCACTTGCTGAAATGCTTGCAGCGATTGCAAGGAAGCAGCCTTATTTGAAAAGCGAAAAAACTGAGTTTAGTAGAATTATGAGTATGTAGGAATGACCGTGCGCAACATTGTACAATAGATGGAGTGGGATGTGAATGTTAATGCTTTGATACACGTAAGGCTGGGGATCAGTTCCACTGTATTCGTAAGCGCCAATGCAACTCGTTTGAACCGGGCTGAGGTGTGAGCACCGGTGGGGTTTTTTTTGTGAAAGATCGGTCGATGAAGTTTGTATTGCCAAGGATCCGAATCGTTGAACTGGTGCTACGGCTGGATTTGGATCGGTTGGTGGAGTTCGTATTGCCGAGGATCCGAATCGTTGCACTGATGCTGCGACTAGATTCGGATCGGTTGTGGATGTAAGGGGACGAGGGGGCTTATATGCTGGATCCGAATCATTGAATCGGTGCTGCGACTGGACTGGGATCGGTTGGTGAAGTTTGTATTGCCGAGGATCTGAATCATTAAGCCGGTGCTGCGACTGGTCTCGGATCGGTTGGTGGAGTTCGTATTGCCAAGGATCCGAATCGTTGCGCTGATGATGCCACTAGATTCGGATCATTTGTGGATGTAAGGTGATGAGGGGGCTTGTATACTGGATCCGAATCGTACAGCCGGTGCTGCGACTGGACTCGGATCGGTCGGTGAGGTTGCATTGCCAAGGATCCGAATCATTGAGCCGGTGCTATGACTGGACTCGGATCGGTTGGTGATGTTTTGTATTGCAGAGGATCCGAATCATTGAGCCGGTGCTGCGACTGGACTCAGATCGGTTGGTGGAGTTCGTATTGCAGAGGCTCTGAATCATTGCGCTGATGATGCAACTGGATTCAGATCGGTTGTGGTTGTAAGGGGACGATGGGGTTTGAAAGCCGGATCCGAATCGTTGAGCCGGTGCTGCGACTGGACTCGGATCGGTAGGTGAAGTTGTATTGCCAAGGATCCGAATCAATGAGCTGGTGCTGTGACTGAATTCGGATCGGTTGGTGGAGTTCGTATTGCAGAGGATCCGAATCGTTGCGCTGATGATGCGACTAGATTCGGATTGGTTGTGGATGTAAGGTGACGATGGGGCTTGTGTTCCGGATCCGAATCGTTGAGCCGGTGCTGCGACTGGACTCGGATCGGCTGACGGTGTTAGTGGTTGAAGGGGTTTGTGATTGCCAAGGATCCGAATCATAGGGCCGATGTTGCAACTAGATTCGGGTCGGCTGTTGGTGTGTGCTTGGTATCCAATAAGAGGTGTAGGGGGTCAGTTAGGTGAAGTGTGTGTTTTCTGTAGGAGGTGTAGGGGGTCAGTAGGTGAAGTGGGGGTTTAGTAGGGGTGTGGTGTGTGGGACGCAGGTTCGAAACCCTGCGCTGTAAGCGACTTGTTCCCAAAGGTGGCTTGTGCTTATTCGTACGGTTCTTACCACCTAGTCGGTAAGATACCGGTGGTGACGAGTGAAGGCTGCCATGAGTCGTAACATCGCGGATGTGACTGGGCTAGAATGAGGAATGGAGAAAGGCAGTAAGTACGGATGTGTGCGAATCACCGAGTAAGACCTACGAAGCCGTAGGCGGTTTACGAAGGGGAACATAAAGTAACGGTTCGGTAGCAGGTAACAACAAGTCCTACCTGCGAAAGTGAGTGTGGGACAATCGATGAAAACCTACGACCAATCTTGAAGGACACGCAGTGAGTTAGTAGAGTCGGCCTCTGCAATGCGTCTGATACGAATCAGTTTATAAAACTTATGAAATGAATCCAATATAAATCGGCAGTAAGGAGTATCTGATACAAAGTGGTTGTAGAGTGTATGCCATCCCTTACTGTGAAACTGAACACCTACCAACCACCCATCCCCCCAGGCTAATCAAGTGCAGAGTAGGCACCAGGTGGGTTTAATTACACCTCAATCAGCCACAGAAACCCATACAAACAATACAGGCTCATCTCCTAATGAATGAGATGGCAACCCCATGGACAATTAATTTTATAACCAGTAAAGCCTATTGCGAGTGATATTGAGAACGACCGACAGTGACTGGAGGCTTGGGTCTACGAATGAATCGTATATTTGGCAGAAGGAACTTTACGAATGTACTACGCCTGTGCCGAATGATGTCGGGACATGAGCGACAACAACTCCGGGGCAGGTTTTTTCATGAAAGGGGTGCAGGATAGGAAGCATAATAAACCGCAAGATTTTGCACATGACATGAAAAGTTTGGATACTACCTGCGACCGTGAGTGTGAACCGCCGACGAAGACCACAAATAAAAAAGCCACAGTGCACCTGCGATTGAATGCACAGACTGTCAAACATGAGGTGAGCTGGGAAGAGTCGGCCCTGTGAGGTGCAGTACCCCGCACTGCAACCGACACTTATCATTGTGGGTGGTCTGGTTAAATACCCTCTGGGCTTCTCCCATAATTTCAGGCCAGCATACTGGCCTTCCTATATATATATATAATCAAATACACTGCCACTAACTGAATAACCTGCCGGCTTAATCTAACTCAAGCTATCTCTGTCCACGCCAACAACACTACACACGGCCACCGTGTAAGCAGCCTTATATAGTGTGGGGCGTGGACTTGGTCCTCCTGAGCCATGATTGGTCAAAGGCACCCTGCCTTTGGCCAATTATGGCTCTCTCTGCAGAGCATGCTGTGATTGGCAAAAGCATGCAGGTCAGGTGAATGCTTTGGCAAATCATCATACAGCAATGCACTGTGATCTCGCAGTGCACTACGGGGCATTCTGTGGCGCTCAAATTTCCCGTGAATGCCCCATAACGTTCACCTTTCTGCGAACTTATGTTCGACCCGAACATCGAGCTCATCCCTACTTGTGATAGTAAGTGATACCTGTGTTGTTCCTGATCAAGCTCCCTGTCTGCCTGCCCTGCTTTGCTAGTTTGGATTTCCCTGTGTATGATTTTGGACCGGATTATTGGACTATTCCTTGAACTCAGCCTGCCTTTCTACCTGGACTGTGGTAGAACCACGCTATCTGTCTGCTAACTGCAAGTATCTCTTTGCTTTGCTCAGTTCGCATCTGCCCTGGTTTGGTGGCCAGGCACTATAACATTGTGTGTAAGTCCTGGGGGCAACCAAGTACCAGTAGACCTGCTTGCCTTAAGGTAAAGGGGGCTGCTTTAGGTGAAGCACACAGTAGCCAGCTATAGTGTCTGCCCACCTGCGTTGAGGTAGACGTGACACAGAGATACCATGGGCCTCTTGGCTGCTTTTCTGATTAATGCCCCTCCTGTCAGTTTAGGTGGACGGCCATGTCTCGGTAGGTTTACAGTTGTGCCATACTCTTTGCATTTTCAGATGATGGATTGAACAGTGCTCCATGAGATGTTCAAAGCTTCTAATATTTTTTTTTTATAACCTAAACCTGCTTTAAACTTGTCCACAACTGTAACCCTGACTTGTCTGGTGTGTTCCTCGGCTTTCATGATGCTGTTTGTTCACTAAGGTTCTCTAGCAAAGCACTGAGGGCTTCAGAGAACAGCTGTATTTATATTGAGATTAAATTACACACAGGTGGTCTCTATTTACTAATTAGGTGACTTCTGAAGGCAATTGGTTCTATTAGATTTTAGTTAGGGGTATCAGAGTAAAGGGGGCTGAATACAAATGCACCATTTATCATTTTCCTTCCACATCACAATTATGTGCCACTTTGTGTTGGTCTATCACATAAAATCCCAATAAAATACATTTATGTTTTTGGTTGTAACATGACAAAATGTGGAAATTTTCAAGGGGTATAAATACTTTTTCAAGGCACTGTATCTCTTCTGTCTATTATTCTCAGAGTGGATTAGAGATTTTGCTTCCTAACCATATAGTTGGTTATTTATATTTACCACTGCATATAGATATTTAAGAATAAATTGCCTTTTTTTAACTTTACATATTAGCTAAATTATACACCATACCTTTTTTAAGGTTATTATCCGATTAATCGATTATTCAAAACAATAATCGGCCAACTAGACAATTTTGAAACTAATTGTTAGTTGCAGCCCTATAAACTACAGCTCTGTTTAGATTAAGAAAATCCACCCTGAGAGTTTACTATATAGGATGCAAGGATGTTCACTTATGTAGGCCATACACGGTGCAAATTTCTTTTCCATAGCTCCCAACTGTCCCTGATTTCGAGGGACTGTCCCTATTTGGAGTCCCTCTGTCCCTCATTTTGGTCTGCTCTATATAGTTGTATATAAAATGCATTATTTGTCTTTCAAAAAGTGTTTCACAGTGCTAAACCTTTCATACAATTTCTAAATTGCTGCATTTGTAAATTTCAAAAGCCAATATAAAAGGCTAGTAGTAGTAAAAAGAAGCACTGGTGGGTTTAACTAATAGTTTTTTTCTGTGTAATTCTCCTTTAAGGGGGCATGGCAGGGGGTGTGTCCTATGCATACACACTTTTGCTAATAGGTGTTCCTCGTTCCCATCTCAAAAAGTTGGGACTTATGCTTTCCTCTAACTACAGACAGTGTTGACAGGGGAATCCCTCACACCAAGCCATTGTATTCTCCCAGCTGGGGGGCAGGAGATACCATCCCTGCCGGGAGAAGACAGTGATTATTACTTGCGGCTATGCCAGCCGCTAGCGATAAACCCATGTTAAATCCAGCAGGGTGGTGGCTAATCGACTGATCAACTTGATACATTCAGCCTGCAAATACATGGTTTGAATCTTGGATGGTTCCTGCTGACCCAGCCGAAATTCAAACCGTCTATGGCCAGGCCTTACTCAGGCAGGGCGAAGAAAAAGGGTACCTCCACCACTACCTAGCAGCAAAAATTACCTCTTTTCACTTTATTTGACCTGAGGGAAAGAAAACCCAATGTAAGGAGTACTGTGAGCCCAGACTAGAATGATAACACACCCCCAGGGTGTGTGTTTTTGACAGCCTGGTTTTACAGGAAGTAGGTTCCTGGATATTCTTCACTCCTAAAACACTTGTGACATCTTGTGGCAGAATGGACGTCCTGCAGTGAACAGTGCCAGATTGAAGGTAAGTATTGAAACAAAATCACTTTTTTTATTTATGTAGCACCCTGGGGTTTAGTCAGGGAGCTCCTCACAAATTTACTTGCCAGGAGTAGTTATCTTGTTCAATTGATAGAGGTCTCTTGATTTCTCCCTGTTTGGCCTTGTTGCACTTTTCTCTTCTACCACTAGGTGGCCGGGTACTTGGGGGTACTAGATATGAGAAGGGCAACCCAAAGTCAGGTTATGAGTATATGAGGTATCTCAGCCAATGGGCAGGGGTTTTCTTGAATCCCTTGGCCTGCTGGGAGAACCAATGACATCACCCTATATTCAAGTGATGTCAGGTGATTAGGGATGAGCCGAACACCCCCCTGTTCGGTTCGCACCAGAACATGCGAACAGGAAAAAAGTTTGTTCGAACACGCGAACACCGTTAAAGTCTATGGGACACGAACATGAATAATCAAAAGTGCTAATTTTAAAGTCTTATAGGCAAGTTATTGTCATAAAAAGTGTTTGGGGACCTGGGTCCTGCCCCAGGGGACATGGATCAATGCAAAAAAAAGTTTTAAAAGCGGCCGTTTTTTCAGGAGCAGTGATTTTATTAATGCTTAAAGTCAAACAATAAAAGTGTAATATCCCTTTAAATTTCGTAGCTGGGGGGTGTCTATAGTATGCCTGTAAAGGGGCGCATGTTTCCTGTGTTTAGAACAGTCTGACAGCAAACTGACATTTCGAAGGAAAGAACCCATTTAAAACTACCCGCGGCTATTGCATTGCCGACAATACACATAGAAGTTCATTGATAAAAACGGCATGGGAATTCCCCACAGGGGAACCCCGAACCAAAATTAAAAAAAAACAAATGATGTGGGAGTCCCCCTAAATTCCATACCAGGCCCTTCAGGTCTGGTATGGATATTAAGGGGAACCCCAGCCAAAATGAAAAAAAAAATGACGTGGGGTTCCCCCTAAATTCCATACCAGACCCTTCAGGTCTTGTATGTATTTTAAGGGGAACCCCGCACCAAAAAAAAAATGGCGTGGGGTCCCCCCAAAAATCCATACCAGACCCTTATCCGAGCACGCAACCTGGCAGGCCGCAGGAAAAGAGGGGGGGACGAGAGTGCGCCCCCCCCTCCTGAACCGTACCAGGCCACATGCCCTCAACATTGGGAGGGTGCTTTGGGGTAGCCCCCCAAAACACCTTGTCCCCATGTTGATGAGGACAAGGGCCTCATCCCCACAACCCTGGCCGGTGGTTGTGGGGGTCTGCGGGTGGGGGGCTTATCAGAATCTGGAAGCCCCCCTTAACAAGGGGACCCCCAGATCCCGGCCCCCCCGTGTGAAATAGTAAGGGGGTACTTACCCCTACCATTTCATTAAAAAACTGTCAAAAATGTTAAAAATGACAAGGGACAGTTTTTGACAATTCCTTTATTTAAATGCTTCTTCTTTCTTCTATCTTCCTTCATCTTCTTCTTCTGGTTCTTCTGGCTTATCTGGTTCTTCCTCCGGCGTTCTCGTCCAGCATCTCCTCTGCGGCGTCTTCTATCTTCTTCTCTTCGGGCCGCTCCGCACCCATGGCATGGGGGGAGGCTCCCGCTCTTCTCTTCTTCTCTTCTTCTCTTCTTCACTTCTTCATTTTCTTCTCCGGGCTGCTCCGCACCCATGCTGGCATGGAGGGAGGCTCCCGCTGTGTGACGGCGTCTCCTCGTCTGACAGTTCTTAAATAACGGGGGGCGGGGTCACCTGACGGGACGCATGGTGACTTGACGGGACTTCCCTGTGACGTCACGGGGAATGCCACAGGGAAGTCCCGTCATGTCCCGTGCGTCAGAGGGGGGCGGGGTCACCGGGTGGCCCCGCCTCCCGTTATTTAAGAACCGTCAGACGAGGAGACGCCGTCACACAGCGGGAGCCTCCCTCCATGCCAGCATGGATGCGGAGCGGCCAGGAGAAGAAAATGAAGAAAAGAAGAAGAGAAAAAGAGGAAAGAGGAAAATGAAGAAGAGAAGAAGATGAAGAAGAAGATGAAGAGAAGAGCGGGAGCCTCCCCTCATGCCATGGGTGTGGAGCGGCCCGAGGAGAAGAAGATAGAAGACGCCGCGGAGGAGATGCTGGACGAGAACGCCGGAGGAAGAACCAGAAGAACCAGAAGATGAAGGAAGATAGAAGAAAGAAGAAGCATTTAAATAAAGGAATTGTCAAAAACTGTCTCTTGTCATTTTTAACATTTTTGACAGTTTTTTTTAGTGAAAACCACCCCCCAGCTACGAAATTTAAAGGGATATTACACTTTTATTGTTTGATTTTAAGCATTATTAAAATCACTGCTCCTGAAAAAATGTATAAGCCTTTAAAATTAGCACTTTTGATTTCTCCCATAGACTTTTAAAGGGTGTTCCGCGGCATTCGAATTTGCCGCGAACACCCCAATTTGTTCGCTGTTCTGCGAACTTGCGAACAGCCAATGTTCGAGTCGAACATGAGTTTGACTCGAACTCGAAGCTCATCCCTACAGGTGATCTATGTTCTGTGCCACCTGGACGGATGTCTGGGTGGACGGACGCGTGTCGTACATCCCGGGCAGCTAGGCTGGAGATTGGGCCTATCCCGGGGGCATGTGGCTGCTAGGCTGTTTGAGGGCCTATCCAGAAGTGAAGAGAGCAGCGCAGGGTTGGAATTGCGGCTTGCAGTCCAACCAGAAGTGACGGTTCTGCCGGCCGGAGAACCTGTCATGGTCGGATGTCGAAGGGGAGCTGTCGCCACAATGGGACCAACCGCCTTTACCAGGGACCACAGTGAGCAACTGAAGTAAGTACCGAAACCATATTCTCACCGAACGGCACGGTAAAAAAACTAGAAACTTCAGGCGGTGATCAAGTCAGGGACCCAACCTGTGGAGGAAACGCTTGCAGAGCAGCCTTGTGTGTCAAGCCAGGGACCTCGCCGGTTAGCAGGGGTGAAGCTTGAGTGCCAAGCTAGGGACCCAGCAGGGAAGCATGGGTGACGCTTGAGGGAGATACCACCTAAAACCTTGGAGGAGGTCAAGGGATTCAGAGTCAGTGAATCAGAGAGAGACCGGGAGCTCAGTGTTGAATAACTACAAGAGGCAGTTGTAGTTAAGCTGAAAGGACTGTTACGTTTGAGTTACAAACTATTAAAGACTGTTACCATAGGAGAAATCATTCCTGCATGTGGAGATATGGCACCTTGCTAGGGCCTTTCCTTGCACGGCTGTCTTCCTATTGAAGTCTCTGAGTCTGCCAATTGAATCTACAACTACTTAAGGGTGTCCTGGTCCTAACACTCTTTCCCCCAAAAAATACAAAAAAGGACTGTCAAAAGAAATAAAACCTCTTTTACATCCAAGAAGTGTCTGGCGCCCAATGACTTTCACCATCTTTGCACCCACTATGCCTCACAACCCTCTACATATTGAAGGATGTCAGCTTTCTTTCGCCTTGGAGATCCTCAGTAGACTGGACAAGGCCGGAGACCTTGCTACATTTAGAAAAAGCTGCTTATATTTTTATTAACCACTTGCCGACCGCCTACCGCATATATACTGCGGCAGAATGGCACGGGCAGGCAGAATCATGTACCCGTACGTGATCTGCCTCCCGCGGGCCGGGGGTCCGATCGGACCCCCCCCCGGTGCCATCGGCGGTCGGCATTTGACTGGGAGCGTCGGGAGGCGAGGGGGAGACCATCCGATCGTGGCCCCCCCCTCACGATCGCTCCCAGCCAATGGGAATCCTCCTCTGCCTGTGTGTCGTTTCACACAGGCAGAGGATGTGATGTCATCTCTCCTCGGTCTGGCAGTTTCCGTTCCAGCGCCGAGGAGAGAAGACAAGTGAGTGCACAACACACACACACACACACAGTAGAACATGCCAGGCATACCTTACACCCCCGATCCCCCCCCGATCGCCCCCCGATCCCCCCCCAATCACCCCCCCCCCCTGTCACAAACTGACATTAGCAGTATTTTTTTTTTTTTTTTTTTCTGATTACTGCATAGTGTCAGTTTGTGACAGTTAGTGTTAGGGCAGTGAGTATTACCCCCCTTTAGGTCTAGGATACCCCCCTAACCCCCCCTAATAAAGTTTTAACCCCTTGATCACCCCCCCTCACCAGTGTCGCTAAGCGATCATTTTTCTGATCGCTGTATTAGTGTCGCTGGTGACGCTAGTTAGTGAGGTAAATATTTAGGTTCGCAGTCAGTGTTTTATAGCGACAGGGACCCCCATATACTATCTAATAAATGTTTTAACCCCTTGATTGCCCCCTAGTTAACCCTTTCACCACTGATCACCGTATAACCGTTACGGGTGACGCTGGTTAGTTTGTTTATTTTTTATAGTGTCAGGGCACCCGCCGTTTATTACCGAATAAAGGTTTAGCCCCCTGATCGCCCGGCGGTGATATGCGTCGCCCCAGGCAGCGTCAGATTAGCGCCAGTACCGCGAACACCCACGCACGCAGCATACGCCTCCCTTAGTAGTATAGTATCTGAACTGATCAATATCTGATCCGATCAGATCTATACTAGCGTCCCCAGCAGTTTAGGGTTCCCGAAAACGCAGTGTTAGCAGGATCAGCCCAGATACCTGCTAGCACCTGCGTTTTGCCCCTCCGCCCAGCCCAGCCCAGCCCACCCAAGTGCAGTATCGATCGATCACTGTCACTTACAAAACACTAAACGCATAACTGCAGCGTTCGCAGAGTCAGGCCTGATCCCTGCGATCGCTAACAGTTTTTTTGGTAGCGTTTTGGTGAACTGGCAAGCACCAGCCCCAGGCAGCGTCAGGTTAGCGCCAGTACCGCTAACACCCACGCACGCACCGTATACCTCCCTTAGTGGTATAGTATCTGATCGGATCAATATCTGATCCGATCAGATCTATACTAGCGTCCCCAGCAGTTTAGGGTTCCCAAAAACGCAGTGTTAGCGGGATCAGCCCAGATACCTGCTAGCACCTGCGTTTTGCCCCTCCGCCCGGCCCAGCCCACCCAAGTGCAGTATCGATCGATCACTGTCACTTACAAAACACTAAACGCATAACTGCAGCGTTCGCAGAGTCAGGCCTGATCCCTGCGATCGCTAACAGTTTTTTTGGTAGCGTTTTGGTGAACTGGCAAGCACCAGCCCCAGGCAGCGTCAGATTAGCGCCAGTACCGCTAACACCCACGCACGCAGCATACGCCTCCCTTAGTGGTATAGTATCTGATCGGATCAATATCTGATCCGATTAGATCTATACTAGTGTCCCCAGCAGTTTAGGGTTCCCAAAAACGCAGTGTTAGCGGGATCAGCCCAGATACCTGCTAGCACCTGCGTTTTGCCCCTCCGCCCGGCCCAGCCCACCCAAGTGCAGTATCGATCGATCACTGTCACTTACAAAACACTAAACGCATAACTGCAGCGTTCGCAGAGTCAGGCCGGATCCCTGTGATCGCTAACAGTTTTTTTTGTAGCGTTTTGGTGAACTGGCAAGCGCCAGCGGCCTAGTACACCCCGGTCGTAGTCAAACCAGCACTGCAGTAACACTTGGTGACGTGGCGAGTCCCATAAGTGCAGTTCAAGCTGGTGAGGTGGCAAGCACAAGTAGTGTCCCGCTGCCACCAAAAAGACAAACACAGCCCCGTCGTGCCCATAGTGCCCTTCCTGCTGCATTCGCCAATCCTAATTGGGAACCCACCGCTTCTGCAGCGCCCGTACTTCCCCCCATTCACATCCCCAACCAAATGCAGTCGGCTGCATGAGAGGCATTTTCTTTATGTCCTCCCGAGTACCTAGGGTTGCCACCTTTTCTTCAAGCCAAACCCGAACACTTTTGCGGCGCACGGCAATTTTTCTGTAGTACACGCTATAGAATTGTAAAATACCTTGGGTTACCCAAAGAGAGTAGTAATGAGGTGTGCTACGGTGAACAGTGGCTGTGGCCAAATTGCATTAACAGTGGGGGGGGGGGGGGGGTTAAAGGGGCATAGTTAAATAAAACAAAAGCATTAGTGTACTCATAAAATATGATTCGATTAATAAAAGAAATGTCAGTTAAAATATTAAAATAGCCTACCTTAAGTGGACACTGTCAGCCAGTAGGGCAGTGGACGGTGTCAGTAGAGCAGTGGATGGTGTCAGTAGAGCAGTGGACGGTGTCAGAAGATCAGTGGATGGTGTCAGAAGATCAGTGGATGGTGTCAGTAGAGCAGTGGATGGCGTCAGTAAAGCAGAGGTTGGCATCAGTAAGGCAGTGGATGGAGTCAGTAGGGCAGTGGATGGTGTCAGTAGGGCAGTGGACAATGTCAGTAGAGCAGTGGACGGTGTCAGTAGTGCAGTGGATGGTGTCAGTAGGGCAGTGGATGGTGTCAGTAGAGCAGTGGACGGTGTCAGTAGGGCAGTGGACGGTGTCAGTAGAGCAGTGGAAGGTGTCAGTAGAACAAGTGGATGGTGTCAGTAGAGCAAGTGGATGGTGTCAGTAGAGCAGTGGATGGTGTCAGTAGAGCAGTGGACGGTGTCAGTAGAGCAGAGGACGGTGTCAGAAGAGCAGTGGACGGTGTCGGTAGAGCAGTGGACGGTGTCGGTAGAGCAGTGGACATTGTCAGTAGAGCAGTGGACGGTGTCAGTAGAGCACTGGACAGTGTCAGCAGAGCAGTGGATGGTGTCAGTACAGCAGTGGACGGTGTCAGTAGGACAGTGGACGGTGTCAGTAGGGCAGTGGACGGTGTCAGGAAAGCAGTGGACGGTGTCAGTAGAGCTGTGGATGGTGTCAGTAGAGCAGTGGATGGTGTCAGTAGAGCAGTACCTTGGGTTACCCAAAGAGAGTAGTAATGAGGTGTGCTACGGTGAACAGTGGCTGTGGCCAAATTGCATTAACAGTGGGGGGGGGGGGGTTAAAGGGGCATAGTTAATTAAAACAAAAGCATTAGTGTACTCATAAAATATGATTCGATTAATAAAAGAAATGTCAGTTAAAATATTAAAATAGCCTACCTTAAGTGGACACTGTCAGCCAGTAGGGCAGTGGACGGTGTCAGTAGAGCAGTGGATGGTGTCGGTAGAGCAGTGGATGGTGTCAGTAGGGCAGTGGACGGTGTCAGAAAATCAGTGGATGGTGTCAGTAGAGCAGTGGATGGCGTCAGTAAAGCAGAGGTTGGCGTCAGTAAGGCAGTGGATGGTGTCAGTAGGGCAGTGGGCGGTGTCAGTAGGGCAGTGGACAATGTCAGTAGAGCAGTGGACGGTGTCAGTAGTGCAGTGGACGGTGTCAGTAGAGCAGTGGAAGGTGTCAGTAGAACAAGTGGATGGTGTCAGTAGAGCAGTGGATGGTGTCAGTAGGGCAGTGGACGGTGTCAGTAGAGCAGAGGACGGTGTCAGAAGAGCAGTGGACGGTGTAGGTAGGGCAGTGGGCGGTGTCAGTAGGGCAGTGGACATTGTCAGTAGAGCAGTGGACGGTGTCGGTAGAGCAGTGGAAGGTGTCAGTAGGGCAGTGGACATTGTCAGTAGAGCAGTGGACGGTGTCAGTAGAGCAGTGGACAGTGTCAGTAGAGCAGTGGATGGTGTCAGTAGAGCAGTGGACGGTGTCAGTAGGACAGTGGACGGTGTCAGTAGGGCAGTGGACGGTGTCAGGAAAGCAGTAGACGGTGTCAGTAGAGCAGTGGATGGTGTCAATAGAGCAGTGGATGGTGTCAGTAGAGCAGTACCTTGGGTTACCCAAAGAGAGTAGTAATGAGGTGTGCTACGGTGAACAGTGGCTGTGGCCAAATTGCATTAACAGTGGGGGGGGGGGTTAAAGGGGCATAGTTAAATAAAACAAAAGCATTAGTGTACTCATAAAATATGATTCGATTAATAAAAGAAATGTCAGTTAAAATATTAAAATAGCCTACCTTAAGTGGACACTGTCAGCCAGTAGGGCAGTGGACGGTGACAGTAGAGCAGTGGATGGTGTCGGTAGAGCAGTGGATGGTGTCAGTAGAGCAGAGGATGGCGTCAGTAAAGCAGAGGTTGGCGTCAGTAAGGCAGTGGATGGTGTCAGTAGGGCAGTGGATGGTGTCAGTAGAGCAGTGGATGGTGTCAGTAGAGCAGTGGACGGTGTCAGTAGGACAGTGGACGGTGTCAGTAGGGCAGTGGACATTGTCAGTAGAGCAGTGGACGGTGTCAGTAGAGCAGTGGATGGTGTCAGTAGAGCAGTGGACGGTGTCAGTAGGACAGTGGACGGTGTCAGTAGGGCAGTGGACGGTGTCAGTAGGGCAGTGGACGGTGTCAGTAGAGCAGTGGACGGTGTCAGTAGAGCAGTGGACGGTGTCAGTAGAGCAGTGGACGGTGTCAGTAGAGCAGTGGACGGTGTCAGTAGAGCAGTGGATGGTGTCAGTAGAGCAGTGGACGGTGTCAGTAGAGCAGTGGATGGCATCAGTAGGACAGTGGATGTTGTCAGTAGAGCAGTGGAAGGTGTCAGAAGAGCAGTGGATGGTGTCAGTAGAGCAGTGCATGGGGTCAGTAGGGCAGAGGACAGTGTTGGTAGAGCAGTGGACGGTGTCAGTAGGGCAGTGGGCGGTGTCAGTAGAGCAAGTGGACGGTGTCAGTAGAGCAGTGGAAGGTGTCAGTAGAGCAGTGGACGATGTCAGTAGAGCAGTGGACGGTGTCGGTAGAGCAGTGGATGGTGTCAGTAGAGCAGTGGACGGTGTCGGTAGAGCAGTGGACGGTGTCGGTAGAGCAGTGGACGGTGTCGGTAGAGCAGTGGACGGTGTCGGTAGAGCAGTGGACGGTGTCGGTAGAGCAGTGGGCGGTGTCAGTAGGGCAGTGGACATTGTCAGTAGAGCAGTGGACGATGTCAGTAGAGCAGTGGATGGTGTCAGTAGAGCAGTGGACGGTGTCAGTAGGACAGTGGACGGTGTCAGTAGGACAGTGGACGGTGTCAGTAGGGCAGTGGACGGTGTCAGGAAAGCAGTGGACGGTGTCAGGAAAGCAGTGGACGGTGTCAGTAGAGCAGTGGACGGTGTCGGTAGAGCAGTGGATGGTGTCGGTAGAGCAGTGGACGGTGTCAGTAGAGCAGTGGACGGTGTCAGTAGGGCAGTGGACGGTGTCAGTAGAGCAGTGGGCGGTGTCAGTAGGGCAATGGACGGTGTCGGTAGAGCAGTGGACGGTGTCGGTAGAGCAGTGGACGGTGTCGGTAGAGCAGTGGACGGTGTCGGTAGAGCAGTGGACGGTGTCGGTAGAGCAGTGGACGGTGTCGGTAGGGCAGTGGACATTGTCAGTAGAGCAGTGGACGGTGTCAGTAGGACAGTGGATGTTGTCAGTAGAGCAGTGGAAGGTGTCAGAAGAGCAGTGGATGGTGTCAGTAGAGCAGTGCATGGGGTCAGTAGGGCAGAGGACAGTGTTGGTAGAGTAGTGAATGGTGTCAGTAGAGCAGTGGACGGTGTCAGTAGGGCAGTGGGCGGTGTCAGTAGAGCAGTGGACGGTGTCAGTAGAGCAGTGGACGGTGTCAGTAGAGCAGTGGACGGTGTCAGTAGGGCAGTGGACGGTGCCAGTAGGGCAGTGGACGGTGTCAGTAGGGCAGTGAACGGTGTCAGTAGAGCAGTGGATGGTGTCAGTAGGGCAGTGGACGGTGTCAGTAGAGCAGTGGACGGTGTCAGTAGGGCAGTGGACGGTGTCAGTAGAGCAGTGGACGGTGTCAGTAGAGCAGTGGACGGTGTCAGTAGAGCAGTGGACGGTGTCAGTAGAGCAGTGGACGGTGTCAGTAGGGCAGTGGACGGTGTCAGTAGGGCAGTGAACGGTGTCAGTAGGGCAGTGGACGGTGTCAGTAGAGCAGTGGACGGTGTCAGTAGGGCAGTGGACGGTGTGAGTAGAGCAGTGGACGGTGTCAGTAGAGCAGTGGATGGTGTCAGTAGGGCAGTGGACGGTGTCAGTAGGGCAGTGGATGGTGTCAGTAGAGCAGTGGATGGTGTCAGTAGGGCAGTGGACGGTGT
Organism: Lithobates clamitans; assembly: GCA_037952925.1. Lineage (NCBI taxonomy): Eukaryota > Metazoa > Chordata > Amphibia > Anura > Ranidae > Lithobates > Lithobates clamitans. The sequence continues at coordinate 6,901,385 of JBBGZY010000171.1, read as the reverse complement.
CAGTAGGGCAGTGGACGGTGTCAGTAGAGCAGTGGACGGTGTCAGTAGGGCAGTGGACGGTGTCAGTAGGGCAGTGGATGGTGTCAGTAGAGCAGTGGATGGTGTCAGTAGGGCAGTGGACGGTGTCAGTAGGGCAGTGGATGGTGTCAGTAGAGCAGTGGATGGTGTCAGTAGGGCAGTGGATGGTGTCAGTAGAGCAGTGGATGGTGTCAGTAGGGCAGTGGACGGTGTCAGTAGGGCAGTGAATGGTGTCAGTAGGGCAGTGGACGGTGTCAGTAGGGCAGTGGACGGTGTCAGTAGAGCAGTGGATGGTGTCAGTAGAGCAGTGGACGGTGTCAGTAGGGTAGTGGACGGTGTCAGTAGGGCAGTGGATGGTGTCAGTAGGGTAGTGGATGGTGTCAGTAGGGCAGTGGACGGTGTCAGTAGGGCAGTGGACGGTGTCAGTAGAGCAGTGGATGGTGTCAGTAGAGCAGTGGACGGTGTCAGTAGGGTAGTGGACGGTGTCAGTAGAGCAGTGGATGGTGTCAGTAGAGCAGTGGATGGTGTCAGTAGGGCAGTGGACGGTGTCAGTAGGGCAGTGGACGGTGTCAGTAGAGCAGTGGATGGTGTCAGTAGAGCAGTGGACGGTGTCAGTAGAGCAGTGGACGGTGTCAGTAGAGCAGTGGATGGTGTCAGTAGGGCAGTGGATGGTGTCAGTAGAGCAGTGGACGGTGTCAGTAGAGCAGTGGACGGTGTCAGTAGAGCAGTGGACGGTGTCAGTAGGGTAGTGGACGGTGTCAGTAGGGTAGTGGACGGTGTCAGTAGGGCAGTGGATGGTGTCAGTAGGGTAGTGGACGGTGTCAGTAGGGCAGTGGACGGTGTCAGTAGAGAACTCTATATATGAATGGTGTATGGGGGGTGAACAGTATATATGGAGAGTGTATGGGGGGGCTGTATATATAGGGAGACTGTATATATGAATGGTGTATGGGGGGGGGAATTTATATATGGATGGTGTATGTGGGGGGGGGGGGTGTATGTATAGTGAATGGTGGGGGGAGGAGAGGTGAGAGTACTTTGAAATCCTGACATGGCAAAAACTTACCTTAGTAGCTTGGCTGCAGTCCCAGCGCAATCTCTGTACACATTCCAGGGCAGCAGGGAATGGGGAGGCTCCGCCCACCTCCTTGTCCATTCTGTAGCCAGCCAGAGGATTCGAGGAGAGCATCTGGCTTGCATCATGGAGGCTCCGCCTCTGCCTCTGTGTCCCGACTCCCGTCCCGCACTCTGACAGCTGTCAGCTGAGTAGGGGCAGAAATCAAGCAGCGCTGCGGCGCTGTGGACCCGAAATCGAGGAGACACGGGTGCACTGATGGCACAGGGAGCCACTGGCGGGTCTGAAATGAATAATGTGCCCGGGTCTCAGGTGGTCAGAGACCCGGGCACATGTTTCAAAACCCGTACTGTCCGGGTGAATCCCGGACAGGTGGCAACCCTACGAGTACCCCTACCCAACGAACCCCCCAAAAAAGATGTTGTGTCTGCAGCTAGCGCGGATATAGGCGTGACACCCGCTATTATTGTCCCTCCTGTCCTGACAATCCTGGTCTTTGCATTGGTGAATGTTTTGAACGCTACCATGCACTAGTTGAGTATTAGCGTAGGGTACAGCATTGCACAGACTAGGCACACTTTCACACGGTCTCCCGAGATGCCATCGCATTTTGAGAGACCCGAACCTGGAACCGGTTACAGTTATAAAAGTTAGTTACAAAAAAAGTGTAAAAAAAAAAAACACAAACAAAAATATAAAATAAAAATAGTTGTCGTTTTATTGTTCTCTCTCTCTCTATTCTCTCTCTATTGTTCTGCTCTTTTTTACTGTATTCTATTCTGCAATGTTTTATTGTTATTATGTTTTATCATGTTTGCTTTTCAGGTATGCAATTTTTTATACCTTACCGTTTACTGTGCTTTATTGTTAACCATTTTTTTGTCTTCAGGTATGCCATTCACGACTTTGAGTGGTTATACCAGAATGATGCCTGCAGGTTTAGGTATCATCTTGGTATCATTCTTTTCAGCCAGCGGTCGGCTTTCATGTAAAAGCAATCCTAGTGGCTAATTAGCCTCTAGACTGCTTTTACAAGCAGTGGGAGGGAATGCCCCCCCCCCCCAACATCTTCCGTGTTTTTCTCTGGCTCTCCTGTCTCAACAGGGAACCTGAAAATGCAGCCGGTGATTCAGCCAGCTGACCATAGAGCTGATCAGAGACCAGAGTGGCTCCAAACATCTCTATGACCTAAGAAACCGGAAGCTACGAGCATTTTATGACATAGATTTCGCCGGATGTAAACAGCGCCATTGGGAAATTGGGAAAGCATTTTATCACACCGATCTTGGTGTGATCAGATGCTTTGAGGGCAGAGGAGAAATCTAGGGTCTAATAGACCCCAATTTTTGCAAAAAAGAGTACCTGTCACTACCTATTGCTATCATAGGGGATATTTACATTCCCTGAGATAACAATAAAAATGATTTAAAAAAAAAAAATGAAAGGAACAGTTTAAAAATAAGATAAAAAAATAATAATAATAAAGAAAAAAAAAAAAAAAAAAGCACCCCTGTCCCCCCTGCTCTCGCGCTAAGGTGAACGCAAGCGTTGGTCTGGCGTCAAATGTAAACAGCAATTGCACCATGCATGTGAGGTATCGCCGCGAAGGTCAGATCGAGGGAAGTAAGTTTAGCAGTAGACCTCCTCTGTAAATCTAAAGTGGTAACCTGTAAAGGCTTTTAAAGGCTTTTAAAAATGTATTTAGTTTGTCGCCACTGCACGTTTGTGCGCAATTTTAAAGCATGTCATGTTTGGTATCCATGTACTCGGCCTAAGATCATCTTTTTTATCTCATCAAACATTTGGGCAATATAGTGTGTTTTAGTGCATTAAAATGTAAAAAAGTGTGTTTTTTCCCCAAAAAATGCGTTTGAAAAATCGCTGCGCAAATACTGTGTGAAAAAAAAAAATGAAACACCCACCATTTTAATCTGTAGGGCATTTGCTTTAAAAAAAAATATATAATGTTTGGGGGTTCAAAGTAATTTTCTTGCAAAAAAAAAATATTTTTTTATGTAAACAATAAGTGTCAGAAAGGGCTTTGTCTTCAAGTGGTTAGAAGAGTGGGTGATGTGTGACATAAGCTTCTAGATGTTGTGCATAAAATGCCAGGACAGTTCAAACCCCCCCCAAATGACCCCATTTTGGAAAGTAGACACCCCAAGCTATTTGCTGAGAGTCATGTTGAGTCCATGGAATAATTTATATTGTGACACAAGTTGCGGGAAAGAGACAATTTTTTATTTTTTTTATTTTTTTTTGCGCAAAGTTGTCACTAAATGATATATTGCTCAAACATGCCATGGGAATATGTGAAATTACACCCCAAAATACATTCTGTTGCTTCTCCTGAGTACGGGAATACCACATGTGTGGGACTTTTTGGGAGCCTAGCCGCGTACGGGACCCCGAAAACCAAGCACCGCCTTCAGGCTTTCTAAGGCCGTAAATTTTTGATTTCACTCTTCACTGCCTATCACAGTTTCGGAGGCCATGGAATGCCCAGGTGGCACAAAACCCCCCCAAATGACCCCATTTTGGAGAGTAGACACCCCAAGCTATTTGATGAGAGGTATAGTGAGTATTTTGCAGACCTCACTTTTTGTCACAAAGTTTTGAAAATTGAAAAAAGAAAAAAAAAAAATTTTTTTTCTCGTCTTTCTTTATTTTCAAAAACAAATGAGAGCTGCAAAATACTCACCATGCCTCTCAGCAAATAGCTTGGGGTGTCTACTTTCCAAAATGGGGTCATTTGGGGGGGGTTTGTGCCACCTGGGCATTCCATGGCCTCCGAAACTGTGATAGGCAGTGAGGAGTAAAATCAAAAATGTACGCCCTTAGAAATCCTGAAGGCGGTGCTTGGTTTTCGGGGTCCCGTACGCGGCTAGGCTCCTAAAAAGTCCCACACATGTGGTATCCCCGTACTCAGGAGAAGCAGCTAAATGTATTTTGGGGTGCAATTCCACATATGCCCATGGCCTGTGTGAGCAATATATCATTTAGTGACAACTTTGTGCAAAAAAAAAAAAATTTGTCACTTTCCCGCAACTTGTCTCAAAATATAAAACATTCCATGGACTCAACATGCCTCAAAGCAAATAGCTTGGGGTGTCTACTTTCCAAAATGGGGTCATTTGGGGGGGTTTTATGTCATCTGGGCATTTTATGGCCTTCAAAACTGTGATAGGTAGTGAGGAGTAAAATCAAAAATGTACGCCCTTAGAAATCCTGAAGGCGGTGCTTGGTTTTCGGGGCCCCGTACGCGGCTAGGCTCCCAAAAAGTCCCACACATGTGGTATCCCCGTACTCAGGAGAAGCAGCTAAATGTATTTTGGGGTGCAATTCCACATATGCCCATGGCCTGTGTGAGCAATATATCATTTAGTGACAACTTTTTGTAATTTTTTTTTTTTTTTTGTCATTATTCAATCACTTGGGACAAAAAAAATGAATATTCAATGGGCTCAACATGCCTCTCAGCAAATTCCTTGGGGTGTATACTTTCCAAAATGGGGTCATTTGTGGGGGTTTTGTACTGCCCTGCCATTTTAGCACCTCAAGAAACGACATAGGCAGTCATAAATTAAAGGCTGTGTAAATTCCAGAAAATGTACCCTAGTTTGTAGACGCTATAACTTTTGCGCAAACCAATAAATATACACTTATTGACATTTTTTTTACCAAAGACATGTGGCCGAATACATTTTGGCCTAAATGTATGACTAAAATTGAGTTTATTGGATTTTTTTTAGAACAAAAAGTAGAAAATATCATTTTTTTTCAAAATTTTCGGTCTTTTTCCGTGTATAGCGCAAAAAATAAAAACGGCAGAGGTGATCAAATACCATCAAAAGAAAGCTCTATTTGTGGGAAGAAAAGGACGCAAATTTCGTTTGGGTACAGCATTGCATGACCGCGCAATTAGCAGTTAAAGCAACGCAGTGCTGAATTGTAAAAAGTGCTCTGGTCAGGAAGGGGGTAAAACCTTCCGGGGCTGAAGTGGTTAAAAAACAACCTGACTTCTGATTTAAGTTGCATTTGTTAAATTTTATTGGAAACAAACAGCTTAACACCTTAACAACATGATTTGGTTAGCACGCTGGACTGGTTTTCTCATTTCAAAAACAGAGATTTCCTTCACTATGAAGCATGCACTTTTTATCATCATAAAACCTACATGACCCCATTCTTGTAAGCTAAGCACAAGTCTTTCTTAAAACAAATGTAAAAATCATACGATGTAGTGATGCTGTTGATATTCTTTAAATTTCAGTTATGTTGTCTTCCATTCTTTTTTTTTTTTTTTTGTTTCAAATAATTTTTATTGGTAAAGCAATAAATGGTACAATAACAATTATCATAGAGTATAGTCAACACATTTGAGTCGATCATGAGTACAATAAGCAAAGTATAGTGCACATAGAAAAACAGTATCTTATATGCATTTGCGATATTGTACAAGTAGGAATAAACCTATTTAAGATCAAAATATATCAGAAGAGAGAACTGTAATTAACAGTAAAGTAAATTTAGTAGTTAACTTTAGTGCATTTATTAGGCCTTGAGGAAGGATTGTGTCTGTTAGGTAGATTGAGAGATGTCGGTATGCCATCTCGCACCCCTGATGGGCTCACACTGTGCGAGGGATACTGCAAGAAAAGTCGCTCAGATATTATCCAAATTCTCAATCTACCTATACCCGACGTGGGACACCTCAAGCCTATACCAAAGGGGTGGGATTGCGAGGTATCTAATCTTTTACCTTGCTAATGGTAGGGAAGCCCAAGTGCAAAAAGAGAAAGGAAAGAAAAAAAAAAAAAAATATGGAGCGGTTGTCATTGAAAGGATTGGTACTTAGAATCTTGTGGGAGGTCTTTTCACTTCTAGGAATCACATATTAGGCAGTGGTCAACTAGTATGTTAGGATTATATAATAGGGGTTGTATAGTTCTCACAGTGGTAATGGTATACCACCGAAGCCAGCATAACCAACACGGCAGCTACAAAGACCCACAAAATCTGTCCTATCTGTGAACGTGGTTTTATGAGTTAAGAAGAAGCTCTTGGTATTTTGGAGAAGCCCTGAAGTGCGTCCAACATGCCCAGATCTTCCCATATTTAGCGGGGTTGTCGTTGGCTTGATGAATTAGATTTTCCAATTCAGATATTTTATCGATTCGTTTGAACCACATTGCTACCGTCGGCGGGTCAGAACTTCTCCATAATACTGGTATGCATTGTTTAGCAGCGTTCACAAGATGGAGTACAAGGGATTTTTTGTATGCGTATTGTGGAATTGATGAGTGATGCAATAGGTATTGTGATGGTGTAAATGAGAGGGTATAGGTCGTAATATAAGTTATCGTTTCATGAACTGTTTGCCAGAATAGTTGGATTCGTGGACAATTCCACCATATATGGAGCAAAGAACCTTCGGCGGCGTTGCATCTCCAACAAAGGGGTGAGACAGAAGGGTGATATCGATGTATAGTATCTGGTGTTCTATACCATCTCGAGTAGAGCTTGTAGGAGTTTTCCTGTGCAGATACACTGATGGAACCCTTATGGATATGGTCATATATGTTTACCCATTCTTCAGAAGAGAGGTCTAAACCTAATTCCACTTCCCATTTTTGGTTAGTTGTGTTTAGTTTGGGGTCATATTTACTGAAGAGAAGTGCATACATTTCTGAGATAAGGTGTTTTTGTGGCGATGAGCTAGTGCAGAGTGATTCAAACGTTGTCAGGTCTCTATACCACTGGGAAATGGGTCTGGCCTCATTCAGGAAGTGTCTGATTTGGAGGTATTTGAAGAATGGTATGTGGTAGTCTGGAAGTTGAGAGAGTAGTGTTTGGAAAGAAAGCAGCTGTCCGTTATGGAAAAATTGTGAGGTTCTAAGTGGTGTATTTTTCTGTGTATGAGATTGGACGTGTGGTTTTATTCCGGGTTCGAACTCAGGATTGTCAACCAAGGGGGTGAGCGGTCCTGGGGAAGGGTGCCAATGAAGTGTTTGGGAGATTTGTCTAAAGGTGGCAAGTGTAGGTCCTGTTAGTGGGTGAGAGGTGTATGCTGTCGGTGCAGCTCGTGAAGTAATCCAGGGTAAATGGGTGAGAGGAAGTGGTGCAAGGGAATCTTCAAGGTCAACCCAATCTTTAGTGGACTGATGAATGTGCCAGTCAATTATCCTTGTGAGATGGCATGCTGAGTGGTATTTCTGAATGTCTGGAAGACTCAGACCACCTTTCGTTTTAGGGGTGGTTAATTTTTCCCAGCTTAGTCTAGGGGATTTAGTTGTCCAAATGAAGTGTCTGCAAATTTTTTTGTACGTGTTGAAGAAGGAGGGGGGAAGTTTGATTGGGACAGTCTGTAGGAGGTACAATATTCTGGGTAAGATATTCATCTTTACGATAGCAATCCTACCAAACCAGGAAAAATGGCCCGAGGTCTATTTGAGGAGATCGTTTTGTATGTTAGTAAATATCGGGAGGTAGTTGCTATCGTAAAGGTCATCTAAATGTGTCGGTATTTGTATTCCCAAATAAGTAAGGGCGCGGGGTTCCCATTGAAACGGGAAGTTCAGCTTACATTGCGTCACTATTTTCTGTGGGAGGGAAATATTAAGTGCCTTGGATTTTGTGAAATTAATTTTAAAGTTGAACAGGCTGTAAAAGGTAGCAAAGTCTTTTAGGAGATTAGGCATGGAGATCAGGGGTTCCGAAAGGAATAGGAGGATGTCATCAGCGTACGCTGCAGTCTTGTATTGTTTGGAGTTTATATCTATTCCCATTATATCTGGATTTGCCTTGATTTTACGCAGTAGTGGTTCTAAGGTGAGAATAAAAATGAGGGGTGACAGTGGGCATCCCTGACGGGTACCATTCGAGACGTAGAAGGCGTCCGACAGGCGACCATTGACTCTTATCCTAGCCGTGGGTGATGAGTATAATGTTAGTATCATTTGTACAAAGAGTGTTGGTAATCCCAAAGCTCGTAGCGTTGCAGACATGTAGTCCCATGCCACCCTGTCGAATGCCTTCTCCGCATCAAGCGATAAAAAAAAAACCTTGTTGTTTGGTAGGGGAAGATGAGGAAAGATGATGATGTATGAGGATGGTTTTTATGGTGTTATCCCTGGCTTCCCTGCCAGGGACAAATCCAACTTGGTCGAGGGAGATCAATTTAGGGAGAATGGGGAGAAGTCTGTTAGCCAGAATTTTCGCGTAGAGTTTTAAATCTACATTGAGGAGGGATATGGGTCTATAGTTGGTGACTAAAGTAGCATCTTTACCTGGTTTTGGTATGAGGGTGATATGTGCCTCTAATAGGTCTTTATTACCTTGTGGAGAAGAGGCCAATGAGTTAAAAGCTTTTGTGAACTGGGGGGCGAGTATATCCTGAAATGTTTTATAGTATCTGACGGTAAGTCCATCCGGACCGGGACTTTTTCCTGTTTTGAGTTGTTTCAATGCTGTCATTGTTTCCTCTACAGTAATGGGGCAGTCAAGAGTCTTGGAGTCATCAGTCGAGATAGGTGGTATGCCATATTGTGATAGGAAGGCTGATATAGCAGCCTGTCTATCTTGGTCGCCGTCATTCAATATTGGGGGGGTAAATTGTAGAGTTTTGTAAAGTAGTTCACAAATTGCGTGGCTATGTCATCTGGTGAAGTAAATGATTTCCCGGCTGAATTCTTAATTTCATGTATGTTATAGGTGGCTTTCTTATGTTGTAACGCTTTCGCTAATAGTTTCCCAGATTTATTGCCGAATTCGTAGTATAATTTGTTCTGTAAAATGTATTTGCGTCGTAGTGCTTTGTTCATTTCTTCTCTTAGAGCTTCTCTTGCTTTTAAGAGTTCTTCGAAAGTTTTAGTGGCTAGGGACAGTTTATGTGCCCTTTCTAGTGTATGTATTTTGGATGAGAGGGTATTGATAAGGGCTCGTCTCTGTTTATTTCGGAAAGCGGCAATGGAGATGAAGTCTCCTCTTACCACACATTTATGTGCTGCCCATATGGTGGACGGGCTGGGTTCGTCCAGTGAGTTGTCCTGAAAGTATTGGGTAAGTCGGGTGGAGATTCGCTGTGTGAGATCAGGATCCGTCAGTAGTGAGCCGTCTAGCCTCCATATCGAATGGGCCCGTGGAGATAGTGAGAAAGTCAGCGAGATTGAGATGGGGTTGTGGTCAGAGAGTATCATAGGTTCTATGGTCGCTTGATGGAGCATAGGAAGGTCAGTTTGGGAAATGAAAAAATTATCTAATCTAGAATATTTGTCGTGGGGAGATGAGTAGAAAGTAAAATCTCTATCGTTGGGGTGTAAGGTGCACCAAGTGTCGTGAAGGGTCAATTCATGTAGTTGTTTCTTAATGGCTCTGAGAGCCCTGTAGGGAAGTGAGGTTGTACCTGTGGAGGAATCCTGTTGCGGGTTTAGTGCGACATTGAAGTCTCCACCAACCACAAGAACTCCCGAGTAGAATTCAGTGAGTGCTTGTAGAGTTTCTCTGAAGAAAGTGACTTGTTGTTTGTTAGGAGCGTATATATTTGCCAGGGTGATGGGTTTGTTGTACAAGGTTCCTTTGAGAAACAAGTATCTGCCATTAGGATCTCGTTTAGTGTCCGAAATATGTATGGGACAGTTTTTTGATATTAAAATCGTGACACCTTTCGTTTTGGAGGTGTCATTGGAAGCATGGTATACTGTGGGATAACGATAATTACCTAGTTTGGGGATGTTATTAGTGCGAAAATGTGTCTCCTGGATGAAAGCTATGTTGGTTTGGAGTCTCTGTAACGTGTATAGGAGTTGCAACCTCTTTTCCGGGGTGTTTAGTCCTCTAATATTTATTGAACATAATTTAATCTTTAATTCCCTCTGGGGTGTTTGAGGGTCGTGTTTACCATGTCGATGGGAATCCGTAGCTGCCATGTCAGGTGTGAGGTATACGCGTCTTATTGAAAAACTGGACCAGCAATAAGTGAATTTCCTATGTTTACAGTATAGTACCGGTAGTATGAATTTGTAGATGCAAAGATAAAAGGTGTATTGGGCTGGGATAGGTGGGTGAGGGAGAGGTTAACTTAACTAACCTATCCTACACCGAAATAGGTCAGATTCGTACAGTGCTGTAACTCTGGTAAGTCGAACAGAACGGAAATTGGAACTTCGTACAGCACTGATGTGGGGTTGGGATGTACCAAACGTAGGAGATAGGTTGTGAGTTTTGTAAGGGGGATATGTCCCGCTGTTGCGATCCGTGAAGTTGCATGAGTGGAGGGTTTCAAAGGGAGAGATAAAAATAAGCATAGATATATGGGGATATCAGCCAGACTTGCGCTGATAGCCACTTAAAAGTAAAAAGACAATAAGCCCGCAGTTAGAAGGGTGAATATTGATACAAAGTCCCTTGGAGGAACATGACAATCGGAGTAAGTGAGATGGTTGAAATAATAGAAATAATTGAGACCTTAGGGATCAGGTCCCGAAGGGGCAGTTGTCATCGAAATCAGTGTTATGACATTGTTGGATGCAATGGTCGTATAAGATTACATACAGCCTAGTGGGATATTGCAGGAAGAGGGATGTCTGTAGGGATGGCTATATATATATATATATCGTCTGACCGTTGCTGATAGGAAGACGTCTCCTTCATTAAAATATTACTAATAAGAGGGTTTCATAACAGATAATAACTAGCAACATAAACCAGATTTTACGTATGTATTAGTGAGCCTATGTATTCCACAGTAGGGCCGCGTTCCCTTATCATGGTTTTCTGGGGTTTTCTGGGGTTTAATTTTGTAAGATAGATATATATATATATATATATATATATATATATATATATATATATATATATATATACACACATTTTTTTTTTTTCTATAGTCTATATCAAAGATTAGCCTCCGTTATCCCCGTTATCCCCCCCCCCCCGTCTATTCCTGGCAGTTTGTTCGATAACTGCACCACCTCAAGGGGCGATGTGGTCATATTAAACAAGGTATGTTTTGAGACCTCCAGAAATCCAGTCTAAAAGACTGTGTCGATAGGGGGTGTGTTATTTAATGTGTGGAGAACTTTATGAATTTGTCTGTGATAACCGCTACCTGTCCCATACGAGTAGGAAAAGATATATGCCACTTGACGTCGAGGTCAGCGAGATGTAATGATACCGTATCACTGAGTCTTGACCGATTGTGTACTATCCCCTTGATGGTATAAGTTTAGCCGAGGGGAGATGAGTGAAGGGGCAGCAGCGAAGGAGGGGGTGTTAATTAGCTAAGGAGGGGGGGGGGGAGTTTAAAGCGAGCAATAGACTATGCCGAGTCGCTTACTTGTGACGTGTATGGTTGCGCCGAAGGGCGGGCCTGTCACAGCAGAGGCCAAGTGATTTCTGGAGATCGTTTGTTAATTTCTAGCATGTACTACTGTGAAATATCGATCTCTGTGCCCGTACATATATATGTCAAACAAAACAGAACCATTGGATAACTGCAACCTCTAATCCTTATGTGGGCATCATGACCCTGTTCAAAAACGTTTAACAGTACAACATTACCTAAGCCCTTAAACGAAATAAAAACGGCATTAAAGCTTGATTGTAGAGAAGTGTTAACCGGTTATGTAGATTTCAGCTGATCGTCGATCTGTCGTCTGGAGTTCATCATACGTAGGTGATGGAAGTGAAGGTCCGTTTGTTAGAAGCTTGGGTGATCGTTTTGTTTAATGGGGGCCAGCGTCTTAGCAGCCATAGGACACTACCAAAGTCCATGCGCCAGGTGTATAAGAGCCAAAAGTGTTAACAGGTAAGCAATAGGCAAGGTGTAGACAGGTTAAACGGTGTTCTCCTGGCAGGCGCCAACTTTGTGGTAACAGTCAGATGTCCTGAAAGTAGGTCATTAGTGGAGAACTATTGGGACGTTCTCCGCGCTAAGCGTTAAAGGGAATGTGGCTGCTGCTGGGAGACATGAAGCCTGTCAGCGTAACTGGAAGCTCCGGAAATTTGTAGAGTGCAAAGGACCTTAATAGTCTCTGCGGGCTCTCCGGGCCCTTGGTGATGTCATGTGGCCATTACTGCGTTGGGGTCCTTGAAATGTCGCATGTGTTCGGTCGTCTGATGGGGATCTCCGTCGGCGGTGTTGTGAGATTTGCGCCTCCATCGGTTCTTCATGAGGAGAGTGTTTCCCGCTGGTGTAATGGCGGAATTCCACGTACCATGCTGGAACCTCCACAAGGGGTATGCCCAGGCTGTCACAGAAATAAGGCAAGTCCTCCGGCACTTTGAGGAAGGCTGTGCGGCCTAGATGAGTGGCGGCTAGGCAGAACGGAAATTTCCACCGATACAGAATTCCATGTGTGCGCAGAACGTCGAGTAGCGGTTTTAGATCCCTGCGGTGTTGCAGGGTGATGCCTGATAGATCTTGGAAGATCTGGATATTTGCCCCCTGGTATTGTAGTGGATGTTTGTTTCTTGCTTGCTTCAAGATATTTTCTTTTAATTTGTAGTCTACAATACAGCAGATAATATCTCTGGGGGGGTCGTTTTCTCTGCCTTTTGGGCGCAGCGCCCTATGGATCCTTTCCATTTCAATTCTGGTTTGAGGAGGTCTGTCAAGTAGGCCGTTAAACAGTTCAGATACTGCAGGGGATAAGTGTTCAGCATCAATGGCTTCTGTCATGCCACGTATTCTGAGGTTGTGCCTGCGCCCACGGTTGTCGAGGTCCTCGATGCGGCGTTGAGCTTCCCTAAGCTGCAGGGTATGTGTGTCTATCTTCCTTGTGGCTTTGCGGAGGACGGTATCATGTTTGGCAGAGGTTTTTTCAACGTCCGCCACCCTGTCATTTAGTGTATGATTATCCATTCTGAGTTCAGCAATGGCGGCTGACAGAGTGTCTTTAATATCGTTTGCAATAGCCTTTAGGTCGTGAATGTTAAGACCGGGAGGTTGAGGGTTATCTGTCATACCCGAAGCTAGAGGATATGATCCCTGAGGCGTGAGTAATTGTTCCGATGTGTGTGTTCCTGAATCTTGTGAGGAGCTGTGGCGGGCCGGCGCCATATTGCTTCTCTGTGTCCTGAACATTTCAGGGATATTTTGACTTGGATTCCCAGGATTTTCGCGGGGTGAGCGGGACCGAGAGGCCGACGTGTGGCGGGAGGATGTTCCCATTCTATCTCGTGGGTGTAAAAGCGAAAGTTACCTCCGTTAAAATCGGTGATAAGGGATGCAACGGCGGGAGCTGTTCTCTCAAGCTGCCATCTCCTAGCTCGTCCAGGCCACGCCCCCGTCTTCCATTCTTTATTTTTACTTTGGAAATGAAAGCAGTATTAAACCCAAAAGTAAACATTTATTATATTACAACTTACCAATTGTAAGTTGAAATGGCTGCATTAATTTTCTTTTTTAGGCTTTCTTTCTCCCATTTTCATCTGCTGATCTGCCTGGCAAGTCTGTTATTTTTCAAAAGCACAAGCTCTCCAGCAGAATGTATCATTTTACATGGATGAGACAAACCACTTAACACTGGCAGGAGTGATTAAAATGATCAGCTGTTATTTTTTTAGAAAACAGGCACACTAATGAGCCAGGTGTGCGCTGCGCTTATGTTAGAGCTGGGATTAGGGGTTTGTGGCCCCACCCTTGAGGAGGTCAGTTTGTGCAAGGGAGCTGTTAGGAGCATGGTGCTCTGTGCTGTCTGTGCTGGGACTGTGAAAGGCCGAGCTTGTAAGGATGTAGCAGCAGGGAGCTGCAAGAGAAACAGTAAGAACTGAGGAAGGCTCAGCATTTAGCACACGAGCACTGGGGACTGTGTGTTTTAAGGTCTGGAGGACCAAGGCAGGAGGAGAAGAACCAGGAGGTGGAGTACTGTTTGTTTTGACACATTGATGGTGAGAACCCCTGTGAGGGAACTCTACTGTGAATCTTTACTTCAATAAAGTGGGCAGAAAAGCCTTAAAACAAACTTTCTGGAGTGGACTGGACTCACTGTTTGGCATTACCAATGAGCTAAAATACCCCAAATCCTCACACTGCTTATAAAGTATGAACTGGAGTTTGGCTTCAATTTGTTAGTGTAGCAAAGTCTGCTAATATATGTAACACCCCCCCCCCCCCCCGACTGACAATGCTGCTGTCTGCTGTGCCCCCTGTGCGCATTCCTCCAGAGTTGTGTCTCACTGATCCAGGAGGTGTTTTACTGACCAGATCACCAGGTGAAAACGGAGGGAAAAAAGCCAAAGAATAGAAAATGCAGCCACCACATCTAATAAATGCTAAGCTGCCTTATATAACATTTTTGTTTTTTGGTTTAATACTGCTTTAAGTTCAAGAAGTAACTTTAAAAACAATGTTACTGATAATCAACAGACTCCTTGTTATAGTTCCAGCAGAATGCATAGTCAAAGCAGAGAACTGCAATCATCCACGCTTAGGTTATTCCTGGGTAGAGTTAATCTCTGCTCTCTGTCTGGCCGAGATATCGAGTGGATTGTGAGATAACAGCCTTTCGTTCCATATCATATCAGCGCAGGAACGCTTCTATTATGCCCTTCTTGACTTATTTATAATAACCATCCAACACTATGCCTAGGGAAATATCATTGCTTCCCATGTTTCCATTAGTTGCGCACCATACACACTGCACATTGTAAAGTATGTGAAATCTCTGCGTGGTCACAAAGGTCTGGGTCTTCTTTTATGTGAAAAATAGCCATGCACAACTATGACAGAGGAAAACTTTATCACATTTCTCTTTATTTCACTAGAATGGAAAACACACTGTATACGGTACATGTTTTTCTATTGACTAAACTACTTATGACATTCTTTAGGTCTCAGACTATGTGTCTCTGTACTTGCATCTATCAGCAGGGTAAGAAGCTGTGTCACTGAGCTTTATTTTATTTATAGGTATGTTTTACTGTGCTAACTAAGTAGCCATTAATACAAAAAAGGATTTGATAATACTGCACAAACAAGCAGATGATGAGATTGCATGGTTTACTGCTTTGCTTCTATAGTATCCCGAGTCACAACTAATAGCCGAGATACACATGAATCTCAAGGGACCGATGATATGATGACAGTACAGTCTGATTTTATTCATTCTATGAGCTCCAATACAAAACGTAAACAGGGTAAACAGCATTACCTCAAGCTGCACTACAAGCAGATAAAAAAATAATGCAGTTATGAATTCCTTTTACTAATATAATTAGAAGTCCATCCATTTTTTTTTTTTTTTTGCTTAGTTGAGTTTTACAATCCATATAAGGGTTTACTGCTATCCATGACAAAGCATTTCCCTTTTACTCTCAGTTACAATATTTTCTCTGGACAGGTAGTGAGGAAAAATCTAATACAAATAGAAATAAAAAGCTGACTTATGTTCTAGACCTCCCCTACTTTACAAAAAATGCTCCTTAACGCAGCCCCAGATTACACTAAGAACCAAACAGGGGTTCGATTCCTTTTCTATGCAATACAAAACTTAAATAAAATGTTTTGGATGGTATATATGCTGTCTTTCCTTGGGCTTGGAAAGAGTCTGGTGGACTCGGAGTTCACAGGTGCTATCAAGGAATATGCTGATAGGTGAAGTGAGCAGAGATGATAAATTAATTATCCAATCTGCAGGAGGAGAGAGTGTTGGGTAGGTTTAGTAGGCAGTAAACACACAAAGTCCCGATTTGCAAAGAGCAATGTATTGAAATGGTAAGTTAACAGCACAAACAGGCCTGGCAGGAAGGCTCACCCATCTGGTGCCACTTACAACTGCAGCAGAGAGACAGTGTCTGTCACAAGGAGCGAAGTAAGGCATGGCTGGTCTGATCCGAAAAGGAAGCTGAAGGTAGAAGGTAGATGTAGTCCCTGCTCTTTCCTTACTCCTCTCCCTATCTCTGGCACTGTCCCTGACAGATGTTGAATCTGTCCCTACCGTGTACATTTGTATAAAGCATTACAAACCCAGGGGTCAGAGTCTTCTATGGAGTCTGCTTGACCCAAGATGGCTGCCAAGGTCACATGGGGCCTGTGCATCCAACCGGATCACTGCCCTGGGTGATCAAGGAAATCATAGATTCAGATTCATAGGAAATCAGCTACTTTTAACTTCCTTTCCCATCCGCATTGCCACTGCGGTCGAGCGCCACCTGCAGTGGAGAGTACAGACTGCACCTGCCTACAAGATGATACTCTTTATTTCTTTATACAGAAAATGCATTTCCACTCTGTTATCGCACAGTCTGGCAAAGGTGTATGCATCACAAGATTGGATGGACAGAATTATACATTTATTGGCAGTGTGTATTTAGCTCTATGTCTGGAATTCAAATTTATTAACAACTATGCTCCATACAAAATACTAATCTTGCAATTAAGAACTGATCAAAACAGAATGACAATGCTTCTAGAGCTGTGACAAGGATAATATAAGCAAGCAGGAGTTGTCACCAGACACAACCTTTCCTTTTAAACACTTGGGGTAGTACTTTATAATATCCTCTCACATCTTTGCCACTCTGTTTTTTAAAAAACAGTTATATAAGAACTGTCAAAGGCGCTGAAGCATCACACAGCGGAAGCCTCCCATGGAGGTGGATGGGTGGCGGATTTTTTTTTCTTTTTCCGTCCATCGCGGTGTGAAGAAGAAGATGAATGGACATCATGGGACATTTTTATTTTTTTATTTTATAATAAAAGACCTGTCCCCAAACTGTGTCTTGTCATTTTTAAAATGTTGACACTTTTTTTGTGAAATGGTAGCGGTACATTTGTACCCCGTTACCATTTTACACAGGGGGAGGCTGGGATCTGGGGGTCCCCTTGTTAAAGGGGGCTTCCAGATTCCGATAATCCCCTCGCCCGCAGACCTCCACAACCACCGGGAAAGGGTTGTGGGGATGAGGCCCTTGTCCCCATCAACAAGGGGACAAGGTGCTTTGGGGGGCTACCCCAAATCACCCTCCCCATGTTGAGGGCACGTGGCCTGGTACAGTTCAGGAGGGGGGTGCTCTCTTGTCCCCCCCTCTTTTCCTGCGGCCTGCCAGGTTGCGTGCTCAGATAAGGGTCTGGAATGGATTTTGGGGGGACCCCTACGCCTTTTTTTTTTTAATTTTGGTGCAGGGTTCCTCTTAATTTCCATATCAGACCCGAAGGGCCTGGTATAGATTTTATGGGGACCCCACCCAATTTTTTTTTAATTTTGGTTTGGAGTTCCCCTTAATATTCATACCAGACACAAAGGGCCTGGTAATAGACTGGGGGGGTCCCATGCTCTTGTTTTCAATGAGTTTTACCTATATTGCCGAGACCCGACAATTCATTACAGCTGCAATCAGTTTTAAATGACAATTTTTACTTTAGAAATGTAATTTTGCTGTGGTACTGTTCTAAATATGGGAAAAATGTGCCACTTTACAGGCATACTATAGATACTCCCCAGGCATGATATTCAAAGGAATATTTAATTTTTATTGTTTCACTTTAAGCATAAAAAAAAAACTGCTCCTGAAAAAAACGTCCGTTTTAAAAAAAACAATTTTGCATTGATACATGTCCCCTGGGGCAGGACCCGAGTCCCCAAACACTTTTTATGACAATAACTTGCAAATAAGCATTTAAAATGAGCACTTTTGATTATTCATGTTCGAGTCCCATAGACTTTAGCGGTGTTCGTGTGTTCTGCCAAATTTTTTGCTTGTTTGGTATGTTCTGGTGCGAACCGAACCGGGGGGGGGGGGGTGTTCGACTCATGCCTAATAATGGATAGCTAGAGGACAGGTAAGCCTGGAGGAAGCCCACCCATCGTTAAAGGGTCAGGGGTGCACTGGACACCCAGCATATAGCACAATGGCAGCAAAGGTGTCCAGTGTATCCCCTAAGAAGTATCCCAACAGTACAAACAAATGGCCACTGCCCCCCTTCTAAGATAATAGCCTCTTTGTCCTTGATGTCTTCCTCACAGATGTACACTCCATTCCCATCATTTTTTTTTTAATCAGCAAATAGTTACTTTAGACCCTGACGGTACTAGATTATAAGGCACAGTTGTCTCTTAATGATTCCTTGGAGTAGGTAAACTACAACTTGAACGTAGCCCCTGTACAGAGAAGGAAAACCTTGGAGATGGGTCCGACATATTATTGGACAGAGCTACTAGTGATGTCCATATAGATGAAGGATTCCTGTGTGGCTACTGGAACAATGAAACTGAGGAATCAGAAGAAGACAGGTTGGCAAACTGCATGCTTGCTCTTTTAGAGGAAAATGTGTCCCCTTGTCAAACATTGAAATAACTACTAGTTAACTATGCTATTGGAAATTTGCTATGAAAACAGCATTTTGTAAGGTCTTCGAAAAAGAAACCAAATTCAGACTATGTTCTGCCCAACACGCAGCTGGTTTCACCATGCTGATGGTTCTAAATCTGAGATCTAAAGATTTCTGTCACCTGTTTGCTTCTAGGGATGAGCTTCGAGTTCGAGTGGAACTCATGTTCGACTCGAACATTGGCTGTTCGCAAGTTCGCCGAACAGCGAACAATTTGGGGTGTTCACGGCAAATTCGAATGCCGCGGAACACCCTTTAAAAGTCTATGGGAGAAATCAAAAGTGCTAATTTTAAAGGCTTATATGCAAGTTATTGCCACAGGGAAGTCCCGTCATGTCCCATGCGTCAGAGGGGGGCAGGGTCACCGGGTGGCCCCGCCCCCCGTTATTTAAGAACCGTCAGACGAGGAGACGCCGTCACACAGCGGGAGCCTCCCTCCATGCCAGCATGGATGCGGAGCGGCCCGGAGAAGAAAATGAAGAAGAGAAGAAGAGAAAAAGAGAAGAAGGAAGAAGAGAAGAAGATGAAGAGAAGAGCGGGAGCCTCCCCCCATGCCATGGGTGCGGAGCGGCCCGAGGAGAAGAAGATAGAAGATGCCGCGGAGGAGATGCTGGACGAGAACGCCGGAGGAAGAACCGGAATAACCAGAAGATGAAGGAAGATAGAAGAAAGAAGAAGCATTTAAATAAAGTAATTGTCAAAAACTGTCTCTTGTCATTTTTAACATTTTTGACAGTTTTTTAGTGAAATGGTAGGGGTAAGTACCCCCTTACCATTTCACACAGGGGGGGGCGGGATCAGGGGGTCCCCCCCGCCCACAGACCCCCACAACCACCGGCCAGGGTTGTGGGGATGAGGCCCTTGTCCTCATCAACATGGGGACAAGGTGTTTTGGGGGGCTACCCCAAAGCACCCTCCCAATATTGAGAGCATGTGGCCTGGTATGGTTCGGGGGGGGACGCACTCTCGTCCCCCCCTCTTTTCCTGCGGCCTGCCAGGTTGCGTGCTCGGATAAGGGTCTGGCATGGATTTTTGGGGGGACCCCACGCGTTTTTTTTGTTTTTTTTTGTATTGTCAGCAATGCAATAGCCGCGGGTAGTTTTAAATAAGTTTTTTCCTTCAAAATGTCATTTTGCTGTCAGACTGTTCTAAACACAGGAAACATGCGCCCCTTTACAGGCATACTATAGACACCCCCCAGGTACGAAATTTAAAGGGATATTACACTTTTATTGTTTGACTTTAAGCATTATTAAAATCACTGCTCCTGAAAAAACGGCCGTTTTTAAAACTTTATTTTGCATTGATGCATGTCCCCTGGGGCAGGACCCAGGTCCCCAAACACTTTTTATGACAATAACTTGCCTATAAGCCTTTAAAATTAGCACTTTTGATTATTCATGTTCGTGTCCCATAGACTTTAACGGTGTTCGCGTGTTCGAACAAACTTTTTTCCTGTTCGCATGTTCTAGTGCGAACCGAACAGGGGGGTGTTCGGCTCCTCCCCTATTTGTTTCCTATTGCATCATTGTTCCAGCAGCTCCACCTTTGCCAGTTCTGGCTAAGTACAAGATAAAGCATAGGCACCAAATGGATGCCATAAACAGCCTCTGGAAAAGATGGTCAGAGCATACTGAAAAGGATGCAGTTAAATAAGATGGTAAAAAGAGCATAACATTGGCATTACTAGGCATGAATTTAGCACCAGTAACTCAATTTGGCCCAGTTGCTATTCATGCTCTTTTCTGCCTCCCCCAAAATATCCATCTGAAAAATGTTTAGTGCAATGGGGAACATTGTCATAATATACAGCAAAAAAAAAACATATGTGGTAAGTATGGAGAAATAAACAAAATCAATTCTATATAAGTTACAATTTTTAACAGATAGATAGATAAATGTAGTGCTCACCCCCACAAGGGCCATTGGCTTGCCACATGTGCCTTTCCCAGGTTAGTGCAACAGAAGCCAGGCATACAACAGTCACTCTTCGGGATCAATGAACAGTCTAAGGGTTGCTTTTTTTTTATTTATTGCTGAGTAACTTGGATAGTGCACACGGAGCAGTGGGATACACCATGAAAGCTGAACAGTAATCAGAAGACACTCTCCTCTTTGTCACTGTTTCTTAGCACATTCCCTCTAGCAATGGCCCAGAAAAATGAACAGCACTGATATACCATCAGAAATATACCAGGTCAGGGAACATCAATATTCAGGCTGTGTTTTCCATATATAATATAGAAGGATGATGGCAACCAGTAAGCACCCCACCTAATTTGCTATTCTCCTCCTGAACAAGAACCAGATGGCCTCAAGCCAAGACTATTTATGCACTCCTCAGTCACCTACTGGGTATCCACCCCCAGGAATTGTCAGAGACCACAAAACATTCAGGCTGTGGGTCTGCCTCTTCCTGTCCACTACTAATAATTTCCCTTTGGGATTAATAAAGTATTCTGAATCTGAATACATTCAAGAATCCTCCAGAAGGTTGGGGGAAGTGGTCAAAACTGCAGCCAGTGAAGCCCAGAACAGTCCAAAGCAATCACAAACTACTCTGCTGATTACAAGGGAGCCAAAAAAAATAGATTTCAAGTGGGCCTCTTTCCCACTTGATGCTGCTTTGACCTGCTGTTTCAGGTAAATAATACAGCTCTACAGGAAAAAAAAAACAGCATTTTTTTTTAATTCATCGCCTGAACCCCCAGTAGCTGCTATAGGTGATGCTACCCTGCATTCAAACACACCTAAAGGTTCTATTTTCTGCAGTGACAATGTTTTATTTTTAGACATTTATGTACATAAAATAATTGGGCAATGTGCTTGGGAATACGAATGGTACATTTTTCTGCATTTCTAAACGAAACAACATTTTTTAACCCCATTAGGCTAAAAGTGGAAACATTTATGTAACACAACATTCATTCACACCTCAAAGAAGATTAGTTAAAATATAATAGAGACAATTCAAAGATTTTTTTTTTTATTGTGGCAGAAGTGCTATCGGATGTTCTTGCACACAATATGACAGATGGTGTTGGGACACTTTAACCTGCCCTTAAAGGCAATCATGGATCGGACATAGGGTTAAAGTAGATGAGACCTTACTGTGTAGTCCCATTGTTGAAAAATGTTCAAAGCTTGACCCTTGTCACTTGGTAAAGCCAATCAACCTCACGCTGACTGCTGGGAAAACTGTCAAGGAGGCTCATCATCACTTGTGTTTCTGCCTGCTTTACTCAGTGCAGTTCACTGGAAGTTTATTTCATATAAAGCTAATATAGATTTTTTTCTCCCTATGGGATTTGAGAACAATTATAACATTTCAAGAAAACAATGTAATGTTTTACAGAAAAAAAAGCTGCAATTGTGTTTTTAAAAGGTAAGGGATATGGGAAAACAAAGGGTCTTCTTCACATTTTGCTAAAAATCTAGACTTATTTTCAGCTTTTGTCACTAGGAAAACACAACATGCTACAGAGCAGGAGTACAGGAAGACTAATGTCCCTTTTAGTATTGTCTTTTAGAATATTATAATCCTCTTATATTTGTACAGTATTATGTTTTAGTGTGTTTTAAAAGTCTGCCATTAGGCCCCAACTACTCATATTATTTATATGCTACCAGGTACTATTTCAGAATGGTGCTAGAACCACATTTTTCTTTAGCAGTACCACTGGTGTAGATAACTTTGCCCCATCGTTGGTGTCAGTAAGAGGAATAGTGCCCAATTGGTGTCATTGGAAGGAACTATGCCCCTTTGCTGCTATCATTGGGAGGAATAGTTATTATTGGTTTTAGTGGGAGAAATCGTGCCCTTTCATTGGGATAAATATTGACCCATTATTGGTGTCAGTGGGAGGAATAGTGCCCCATTGCTGTTGTTATTGGGAGGAGGAGTGCTCCATCATTGGTGTTAATGGAAGGAATTGTGCCCCATCCTTAAAGTGGTTGCAAAGCCTTAAGTCTTTTTACCTTAATGTATTCTATGCAAAAAGGTGAAAAACTTTCTGTATTGCAGCCCCCCCCCCCCCCCATAGACCCCCCTCTTTTTCTTACCCGAGCCCGATCCGATCCAGCAATGTGCATGAGTGCAGCGGCTCCATCCACTGTCGCTCTCCTCATTGAACAGATTTATAGCAGCAGGAGCCATTGGCTCCCGCTGCTGCCAATCAAAAGCTGGGACACAAGAGTGGGGGTGTGGGGCCGAGTCCCGCTATCTGTGTCAATGGATGCAGCAGTGAGACTCAGGAGCGAGCCCGCATGGGTACCCCCATGGAAAGCAGCTTTCTGTGGGGGCACCCAATAAAGAGAAGGAGCTAGGGGCACTAGCGTGGGACCCCAGAAAAAGAGTATCTGGGCTGCTCTGTGCAAAACCATTGCACAGAGCAGGTAAGTATAGACATGCTTGTTATTTTTATTTTTAAAAAATGTGAAGGTTTACAATCACTTTAATGTCTGTGGGAGGAATTGTGTCCCATCGTTGGTGTCGTTGGAAACAATTGTTCCCCTTTGTGGGTCCAGTGGGCGGAATTATGCCCCATTGTTGGTGTCAGTGGATGGAATAGTGCCCCAAGGGCCAGATAAAAGAAAGCAAAGGGCCACAGTACAATAAAAATCTGTGGCTTGTTCCAGACAAGAAACATTAGATCATTATTTTTTTTTTTCTTCTGCTGTAAATGTGCATGTATGGCTATATCAGGTAACAAGGTAGCACCTGATAAATCTAACTACCCATTCATGATGAAAGAAAAAATAAAAAAAATAAAAAAACAATGTAACCCTTTGTAGGCCCTTGGCTAACTGAAACCTACATTTCCTGACATTTGTTAACTGCAAAATGTTAAATAGTACTTATTTTTCTAAAATTTGCATGGTTTGAGGAGCTGAATAGAGGCATTTTCTAATGACTTAATGCAAGTTCAGCACTTACAGATATTCATCCCTCACCCAGGTGAATGAGTAGGGGGGTCATTGTACCCCTTGTTACTCATTCGCATAATAGGGGAAAGAATTACAAAAAAACACCCACACTTTGAAAAAAAAATGTCCTTTAATATAGTAAAAAGACAAAACAAACAATGTCCCCTAATGATGAAAATTTGGCATCCAACTAGGTGTATCTTGTAAATCACAATGAGCTGCTGACCTACAAACACAACAACAATCTACCCAACAATGTTTACCTGCCACTACTCCTGGTGTAAGTGACAACTCCCTGGTTGGCTCTTGTATGTCAACAAACCAGCCAGAGATGCTGGATGATGTCATTGATCAAATAAGTTCATGACCATGTTTGGTCAATGTCGTCACCTAGGATGCCAGACTAGGTCTACTATTTATATTTACGAACACCGGTTGGGCATGCAACCATCATTTTGTTTCAAATTACAAGCTTCTGGCTGATGTTTGGTCACAAACATTATCAGGGGGTTTGGGCAGGCAAATTGGACAGATGTGGCCAAATTGTTGACTCATTTGTTAGAAATAGAAAGAGGTATTATTACTCTTTTTCACTGGCTTTGGCTTTTAGTAACAGGGTTGCTTTAAACAAGGCTAGCTTATTTCATATCCATCATCACCTTAAAATAAATTAAAATTCTTTTTAAAGAAAGACCAAGTGCAATATCTATCTCATTTAATTCCATGTTTTGCAAATCTATATTTCTTACTAAATTGTAGGTGGTTTTTAACTAACATATTAATACATTTTCCTTTTCTTTATGTAATCAATCCACCAATATATACTACTGGTAATTATTAATATAATCTGTAAATCTATAGTAACTGCTGGCATTTTGAACGTGTTTTTCAGATCTGCGTTTTTTTCAACAGTGAAATATATGCGTGTCAAAGCTCAGCACGTTGACTGGGTGCATTGATAGTTGAACTTAAATGGTTCTAGTGTTAATATACTGTCAGCCAGAAATCAATATGTCACTGGTTTCAGGGGAGTAAGCAATGATCAGTCTGGGCACAGAAGTTCGAAGAGGTCAAAAAATATGCTGTGTATCAGATGACCTGCAAGCCATTGGAAGATGTATAATCACTCACTTGTGGAAAGATTGTGATGTTTTGTATTGAGCTTACTCAGTACCGATCAGTCTTTATGTTTATCCTTTAAAATGAGGCAAGAGACATGTATAAAGACAGGAAATCATAACAAATCTAAATTTCTTTTTTATTTATAGGTGAGATAAAACTTGATAGCTGGAAAATAATGAAAATACATATTCCATTCTATGCAGTGCAATGTGATGTGGGGAAATGCGGCGAATCTTGTGCAATCAGTGTGAACCAGGGCTTACAATAAAACCTAGAAGCAGATTGGTTACTATGCACAGCTGCACTAGATTCTATACGCACCAGTTTTGGTAAATCTCCTCCTAGGAGTCTAAGCACACTGGTCCTTTCAAAAAAAATAAAAGTACAGTGTCGGCAAGGGGGAATGCTGCATGATTTTGTACCTTTTTGCATTGCCCAGCCCTGCAACTCAACTCTGGGAATGGACCACTTACTGGTAGGTCTTCAGCTAGTGTCTTGATGGGATAGAAGAGTGATTAGACCAAGTGCCTCCTCCAAATTTGAAGGCTGAAAAAGAGATGACATACCTGGATGCATGTACCACCATCCAGACAATTAGTGGGAAACTCAGGGACTGTGAGCTGTAACCTGGACACTGTGACAGTTTAGTATATATTTCTATATACATCTTAGCCAGATGTATTTGAAATAACCTACTTTGTATTCCCTGAGAAAAGGATTTGAATGTGAAATGCGTCAGCAGTATATGAAAGCACAGTGGCTAAGTGGTTAGCACTTCCACTTAGCAGCACTAAGGTTGTCAGTTCGAATCCCAACCACGACACTACCTGCCTGGAGTTTACTTGTTCTCCTTATGCCTGCTTGGGTTTCCTCTAGGTGCTCCGGTTTCCTCCCATACTCCAAAGACATGCTGATAAGTTAATTTGATCCTGTCTAAATTGACCTTACTATGTCTATGTATCAATGTGAGTTAGAGACCTTAGATTGTAAGCTGCCTAAAGGGCAGGGACTGATGTAAATGAACAATATATATGTAAAGCGCTTCATAAATTCACGACACTAGCTACAGTGCCTTGAAAATGTACCTTTTGTGTTTTGTTGCCTCACAACCTGGAATTAACATGGATTGTTTGAGGATTTGCATCATTTAATTTACAGAACATGCTCACAACTTTGAAGATTTTTTTTTATTGTGCAGCAAACAACAAATGGGACAAAATAACAGAAAAAGTCAATGTGCATAACAATTCACTCCCCTAAAGTCAATACTTTGTAGATCCACCTTTTGCGCCTATCACAGCTCCAATTCACTTTGGATAAGTCTCTATGAGCTTGCCACATCTTACTACTGGGATTTTTGCCCATTCCTCCTTGCAAAACTGCTCCAGCTCCTTCAAGTTGGATGGTTTGCACTTGTGAACAGCAATCTTTAAGTCTGACCACATATTTTCTATTCTATAACACATTTACATGTTTCCCCTTAAACCACTCAAGTGCTGATTTAGAAGTGTGTTTGGGTTCATTGTCCTGCTAAAAGGTGAACCTCTGTCCTAGCCTCAAATCACACACAGAGTAGCACAGGTTTTGCTCAAGAATATGCCTGTATTTAGCACCATCCATCTTTCCCTTAACTCTGACCAGTTTCCCAGTCCCGACTGCTGAAAAACATACCCACAGCATGAAGCTGCCACCACCATGTTCCACTGTGGGGATGGTGTTCTTTGGATGATGTGATGTGTTGGGTTTGCGCCAGACATAGCGTTTTCTTCGATGGCCAAAAAGTTAAATTTTAGTTTCATCAGACCAGAGCACCTTCCTCCATACATTTTGGGAGTCTCCCACATGCCTTTTCGCAAACTCAAAATGTGCCATTTTGTTTTTGTTGAAAGTAATGGCTTTCTTCTGGACACTCTGCCATAAAGCCCAACCCTATGGAGCATACGGCTTATTGTCGTCCTATGTACAGATACTCCAGTCTCTGCTGTGGAACTCTGCAGTTCCTCCAGGGTTACCTTAGGTCTCTGTGCTGCCTCTCTGATTAATGTCCTTCTTGCCCGGTCTGTGAGTTTTGGTGTGTGGCCATCTCTTGGCAGGTTTGCTGTTGTGCTATGTTCTTTCCATTTGGTTATGATAGATTTGATGGTGCTCCTAGGGATCATCAAAGATTTGGATTTTTTTTATTACTTTACCCTGACAACATTGTCCCTTACTTGTTTGGAGAGTTCCTCAGTCTTCATGGCAGTGTTTGGTTAGTGGTGCCTCTTGCTTAGGTGTTGCAGCCTCTGGGGCCTTTCAAAAAGGTGTGTATATGTAATGACAGATCATGAGACACTTAGATTGCACACAGGTGGACATCATTTCACTAATTATGTGACTTCTGAAGGTAATTGGATGCACCAGAGCTTTTCATGGGCTTCATAACAAAGGGGGTGAATACATACGCACATGCCAATTATCATTTTTTTTATTTCTGAAAAATAGTTTTATGTATATATTTTTCTAATTTTACTTCACCAACTTAGACTATTGTGTTCTGATCCATCACATATAATTCAGATTAAAAAAAAACATGAACTAAAGGCTGTAATGTAACAAAATATGTAAAAAGTCAAGGGGGTGGATACTTTTGCAAGGCACTGTAAGTACCTGTAATAAATAAATCCTATAAATAAAAATGTGCAATGTCATCTCCTTGGATGGTCAAGAAAGAGATATGTGATATTTGCTAAGCTTATGTATATTATTTTGTCTATAATATCTATAATATGTTGTATGTCTACTGAGCAACTATGATGTAAAAAGCCTAAATATTCTTTAATCATTTTATGTTTTTTTTATCACAATTTTAGATAAAATTACTAATAAATTCACTCATGAATAGATGTATTGAGTCAAATACTATAATAGTTTCTTAGAAAAAGGTCTGTTAAAGTCTACATTTTTTTCAACTCTACTTAACATAAAACCATAAAAGACTCAGAACTGTACATGCAGGATGGTTGGGCCCTGCTGGGGACTGGACTAGAAATAATATACTGCTGTTTCTGTAACCAACTCTCTGTTACCAAGATACAGTAAGTCAATTTTACTTTTCAGTCTTTTTACTTATATGTGAGCGTGTTATTATTCAATAGCGCTATATCGAGTGGTTTAAATTTAACCTGTGTGGCACATTTGTTGTATATATTGTTTTAATGGCATAGCTTGGCTATTTATAATTCAATCACATTACAAAACTGCATAAAGATGACAGCCTTGAGCCATGCACCTTGAAGAACCAGTCAGCAATTACAGCTTTCATATTGCTTTTCTGACTTGTGTACTTGCAGGCCATTTCTGGCTCTCTAAAATATTATTTCATGTAATTAAACTGGAAGAAGAGTGGAACTGGAAGGAGTATTAGTCACAAATAAACAAGGGGTGCCTGTGACATGGCACCTACATCTCCTTTAACAGAGACCTGGAATTCTGCAGGAGTAAGCACAGGGGTCAGGATGTTGTAACAAATCATTTTTTTAAATTGTTACACAATCACCAGATCACTTCTGCAAGCAGCAGAGTGACCAGAAATTAAAAGAGATGTATGCTTGTTTGTTTTTTTCAGTTTTTATTTTTAGAATCATACTTACCTAGGTGGATACAGCATCAGTCCGATGGCGCCTCTAACACTGAGAACCGTTCGATCGAACACTCGGTTCTCACAGCTTCCTGAGCAGAGAGATGCTGTGGAGGGGGCGGGAGCAGCGACTCGCTAAGAGGCTGAGCCAGGTGCTGGTCCAGGCCTGTGGGCTGATCCCAACTCCATTATTACGATCTTGCCCGAGCCTGGACCGACTTTGTAATGTCAGCCAACAGCGGACTTCAGCCCGCTGTCTGCTGAAAACAGGTCACGGGTGTGCAGAAAAAACTGCACTCATGTGAACCACAGGAATAGCACAGCCAAGTGAGCTTTAGTTGGAATTTTTGCTTTAAATTTAAAGCACAACTTTGGGCAAACAAAATATTATCCTCTGCGGTGGGGCTGGGCACGGCAAGGGTTAATTGCTCATTTAGGAAAAGGGGAACAAAAAAAAGAAAATGTACTTACCCAATCCAGTGGCAGCCGGAGGAAATTTTTTTTTTGGGGGGGGGGGGTCGGCAAACAGTATGCCACCTGGTCAGTCGGTCCATCCATCGGTAGCACTTACCCCATCACCGGTGGCTTCCCCTGCTCAGCGGCGGTGGCCTCCATTTCTCCTGCATTCTACGGGTCATCGCAGCGACTGCAGCTTCCGTTTCCTCCCTCCTCCTCGGCAGCCAATCGGGAGTCTTCTCTTTTCAGACAATCGGAAAACGGGTCTCCCACCCACTTCTGTTTGGCCGTATTGAGGATCACTGTTGCATGAATCTATCCATTGCATATATGGGGGTGGCATGGAGAGAGGAGGGCAGCGTCTGGGATCCCCTGATGGACGGGCCGCCACTGACCCAATCGTCCGCTCCTGCCCACAGTTAATCCAGTACATGCAGCTTCTTCTCTCCCACACTCTAGCAGTTTAGGTTTCTTATGTCATCAAGATCAAAGAAGGATCCATAACCCTGCACTTGATGTGACAACACCGACAAACAGTGCACCACCTGAACGTGTGGAAGCGCCATGTGCTGAGGGAGTGGTGGTTAAGGCAAAACTGATTCTTCCCTTTCCTTGCAAAAAGGATCAATTAATTTTTTTGTTGCCCCAATTTGGGCTACAAAACAAGCTTGGGGATGTTATTGCAGCTGTGACCATGTATAATCCCTTTTGTTTGCCATTTCAAACAATACTGCATTGCTTCTCTTATGATATATCATCAGGATCAGTGAAAGGTTCCTACCATGGGCTTTGAAATGCCAGGAGACCAGACATGCCCTGGTTTAGTCATCTATCCACCCACATGCAGGAATGCGGACAAAACATTAAGCTGTAGAATGTAGCACACTTTTTTCTGCATTGTTTGCTCAGTACAGTTTGTCTGTGGAATCCCAGAGAAGTTTATAAAATAAAGCAATTATAAGAATGCACAACATTAGCCATAATGTTAAAGTTAGTAAGGTTCAATACTGTGTGACAACATCCTTTTTTGCAGCAGCAGGTGTAAAAAGTGTGTAAACCTACTTTGCATTAAGATGACAGCATGCACATACTGTAATAGGGTTGTCTAAAATATACTTTCATCTTAACTACATGTAAAATAATGAGTGAAAACTATAAGCATGTGTTACCTCTCACAGAGATCATAGTATCCCTCTCCCCCACCCCCATCAAGAAATAGTCTTATCTACCATCTGTACACATTTTTATACTGTTTCTGTACATTGTGACAAAGCAGGAATTAATTCATGCAGTTACTGAAAAGTCTGCTTTAAAGCTGAACTCTGGGAATTATCCTTTTGCATACTTACACTGGGCCAGCTTGGCTCTATGTACAAGGTAAGTATGCATATCGGATAGCCAGAGGGCTGCTGGTGATGCTGTATATTATAATAATGGGGGATCTGGTGGAAGTAAGATGCAATGGCTAAAATAGTACTGTAAGAAGTCTATTAGTCCCAGTTGTAAGGTACACGGAGGGTTAAAAGAAGGCAGCCATCCTCAGAGTGTGTCCAAAAACTCTGTAACAACATGTAAAAGAGCAGAGAGGGGGAGGCGCCGCCAACTATTGTCACCCTACCTACACGCTGTAAGTAGCGTGGGCCTACTACAGTGATTTACAGCATCACCTAAGAGAAAGAAAGGGGAGGCGCCAACTAAGTGCAGTATTAGTGGTAAAAGGTTTATTGCACAAACATAAGAAACACTTACTGTACAAGATGTAGAAAAGATGTAGCTGTTATTATGATGGGCTTGAATCTTTTCTACATCTTGTAAGTGTTTCTTATATTTGTACAATAAACCTTTTACCACTAATACTGCACTTAGTTGGCGCCTCCCCCTTTCTGCTCTTTTAGGTGATGCTGTAAATCACTGTAGTAGGCCCGCCCTACTTACGGCATGTAGGTAGGGTGACAATAATTCACACAGTCAGGTGCAATATAAAACTTGTACTGAAGTAATGCAGCAACAGTTCACAATAGACCCAGCATCTGTTAAGAGGGGACAGAATGCGGCCTGGCCATCTAGTGCCCAGTCAGGAAGGTATCCAGAGAGATGCCACCCTACGCTTTCCCTCCTCATCAGGAACCTTTCCCTATTGATAGTACTGTCCCTAACAGATGGGGTACCTTTCCCTACACTGCTCACTCTCCTAAAGCACGCCAAACCCAGGGGCCAGAGTCCTAAATATCCTCTGCCACACCTAAGATGGCCACCAGAGTCACATAGGCGGCCAGCATCCAATTGGATCGCTGACCCAGTGACTCAGGAAACCATAGAGGAACCCTTTTCTCCATGACTTCCCCTTCCTCTGCATTGACGCTGCTGTTGAGCACCACCTGCAGTGGAGACAGCAGACTGCATCTGTCAACAAGCGAGAGCCATAATCTTCTGGATTCTGTGCGATCAGCTTCACCTCTGTACACTGAACACAGGAGTTGCTCGCTTATCACCTCCAACATATATAGAAAAACATATTTTTTTTAACCATTTGCCTTCCGGAAGGTAATGTCTTGACCAGGCCATTTTTTGCGATATGGCACTGCGTTTAACTGACAATTGCACAGTCGTTCAGCGCTGTACCCAAAAAAATGTATGTCCTTTTTTTTCCCTCAAATAGAGCTTTCCTTTGGTGGTATCACCTCAGTGTTTTTTTATTTTGCGATATAAACAAAAAAGACCGACAATTTTGAAAAAAAAAATATATATTTTTTACTTTATGCTATAAAACATATCCAGTAAAAAAATGTAAATCAAATTTATTCATCAATTTAGGCCAATATGTATTCTGCTACATACATGTTTTTGGTAAAAAAAAATCCCAATAAGTGTATATTGATTGGTTCGCACAAAAGTTATAGCCTATACAAACTATGGGGTATTTATATGGATTTTTTTTTTTTTTTTTTACTAGTGATGGTGGTAACCAGAGACTTATAGCGGGACTGCGACATTGCGGTGGACAAATTGGACACTAAGTGACACTTTGGGGGACCAGTGACAACAATACAGTGATCACTGCTAAAAAAAATGCACTGTTACTGTACTAATGACACTGGCTGAAGAAAGAGTTAACATCAGGGACAGATAAAGGGTTAAATATGTTCCTAGGGAGTGCTGTGTAACTATGTGGGGGTGCTTTAACTGTGGGAAGACAGAGATCCGTGTTCCTGCTTAGCAGAAACACAGGATCTCAGTCTTCCTTATTAACAGAACGGCCATCTGCCTTGTTTACATAGGCAGACCGCTGTCCTTCCTCTGTCAGGAATAATTGACGGTTCCGGGGGACATTGGGTTTAACAGACCCGCTGATTGGCTCCCGCTGTGTCCAATCACAGCGGGAGCGTGTGCGCCATAGACCCGGAAGTGCAAAATCACATACCTGATTTTGCGCAGAGTAGCTGCCGCTCCACAGTAAATGTACGTGCGACGGTCGACAAAAAGTTAATGAATACAAGGAATTTTTTTGGAATGGATTGAAGAGATAAAGATTGTGAAATCACTGCCTCTCTCTGTCTCATCCAATCAGGGACGGTAGTATTCATAGAAAAATATATGAGGCATTCCATAAATGGCAGAGGTGGTCAATGTGAAGAGGAGAAGCTACTGAACCAGAACCTAGAAAATCAGGCCTCTTATGCTGTGTACACACGACCGGACTTTCGACGGACTGAATCACGTCGGACTTTTCGACTGACTTTTGACGGACTTCCGTTGAATCGTTTGTGTTTGTGGCATTCAACACTTATAGGGCGTACACACGGTCGGACTTTGTTCGGACATTCCCACAACAAAATCCTAGGATTTTTTCCGACGGATGTTGGCTCAAACTTGTTTTGCCTACACACGGTCGCACAAAGTTGTCGGAATTTCCGATCTGCAACCACGCGGTCACGTACACCACGTACGACGAGACTAGAAAAGGCCGGTTCAGAACCAAGCGCGGCACCCTTTGGGCTCCTTTTGCTAATCTCGTGTTAGTAAAAGTTTGGTGAGAGACGATTCGCGCTTTTTCAGACTCGTGGCTTTCAGATCGTTTTCTGCCGTTCAGTTTGTGCTTGTGGGTTTGTATCTGCTCTTCAGTGCGTGCAAGCAAGTTCCGCGTGATTT
Source organism: Lithobates clamitans (assembly GCA_037952925.1). Taxonomy (NCBI): domain Eukaryota; kingdom Metazoa; phylum Chordata; class Amphibia; order Anura; family Ranidae; genus Lithobates; species Lithobates clamitans. The sequence continues at coordinate 6,868,691 of JBBGZY010000171.1, read as the reverse complement.
AGTCATTGTATTCTTGTTCGTTCGTTACTGGTTTTCAGGTCGCTCTTCACAGGCCTTGCTGCTCTTCAGTGCGTTCTGTTACTTCGTTCTGAGCAGCCGACCGTTTTCTAGCCATGTTTCGTATGCGTACTCCTCGTAGAGTTCGTGCTGTGCGGGGGCTTGATGTTGGGGTCCTGACCTTGACACAAGTCCAGTCCATGAACAGGGTGGGGAGGAGTTCATGGACCAAGAATTGGTTGCTTCAGCGTGACCAGTTCTCTCATATGCCTTTGCTCCGTGAGATCCGTGAGAATAATCCTGATGATTTCAGGAACTTTCTCAGGATGACGGAATGGCCCATGTTAGAAATGGCCCATGAGAGGGGGGGAGGGGGAATATGATAGGTGTACCTTATACTTTGGCGTTGTTAAATTCCCCTTAATAAATTCTATCTGGAGGTTGCCCCATAATGTTTGTGTCTAATCTGCTTGCCATGTTCCTGTGAAAAAATAGTAATGTTTATTGTTTTTTCCTCAACAGTTTCCTTCCACGCCATAGGAATGGCAGACTGTGGCCTCCCACTTTGCCCAGCGGTGGGACTTTCCTAACTGCGGAGGGGCAATTGATGGGAAACACATCCACATCGTACCACCATCCAACTCGGGTTCGTACTATTATAATTACAAGGGGTTTAATAGTATAGTGATGTTGGCGGTGGTGTCGGCTAATTACGACTTCTTGTATGTGGACGTGGGGAAGAATGGCCGGATGTCCGATGGTGGAGTGATTGCCCAGACGGAGTTCTACAGGCGTCTCCAGAATGGCAGCTTGGACTTGCCAACTCTAGAGGACAATGTGGAAGGTCTCCCATTTGTGTTCGTTGCTGATGAAGCGTTTGCGCTGGGGGACCACCTGATGCGGCCATTCCCGATGAGGACCCTCACCCCGGAACAGAGGGTTTTTAATTACCGGCTGGCCAGAGCCCGAAGAGTGGTGGAGAACACATTTGGAATCCTGGCCAGCCGGTTCCGACTATTTCTGACACCCATCCATATGGCGGAGTATAAACTGAACCATATAATACTGGCGTGCTGTGTTCTCCATAATTTTTTAAGAAAACATTCTGCCAACTATGCTGGCTCGGTTGGGCCTGAGGCCGGAATCCTACATCCAACAACACTTACGGCGCTTGAAAGTGGCCATCCTGGCTTGCCCTCCCTGAGTGCCCGTAAATGTCCAGTTACGATACCTGGAGTTCTTTGCGGGTAGGGGGGCTATCAATATGCCAGACAATGTGTGAAGCCTTTTTCAAATAAAAGAAAAAAAAGAAATTCTTTGTGGACATTTACTGCTTGTGTTTGTTTTAGCTGACCCTGACAGAAATGTGTGGAGTCCAGAAAATGTCGTGATTGTGTAACCTTATTATACAAAGCACTGTTGGCTGGTATTTTCTAAATGCAAAAACACATTTCACTCCAAGTGCACTTGCAACTGCACTGAAACTGCACTTGTAGTGCAAAGTGGATTTGCCCTTAGGAAATAACCCCCATTTTTGCATAAAACAGCAATTACATCACCCCAAAAGTGTTGTAGTGTTGAGACAATAATCCACACATTTTTGAGTAAGCCACTTTTTTATACCTGCACAATCACATGTGCATTTACCAAAGGTTTTTAAAACAAACCAACATGTTTGTTGTATAACAATTTTTGCAGTAGCATTATCAAAAATCGAAATATCCATTTCAGATAAAACAGGCCTGTGTAAAACCAACAAGAAAGCCAAAAAACTTGAGCTTACAAAGTTCACATTAGGTAAAACCTGAAGGCTATATCAGACATCAGTATTTAGGAACTGGGTTTGATATAGCGTTCAGATGGGGGGAAATCACCCCATGAAAAGCCAAATTTGGAAGATGCACACCAATTTACGAATGTCAACATGTGCTATCTGCCATCAGGGGGGATCAAGGGACGTGTTTTGGGGGAGCAAGCCCTTCCTCACCGCTACTTTATAATTGAGGAAGGGGTTGCACCCCCAAAACGCGTCCATTGATCTCCCGTGATGGCAGATAGCACATGTTGGCACACTGTGTGCATCCTCCAAATTTGGCTTTTCAAAACATTGAAAAAAATTTTAAAAGATTGGACCACAATTATACAAGTGATTTTGTGGGGTTTAAATTCGCCCCAAAACATCAATGATGTTATTATTTTTTTTAATCACATCATTGATTTTTTGCTGGATGTTTTGCAGTTCAGCATTACACCACATGATCTCCCCGATCAGGATCTGGGCACTTTCAGAAGTAAAGCGTTCTCTATCCCTCACATCACGATCACCTAAAAAGAGATAAAGAACAAAAAAAAAGGTCTCAAAAATCTGCCACCATCCATCTCTTTTACCTGAGCCTGTGGTCGCAGACACTCACCTGTTGTGGTGCCAATCTCCACCACATCTTCTTCTTCCTCCTGCTCTTCTTCTTGGGTTTGGGGTATTTCACCTTCTTCCATAGGTGGGGGGTCTGTGTTCTCCTGGGATGAGGGGTGTCCTCCGAGTCTTTTCTCCCCTATGTAAAACAAAAATGGTATAATTAGCACACAGATACTTGATGGCAGAACTAGAAATAGGAAACATTGCTTGGAAGTGGGGTACAATTGTCTATTTTAGCCGAGTTCCAAGATGTATATTTTTTATTGCCCTTTGTCAAGCTGCAATACTTTACCTGTTTGGTACAAGCTTCACAGATGTAGCCCCCCCTATAGTATACACTGGAGCACCTGTGTGGCCCCCTAATAAAAATGGTGTTCTGGGGTCCCACACTAGTGCTCCAGTGTCCAGATGTGAAACCAGCTGCTCAGTGACCTCTCCTTACACACAATGTAGTTGGCATTTCATTCTAGTAACAAACCCATCTACACAAACAAATATTTGGCATCCAAGTAGGCCCAAAAAAATGTGTGAAAATGCATATGGCCTAAACAATGGTGTTCTAGAGGCCGAAAGAAAAATGTTTGATACGAACGAATAATGGGCCCATGAACATTAAAGTTGCCCTTTTAAACGTTACAATTAATAAAAGCATATGGAGCAGAACGAACGGAATAAAGATAGAAAGAATAGGAACACAGCACAACTACTTACTTTTTTGCAGCACTCTCCGGATCTTTCGGTACTGCTCTGGCTTTCTCAACTTCAGGTCCGACAACCGCTTCCTGTGCTGATCTTTAGATCTTCGTACCCGAAATTCCTATGAAGGCTTTTGATCACTTTAGCAATGATTTTTGCCTTGCGGATGTTGGGGTGGGGGTAAGGCCCATATTTTCCGTCATAGTCGGACTTCCTCATGATGTCGACCATCTCCAACATCTCCCCAAAGGACATATTTGTGGCCTTAAAACGTCTCCTTCTGGATCGGGACGTGCCTGGATCCGGGCTTTCCTCCTCCTCCTCCTCGTTGCTATAATTAGCACACACCTGCTCTAACTCCGCCATCATGCTCTTCACCCACTGCGCTGAACGAAAAGGGGCGGGGAATAGACTAGAAAGAACGTCAGGGGCGGGCGGAGTTACACGCATGCGCAGTGTGTATAAAGCGTAACACGCGTGCGTATTACGTACAATCTGTGAGCGGAGGAAGGAGCATTGGATGCGCCGATCGTAAGAACGAAGGTAAGAGACAAACTTGTGCCTATACTGCTTCTAGATTGAGGCCTATGTTGTAACAAGATTAGGAGAGTTTTGTCTGACATTAGGCTTTGTCTTGTGTTGTGTCTTGCAGTGAACATGGATATGGTACTCAAAGATAATGACTTCATGTCAGTATTCATAGATATGCTAAGGGAGCTGCCCTGTCTGTGGGAGATTACCCACCCCCATTTCAAGAACCAAGCAAAGAGGAAGGCAGCACTGGAGCAATTGTGTGAAATTGTGAAGCAGGTGATCCCCACGGCAGACATCACCTATTTAAAGATATTAATTGGTGGCCTGAGGAGTACATATCTGAGGGAGCGCAAGAAAGTCCTGGATTCACAGAGATCCGGAGCAGCAGATGACATCTATGTCCCCAGGATGTTGTACTATGACAGGCTGCACTTTCTGGCAGGCCAGACTGAACCCAGGCCATCCCTCTCAAGTCTTCCTTCCACGCTTCCTTCCCCCCCGGCTGAGGCTTCTGACGCCCAACCTGGGCCTTCCAGGCCGCATGTGGAGGAGCCCAGATTGAGCCAGGTATAGCATTCCTCTAAATATTTCTGCTTGTACAATCAATGATGTTAACTAGATGTTAGTTGGGAGTACTAATTTAGGATTGTGATTGATGAAGCAAAAACTAAAACCATGTCCCTTTTTCATACACAGGGAAGTCTCAGCCAGGAGGTGGCCGGGCCGAGCCGGCTGGCTGATCTGCAGGTCCCTCCACCCCCCCTGAAAACAGAAAGTGGCAGTAGGAGGAGTGCCCTAGAGGAGGCTGCTATAGGATTCTTTTGGAGGGCTACAGAGGTCCTGGGAGCACCCCACACCATGGAGGAGAACATTGCTGCCTTCATTGCATATAAAATGCAGAGGATGGAGGAGGGCCAAAAAGTCTTGTGTGAGGCCCTCATATCGGAGGCTCTGGAGAAAGCTATGAGGGACCAAATTACACCTCAGACACACCTTCGCGTTGGTCCTCCTCCTCCTCCTGCAGGTCCTCCTCCTCCCTCTCCTCCAGGTCCCCCCAGTCCTCCTCCTCCAGGTCCTACTCCTCCTCCTGCCACATCTCCAACTGCACAGCCACAGCCCGGAAGGAAGCGTGGAAGGAAGACCAGACAGTGATTGCCCTGGGTTCAGTCTGGTCGGCCAAAAAATGCAGCCTCTTGTGGTACCACAGCCTGGGGACACAGATGTCATCTGCTGCTTTCCAGATCTCTGCGAATCCCGGACCAGACTGCCCTCCCTTACATATGGACTCCTCAGGCCACCAATTTTGATGTTGAAGAATTGATGTCTGCCGTGGGGGTCCCAGGCTTCGCTAATTTCTCATGTTAATCCAGTGTTGCCTTCCTCTTTGTTTGGTTCTGATCCCTTAATAAAGGATTTTTGTTTGGAATTATACTCTCTTATGTGTTTTACTTCAAAAATGACAGTTGGTTTGTGAGGATTCAGGTACATTTCAAATATACAATGTGAAATGAACAAGGGACACCAACACCAAACAATCTCCTGGAGATTAAATAATAAAAGATATCAATGGTGTTGGGGTAACTTGACACACAAAACGCACACAAAAATATTCTGGAGTATAAATAAAAATAATATTGAACAAAGATCAGCCTTGGAAAAAATCCAAACATTACAGAAAAAAAAAGGCGTCAAATAAAAAAAAAAAAAAATATATATATAAAAAAAAAAAAAAAAACTGTCAGATGTGACAACTAATAACAATATATTGAGGGAATCCCAATAAAAAAACACAAAGAAAACTTTGTGAGAAGTGTGTGTGAATATGAGCAGCAAAACTACTTAATTCTTGTCACATTATAAAGAAGAAGAGAGTGCGCTGTATTAAACCATTTTTAACATTGCAGCGTGACGAAAGTGCTGTATCCATTGCGAACGCTAAGTTTACCAGAACGAGCTGTCCCGTGTTGGAATTTCTTCTGAGCATGCGTGGCACTTTGTGCGTCGGAACAGGCCACACACGGTCGGAATTGACGCGATCGGATTTTGTTGTCGGAAAATTTTATCTCCTGCTCTCCAACTTTGTGTGTTGGAAAATCCGATGGAAAATGTCCGATGGAGCCCACACACGGTCGGAATTTCCGACAACACGCTCCGATCGGACATTGTCCATCGGAAAATCCGACCGTGTGTAGGGGGCATTACAATTACAGCAATCAGATGCTTATCACACACTCCATTGGATAAAAACATAAGCAAACAGCACAACGTGACCACAGAGAGCCAACATCACCCCAAGAAACCCAGCATGAAATATTGATTCAGACTGAACATAAGTTATTGTCTGAGTGGAATCAGAGTCCCTGACCCAAAAAGTTTCTTGTGTGTGGGACACGAAGGGAGGACCCACTGAGGCCCATGGACTGAGATCCTACAATAAAAATGAAATAGAGTGAAGAGTAGGGATGAGCCGAACACCCCCCGGTTTGGTTCGCACCAGAACCTGCGAACAGACCGAAAATTTGCACGAACGTTAGAACCCCATTGACATCTATGGGACTTGAACGTTCAAAAAGTGCTCATTTTAAAGGCTAATTTGCTTGGTATTGTCCCAAAAAGGGTTTGAGTACCCGGGTCCTGCCCCAGGGGACTTTTAAAAACTGCCATTTTTTCAGGAGCAGTGATTTTAATGATGCTTAATGTAAAAAAAAAAGAGAGAAATATCGTACCTGGGGGGGTGTCTATAGTATGCCTGTAAAGTGGCGCGTGTTTCCTGTGCTTAGAAAAGTCCCTGCACAAAATGTCATTTTTAAAGGAAAAAAAGTCATTTAAAACTGCTTGCGGCCTTAATGTAATGTCGGGTCCTAGCAATATGGATGAAAATCAATGAGACAAACAGCATGGGTACCCCCCAGTCCATTACCAGGCCCTTTGGCTCTTGTATGGATATTAAGGGGAACCCCGCACCTAAATTAAAAAATGAAACAGCAGTATACAGGCTCTGTACTCTCAACAGCAGTATACAGGCGGTGCAAACAAGACAGGGACTGTAGGTTTGTTGTTAAGTAGTTTGTAATTTTGAACTGGTACATTTTTAACGTGTGTAGCTCCAGCCAAAAAAACTATTTTAAGCTTTTTGGAAAACATAGGGAAGGGTTATCACCCCTGTGACATTTGATTTGCTGTCTGTGCTCCTCTTCAGAAGATTTCACCTCACTTTTTGTCACAAAGACAAATGTTTTTTGAAAATTTGGGTTTTTTTGTGAAACAAGGATTGGAAGGAAGCATCAGTGGAAAGGAGACATGTTTTTCCCATATTAACTCTTACAGGAGAGAATTTCCCTTCCTAGGGGTAGATTTCATCTCACTTCCTGTTGTCTCCTTCCGTTTGCAAGTAGGAGTCGTTTGTAAGTTGGATGTTTGAAAGTAGGGGCCTGCCCTATATACTCAGCAGAAATTTGGGCCTTAGGTGTTGTTGTGGCCACAACACTGTAAGCCCTCACAGGGCCCTGCTGTGAAATATTAGATCAAGAATTGTAATTACATGCCCCTGTTGAACAAGGGCAGAAAAATTGGGCCTTTGGTGGTGGTGGTGCTGGTGCCACAACACTGTAAGTCCTCACTCGCTCTTGGTGGGCGCAGAAACGGGCCCTGCTGTGAAATATTAGATCAAGAATTGTATTTACATGCCCCTGTTGAACAGGGGCTGAAAAATTGGGCCTTAGGCACTGGTGCTGGTGCCACAACACTGCAACCCCTCACAGATGCTCTAGTTGAGCGCAAGAACATGCCCTGCTGTGAAATATTACAGCAAAAATTGTAATTACATGCCCCTGTTAAACAGGGGCTGAAAAATTGGGCCTTAGGCACTGGTGGCAGCACCCAGAACCAAAAATGTTCTTACAAGCTATCAGCGTGATCATTGAGGAGGAAGAGGATAATTACTCAGGATAGTCACTCAGCATCAGCATAGGCAGTCTTTGAAAGGATCTGAGATTTAAAAAAAAATTATTCGGTTACATCAGCATCAGGTGCTTTGTAGCTGGTGGTGATGCAAGACTGATTCATTTTTATGAAGGTCAGTCGATCGACCGAGACGGTGGACAGACGCACCCTGTGATCGGTTACAAAGCCTCCAGCAGCACTGAATGTGCGTTCCAAAAGAACGCTGGAAGCAGGACAGGCCAGTAGCTCAATTGCATACTGTGCAAGCTCTGGCCAGTGATCCTTCCTCAAGACCCAGTAACCCAGAGTATTTTCGGTGGAAAGGTGTCCAAGTCAGATCTTGCCCCTAGGTATTCCTGCACCATGTAAAACAGATGCTGGCGATGGTTGTTGGAACCGATCATACCTTGGGGCTGCGGACTAAAAAACGCATCGGTCAGACGGCCACCTTCTCCACCGCTCCTTCTTTCACTAACCGAAGCCTCAGCAACACGTTGTCCAGAAACAGGAGTTTGTAACCTCCCAGTCTCTGGAAACGCATTGCACAAACCTTTCTGCAAGGCCTCCCGAAGATGTTTCATCCTCTGCTCCCTCTGCGATGGCAAGATAAGGTCCGCAACCTTACCCTTGTAACGTGGATTAAGGAGGGTCGCCAGCCAGTATTGGTCCTTCTCCTTGATACCACGAATACGAGCATCCTTACGCAGGCTTTGCAGGATCAGGGAGGCCATGCAGCGTAGGTTTGCTGAGGCATTCGGTCCGGAGTCCTCTGGGTCACTGAGGACGACATGGTCCGCAGCCACCTCCTCCCAGCCACGTACAAATCCATGTGTTTCTTGGGACTGATCCCTTAAAGACATGTGGTGCCCAAGCGGGAGATGTTTTGGCCACGCGAGATACGCTTGAGACATATGTTGCAAATAGCAGCGGTGCGATCTGATGCACTCGTCTCAAAAAAGGCCCACACCAAAGAACTTTTGGAATAACGCGCAGAGACAGCAGCGCTCTGCACATGCAGGTGCTGATGCTGATGCTGAGTGCCAGGCTCCACCCCCATACTGACACAATCCTCCTCCTCCCAATCCTCGTCCTCTTCCTGTGTGATCGGTGGGCACACAGGAACACTGTCTGGATAAAGGGGGCCTTGAGAGCTAAGGAAGTCCTCCTCTTCCTGCCTCTGTTCTGCCTCAAGTGCCCTGTCCATTATTCCACACAGCGTGTGCTCCAACAGGTGGACAAGGGGGACAGTGTCACTGATGCATGCACTGTCACTGCTCACCATCCTCGTGGCCTCCTCAAATGGTGACAGGACAGTGCATGCATCCCTGATCATGGCCCACTGGGATGGGGAAAAAAAAACAAGCTCCCCTGACCCTGTCCTGGTGCCATAGTCGTACTCATTGATGGCCCTCTGCTGCGTGTGCAGCCGCTGCAGCATGGCCAACGTTGAGTTCCACCTGGTGGGCATGTCATAGATTAGGCGGTTCTTGGGCAGGTTAAACTCCTTTTGGAGGTCTGCCAGCCGAGCACTGGCATTATATGACCGCCGGAAATGCACACAGACTTTCCTGGCCTGCCTCAGGACATCCTGTAAGCCTGGGTACCTGTCCAAGAACCGCTGCACCACCAAGTTAAGGACGTGAGCCAAACAGGGCACAGGGGTCATTTGTCCCTGTCGGAGGGCAGAGAGGAGGTTGGTGCCATTGTCCCAAACCACCATTCCTGCCTTAAGTTGGCGTGGCGTCAACCACCTCTGAACCTGCCCCTTCAGAGCTGACAGAACCTCTGCCCCAGTGTGGCTCCTGTCCCCCAAGCACACCATTTCAAGCACCGCATGGCATCTTTTGGCCTGCATACTTGCGTAGCCCCTTGAACGGCTATGGAGCACCGCTGGTTCCGAGGACAAAGCACAGGAAGAAGCCATGGAGGAAGAAGAAGAGGAGGGGGTGGAGGAGAGAGGTGTGTCACAGTCATTAGTAGTGGCATTTTGGAGGCGTAGTGGTGGAACAACCTCCAACACTACTGCACCTTGTCCTGCATCCTTCCCAGCTGCCAGCAGAGTCACCCAATGCGCGGTGAAACTTAGGTAACGTCCCTGTCCATACCTGCTGGACCATGAGTCAGCGGTAATATGCACCTTACCACTGGCCGCCCTGTCCAGTGAGGCCAAGACATTGCCTTCCACATGCTGGTAGAGAGCTGGAATCGCCTTCTGTGAGAAAAAGTGGTGTTCGGGTACCTGCCACTGAGGAACCACACATTCCACAAACTCACGGAAAGGGGCAGAGTCTACCAACTGAAAAGGCAGCAGTTGAAGTGCTAGCAATTTTGCCAAGCTAGCATTCAACCGCTGGGCATGTGGATGGCTGGGAGCGAACTTCTTTCGGCAGTGCAGCAGCTGGGGCAGGAAAATTTGCCTGGTACAATCTGACGTTGGTGTACCGAAAGCAGATTGCCCACAAGTACTTGGCTGTGACACACCTAATTCTACACCTTCATTCCTCTCAGTGCAGGTCTCAGAGAGGACTGAAGGTATAGTGGGGTTGGAGATCTTAGCTGATGAGGAGCAAGGAGAGCTCTTTGTTCTTTAGTGTGGGTCTTTTAGATGCGCTTGCCAACGAACTGCATGGCAGGTCAACATATGTCTGGTCAAGCATGTGGTGCCCAAGCGGGAGATGTTTTGGCCACGCGAGATATGCTTGAGACATATGTTGCAAATAGCAGCGGTGCAATCTGATGCACTCGTCTCAAAAAAGGCCCACACCAAAGAACTTTTGGAATAACGTGCAGAGACAGCAGCGCCCTGCACATGCAGAGCTTTGGGGTGTGATGCAGTCAGTGTGCTGCCCTGTGGCTGGCCCCTGGAGGGCATCCTGCCTCGTTGGTGATGTGCCTCCTCCTCCTCCTCCTCTCTCCTATCAGGCACCCACGTTGAGTCAGTGACCTCATCATCCCCTCCCTCCTCATCACTGGAGCAAACCTGGCAGTATGCTGCAGCAGGGGGAGCATGACTGCCAGATTGCTGTCCTTCTTGGGCACCCCCTCTGTTCGTGCACACGTTACTGCCTTCATCTAGCTCAGTATCATCATCAGAGCCTTCTAAACGCTGGGCATCCTCCTGGAGCATGTACCCAACACTGTGGTCAAACAGTTCGAGGGACTCCTCAGGAGGACATGGTGGGGCTAGGGAAGGAGTCACTGATGCCATTGAGCCGAGGGAAGAGGCCGTGTTGGCAGCTGCTTTGCCAGACAAAGTACACTGAGCATGGGTGAGAGACGATGAGGAGGATGAGGACGGCTTGGTTATCCACTCGACCAAGTCTTCCGCATGTTGCGGCTCAACACAGCCAACTGCCGAAAAAAAGGCCAAGCGTGTCCCACGACCACGTGCTGATGAGGATGCACCGTCTCCATGACCAGCACTGTTGCCTCTAGACACAGAGCCTGCTTGCCCTCTTTTATTGGCTTGTGGCTGTCTTCCTCTCCTTGTTGGCCTTTTAGACATACTAATGGCCTATAGCTGCACTAAGCTGGGATATAGATATATATATATATATATATATATATATATATATATACTGATATTGCAGCTAGTAAAATCAACTGCCTGCCTGTAGCATGAGAATACCACCAACCTTCTACAGGTAGCTTTAGGTGAACACTGTGCAGAGCTCGCAAAAAACTAAGTTGTAGCTTATTTAGCTGCCTGCGGTAGTGATAGGATCAGGAAAACACCACCAACCTTCTACAGGTAGCTTTAGGTGAACACTGTGCAGAGCTCGCAAAAAACTAACTTGTAGCTTATTTAGCTGCCTGCGGTAGTGATAGGATCAGGAAAACACCACCAACCTTCTACAGGTAGCTTTAGCTGAACACTGTGCAGAGCTCGCAAAAAACTAACTTGTAGTTTTAGCTGGACACTGTGAGGAGGACGTACTACACTAACTTGTAGCTTTAGCTGAACACTGTGCAGAGGTCGCACTACACTAACTTGTAGTTTTAGCTGAACACTGTGAGGAGGACGCATTACACTAACTTGTAGCTTTAGCTGAACACTGTGAGGAGGACGCACTACCCTAACTTGTAGCTTTAGCTGAACACTGTGCAGAGGTCACACTAAACTAACTTGTAGCTTTAGCTGAACACTGTTCAGAGGACGCACTACACTAACTTGTAGCTTTAGCTGAACACTGTGCAGAGGTCACACTACACTAACTTGTAGCTTTAGCTGAACACTGTGAGGAGGACGCACTACACTAACTTGTAGTTTTAGCTGAACACTGTGCAGAGGTCTCACTACACTAACTTGTAGTTTTAGCTGAACACTGTGCAGAGGTCACACTAAACTAACTTGTAGCTTTAGCTGAACACTGTGAGGAGGACGCACTACACTAACTTGTAGTTTTAGCTGAACACTGTGCAGAGGTCACACTAAACTAACTTGTAGCTTTAACTGAACACTGTGAGGAGGACGCACTACACTAACTGTAAATAGTCTAGCTGCCTGACTGTGGTACTAATAGGATCAAAAGAACACCAGCAATTTTCTTCAGGTAGCTGTAAATACTGTAACAAAACAAACCTGCCTGTCAGTAGGAAGATAACAGGAACGAATCTAGCTAAACTGAATACAGTGTGTATGTATGTATATATATATATATATATATATATATATATATATATATATATATATATATACACACAACACCTGGGATGCATATATATACACAATACACTGTAAGTGCAGCTAACTCACTGACTGTCCTGCCTAATCTAGCTAACTCAAATGAAATGACACTGTCTCTCTGTCTATCTAAGCACGCCGGAACACACTACACAGGGCCGCCGTGTAGGCGGCCTTATATAGTGTGGGGCGTGTTCTAAACCCCCTGAGCCATAATTGGCCAAAGCCACCCTGGCTCTCTCTCTCTACTGACGGCGCTGTGATTGGTCATAGTGCATGCTTGGCCAATCATCAGCCAGCAATGCACTGCGATGCCGCAGTGAATTATGGGCCGTGACGCGCCACACGAATTTGGCGCGAACGGCCCATATCGTACGCAATTCGGTGAACGATTGAACAGACGATGTTCGAGTCGAACATGGGTTCGACTCCAACGCGAAGCTCATCCCTAGTGAAGAGAGAGATATATGCATAGGTGTTGTATAGTACAACATGTATGTGGTAACCTCATATATATTTATATTTATTTATATATTTATAGACATACCTTTGTATATGCTCAGAGGAGAGTAAGGAAGATGTACTTCTTTTAAATGCAAGGTTTGAAAGTATATGAGTATATGATAAATTAGTATATAGTTATTAATAGCTGCTCTTTGGATATCAGATAGGCATACTTACATCCAGACAAGCTGGCCTAATGTAAATTTGCAAAAAAGATCATTCGTGGAGTTCTGCTTTAAAATGACACTAAACAATAGTTTTCTCCAAAAATAACCCATCCATTAATTAAAGGCCCAGTAACCTTTTTTCATTAAATGTGTTTTGCTGCCTCCTTGTAATGTCCTCTGTGAACCTCTACTTCCCAATCCCCCCCTAACCATCTCCTTTCCCCCTCCCTTCTGTTTCTTTGGAATGAGCAGTGAATGTTAGTTGCGGTCATGTGCACGCTCTATGCACACTACAAATCCCATAGTCCATCTCAGGAGCCAACAAGAGAGGGTGAATACATTCCTATATACAGTGGGCCCATGGAGAAATAAGGGTATATTGATTTGTTTGTGCAAAAGTTATAGTGTCTACAAAGTAGGGGAAAGATTTAGGGACTTTTTATTGTTTTTACTAGTATTGGCGGGGATCAGCGATTTTTAGCAGGACTGCAACATTGCGGGTGACAAATCTTTTTGATGACCAGTGACACCAATACAGCGAGTGTTAAAAAATTCACTGATCACTGTATAAATTGCGCGGGCAGGGAAGGGGTTAACACTAGGGGGCGATCAAGGGGTTAAGTGTTCCCTAGGGAGGTGTTTCTAACTGTCAGGGGGCAGACTGACTGGGAGTAGAGAGAGATCGCTGTTCTTGATCACTAGGAACAGCTGATCTCTCTCTCCTCCCCTGCAAATCCCCGTTCTGTCTCTCTTCACCGCGATCGCGGGTGGCCGGCAGACATGCGGAAGGCGGTCGGCAAGTGGTTGATCACTTGCCAAACACGCTATAGCCGGATGATGACTACAGCACAAACATCCAGTTCTGGGAGGGTGTCTTATGACGTCCTCCTGCGATCGCGCCCACCACGCGCCTGCTGCTGACAGCGCGAAGAATGGAGAGACGATAACCAGGTTGTGTGAAAGGAACATCTACAGTGATAATCAGGGCACTGATTATCAGTGTCCCAATTATCAGTCCAGTGCTGCCGATCAGTGCCCATCAGTGCTACCAATCAGTGTCACCTACCAGTGCTGCCTATCAGTGCCCATCAGTGCCACCTATCAGTGCCTATCAGTACCACCTATCACTGCCTATCAGTGCCTCCTCATCAGTGCCCATCAGTGCAGCCTATCTGTGCCCATCAGTGCTCATCAGTTCCACATCATCAGTGCAGCCTATAAGTGCCCATCAGTGCAGCCTCACACATCAGAGAAGGAGAAAAGTTACCTGTTTGAAATTTTTTTTATAACAAACTATAAAAAATATGTATTATATATACTACACTGACTGCACTATATACTCTGGACTGTATTATATATACTACACTGACTGACTGCACGCTACACTAATTACATGCCTAATCTACATTAATTCACTATATATGGCCGCCATGTAAGCAGCAGCCTTATATAGTGTGGGGCGTGGACTTAGCCCCTGAGCCATGATTGGCCAAAGGCACCCTGCCTTTGGCCAATCATGGCTCTCACAGCACATTGTGCTGTGATTTGCCAAAGCATACAGGTCAGGTGCATGCTTTGGCAATCAGCAGCCATCAATGCACAGCGATCGTGCAGTGCATTATGGGGCACTCCTCGGCAGGCAAACTTGCCGCAAATGTGCCCCGAATCGAACTTCCATTCGAATCGAACATGGGGACCATCCCTATATGGGTACACTGGAGCATGGCCACTCAATTGTCATTCAAAGTGCGAAAGCTTAAAATTGGCCTGGGCAGGAAGGAAGGTGGTAAAAGTGCCCAGTAGGCAAGTGGTTAACCAGAGATTAATGTCACTTTAATGTTTGGGAGCTACAGTATTGCTTAAAGTGGACCTTGCTTTTAGATCAAATTAAAGCGATTATACTGAGATCCTATTTTGACTCAGTTGAATACATATCAGAGTAGCTGTTGCCTCTGGTGATCCATACATTCCATGTACTTTCTGTGTGGTAGTAAATTCTGGATCTGTTATATTTGATTATTTTGAAATTGCATATGTAACAGGTAGATTGCAATTAGGCACACTGGGCAAAATGATTAAAATATTAGGAGTTCTCTCAGGTCTTCTTCACCCACACTTCCAGGATCACTTTCCCCAGTGCACCATATCCAGGATGCTTCCGCTTTTGTGGTTAGGACATTTACTAGTTAACAGAATTAACTCTGCTCTATTCCTATCTTCTCCCAGATTTACATCCTCAATTCCTCTGACACTGCTTGCCTTACATTTCTGCATCACTCTCACATCTCTCTCCTCATAATAGTCTCTCATTCTTTCACAGGTCTCAAGTTATTGCAATATCAAGGGCCTTCTTGAAGTAAAAAAAAAAAATCACACTTTCCATGCTAAGATAACTAACATTCGTTACCTAGTACTCCCTTGGCCCTCCTCTGAACAATGCATTTTCTGTCACCAATTTCACAGTCTCTTCCCATACTGTACACACATCTGTTTCCTTACTTATTCCCTTCTGTAACTGATACCTGTCCCATTCTCCATATACAGGATCTTTTCACGGTGGTTTTTTTCAATTATATGTTTTCCAGACGATTGGGTTTTGCAGAAAATAAACATTATCTTTATATTAGGTAACAGTCTTTTCCATTTTTGACAGTAAATGTGGGAATCCGTAATAAATAAATAAAAAAACCTTCACATCCCTGTTTGTTTCCTTTCGCAGAAAAAAGGGGGCACTCTCTCTGGGGTAATATTTTACATCTAACATATTAGGTATGCCTTTTGCTGTTCATTCTCTATTCGAGGCTCATCTCTGAAGTGATATTGTGCTATTTCAGAGCAGGAGACACTAAAAAAACTGCTACATTGCAATGGTTTTACTTCCTCACCTCAGGGTGTAAGATGTCTTCTTCTCAGTCTCAGCTCCAACCCCCAAGTACCCGTTCCAGACATCTGAGCATATTGGAATTGCGGGCAGAATTGCATGAAAGCAAAATCTTAACAAAACATGCAATGTGCTTGCAATGCCATTATTTAATAATAGCGCCCTAAACGTGATGCGATTTTGCCACATTTGTGGGGTGACAAAATTCACCAAAATCAGAGCAAAAAATGC
This sequence comes from Lithobates clamitans, assembly GCA_037952925.1. Classification (NCBI taxonomy): domain Eukaryota; kingdom Metazoa; phylum Chordata; class Amphibia; order Anura; family Ranidae; genus Lithobates; species Lithobates clamitans. The sequence goes on along the minus strand of JBBGZY010000171.1, from coordinate 6,852,639 downwards.
AATGCCAAAATTTGATATATGAGCTTCCTTTGTGTGTTTTTGGAGCAGAGGGAGGCCAATTCAAAATGAATGGTGCCTCTCCAAAATTGTACAAAAAAACCTGGCACAGGAACGGCGCTCAGGTGTCGTTCAGGTATGAACAGGGCCTTAGCCTACATTAACGCTTGGGCAGAGAGATTTTTAGGTGATTTTATTTGAGCATGTTTGAGTGTTTTACATGTCTATTCAAGCTGTAGGTATTTTAATTTTAGCAAATTGGGGCAGGAGATCATTTACTATAGGCTAAAAAAATGCCTTAAATATGTTTGAAAAATACCTGAAAAGATGTTTAAAAATGCTCAAATTGAGCATTTTCAGGCATTTCCATTGAAGTCTATAGTGTCAAAAATGCTCAATTCTGCCTGAAAAGTATCTCATTTACTTTTTGGAGCAACAGGCGTACAGCTACAAACGACAGGAGCTTCGAGCCATAAAATACTCAGGTGTAAATGTGTCCTCCAGGTCTGTGCACATGGTTATGCACATGTAGTTGGGTACCTTTTCTATAGGGAGTAAATGCTCATACAAAATATATAATGCAGCAATGGGGGTTATTTACGAAAGGCAAGTCCCCTTTGTACTACACGTGCAAACTACAAGTGCAAAGTGCACTTGAATTTGCACTGAAAGTGCACTTGGAAGTGTAGTCGCTGTAGATCCGTGGGGGACATGCAAGGAAAATAAAAAACAGCATTTTAGCTTGCACATGATTGGATGATAAAATCAGCAGAGCTTCCTCTCATTTCAGATCTACCCCTCAGTTTTACAGCGACTATACTTCCAAGAGCACTTTCAGTGCAATTTCAAGTGCACTTTGCACTTGTAGTTTGAACTTGTAGTGCAAAGTGGATTTGCCTTTCGTAAATAACCCCCAATGTCTTTTATATAACTCTTGCACAGCTGGTTTGCAGCACATCAAAAATGCATGCATGGTGATTTCCATGTATTCCAATGGCCCTGATTCGCACCAGTGCAGTGTGTTTCAGTGCAGTCAACAAAAGTAGAACTTGCTGCACTTTTTTCTGTATGGAATGCATCTGGAACATGACAAACACATGGAAAATGCGCCATAACGACTGAAATGAGGTGAAGAAAAAAAGATGGAGAAAACGCATCAAAAACTTGTGTAAACCTGCATTAAAAAAAGCATCCAGAATGGGGAAATTGTGGTGTGAACGAGCCCTTAGGGGTAGTGTCACTTTTAGGCATAGAATGTTCCTGCAGTCGGCACTGGCTCCACGTCTCGGTACCATATTATATATATATATATATATATATATATATATATATATATATATATATATATATATATATATATATATATATATATATATAGAGCCTTCCATGAGCTATCCCTCACTAGGAACCTGACCCTGCCACATACTCACCAGAAGCACACCAAAATGATTTGGCATTTTAAAGTTTCCCCCCCGCCCAATGCCCAAGATGGCTACTGAAGGTCACCAGAGGTTTCAGCTGTCCAATCATACAGCTGCTCCCTCTGAGACACTGATGAAGTCCATGAGGTGACAATACCCCCTGATAAACTCCACTCCATCTGTATTACATCACCCATAGCTCCCAACTGTCCCTGATTTTGAGGGACTGTCCCTGATTTGCAACGTCCCTCTGTCTCTCTTTCCTCCTCATTTGTCCCTCATTTTGGTCTAATCTATATAGTTGTATATAAAATGCACTTTTAACTTTCAAAAAGTGTTTCCCTGGCCTGTGCTAAACCCTTCATCCAATTTCTTAATTGCTACATTTGTAAATTTCAAAACCAGTATAAAGGACTGATAGTAGTAAAAAAAAGCACTTGTGGGTTGACAAATTTTTTTTTTTATGTATAATTCTCCTTTAAGGGGGCGTGGCAGGGGGTGTGTGTCCTATGCCTGCATACATTTGCTAATAGGTGTCCCTCGTTCCCATCCCATCACAGTGCCACCTTCTGAATGGGGGAATTCTTCACCTGCCTACATGTGTTAACTGGTCATTTCCTGCACCTGATCAACACGTCTAACCGAAAGGACACAATTGTTTTTTTTATGTGGCTTGTTCACAACACTATGCTGGTGTGATGTGCCATGTGGTGTGGAATTCAGACGTGCTGCATTTTTCTGCAGTGTCCACATGCACTGCTGTAGAGCGATGTGGAGTGTAACAGTGCAATCTTAACCGCTTCAGCCCTGGAAGATTTTACCCCCTTCCTGACCAGAGCACTTTTTGCGATTTGGCACTGCGTTGATTTAACTGACAATTACGCGGTCGTGCGACATTGCACCCAAACAAAATTGACGTCCTTTTTTTCCCACAAATAGAGCTTTCTTTTGGTGGTATTGGATCACCTCTGCGGTTTTTATTTTTTGCGCTGTAAACAAAAAAAGAGCGACAATTTTGAAAAAAAAAACACATTATTTCTTACTTTTTGCTATAATAAATATCCCCAAAAATATATAAAAAAACTTTTTTTTTCCTCAGTTTAGGCCGATATGTATTCTTCTACATATTTTTGCTAAAAGAAAAAAATCGCAATAAGCGTATATTGATAATGATATTGGTTTACGCAAAAGTTATAGCTTCTAAAAAATAGGGGATAGTTTTATGGCATTTTTATTTCTTTGCATTAGTAATGGCGGCGATCTGCGATTTTTATCGGGACTGCCTCATTATGGCGGACACATGGGACATTTTTGACACTATTTTGGGACCATTGTCATTTATACAGCGATCGGTGCTAAAAAATGCACTAGTTAATGTGTAAATGACACTGGCAGTGAAGGGATTAATCACTAGGGGGCGATGAAGGGGTTAAGTGTGTCCTAGAGAGTGATTCTAACTGGGGGGGATGGGCTTCAAGTCACATGACATCGATCACCGCTCCCGATGACAGGGAGCGGTGATCTCTGTCATGACACAAGCCAGAATGGGGAAAAGCCTTGTTTACATGCACTTCCCCGTTCTGAGGCTCTGTGACATGGCCGCCGGGAGACCGGGGAACATCGAGTATGCCAGTCCCGCGGGCATGGTCACGCTGTACGCAGCATGCGTGGCTGCTATCCCCGGCTCTTAAAGGGAACGTACAGGTACGCCCATTTGCTCACCGCTGCCATTGTGCCAACGTATATCAGCCTGCAGCGGTAGGCAAGTGGTTAATATAGTAAAAAAAAAAAAATGTGTAGGCCAGTACAGATAGCTTACCTGCCTGTAGGTGGCGCTGTTCTCATTATGACATGGTAAAGGGAAGAACATAAGCAGGTGGTAGCTTCCCTTTTAGAACCCGTTCACACTGACAGCGCGGGAGCGGTAAAGCGCTGCTAAAACTAGAGGTGCTTTACAGTCATTTCAGAAGTGCTTTTAACCCCCGCTAGCGGCCGAATAAAGAGTTAAAAGCGCCCACAAAATGCCACTGCCGAGGCGCTTTGCAAGCGCATCAGTGGCGCTGCCCATTGATTTCAATGGGCAGGGGCGCTTTAGGAGCAGTGTATACACCGCTCCTAAAGCACCTCAAAGAAACTGCTTGTAGGGCTTTTTTTGATGTCCTGCCAGCGCAATGCCCCAGTGTGAAAGCCCAAGGGCTTTGCAGATGAGGCATTTTTCAGGCACTTTACAGGCGCTATTTTTAGCACTAACATGCCTGAAAAACGACTCCAGTGTGAAAGGCGTCTAAGGCCACTGTCACACTGAGGCGCTTTACAGGCGCTATATTGCTAAAAATAGCACCTGCAAAGTGCCTGTTAAGCGCCTTTCCTGTCACTCCAGTGTGAAAGCCTGAGGGCTTTCACACTGGAGTGGTGTGCTTGCGGGACGTTAAAAAAAGTCCTGCAAGCAGCATCTTTGCAGTGCTTTAGGAGCGGTTGACGCCCCCAACGCCCCAGTGTGAAAGTGCCCTTGGAGAAGCAGCTAGATGGGGATAGTGTTCCTATAAATAACAGCTAAGAAGGGGAGAGTGGAGGTGCCTGTCTGGGTGGCACCAACTAGTGAAACAGATGAATAGAAATAAAGGGCAATCAGCGCAAACTAAACCTGTAATGTTATGCAAGCTGAACACTAAAAGGTAGCAACAACCTCCAAATACAATCTTAAAACAAAATAAGTGCAGCGCAAAATGAGAAATATAAGTAAATGCAGAGTCCAATAAGTGTAGAACAATAAAAATATATAATCAGAGTTCCATAGGATCCAATCTGAAAGCACACTTCTTCTGGGAGCATACGGGTTAAACTCTTTCCAACCGATGTAATAGGAGAAGCATATCAATGAATGAGATTGCGCTTACCAGATTCGGTGGACCCCTTAATTACAGGGGGTCAGGGACAGCATGGGTAAACCAAAGGCACACTGCTGGGCTGGTAGTCATCTGCTGGAAATAATCATTCAAGGGACAGGAGGGACCGTCAGACTCAGGGAGCATTCGTCAACGAGGGTGTCGAAGTCCTGAGTGACGTAACGCCGCGTACGGGGGCGGAGCTACAATACCGACGTCACCCGCTGCCATCTCTGGCTGACAGCTGTTCGGACGCGGACAGCCTGTCTCCTGTTTAGCCAGTTTTATATCTTATAGCGTGGGGCTGTTGAGCGCTTTTTATCATCAGTGTTAACCTCATCATTGACTTTGAATAAATTTTGGAAGTATTTATATATGGATCGCTCTTAGATGTTTTTAATATCATTTCTCCTTGGGAAACCACCGCTGATCATCTTGCCTTTTTAACACGGATCTCCCTGAGTGCTCCCTGAGTCTGACGGTCCCTCCTGTCCCTTAGATCATTATTTCCAGCATATGACTACCAGCCAAGCAGTGTGCCTTTGGTTTAGCCATGCTGTCCCTGACCCCCTGTAATTAAGGGGTCCACCGAATCTGGTAAGCGCAATCTCATTCATTGATATGCTTCTCCTATTACATCGGTTGGAAAGAGTTTAACCCGTATGCTCCCAGAAGAAGTGTGCTTTCAGATTGGATCCTATGGAACTCTGATTATATATTTTTATTGTTCTACACTTATTGGACTCTGCATTTACTTATATTTCTCATTTTGCGCTGCACTTATTTTGTTTTAAGTGAAACAGATGGACATTTTCTCAAAAGCGTGGTCCCATTGCCACCCCTGATCCTCAGCTGAGGGTTTGTGGCTTGGTGCATAGAGGCCTTGTGGCCTGGGACTGAGGAGAATTGTGGTGAGCTGATTATTGTGAGGGTCTTATTATGAAAGCATGGGAAGATGGCTGAATATGTGTACAGTACTTGTGCTTTGCACTGAGAAAAACTGCTGAAGTATGTATGTTTTTGGTGCTGAAAATTCTAGCAGTACATGTAATGTGATGTATTACAGGAAGAAGCAATAATTGCAGTAAAGTGCTGAAATTGCATCCTTTATTTGACAATGGGCCTTTTGCCAGGAGAACATATCCAAGATGTTGGAATCAAACACCGGTATATGGAGTCTCTTTCTATTGTAGCACCCTGGTCCTAAACAGGGCTGCTAATAAATCTAGTTGTGCTAGGTGGTAACTAGCCTGGCTAATTGGTAGGACGATCCACTGACGTTTGCCTAAACCTAAACAGGCATTGCCGCCTGTGGCATTAGAATGAAAAGGGCATAGTGAATTCGGGTTAGGAGTGGATAGATTGTCCCAGTCAATTGGTAGAAGTCTCTTTGGCCCCATGGTCTGCTGGCAGAGACTATTTATTCAGGAGGAGTCAGGTGATCGGGGTTCTGTGCCACCCGGACGGCTGTCTGGGTGAACATGTGTTGTATCGCTCCTGGTTGCTAGGCCAGAAGCCTGAGGCCTATCTGGGAGCACCCGGCTGCTAGGCTGTCTGAGCCCTATCCAGGACTGTGAGGAGCAGCGGGGTTGGGGCTTCAGGTCAGGAGCCTAACGAAGTTGCTGAGGTTCTGCTGGGGAACCAAATGTTGCCAGAGGTGAAGGTGAAGCAGTTGCCATAAGGGACGGCCACTCCTGTTGCCAGAGGCAAGTGAGGATGAAGGTCAGAGGTAAAGGAGAAGCAATTGTCACCAAGGGACAACCACTCCTGTTATCAGAGGCCAGTGTATAATGTCTGAGGAAGTACCAGAGCAGCCTTTTTCAGTAGCCAGGGACTGTGAAGAAGTGGGAAAGCTTCAGCAGAATCAAGTCAGGGACCCAGCGGGTAGCGTGGGTGAAGCTTGAGAAGTATACAGCGGGTTAGCTGTGGAAGAGCTCAGGGGATCCAGCGGCAGCTGGGTCTTGGAAGTCTAGTGAGAGAGACTGGAAGCTCAGTGTGAAAGATCTATAGTGGAATACTGTGAGATGTGAGAGATCTACAACGGGATACTGTGAGTTACGTGTGCAGATCCATGTTGGCTGTTGAGAGTTCAGTTGCTATAGGAGACAGCGGTTGCTGCAAGATAAAGATTTCTGCATTCAGCTTAAAGGCCCTTATTCTGTATTGCTGTCTGCCTAGTACTATTTTTGTCTGTGGAGTTTGCCTCTTAATTGCTATTGCATTTGCCTAAGGATGTCCTGTGCCCTAAACCCTCTCTCCCCAACGTTCCCGTTAAGAGAAATAAAAATTCTCTCTTTGTTAATTTTTACAAAAAGTGACTGGCGCCCAACCTTTTCATCCTGCACCACACCCACTATGCCTAGTAGCCTGCACCCTGAGGAGGAATGTCAGTTTTCCCTGGCTCTGGGGATCACCATTAGGCCTTTGGAAGTCGGGGAGACCGCTACACCATGAAAAAGTGAGGCAGGACCCAGGGACAGCATGGCGCTAAATCCTGTACAATCCAGATCCCCTACAAGTGTGATGTGCATTGTCCTGCCCCTACACCACATGGCAAAAGGGAAACCAGCATGCATGCTAAAACAGAGCATTTTAGCATGGGGCTAGTATAAATGGGCCTTTACAGAACCTTTCAATTGATACATTACTTTCCCTCCAGGGCTCTCTCTAAGAGAAATGCTTATCAATCATCAGATACAATAGGGCTCCTTACAGCAAAGTAACTGTATTCCCTAAAAAGAGAAGTATGGACAAATCTTTTTTGGCCATACTTCTCTTGTGGGTCACAGGAGTACCCTTACTTTTGCTGTCCTATGACCTAGAGTCAGCTAAAAGCGGGCTAATGCCCATCGTCAGTTGACATCAAAGAGGAGCTCCAGGCTCCGAAAGGAGTTCAAATTATTTTGTGGGGATCCATTCAAATGCCTGAATGATATTGAATATGACCACTTATAAAAAAAAAGTGTTTATAATGTTATAAAAGTGTATATAACCCCATCTTGAACTAAGCCACAGGCCTGCTAAGGTCAGGAGTGGCAAGGATCCTACACCTTATGTCCATTTCTAGTCCTCCTAGCATTTCTGTCCTACAAAGGGCTCTCTCTTTTGTGCATACAGGACACAGACTGACTTGATGTTGATTAGGGGTGTCCTGTTCCCATACTCAAACTGCAAGGTTCAACCCACACCAACAGGTATTAAATATGTCATAGACAAATTTAGAGGATTCCCAAGTGAATATGTACCTAAAAACAGGGTGACACTGTAATTACTGCTATAATGGTGTGCCAACGTCCCTATATCAGATAAATAGAGTGTGAGAGCTAGGAAATTGGACTTTAAAGGCACACGAGTAGTTAGGCTAAAGAAGATAAAATTGATTTTATTTTATTAAGTTTCAATTACAAAATTGAAAATAGATATTGTAAATGTTACATTTTCCATATAAAAATATTGTGTATTTGGTATTTCCTACCCTACATGCAATTTGAAACACCACTTCTTATATATGAAATTTATAATCAAACATTCAAAAAATAATGAATAGGGAACGAATTCCCAAATCGGGGTTACGATTTGTGAATGTAAGATGAAGGTAGGTTTTCTCTCAGTCGCTCGACATGTTGCACGTCTAAATAACGCTTCTTCAGGAGCTAAGGATAGTTCTGCCGATATGGTCAGACAAAATGAAAGGAATGTAGGTATAATATTGCAGCTGGTAGGGTGAGTAGTCGCTTGGTTATATTAAAAAGTTAGTAGTATATGCAGGGCGTTGCGGGGGCACCAATATAGCCGCAGTTCCCAATGTGAAGGTAGACGTCAGTAGAAAGCCTTTTAGGTAGCAGTGGCTTATAAAAGCTACTGTTTCTAGAATTCGTTTGGGAAGGCTATAAGGTATGGTGCAGCTCCCTCTGGTACAACAAGCGTCCGCTGTCTACCTTCACATTGGGAACTGCGGCTATATTGGTGCCCCCCAGGCTCCTGAAGAAGCGTTATTTAGATGCGCAACATGTCGAGGGCCTGAGAGAAAACCTACCCAGATCTGCAATTTAACCCACAACTCTTCATTTTACATTCACAAATCGTAACCCCGATTTGGGAATTTGTTTCCTATTAATTATTTTTTGAATGTTTGATTATAAATTCATGTATAAGAAGTGGTGTTTCAAATTGCATGTAGGGTAGGAAATACCAAATACACAATATTTTTATATGGAAAATGTAACATTTACAATATCTATTTTCAATTTTGTAATTTAAACTTAATAAAATAAAATCAATTTTATCTTCTATAGCCTAACTACTCGTGTGCCTTTAAAGTCCAATTTCCTAGCTCTCACACTCTATTTATGTCATAGACAAAACCCACTACATCATCAGAGGAGGAACAACAATTAAAGGGCACTATACCTGCCAACATATGGACAGAACCAGCATTGTGGAGGTTAGGTTTCTTCAAAGCCTTCAAGTCAAGTTGCAAAAAAACTCCCTCCCCTATGCGCAATCATAGACTTCTATCTATGGGGAAAAAAGGCACCTGCTGTGTGTGTGTTGGGGTTGGTGGTGTGATGTGCAGAGAAAACAGTGTTATTTATTGAAAGAAATTCAGATCAGAACATACTAGATCAGATGAAATGCGCATCAGATCTTTGTGTATTTGCTTACCTCTATATATAAATATATTTGTGTGTATCACATCACAGACCTAAATTTATTTGATCTATGTTATATGGCAGATCCTAATCAAAAGTATTTTTATTCCTCTGGTGGTTTTCATTGCTTTTCGATTGATGCAGTTTAACAATGGGCAGTGTAAAAAAAAACTAGGTAATTAGTTCTAGTAATTCTTTGCTCTAATGAGTTTTCTGGGATATGGCAATGCAAATGCCTAGTGTGACTGCCTGACCATTTAGAATTAATTACTTGGATGTCTTATGATCACAGCAGAATATCAGTGGTCATTCACTGCGTGAATCCCACATAGGTGTTTCAAGCATATTTTGCAAATAATTCTATGCTAGTCTTGATTTTGTGTTTTATTAATTTTTTTGTAATAAAAATGTCATTATTATCAAGTAGACAATCAACAAACATGGCTATATCTAAGAGTAATTACAATATTCTTAAAGACATTATAAACTTTCTTAACTGCCTCTTGTGTTTTTCACCTGCATAAGAAGTGCATTGAACATATAGTTTCATGGTGTAATTTGTTGCTCTGTACGCATAGCCTATAATAGAGTAAATCTTTGTATTCCAGAGTCAGAGGTTTCTGATTGTGTTTAAACAAGAGGTATACTGCATGGTACTGCACAGGTTAATGTGTGACGTTTGTAGTGTAAGAACTAACATTTCCTGTAAGGAAACCACAGATCCCACAATCTCTAAGCCTCTTCATCTAGTGCTGGTGCAGATGAGAGCTAAACAGTATTTAGATCTGACACAGACACAAACAGGCAGAGCAATTAATCAAGATCTCCACATTCTGAAAGAGAAGCAACACAGAGGAAATGGCAAGGCATGCATTGGACACTGTGGGGTTGATTTACTAAAACTGGAGTGTGCAAAATTTGCTGCAGCTGTGCATGGTAGCCAATCAGCTTCTAACATTCAGCTTATTTAATTAACCACTTCCCATTCAGGCCAATTCTGGCACTTCGCTCCTACATGTAAAAATCATCATTTTTTTCTAGAAAATTACTCAGAACCCCCAAACATTATATATGTTTTTTTTTTAGCAGAGATCCTAGGGAATAAAATGGCGGCTGTTGCAACTTTTTATGTCACATGGTATTTGCGCAGCGATTTTTCAAATGCATTTTTTTTTTATTGTTTCTTTTATTTGATTTTTTTTTAATTTTTACAATTTCCCTTTTATTTAATTACATTTATTCCTATTACAAGGAATGTAAACATTCCTTGTAATAGGAATAGTGTGTGACAGGTCCTCTTTGTGGAGAGATGTGGGGTCTATAAGACCCCACATCTCTCCTCTACTCAGAAAAGAAACACCGGAGGGTGGTGGGAGGAGGAACGCCCCCTCCTGCTGCCTGTAAGAACGATCAAGCGGCTGAACTGCCACTATGATTGTTTTTATGCTGCAGGGAATCACTGGCTGAAAAAAGATGATATCTGGATTAGGGTTGTCCCGATACTGATACTAGTATCGGTATCGGCACCGATACCGAGCATTTGCCCAAGTACTTGTACTCGGGCAAATGCTCCCGATGCTTCCCCTGATACCTAGAAGTCAGCTGTGATTGGCGCGTGGGGGAGTTACAAGATTCTCCCCCAGCGGCTTTCAGCGGCTTTAGTGACATACAGCGGTGATCGGTCACCGCTGACTGTCACTGCATCCTCCTCCATGCCCCCTCCTTTCCTCTGTCCCCCTCCACTGTCCCCCTCCGTTCCGCCGTTCCTCTCTCCTTCTCTGTGCCTTTCCACTGTCCCCCTCCGTTCCTCTCTCATTCTCTGTCCCCCTCCGCTGTCACCTCAGTTCTGCTGTGCCTCTCCGCTGTCCCCCTCCGTTCCACTGTTCCCCTCTCCTTCTCTGTCCCCCTCCGCTGTCTCCTCCGTTCTGCTGTGCCTCTCCGCTGTCCCCTCCGTTCTGCTGTCCCCCTCTCCTTCTCTGTCCCCCTCCGCTCTCCCCCTCCGTTGTGCTGTCCTCCTCCTCCTTCCTTTGTGAATGGATAGAGTCAGCTGACTCTGTCCATTCACATAACTGAAACATTGTAATCTCCTGTGATTACGATGTGTCGTTTTATGAATGGAGAGGAGCCGCTGTCTTCTCTCCATTCATTTTCAGTGCAGCTAAGGCTGCAGAGAAAGGGACTGAGGAATCTCTATCCTCTGTCTCATTCTCTGTCTCAAGGGGGAGATATCAGAGGTCTGTTAAGACCCCTGATATCTCACCAAAGCCCCCCAACAGGGCTGATTAAAAAAAAAAAAAACACATATTGCAAAAAAGAATAAAAAAAATATTATTGTAAAAACTAAAAATTGAAAATAAAAAAAACAAAAATTACACACACATACACCATTCACCCCCCCCCCCCCAAAAAAAAGAAAGCACTGTTAAAAAAATAAATAAATAAAAAACACTGTCACGTGACATTAAAAAAAAAGTATCGGTATCGGCGAGTACTTGAAAAAAGTATCGGTACTTGTACTCGGTCCTAAAAGAGTGGTATCGGGGCAACCCTAATCTGGATGATGCCTGTAGCTGCAGGTATCATTCAGATATCCCCACTCAAAATCCAGGAGGTCATATGACGTACCTTGGGCAGGAAGTGGTTAAGCTTTGACAAGACTAAAACTGGAAACTAATTTGTTTCTATGTACAGCTGCACCATATTTTGCACTCTCCAGTTTTAGTAACCCCTGTGTGACCAGGAACAAGAGGTTGCCTGTCCTGAGGGACAAGCTAGGTGTATTAATACATGGACATAGTGTAATCTATCAGCCATGACACTACAAACTGATTAGACTCCTATAGATAACAAAAGCAAAGTCAAGAAGACACTGTGCAGCTCTGAACTTCTGACATTTTGTCTACTTGTTGAGAAGATACTGTATAACAAAACAATTTCAATGGCATATTTAAAAGACCAAAATTAGACCAAAAGTTGTCAAATAACACAGGTTTACATAGACTTTCAAAGAAAAGGTTGCATTCTGTGGCCAATTTAATTCAAGCAAACCATACATGAAAAACAGTATTTTGTACATGGTAAGTGTAGAAATGACCATGGTCATTTCTTACATGGCTACTTTATCAGATCTCAGCTGTGCCAATGGTTTTACGCCATGTGGTTGTGCTTGCTCTTTTTCTATGTTCCCATGGGATGTCTTCAGGGTCGGTTAATTTTTTTTTATTACCATCTGTTTTTATTGATGACATATAGAAGATAACAAGGGAACAACTGCGGGCACAACCGCTATGCGTGTCAAAAACATACTATATTACAACAGTTTAGAGAATTAGGCATATCAAATCATATTAACATGTTGAACATATCTTATCCAATGAAAATGAATGCTAGGAGAAATAAGCAAATAGACTAGGATATTTCTCTTGTGTAATGTGTAGGTACATCTATAATTGGATCGTATCCAGTTAATAAAGGAATATCTGGGTGTTTAAGCTAGAAATGGAATTAGGTGTGGGTAGTTTATCCATAAATGGGGATGGGGGGATATGGGAGATTAATCATTCGGTTTGGAGCGACAACAAGTGTAGTAATCATTTTGTAGTATATTCACTGAAAAGGGAGAAGGGGATGGCAGAACATAGAAATCTGGGTGAATTGGTAGCGAGATGTGGTTGAGGTCTTTCTATACTCGGTTGGCCTGCCACAGCTCTTGGTTGCACATTATGTAAGGAGTCTGCGGTATTCGTCTGTGGAAATTAAATGTATCCAACCAGACCATATCTGAGTAAATTTAGAGGGCGTGTCCTTTGCCTGTTGGATCAGTTCTGCAGTTTTGTGAATACGTTGGAACCAGTCCTTCAGGGACGGAGGTTCTGGGGAGTGCCATTTGTGTGGGATACACATATTTGCCGCATTTACCATGTGCATGGCTAACGAACGTACGTACGTACATTTCGGTCATGGTGGGTAATGTAGCAAGAATTGTGCTGGGGTGTATTCCAGCAAGTAGGTGGTTATCAGGGGGATCAGTCTATGCACTTCCTTCCAAAAAGGTTGGAGTTTAGAGCATGACCACCATATGTGTAATAATGATTGTAGCTCTGTACCGAATCTCCAACAATGTGGAGAGAGTGCTGGGTAAATGTGATGAAGTTTGAGGGGTGTTCTATACCACCTTGAGGGTAATTTGAATGTGTTTTCTTGAGCGTAAATATTCAACGTTCCCTTATGGATAATTGTGTATATGGTATCCCAATCAGCATCCGAGAAGTATATGGAGAGATCTTTTTCCTATTTACTGTTGGTCCAGTTGTTTAAGGGGTTCTGATCTGGAAACAGTAGGGTATATGTGAAGGATATGAGATGTCTCTGTGGGTCAGCCTTTAAACACCTTTCCTCGAATGGGGTAAGTGGTCTTGACCAGTCTGAGCTATGTGCCTTGGTTTCTAGAAAGTGTCTGATTTGTACATATGTCCAATAGGGGAGTATGCCTGTTTTCAATTTAGCTGTTAAGTTGGTATATGAGAGGGGGAGGCCATTTTCAAAGAAGTGGTCAGCTTTAACGTTTGTGTGTGGCCATATATCTTTTAAAAAGTTTATTTGCATTCCCGGGGCGAAGTCAGGGTTGAGTCTAAGTGGGGTCATTGGGCCTATGTTCGAAGAGATTTTGTGTTTGGTGCAAGCTTGTCAAAAGACGGTAGGCGTAGGTTGAGTTAGTGGGGGGGAAGTATATATTGACAGAATGTGTTTAGAAGCCAACCACGGGGTTTGAGCCAGTGGGATAGGAGATGTGGAATTTTCTAATTGGACCCAATCCTTAGTATTGGAGTGTATATTCCAATCAATGATTTTAGTTAAATGGCAAGCTTGCTGATATTTCCTAACATCTGGTAGGCCTCAGCCCCCCTTGAGTTTAGGAAAGGTGAGTCTCACGTAATTCAGTCTGGGACGTAGTGTACCCCAAATAAAATCTGTACAGGCTTTACGATAAGCTGTGAAGAAGGCAGGTGGGAGGCTGATCGGGACTGTCTGGAAAAGATATAGTATCCTAGGTAGGATGTTCATCTTTATTATGGCAGCCCTACCGAACCATGAAAAAAGTCCTACGGACCACTTCTTTAAGTCCTGAATTATATTCTGTAATAAGGGTTGATAATTTGAGTATAGGTCCGTTAGGGAGGAAGTTAGTTGAATGCCTAAGTATGTAAGTTTGAAGTTCCATTTAAACGAAAAATTATTTTGGCATTGCAAGCATAGTTCAGGTGGTAGAGAGATATTTAGGGCAGTGGACTTTGCAAAATTGATTTGGAGGTTCGATAAGAGTTTAAAGTGGTCAAGATTCTTGAGAAGGTTTGGGATAGTTGTCAGAGGGTCAGATAGGAATAGGAGTATGTCATCTGCAAAAGCAGCTAATTTGTACATGCGCCTATTCATCTCAATTCCTTTAATGTCTGGATTTGCTCTAATGCATCTCAGTAATGGTTCCAGCGTAAAAACAAAAATTAGAGGGGATAAGGGGCATCCCTGATGGGTTCCAACCGAAATGGAGAAGGTATCCGATAGGTGGCCGTTGACCCGCACTCTCGCAGTGGGAGTGGAGTATAGCATGAGGATAAGATTAGGCATTCTGTCAGGAAGGCCAATTGTTTTTAGAGTTTCCATCATGTAGTCCCAGGCCACTCTATCGAATGCCTTTTCCACCTCTAGGGACAAGAGAAATCCCCGGCGTTTATTGGATGTGAGCCAGTGGTGGATATTAATTGCTTTGAGAGTATTATCTCTCGCCTCTCTACCAGGGATAAATCACATTTGGTCAAGGTGGATAAGGTCGGGAAGTAGTGGAAGAAGTCGATTAGCCAATACTTTGGCGTACCACTTAACCACCTAAGGACTAGCCTCGTTTTGGATTTTAGGTGTTTACATGTTTAATACAGGTTTTTTTTAGGGTTGTCCCGATACCACTTTTTTAGGACCGAGTACAAGTACCGATACTTTTTTTCAAGTACTCGCCGATACCGATTACCGATACTTTTTTTTATGTCATGTGACAGTGTTTTTTTTTTGTTTTTTTTAACAGTGCTTTCTTTTTTTGGGGGGGGGGGGGTGAACGGTGTATGTGTGTGTGTTTTTTTTTTTTATTTACAATTTTTATTTTTTACAATAATATTTTTTTTATTCTTTATTGCAATATGTGTGTTTTTGTTTTTTTGTTTTTTTTAATCAGCCCTGTTGGGGGGCTTTGGTGAGATATCAGGGGTCTTAACAGACCTCTGATATCTCCCCCTTGAGACAGAGAAAGAGACAGAGGATAGAGATTCCCTGGTCCCTTTCTCTGCAGCCTCAGCTGCACTGAAAATGAATGGAGAGAAGACAGCGGCTCCTCTCCATTCATAAACTGACACATCGTAATCACAGGAGATTACAATGTTTCAGTTATGTGAATGGACAGAGTCAGCTGACTCTATCCATTCACAAAGGAAGGAGGAGGAGGACAGAACAACGGAGGGGGAGAGCAGAGGGGGACAGAGAAGGAGAGGGGGACAGCAGAATGGAGGGGACAGCGGAGAGGCACAGCAGAACGGAGGGGACAGTGGAGGGGGACAGTGAAGGAGAAGGGAACGGCGCAACGGAGGGGGACAGCGGAGAGGCACAGCAGAACTGAGGGGACAGTGGAGGGGGACAGAGAAGGAGAGAGGAATGGAGGGGGACAGCGGAGAAGCACAGAGAAGGAGATAGGAACGGCGGAACGGAGGGGGACAGCGGAGGGGGACAGAGGAAAGGAGGGGGCATGGAGGAGGATGCAGTGACAGTCAGCGGTGACCGATCACCGCTGTATGTCACTAAAGCCGCTGAAAGCAGCTGGGGAGAAACTTGTAACTCCCCCACGCGCCGATCACAGCTGACTTCTAGGTATCGGGGGAAGCATCGGGAGCATTTGCCCGAGTACAAGTACTTGGGCAAATGCTCGGTATCGGTGCCGATACCGATACTAGTATCGGTATCGGGACAACCCTAGTTTTTTTGCTAGAAAATTACTTAGAACCCCCAAACATTATATATTGTTTTTTTTTCTAACACCCTAGAGAATAAAATGGCGGTCATTTTAATACTTTTTTTTGCACCGTCTTATAAGCGCACTTTTTTGGAAAAAATTCACTTTTTTGAATAAAAAAATAAGACAACAGTAAAGTTAGCCCATTTTTTTTATATTGTGAAATATAATGTTACGCAAAGTAAAGTGATACCCAACATGTCACGCTTCAAAATTGCGCCCGCTCGTGGAATGGCGTCAAACTTTTACCCTTAAAAATCTCCATAGGCAACGTTTAAAAAATTCTACAGGTTGCATGTTTTGCACTACAGAGGAGGTCTAGGGCTAGAATTATTGCTCTCGCTCTACCGGTCGTGACGATACCTCACATGTGTGGTTTGACCACCGTTTTCATATGCGGGCGCTACTCACGTATGCCGTTTGAAAAAATGACATAAAAAAAATATGCCTTTAAGACATATGGGCGGAGCTGACGTCATGACGTCGCTTCCGCCCTCCTATGGTATGGAGATGGGTGGCGGCCATCTTAGCCTCCCTCGTCTCCATACCTAAGCAGTGAGAGGTCCCGATCTCCTCCGCCGCTACCGACGGCTCCGGTAAGCGGCGGAGGGCGCGGGAGAGTGGCGGGAGGGGGGTGGCACCTCTCCCGCCGCTGATAACAATGATCTCGTGGTGAACCCGCTGCAGAGACCACCATTATCGTACACAGAACTGGCTCCTGTAAAGATGGATACCTCGGTTGTGGCAGCGGCTGCTGCCATTACCGAGATATCCATCTTCAAAGTGCCAATGTATATGTACAGGAGCCAGTCAGTAAGTGGTTAAGGTCCACGTTTAATAACGAGATGGGTCTGTAATTTGTTACTAGTGAGGAGTCTTTTCCCGGCTTGGGAATAACCGTTATTTGGGCCGTCAATAAGTCACGAGGGGTGCGGTGGGGGATGCACAGGTGTCAAAGGTCGATAGAAAAATAGGGGTCAAAATGTAAAGGGTTTTATAATATCCTACTGTCAGTCCATCAGGTCCAGGGCTTTTACCAGTCTTCAGTAAAGTCAAAGCTAGCTCCGCTTCTACCTTATTCAGGGGTTTGTCCAAGTCATGGTATAAGGATTCCGAAATGGGGTTAGGGCTGTATTGTTTTAGGAAGTCAGTGATCAATCGTTTCCTTTCAGTTTTATGTTGAGTTGGGTCCGGCGTAGGTAGGTTGTATAGTTTGGAGTAGTACGTAACAAATTGTTTAGCTATATCTGGTGAGGAGTTTACTTTGCGGCCCGCTGCATCTGTGAGGAAGTGTATAGTTGTAGTGGCTTTCTTGGATTGTAAGGCTCTTGCCAGTAACTTGTTGGCTTTGTTGCCATGTTCGTAAAAGGTTTTTTGGGCAAGGATGTATTTGCGTCGGATTTGTTTACCCAGTAGTTTCAACATCTCTTTTCTGGAGTTTATTAGTGTATTTAAGGTGTCTAGTGCTCTAGTGCGTTTGTGTGCTTTTTCCAAAAATCTTATCCAATTGACAAGGTTATTAAAATGTTTCTGTTGTTCTTTTCGTCGTTTAGTTGCCGCGGCAATGAGTATTCCCCTTATTACACATTTATGGGCTTCCCAGTTCATAAGAGGCGAAGTATCAGCGGCTTTATTTTCCTCAAAATATTATTTTGTTCCACTTCTACCGCTATAGACGGGTTCGTGAGTAAGCAGGGATCCAGTTTCCATGATCGAGAGTGAGAATATGTTTCAGGGAATGCAATGTGAATTGAGATCGGGTGGTGATCTGAGAGAAACATTGGATCGATGGATGCACGTTGGAGGATGGGAAGGTCGTTTTGCGAAATGAACAGATAGTCTATTCTTGAATATTTATTGTGGGGTGTCGAAAAGAAGGTGTAATCTTTACCGTCGGGGAATAGAATGCGCCATGTGTCGTGAAGCAATAGGGTTTGGAGTTGTGTTTTTATGGCCCTCAGAGCAGAGTATGGGAGAGAGGAAATGCCATTGGAGGTATCTAGAAGAGGGTTGAGAGGGACATTCAAGTCACCTCCCAATATTAGGGTGCCGTCTTGGAACCCTGTCAATAATTGCACGATCTCTCGGAAGAAGGATACCTGTCCAGTATATGGGGCGTATAAATTTGCTAACGTAAGTCTTCTACCTCTACAGGTTCATTTTAGGAACAGGAATCTGCCTTTATCGTTGATCAATGTGTCAGTAACCTGGAAAGGGCAATGTTTTGCCAGTAGAATGGTGACTCCTTTAGATTTGGACTCTACGTTTGTTGAGTGATAGGCCGTGGGATAGTATAGATTTTGTAATTTCGGGGTTGATTCAGTACGGAAATAAGTTTCCTGTAAGAATATTATATCCGCTTTGTTACGTTGCATAGTTAGGAGTAGTTGCAATCTTTTTTCTGGGAGATTCAGTCACTTTACATTTAATGAGATGATTTTGATCTGTGTTGAATCAGCTGTTTGGGATATGGATGCCATTGTGAATTCAGTTGTGTAGATCTGTTGGTTGCGGAGGAGAAAAGGTAATAATAGCTGTGGTAGATAAGAAAGTTAAACTCAAGTATGTGTGCTATTGTGAGAGTGCCAACCGAGGGTGTGAGCTATAAAGACTTCGTACATAAGAATAGGACATGAGGTATACAAATATGATACTATCCTGGAAAAAACTTTTGTTAGGAGGTCAGGGAATCCGGCGACAGATGAGAGCCTGCTCACCTGTCCAAATTAGGAAAGGTATATGCCGGTATAAATCAGTGGCGCGTAGGTTGTAACTGCTATAGGTGTTTACAGCAGAGTATATTGCCACTTCGTGGGAGGTGACTTAACCGAAAAGAAGAGGTGTATCAGAAATGCCATCAGGCCATTAGCCTAAAGGTGTTACGATTAAACATATAGATGGGGGTAAGGATTAAGATTAGAGCCATGGGGCCCGCATTCCGCTTCAAAGGGGTAAGAGTTGAAAATCTTGTGTGTCTAATAGTGTCTGTTAATTGAGCTAGAATAACTTGTGATATTTCATATGGTGAGTCCATATCCGTGACAAAAAGGGTCAGTGTCACTGTATGTTCCATCCTGGCTCCAGAATTGTTATTCATCAGGGTGGGTAGTTAACAGAACCAACAATTTTTTTTTTGTTTGAAAAAACTTGTGCAATTTAGCCATTGCTAATAGTCTTCGTTAGGATCAGTAAAACATGTATACATCAACCGGACGTCGAACTAAAGTGTGGGAACAGGAAGATAATATATGGCTTGTGAGAATCATTCCCCTATAATATAGTTTGTGGTGATCGTGTGTGGTCTTGTTTATAGTGAGTTCTTGAAATGGCAGTGTGTGAATTCGCCATAAAAAGGGTATGTTTGAGTTTGGGGGAAAAGGAATAATGTTAACAAAAATTTCTATGAGGCAGACATATTGTAAATGTGTGCTTATTACTTGTGTTGAGCACGTCTTAGAGTATTATTGTCTTGTAAAGCAGTGTGATTATATATACTTAGCCACACGGTGGCGCACAAATACAAAGATTGAGATTATGAATCTTTCACATCTGACACTGATGGAGCGTCAGATACAGATGTATTTGCAAAATGTTTTTAACCAATGTGCTGAACAATATATATGTCTGCTCATTACTTCCAAATATTAAGTATCTCAGCAACTAAAAATAAGATAGGAAAGAACACTAAATTATATTTTCGTTATTACAGTAATGAAAGATACCGTTGTGGAGCCTTCACCTTCATTGGCCACATTAAGTAAGGCAGTTTATAGGAGAGCGTCTTCCTTCTCTAAAGTCCAACATAAGCGGGGTTGCTTACCAGTCAGTACAGGTATCTGTTATACACTGGTGGAGGGGGAAATTAGGGCAGATTTCTCGGGTCTTCGTGGAGTGAGAAAGGTTTCTATATAACTGGTGTGTTATATGCAGAGCGTTGAGAAAGTCAAAATATGCGGGTATCGCACTTTTCCTGTAGATCAAGCTTCTGCCAAAGTTCAGCGCTTGCTGCCTGATGTTGAGAGTATCAATTCCATGCGAAATGTAGGATACGTAGGTGCATGAAGTAAAGGGTTTGCTCCGTGCATTGGAATTATACTTATATGTCTTTCTACTGTAGGTTGCTTTTGCTTAAGGTATCTGCAAAATTGATCACTCAGAATGTGATTGTGCTATTGGTGTTGTCGTTACATGCGAGGAAGATCACCAAGACCATGTCTACAATATTTCACATCTCCGTATAGTGTAGTCATATTAGGAAGGTGTCCTCGTTGTTGCCTCTGGTTCAGTTGTAGCTGCTAGGTATAACACGGAGATAACTGGATGAGGGATGGGGTTAAACAGAACAGTAAAACGAGTTTAAGCTTAGCTGTTTTCTTCTAAGAAGTCTTCCTTCTCTCAGCTGTCTCGGCGAGCTCTGCGAGGCAAAGGAGCTGCCGTAGGGCTATGAAGCAGGGGCTGAGACAGCGGAGAAGGGTTAATTCATGTAGCCGAAGGAGAGCGGCGACGTCTGAAATGTGTAGTTTGTGTCTCCATTAGGTCGTCTCTGGGCATCCTGGAGGGTGAGCTGGCAATGTTGAAATCAGCATACCAATTCGGTACCTCTACGTAGGGTATATCCAGGGTGTGACAAAAAGTCTCCAGTTCTTCGGGTGCTCTAAGCAATGATGAGCGTCCGTGATTGGTAGCTGACAGTCCGAACGGAAACTTCCAGCGATATTGTATGCCTTTGTTCTTCAATACCTCCAGTAATGGGCGCAGGTCTTTCCTGTGTCTGAGGGTGATCGCTGAAAGATCCTGATAAATGGAGATAGCATGTCCTTCATATTCCAGCTGCCTTTTGTTCCGGGCTTGTTTTAGTATTTCTTCCTTTAGTTTATAGTCATTCAGGCAGCAGACAATATTCCTTTGGGGGCTCAGAGTCTCTTCCACGTGGCCTTCTCTCAAGGCAAGCCACGCCCCAGGTTGGTTAATTTTACGTTATGTGTGGTTCTCCTGGCTCTTTTTCTATGTTCCCATGTGATGTCTTCTCGGGTCGGATGAGATACTAGTATGAGCAACCATGTTGATCTGCAGTTTGTGGATAGTCATCAGATGAATTCATACTCCATTTAATACAAGTGCATGTAACTCTTTTATCAATAAGAGTCTGCTTAGTCTGGTAAGAGTCTCTTTTAACTTAAGGTGATGGCACAGCACTGGTGTTCTGGAATGAATGATGGAAAATCACTATTCATAATCATTATCTTTACATTGATTACTTTAGGACTGTTGTGATTTCATTACGAAATGGACTACCGGTATATGTTTTTTTTTTTTTATCTCAATATGAACTTACAGGTACATCTCATAAAATTAGAACATCGTCAAAAATTAAATTTATTTTAGTAATTAAATTCAAAAAGTGAAACATATATTTTATATAGATGCCTTACACAAACAGAGCGATATATTTCAAGCATTTATTTATTTTAATTTTGATGATAATGTCTTACAGTTAGTGAAAACCCAAAATTCAGTATCTCAGAAAATTTGAATTTTACATAAGACCAATAAAAAAAAGTATTTTTAATACAGAAATGTTGGCTAACTGAAAAGTATATTCATGTACAGTATAATATGCACTCAATACTTGTCCAGGGCTCCTTTTGCATAAATTACTGCATCAGTGCAGTGTGGCATGGAGGCGATCAGCCTGTGGCACTGCTGAGGTGTTATGGAAGCCCAGGTTGCTTTGATAGCGGCCTTCAGCTTGTCTGCATTGTTGAGCCTGGTGTCTCTCATCTTCCTCTTGACAATACCTGACAGATTCTCTATGGGGTTTAGGTCAGAGATGTTTGTTGGCCAATTAAGCACAGTGATACCATGATCATTAACCACTTACTTACTGGGCACTTAAACCCCCCTCCTGTCCAGACCAATTTTCAGCTTTCAGCGCTGATGCACCTTGAATGACAATTGTGCAGTCATGCTACACTGTACCCAAACTAAATTTTTATAATTTTTTCCCCACAAATAGAGCTTTCTTTTGGTGGTATTTGATCGCCTCTGTGGTTTTTATTTTTTGTTAAAAAAAATTAAAAAGACAGAATTTTAAAACTTTTTTTTTTTATATTTTGTTATAAAGTTTTGCAAACAGGTAATTTTTCTCCTTCATTGATGTACGCTGATGAGGCGGCACTGATGGGCACCGATAGGTGGCAGTGATGGGCACTGATGGGTGGCAGTGATGGGCACTAATGGGTGGCACTAATAGGCACTGATCGGGTACACTGATAGGCAGCACTGCTAGGTGGCACTGATTGGAACTACTGGTGGGCATTGATAGGTGGCACTTGTGAGCATTGATAGGTGGCACTCATGGGCATTGATAGGTGGCACTGGTGGGCACTGTGGGCACTGGCAGGTGGCAATGGCAGGTGGTACTGGCAGGAGGTACTGGTGGACACAGATGAGGCATAATTGCCTCTTCCTCTTCGGGACCGATGTCCCTTGCAGATAAGCCGGTGATTGTTTTTTTTTTCTCCTCACGTTGTCAGCAAGAGGAGAAAAAAAAAAACAGATTGGCTGACAGCTGATCACGTGGTAAGGGGCCCCTTAATCGGATCTGTGATCACCTGAGTCTTTGCGACTGATTGGTTCGGCAAGAACGATTCTTCATGAATCCATGCTGATTACTGCTAATGATACTGTTTTCATTACTAAAATCTTGAATATAGTCCCTTATCATCCCCTCCAAGAGCTTGCATACTTTTGATGTTAGACTAACTGGTCTGTAATTCCCAGGGATGTATTTTGGGCCCTTTTTAAATATTGGTGCTACATTGGCTTTTCTCCAATTCACTGGTATCATTCCAGTCAGTAGACTGTCAGTAAAAATTAAGAACAATGGTCTGGCAATTACTTGACTGAGTTCCCTAAGTGTCCTCGGGTGCAAGCCATCTGGTCCCGGTGATTTATTAATGTTAAGTTTCCCAAGTCTAATTATAACCCTGTCCTCTGTTAGCCATGAGGGTGCTTCCTGTGATGTGTCATGAGGATAAGCACTTCAGTTTTGATTACTAAAGCCCCCCGATTCCTCGTGGAGACTGAGGAGAAGAATAAATTCAATACCTTCGTTATCTCCCCATCCTTTGTAACCAGATGTCCTTCCTCATTGTTTATGGAGCCAATATTGTCTGTCCTCCCTTTTTTACTGTTTACATACTTAAAGAATTTTTGGGGATTTATTTTGCTCTGCTATGTGCCTCATGTTCTATGTTAGCCGCCCTAAATGCACCCTTACTTTTCTTGTTGCATTCTTTATAAAGTCTGAATGATGAATGATAATCCCTTAACCTTGTATTTTTTGAAGGCCTTCTCCTTTGCTTTCATATGCATTTTTACATTGGAGTTAAGCCATCCAGGACCTTTGTTCGCTCTTTTAAAATGTATTACCCAATGGGATGCACTGGCTAATGCCCTTATTTATCATGCTCTTAAAGTGAACCCATCTCTCCTCCGTGTTCTTTGTTCCTAAGATTTTTTTATCTTCTAGCAAGGTTCGTAGTTTAGGGAAGTTGGCTCTTTTTAAATTCAGTGTCTTTGTATTCCCCTTATGTTTCCTATTTGTGTGATTTATACTGAAGCCAATTGACCTGTGATCGCTGTTTCCTAAATTGCCCCTGTGATAGACTCCAGACACCCTGTTGGGTATTTACACCAAGAAGCTGCTTTTTAAGTCCTGGAACACGAGACCAATAGATCTGGCTATAGAAAACCCCAAGGACCAGTCAACACAAGTCTTGGAGTACGCCAGAAAATGAACTGCTTTGTTTTTAGAAACGCACTGAATTTATACAGCAAACCATCAGATATGGGCTACTCCCATTATCTCAGACAAAGGTCACCTTACACAGTAGAGCTAGTCCTATTGTCATAACAATGACCCCCTTAGACAGTCCGAGAGCCCAATTAAGCCAATTAAGACTTTAACTGGGCAGACATGCAAATGGAAATTTGCATTATTGCTGGCAAACAAGCCAGTCAAAACGGCATATGCGGGAATAGCTGAAGACCTCATTGAAGGCTAGTATGCAAGTTATTTGCCATAAAAAGTTATGGGGACCCAGGTTCTACCCAGGGGGACATGTATCAATGCAAAAAAAGTTTTTAAAAAGATAGTTTTTTCAGGAGCAGTGATTTTAATAATGCTTAAAGTGAAACAATAAAAATTAAAAGTTCCTTAAATATCATGGGGTCCCTTTAATCTGAAACAATAAAAATGAAAAGTTCCTTAAATATCAAGGGGTCCCCTTAGTCTGCCTGTAAAGTGTTGATGGGACAAGAGCCTCTTCCCGACAACCCTGGTCATTGTTGGGAACCCTGGCCATTGGTTTTCAGGGTCTGTGGGCGGGGGGGCTTATTGGAATCTGGAAGCCCCCTTTAAGAAGGGGTCCCCAGATCCTGGCTCCGCATCCCTATGTGAATAGGTATCGGGTACATTGTACCCCTACCCATTCACCAAAAAAGTAGTGTAATGTGACAAAAGACAATAGCCAGTTTTTGAAAAGTCCTTTATTAAAAATGTCTTCTTCTTCCCCCGATTCCTCCTCCTTCTTCCTCTGGTCTTCCTTCGTCTTCTCCTTCCCTGCTTCTTCCTCGAGTCTTCTCCGTCTTCCTCCAGGCTTCCTTGGGCTTCTTCTTCCCCTGCTTCATCCTCCAGTCTTCTTCTTCTTCGTCCACCTTCTCTTCTGCCGTCGACCCGCTGAAGATTCAAAAAAGAAACCTCCTCCGATGATACGATGGGGAAGATGACGTCATTCAGGGACCCAGCCCCTTGTGACTTTACTGCCCGAGGCACGTCGAGTCTGTGATGTCACAAGGATGACGCCATCCAGTGGCCATGCCCCATAGCTATATACTGTATATGACATGTGTGCCATGGAAGTGGACAGATCATCGGGCCACAGCGTCAGAGAACGGTCGATTTTGGAACTTCAGTGGGTCAGAAGTGGGAGCGGCAGCGGTGGAAGAAGAACAAGAAGAAGACCGGAAAAAGAAGCTGGAGGAAGACCAAAGGAAGAAAGAGAAGACCGGAGGAAGAAGCCGGGATGGAGAAGCCGGAGGAAGAAGGAGGAAGAAGAGGGGGAAGAAGAAGACATTTTTAAAAAAGAGCTTGTCAAAAACTGGCCCCCCGCCTGCAGACCAACCAATGACCGGGGTTGTTGGGAAGAGGCTCTTGTCCCCATCAGCATCCTTGTCCCCATGTTGATGGGGACAAGGGCCTCTTCCCGACAACCCTGGCTGGTGGTTGTCGGGGTCTGCGGGTGGGGGGCTTATCAGAATCTGGAAGCCCCCTTTAACAAGTGGGCCCCCAAATCCTGGCCCCCCTATGGGTACCTACCCACTCACCAAAAAAAGAAGTGAAATGTAAAAAAAATACAAGAGCTGTTTTTTGACAAGTCCTTTATTGTAAAATAGCTCTGAGCTGTCTTCTTCTCCTGGTGCTGTCTATCTTGCCGCCATCTTCTGACGCCGTCTTCTCCTGCGGCCATCACTCCCACAACCGCCTACTTCTCCCGTGTTCTTCCTCACCGCTGTCTTCCTCCATTGTGTTGTCACCCGCTGTCTGGTGTCTCTTACTTAGCCATGGGGCATGGCCATCCAATGACATCACCCAGAGAGTCCGCCCCCTCTTTTTAATTTTTTTTTATAGCGTGCAACCGGCGGTGAGGAAGAACACAGCAGCGGGAGAAGATGGCGGCAGGAGACGATGGCGGCGGGAGCTATTTTACAATAAAGGACTTGTCAAAAACTGGCTGTAACGATGTACCTGATACCCATTCACACAGAGGGGGGGCAGGATCTGGCGGCCCCCTTGTTAAAGGGGCTTCCAGATTCTAAAAGGCCCCCACCTGCAGACCCCACCAACCACCAGCCAGGGTCGTCGGGAAGAGGTCCTTGTCCCCAAAGCACCCTCCCCATGTTGAAGGCATGTGGCCTGGTACGGTTCAGGAGGAGGGGGCCGCTCGCTCGTCCCCCCATCCTGACCTCCAGGCTTCATGCTCGGATAAAGGGTCTGGTAAGGATTTTTTTTTTTATTTGGCTTTGAGTTCCCTTTAAAATGCATACCAGACTCAAAGGGCCTGGTATGGATTTTGGGGGGAACCCCACACCAATTTTTTTGTAAACAAAAGTTTTTGGGATATTTTTTTCTTAATCTGGTGCTTCAAGAGAATTCACATTTAGTTAACATATTTCATGGCTTACGTAGTTCACAAAATAATTCGTAGCACCTTGAATTTCAGCTTTAGAGCAGGGTTTTTTTGTTTTTTTAAAGTTTTTATTCCCCCTCCCCCCATTACACTTTCTAATCAAGGACTTGCACAACCAAATACTTTTGTATGCAACTAGATTTACTACAGGGGTATGAATTGTTTGCTTCTAAAATATGTATTTCGAGTCTGCAAAAATCTAACTTAAAGCAAAAAACAATCAACTTTTTATTTCAACATTAGTATAAACATTTGGTACATTAATGTACTTGGGCCCAAAAAAAAAGGCATAGAAATGATGCTCCAGCATTTGACAATTTAGTTAGAAGGGCCCTGCTCAAAAGAGCCTTTAATCTACAAGGGTATGACACTAAAAATTAGACACATTAAACAAATCACATTAGAAAAGTAGGGATACAAATCAAGCTAAAAACAAGCATGACTAACCTTCTTTGTGATCAGAAGTCCTTGCCCCAAACCCCAAAAAAGTTACATGGCAGAATTATCATAAGCAAAATCAGACAAAATTAATACAAAATTCAAAAAGGCAGCGCACAAACTACATTGACACACATAACTGGAATTAATTAGCAGGAACCTTCCTTTGCATCTCAACCACTACATAGACTTACGACTTCTAACATGTGAGATTTAGAAGCAATCATCAAACAGCCTTAGTGGGGTGAGGGTCGGGAATTATGCACCCCCCCCCTAAAATGCACAAAAAATATATCTATTTGTAACCCAATATACATTCTTTTTTTTTACAGTTCACTTCAGTAAACGAACAACAGCACACATATACTGTCAGTACTTACTGACTGCCTCCTCCACATCATATGACCACCTAACAAATTAAAAGTAATACACAGCACATTTTAATAAATATGCAAATATATCTTTCACATAACAATGTACATGATCTACAATCCAGGATCAAGCCATAAACCGAAATCCATCTTCTTAGTTAGCATATTCCCTCCCAGATCTGTCTTCACCCGAATTCTCATATGCAACTTGACAGGTAGCAACTTCTGTAACATCCACAGTGATCGTCTCCAAACCCACTTCACCACGGTATTCAAGCTTTACCTGTATTCTCATAGAATTTCACAAACGCATCGAACCCCGCAACATGGCGACATCCTTTATTGGTTCCACCTTTATTTGGCCTCTTGTTTATCCAGGGGTTCCCCTAGAAGAAGGGCCACTAGAACACCCTCAAACCCAAAGCCTAGGCATACATGACACCCGCTCTTGATTCAGGAGGCCGAGAAGCCATCTTTGTAAGAAAAATTCAGGCCTGTTCTTAGGCTCCTGCAAAGAAAAATTCAGGCCTGTTCTTAGGCCAAACACCAGCCACAAATGCAGGCCTTTAAATAATCTAGCTAAGCTTGCTCACCCACCCAGTAAAGGACACACCCACCAGTGTAATTGTTTCTGTCTCTTGAGTGCTTACACCTGTTCATTAGGAATACACACTCTTTACAAATGAAAAAATGTCTCAGCAGATATATCTGTGCAGGGTAAAGCTCTAAATAACATAAAATGTCCAAGGCTCTGCCTATGATCAGTGATCCCAAAAATCTCCAAATCAAACTTGTACATTGTTGATCATGTGGAGGGTCCAAAACAGGAAATCATAAGCATACAAAATTAAAATATGTGTGCAGGATCACACCAGACTTCGACATCCACATCTGGGCCAAAACACCCCAGTTCTAGATTTGGTGCAAACCCACACTTGCTTGATTTATAATGTGATTTCCTAGGGTTCCATTATGTGAAACCCATCAAAAATGTTAACACTTGTGAAAGAAACTTTAACACACAAACCTCTAGCCAGCTAGCAGGATTGGGATTCAAACTGAGGGCTGGTAGGCAGAAGTGCTAACCCATTAGCCACTGTGCGACCACATGTTTTTAGGCTGCATCTCTGTGGTGTCAAACTGTCCTAAGTACCAGGGGTGCAAAAAGTTAATCAATGCAGATGTACTGTGGAAGGCCAGAGAGCCAGTGAACAACCTGTTTCTGGCATATGCTATCTGTTTTGAAGGCTGGTTGTGGCTTATTACTGTCAGCATGCTGAGATATAAATAGCTGTTATTTTGTGGGTTTTGGCTTGCTAAGAGGCTGCAATTAGCGCTGGTGGGGAAATGTTAAGGCTAATTAGAGTCTCTACCCATGGAAAACATATGACACAATTTGCAATGGTGGTGGAACCCTCCTACACATAAATACTACATTTAGACATAATTTATGTAAGGCCCTGAGTCAGGAGTTATGTTTAACAACATAGGGAGATCAGACAACCTCTCTACCAGAACTGGCATGTTTGGGATTCTAACCAAGAACCTCAGGGTTGCTATGCAGAAGTGCTAAGTTGTAAGCCATGAGCTGTCACATGTGGAACCCTACTACACATAAATACACATATACTGCATTTCTTTGGACATATAGGTGGTAGAATTACAATAGTCAGGAGTTATTCTTCTTGATTTATTCTGTGATATTTGGTGGTTCTCTGTGCTTGTGAATGTAGAATAGTGATGTTACTCTCTAAAAAACATACACAATTGTGACTTATTTTAAATTTGCATCAGCAATGGTATTGATGTATTTCGTAAAGACACCTGTGTGAGTTTGGGTAAAGATTTTTGTGAGATGGATAGCAATAAGTGAAAGTGACAGAAAAATATATATTTTACCAAAACATGAAAACATTCCACATTCTAGCATTCTTAAAAACAAAATAGATGAAGAAGAAGCAACATTGTTGCAAGGACAATTTCTTTGAGAGAAAGATACATTTCATCTCAACATGAAAAGGATTTATTTGGGGATGTTACAATTTTACCATTAGAATAAATGGCTGAAACGTGCATTGGGCTACATAACTCTCATTTTCACTCACAAAAAACGCTCTTTAGCCCAGCGCTCATTTTGGTATTTGCTATAACTTAAAGTTAAAATGAGAGTAGTTTGCATGTCTGAGCATGCTCAGTTGTGCTGGAACCTAGTTGTAAAGAGACGGGAAATGTATCTCTTCTCAGACTTTTAAAGATATTTCAGTGTAGAAATAACTTTTTCACAAAAAAAAGCAGATTATCTTTAAAAAAATATACTGTAGTGCATATTTCAGTACCATTTAGGTGACCATATCATGCTCTAAACATTATTTCCATGTGCAGTTCTCCAGGTCCTAACAAGAGTAAGGGTTTGGGTACTATCTGTTTTCTGGGAGCTATAGTAAATTCGATTTGGGAGTATTTTTTGCAGCAGCACTATAGTGAATTTCGTTTTTGTGCTAATTACCGCGATTACAGCATTTTAACGGTGATTAGCGCGCAACGCTATAGTAAATGACACCCAGTGTGTCTATATGGGTGTGTGTATGTGTGTTGTTAAAATACCTTATAGAGGGTACTGCTGTGTTCTAAATAAAAGGAGCATAATGAATTATATGGGGTGCTGTGCACAAGGGAGTATATAATCCTAACCCCTGCACGCTGTACTTTACATACACTCTGTACATTAGTTACTCCTGACCATTGTACTTTGCAGGGGTCAATATTGTTTAACATACAATCTTGATGTATATTACATGCACCTGACTCCTGCACTCTATGCAATTCAGGGTCCAGATGAAATCAGACTGGTGGACTTGGAGCTGCGCAGTGATGCCGAGACAAACATGTTGGTAGCTGGGAGTGAGATTCCAGCTGCAGAAGATGATTGGGTATGTACATTTAGGGAGGGGTGAACAGTTTGGCTTCTTCACCCTCAGTAGTGGATGAACTTTTCTTGGCACTGAAGGGTAGAATAAAGGAAACTTGCTCTGATAAAAATATAGAGGGTACGTTTTGAAACACTGACCCAGAGCAAGCAAGAAAATCACAAAAATCATATTGAGAGCAGAAATTCAAATTGGCTTATTTTTAAATTAGGTCCTTCAAAAGTATAGAGGCTGCTGATTCAGTATGACAGCCAGGTAACTAATATACCAGAAGATCTGGTCCGCATTAACAGCCTCCATACTTCTTTAGCAGAGATTACTTTTAAAAGCCACCCTTTTCATAATTTAATGGGAGGGTATAACAAGCATGAAGGGGGTAAATGGTATATATTATTCTACCCTGCCTTATCCACAACTCCTTCTGGAGTATTGTAAGAGTGGAATAGTCTATGTTGCTGTCAGCTTTTGCTTCCTTCTCACAGCATTACAGCTAGATGGTATTGCTTTTCATTTTGTTTTTGTTTTTTGTTTTTTTATGAATACAGTTTGAATAACAAGCACATTGTATTACAAATGTTAAATCAAATGTTTTAAGATGGACTTTAGTGCACACTATATATAATGATTATGGAGTAACAGCGCAACACTTTGATTTTTATTTTCTGTTATGATGTGTACATATGTGCGAGTGCTGCAGTGCTGCTGTTTTTCACTCGTTTTTTTTACTTGGAGTTATTTACACATAGCGCAGAATTTTTCTCTTACCATAGCTATTCATAAACATGTAATACTGCTCCTAATGAAATAAAAAGCATGGGTTAAAATTGTACAGTAACGGCCCATTAACCCGTTGGCACTGGCGCCTTCCAGCCTTTTAAGAGGTTTCAGATGCTGGGAGGCTTGGCAGGGTTTATGATCATATGACCGGGGGATTTCCGTTAGTCGCTGGTAACTAAGCTGGGGGGTATGCAGGGCGCAGCTGTGTTTACATTCTTATACGCAAATATGCGGCTGCTCGGAGTCGAGGCCCATCCGCTGAGAGGCTGCATGTTTGCGTACTGTCAATGCAAAGGAAAAAAAATAACCCTTTTCTATTTTTTTGTTTTTGTCAATGCAAAGGAGTTAATAGTACTGTTATCCACCCAAGTTAGCTTTTGCAAGTCCACACTGAGGCCTGCATTTTGAGGCCTATTCATATAATGCAGACTGTGTTGTGGAGCCTGCAGTGTCCCATGGAGTTCTCTTTTCCTAGCACAGCAGTAAGAACTCTGTGATTATAGGACAGGCTTGTCAAATTACTTTTATAAGTCACATCTTGACTGGGTTTCCTTCTCCCTTATATTTTTCTGCTTTTCCAAAATAATAATGCTCTGCTGTCTTAATGGTTAGCACTTCTGTCTTGGAGCACTGGGGTCCTCAAATCCCAGCCAGGACAATACCTGTGTGGAGCTTGCAAGTTCTCTTTGTGCTTCAGTGGCGGATGGCCCATCCATAGGGAGCGCCCAAGCCCCCCCGGCAGTCGCAAAACAAAAATTGAAAAAAAATTGAAAAATTGAAAAAAATGTCCTTTAAGTACACTGTGTTCGGGCGCCGGACACAGTGCACTATGGGAAGTGCCACGTCAATGCAATCATGAGATTGCAGATGAGGTGCTTCATTTGCAGGCTTTTGACCTGCTTTGCGTCGCAATCCTTGTGCCGGACAACTTCCGCCCCTATGGCCGGGTGCTTGGTTCTCCTAGATATGATGTCACTTCCAGAGAGGAGGTGTCCCAGTCCACGCTGTGTCCCCACTGTTCGGCTGACCCACCAGCTGCCGCTGCTTCTGACTTAATTTCCCCCCAGTGATCTCCTGCACACTCGCTCTGTACCATTCAGCCCTCCGTTCCAACCCCCAACCTCGATTTACAGTGGCCTGCTGAGAGAAGCCAGAGCTGGAGCACAGCCTATGCTGACACCACTGAGAGAGAGAGGTGAGCACTGAGCTGAGCTGCAGTCTGAGGAAATTTTATTCAGATAAGAAGTTAGCCTTTCATGTCAGGATACAGGACTCATTTGTTTGCAGGGTCCCCACATCTCATCTCTAGGCTGGGAAGCCTGAAATAAAAAAACAAAAACAATCTCGGCTTCCCAGATGAGGCAGTTGCATTTTTTCAAATGCAGAGGCCGGGCGTGACATTATAACATTGCGCCCGGCCTCTGAACAATCATAAAGACTGCAGGGATGGTATGCCATGATCTGTAATGTTGAGCTATATATCCTGATCTGTAATGTTGAGCTATATACCCTGATCTGTAATGCTGAGCTATATACCCTTACCCGTGAGGCTGAGCTGTATCCTCCGTCCTGTGATGCTGGGGCTGTATACTCCTGTCCTGTGATGCTGAGCTGTATACTCCTGACACCATGGGTGGAAGCAAGTGGAATACAGGGGACGGAGTGGGTGGATTCTATAAGGAGTGGGGCTTATGAGAAGTGGTAGTGGTCAAAAAGGAAGGGCGGGGTCTGGCGCCCCCCCATCCTAAAATTTCACCAGCCGCCACTGTTGTGCTTATGTGGGTTTCCTCCCACATTCCATAGCATAGGCATGCTGGTTGGTAATTGACTCCTGTCTAAACTGGCCCTAGTATGTGTATGTATTCATGTGAGATAGGGACCTTGGATGGTAAGCTCCTTGATGGCAGGGACTGATGTAATTGTACATGTAAGGCACTGTGTAAATTGTCGGCGCTACATAAAAACTGCAATAAATTTTAAAAAGCCAATGAAGTACTTAATGTGCAATGTATATATTTATGTTTAATCTATGATCCGTAAGAGTTTGAAGTAGTGGTTGTTTCTCTGTAACTCCAAGAGGAGAACAACTGAAAAGTATGCAAGAATAGTGTTTAAGATAACCACAGCAGTACAAAATACTCATCTTCAAAAGCTAAGTGAGTCTCTAAAATTGAAACTTCTAAATGATGTCTGTGAAAGAGTTGTCAGATTAAAACAAATAGTCTCTGCTTGTGAAGTGTGCTGTGACAAGTGAACTTACAGTTTACCTGAAATTGTACGCAGCATTGTGAGTTAACAAAAAAAAATATATATACAGTTGTTCAGATTCTGGAAATAAAGCAGAAAAATAACTGCTCTACTCTTCTATCAGCTTGACTAGATGATTGTTGGATAACCTAAGCTTTTTGGAAGCTGTCAATCTAATAATTGCTAGCTCAAAAAAAAAATACCAAGTATATCCAAAAAAGCTTGGCAGACACTTTGTTCGTGTTAAAAAAGATGGTTAAAAAAAGAAACTCTACTGTGGTGTCCTTTCTGTTTCTTACATTGAATCTTTTTTGCTCAAGTTTGAGCAGTTATCAAAAGTCTGGGAACATTCAGCTAGTAAAGTTTAGATCTAAATGCAATACCTTTCTGCCTTATATAGACCTTGGAGGCTTTGGAGCAAAGTTGAGTCAGGGTTACACAGTTTGCACCACAAGCATAACAAACTTTATGCAATCCACTGCAGAAAATCCCTAGGATCAACCTATAGTGCCCCATAGAGCTTCTGTTTTGCTAAATTTAGCTTTTGGCCTCCCTGTAATCAGGAAGGCATTACTTGATTAGTTAGGTCTGGTCTGGGTTCTGAAGGTATGGGCTCAATTATTTCCCCCTGTCTCTCAGGGGCTCCTGGAACATAGTGGTTGGGAGAATGACCCCATCCTGCATGTTAATATCGCCCCAACAAATCCCTGGTCAATATAACAGGTGACCAGCAGGGGGCTGAAGGGGTTATAAAGGTTCTAGAGTCCAGGGCTGAGACCTCTTGTTCATGGGGAGTAGGACCCAGCCTGAGGGCTGTGGCATCCCTGGGTGAATTGCCTGGAGCTACAAGCACCTTTATGGTGTCCCAGCTATGATTTGGCTGGGGCACCTTTGTTCTATCCTCCTAGAGCATTCTTAGAAAGCTTTTCAGAAATCCAGCACACAGGCTGCTGGAGTACTGAAGCTGACTGACCCTGCACATGGCTGCCCAGAAATCAGGAAACAATTAGTACCAGCTTTCTGGATCTAAATAGTTTCCTAAGCTCTCCTGGGAGATCAATATTTACTCTCAGTCTCTACATTCAGGACTGCATTCCTGTTGAGGGATTCCTGTTTGTTGCTATTCAGTTTTACACTTCAAATGGGGTGCATTCACCCTGAAGTCTTAGTGCATTGTCAAGTTACAGTTACTGGAGTATTCCTAGACTCACCCTCACCCTATCCAAGTTCTACCCAAAATAAAAAACGCAAAAAAAAGACGTACAGTATCTCACAAAAGTGTGTACACCCCTCACATTTTTGTAAATAGTTTATTATATCTTTTTCATATGAGAACACTGAAGAAATGATACTTTGCTACAATGTAAAGTAGTGAGTGTACAGCTTGTATAACAGTGTAAATTTGCTTTCCCCTCAAAATAACTCAACACGCAGCCATCATTGTCGGTGTTGTCACATGAAAATTTATAATAAAATATTTACAAAAATGTGAGGGGTATACTCACTTTTGTGAGATACTGTAAACAGCCTATTCTCTTTTCGAGTGAATGAAAATTATTATGTGCCTGGCTGCAGTGTAGTCCTGGAGTAGTCCCACGGATCTGCCCCTGTGAGGTAGTTTTTGCAGGAATTTTCTGATGTTCATCAAGCTCCCAGCTGTGGCAGAGCTGGGAGGCCTATTCCTCATCATCTTTGGAGCTAACTAGTAGTCACACCTAAGGATTTGGTCGGGAGCACTCACTAAGGAGTGCTGAGTAGAAGCTGGAAAGTGTGTAGCTGTTCTGCAGCATGGTGAGTATTAATCCCTCCCTTACTAAAAAGTGTCTGATGGAAGATAGGAACTGAGCTGTGGTTTTTTCACGAAAGTCACCAATCATAAGAACTTTGCTGGAACATTATACAACAATTTTTTGCTGGAACTATATGGTTTATATTTTTATATTTTTTATATGTGTGTTTTCAGATTTTTCTCACATTTTTTTACATTTTTCTGATTTTTATTTATTTACATTTTTATGTCTATAACATATGGTGAACTAATTTAAGATCTATAACACCTCTCATCATCTCTTTCTGGAATTTGGATGGGAGAGGGGTTCAATATGTGTTCTGGATTTATATGAGTTATCACCTTGCACGTATTGATCAATGATTTTTGTCACCACACCACTTGCAGGGGGGATTTCTACTGGTTAGATTCCTTCTCATGCAATATGTGGGGGTGTGTGTTATATATCTAATTCTATTATATATTGCACTGGTTGGAAAGGTAACAATACCTCAGTTATATATGAGCATTCTTTGTGGCTTATACACAATAGCACGGTCCATTTATTTTAGCTTTTAGGAGCACACTCACTAACTAAAGGTTTCCCTGCTGAGTGTTTTTTTCTTGTTTTGCACATATTAGCACAGAACAATAAATTCAATTAGGTACCCCAATATAGGTAGCGCCACTTACCCCTATCCTTAATTTTTCTACCAATATAACCCACCCCCCAGGGGGTGTGTCTAAGGGGAGGCTGCACACCTGAGTCCGTGAGCGCGGAAACCCTTTCTTACTTAGGAACTGAGCTGTTGTCCTGAGGCATAGCAATGTCTACAGGAATCTGGGGGGATTTCCAGTGTCCTGGACAGACATTGTGAGAAAAAAATCTGAGCTCAGGATCCTAGTAACTGTGTGTTTTTTCCTACTTTTGGGGTGCCAGCAGTAGCTCTCTTGCTGCAACAGCTCTCATAGGGTCTCAGATACTGGGCATTCCCCTTCCCTCAGCAGTATTCTGGACTGTGTACTTAGTTTAAAGTGTTTTCCCGTACTGTGCAGTGTACCTGAATTTGCACTGGTTACCTACAGCTGTGAAATTGTGCAGGGTAACTAGGCGCCAAAGAGACTTGCCTCATGGTCCGCAGCTGTGAGTGTTTAGACTGTTCTCTCATTGATACTGATAGGTGCTTTGGAGTATTCCATACCACCCCAAACTCTCTCCCATGACACATTCTACAAGCAATAAATCTTTAAAAAAATCCCTTATACTGGGAATGGAGCCACAGTGAATGGACTGTAGTCTGTGTGATTGGTAGCCTCTGCACTGTTTGGGGAAAAAACCTGTAAATCAGTGGCTCCTACGGGAGTAGTGCTACATTACAAATGACTGGCTTTTGTAACTCTGCTGACCAGGAGCAAAGACTATGCACTGCTTTATTGGATGTTCCTTATTTCTGATGGTAATCCTGCAAGGTTTTTGGCTAAAGGTTAACGATTTGCAAACTTCTCAAATCCCACTTTCTCTCTCCTTGGCCTCCAGAGAGATGGAGGAGCAGCTATGTGGGCAGAGGGGAGAGAGAGAGGACACTAGATGCTGTCAGGTCTGTGCTGTAGCCAGAGGAGAGCCTATCCCCTCTTCAGACAGCAGAGGACTTTGTGATTGGCTGTGCAGCCTGGGAGAGAAAGAAAGACTGCTGGGAACTTACTGGAATTGTGCAGGACTCAGTCTTTAGAGACGGTTCTCCATTAAACCACAGACTTGATGAACTACAAGTCCCTGCGGCGCAAGGAGCTGAGTAGGAGGAAAAATTATAGAGAAGTCCTGAGCTTGATGCAGTGGGGAGAGTGAGAGTCAACTGAGTTAGCTGCTGTGTCGGAGAGCTGCCTGCTGCAGAGTTCACTCTGCCATGCCGCAACATCATCAGGTCTGTGAGAGATCGCCACCACTAGATCCTGCATCACTACTGACATCATTGGTTCCATGAGAGATCATCACTGCTAGGTCCTTAGTCGCAGCCAATGTCACCAGTTCCAGACTCTAGAAAGTGGGAGGAGGTGTAATCACAGATTGTTTGGTGGTGAAAGACCGTTGAGTACTTCCTACCCAATTCTTAATGGGACAGTGTCAGCTTATTTTAGGATATATTTTGTGTACTCAAACCCTGTGTTGTGGGATCCACTCAAATCTAAGCGGTCCAATGCTGGAACTATGGGCCCCAACAATTACAAATACACTGGCCAGTGGGAAGGGTTTGGAAAAATGGAAGGACCTTAAGCTTCCAATATCACCCTTCATGTAAATGCCCCCTATCCCCAGGGCACAGATACAGAGTCATTGGGTCCTCCAATTATTTGTGATGTTATATGAAACTGGTATCGGTTATTGTCCACTCTTATTGCCATTCTGTTTTCTGATGTGCTGAGTGTATTGCACACATGAATATTCTCTTTTCAGCCTTTGTGTTTCAGAGAGTGTGGTGCTGCCCAGAGGGTTTTGTGACGCTTGGAACAGGAGACCAAAGCAACCGCATCTCCTTCGGGGGGTAAGCACTATACAGTATATAGACAAAATAAAAAGGGGAACAGCCAGAAGCAGGAAATTACACTACAAAATGGCTTCTAATTTCTGTAAAGTATTGGGAAGGGGATGGAATGACACCCCAATGAAATGACTTAATTGTAGCACTCTGCTAGGTCAGGTGCTAGAAGTAAGGCAAATTTTGTTTTTGGCTCTACTGTTAGAAGTGGAGACCTAATTGTGTTTTGCCTACTCTATGTTCTGCAGCTACAGGCTTGTCAATGTCCCACTGTCTTTCCAGAATCTTCTGGAAATATAGTGAGTAGGAAAAGACAGAGTCTGAGCTGGCCCTGCATACAGCTTCAGCCACTCCCTGGTCGAGAAGAATGGCCAGCAGAGAGTGGGCCAGCCTGGAAATGCTATCAGATGATCCATGCTTAGTGAGGAGCCATAGGATCACCTCAAAAGTTACAGGAACATTCAAGGCAACACTTAGAGGGGATCTTCCTGGGAGAATTCAAGTAAGAGTCGAGCTGAAGCTGAGAGGCGGTCTTTAGATTGCCTGGGTCACAGTGAGTAGGCCTTAGAGAATTCTCAGGAGAGAGACTGTTGCCTGTACACCCCCTTCTTGATAGAGGGATCATTCCAGACTTGCTGCCAGGGTTGTGCCTTAGAGAAGAGAAGGCCCTTGGGCTATAAACTGTGTGCTACCTTTTTGTGGAGGAAAACTCTGCTTTATTTGCTTAGCTGCTTCAAGATAGAGTCCTCTGTGAAGTTGTTTAGTTCTAGGCATTCCAAAGCTTTTCTCAATCCCTATCACAGTTCTAGAAAACAATAAAAAACAACAAAAAACTATCTGCCTAATTACTGTCTGAGGAGTGAGAGTTTGGATGCATTTGACTGAAAATAATCTGTGCCTAACTGCTTTATCCATTAAGGGATCAGAACCTGGAATCAAATCACTGGACCAAGTCAGGGGTCCACATTATGATCATCATGAGGTTATTGATGGGATCTTGTACAGAAGAGTCCTGTCTTCTTGATAGTGTGAAGAAGGCTGGCAGATCATCCAAGAAGAGCAAGCCATCTCGTTATGTTTTGGTATGCCCTGACCATGTGACAAAATTTACATTTGAGATTCCAACCTATGAGTGACCAACAAGAATTAATGTATTTTTGTTCTTGAGACTGCATGAATAGGTTGTTGTAATAGGCTATCCAGAAAAAAACAATACCACTATATCATCCCTCGGTCAATACCAGAAGTGATTGTACGTTAACAAGAGGGTAGAGATATGGTAAATGGAATTCCACTGTGTGCGTGTAGTAAAAATATCTTCACTTAAGCATTGTTTAAACAATCATGGAAATGTGCACAAGGCATACACTGTACTGTATATGCTTGTCAGTGCATAATATACTTAAGGCAATGTTCTGACAACTGAGGTAAGGTATTTTGCCACACACAGCTGGCTTCCAATTATTGATACAACTGAAGCACTTTTATTATATCACAATGGATCACATTGTATTTTTGTCAGAAACCATGAAATCAGACCAAGACAGAAGTACAGTTTAATCACACTTGTTTAATAATAAAAGTAAGAAGAACAAACATAGTCAAAACATAGCCAAATTTTAGTAACTGCAACGGATAATCAGCGAAGCCAGAAGTCAGGGATCAATGTAGTGGAACAGCAAGCAGGATCTGGAGCCAGAAGGCAGATCAGCAAAGCAAGTCTTTAAACAGGAACGCAGGAGAGTCTCTGAGATGTTGACCAAGGCGAAGGCAGAGACCCACTGGGCTGAACGGCTTAAGTAGGCAGGACTGACAAGCAAGATATCATCAACAGCTGAGTAACTGTGGAGAGATAGGAGCTGACAATTAGCTGACAGCTGAGCGGTCAGCTCTGAGAAGGAAGGGCCGAGCCCAGCCCTGACTATTTTTTTTTTTTGTGGAACTAAAGGCACAAATACACACCTCTGCTCCAACCATCCAACACCTATGAGGTCTCTTGCTGGCATTGACATCTTCTCCTTGGCTGCCAGTCTTCGTCCACCTTGATTGGCCAGCCCAGGATGATGTCACTTCCACACATGCACCTCATGATATGTTCCGTCAGATATGACAACCCGTGAGAAATGGTAACGGAAATGACGTTCGGTTGCCACCATCTTGCTACACCCCACACTCCTCCACACAAAGGATACACCGAGAAGGTGGCAAGCAGACATCTTGTTACACCCACTGGAGTTTTCCATTTCACAGTTGTTCTTAACAGTAAACGGAGCATATAAGCTGAAATTCAGTATTTGGAAATCCATTGGGCTATTTACATGTTGAATTATAAAAGCAGAGGTGTTCTGTCAGATTAGAAAACCTGTGAGATCAGCAGGTTTGCTGCTGTTTTTAAAATTCAACATCTAAACAGTCCGTCGGATTTCTAAATTCTGTATTTCACCTTATAAGCTGCGTTTACTGTTAAAAATAACTGTCAATGCAAAACTCCGGTGGGTGTAACAAGATGCCCGCTTGCTCCCTTCTCACTGTATCCTTACTGTGAAGGAGTGTGGGGTGTAGCAAGATGGTGGCGATGGAACGTCACTTCCGTTACCAATTCTGACGGGTCGTCTAATCTGACGAAACACAGGCACTGGAGTGAACACCCGAAGAAGGTCCTTCCAGGAGGTAAACAGAAGAGTAGAAGACTGGGGGCTGTAGCCTCACCTGACCACCACTTAAATAAAGTAAAAATGGCCTTTTGGTTCGGTTTTTGATTTCCTTACAAAAATCAGTTAGACAGATCCCAGAGTGGAGCTTTAAAAAAGAACCCTTATCTTAAACAACAACAATCTTACAAAAGAGGTACCTCAACAGAGGCACCTCTAGAAATGTTTAGCAATGGTAATTTACAAACAGATAATTACAGATAACTGCAAGCTTTCTATTCATTGCATACCTTATTTTCTTTTCCTCCTCATTGTTCTCACAGTGGCCGTTTTCATTAAGGGCAGATGCATCTATCTTTCTTTTACATACTGTAGTTACATACAGTGGGGACGGAAAGTATTCAGACGCCCTTAAATTTTTCTCTCTTTGTTATATTGCAGCCATTTGCTAAAATCATTTAAGTTCATTTTTTTCCTCATTAATGTACACACAGCACCCCATTTTGACAGAAAAACACAGAATTGTTGACATTTTTGCAGATTTATTAAAAAAGAAAAACTGAAATATCAAATGGTCCTAAGTATTCTGACCCTTTGCTGTGACGCTCATATATTTAACTCAGGTGCTGTCCATTTCTTCTGATCATCCTTGGGAGGGTTCTGCACCTTCATTTGAGTCCAGCTGTGTTTGATTATACTGATTGGACTTGATTAGGAAAGCCACACACCTGTCTATATAAGACCTTACAGCTCACAGTGTATGTCAGAGCAAATGAGAATCATGAGGTCAAAGAAACTGCCTGAAGAGCTCAGAGACAGAATTGTGGCAAGGCACAGATCTGGCCAAGGTTACAAAAAATTTCTGCTGCTCTGAAGGTTCCTAAGAGCACAGTGGCCCCCATAATCCTTAAATGGAAGACGTTTGGGACGACCAGAACCCTTCCTAGAGCTGGCTGTCTGGCCAAACTGAGCTATCGGGGGAGAAGAGCCTTGGTGAGAGAGGTAAAGAAGAACCCAAAGATCACTGTGGCTGAGCTCCAGAGATGCAGTCGGGAGCTAGGAGAAAGTTGTAGAAAGTCAACCATCACTCCGGCCCTCCACCAGTCGGGGCTTAATGGCAGAGTGGCCCGATGGAAGCCTTTCCTCAGTGCAAGACACATGAAAGCCCTCGTGGAGTTTGCTAAAAAAAACACCTGAAGGACTCCAAGATGGTGAGAAATAAGATTCTCTGGTCTGATGAGACCAAGATAGAACTTTTTGGCCTTCATTCTAAGTGGTATGTGTGGAGAAAACAAGGCACTGCTCATCACCTTTCCAATACAGTCCCAACAGTGATGCATGGTGGTGGCAGCATCATGCTGTGGGGGTGTTTTTCAGCTGCAGAGACAGGACGACTGGTTGCAATAGAGGGAAAGATGAATGCGGCCAAGTACAGGGCAATCCTGGATGAAAACCTTCCCCAGAGTGCACAGGACCTCAGACTGGGCTGAAGGTTTACCTTCCAACAAGACAATGACCCTAAGCACACAGCTAAAATAACGAAGTAGTGGCTTCACAAAAACTCCGTGACTGTTCTTGAATGGCCCAGCCAGAGCCCTGACTTAAACCCAATTGAGCATCTCTGGAGAGACCTAAAAATGGCTGTTCACCAACGTTTATCATCCAACCTGACAGAACTGGAGAGGATCTGCAAGGAGGAATGGCAGAGGATCCCCAAATCCAGGTGTGAAAAACTTGTTGCATCTTTCCCAACAAGACTCATGGCTGTATTAGATCAAAAGGGTGCTTCTACTAAATACTGAGCAAAGGGTCTGAATACTTAGGACCATGTGATATTTCAGTTTTTCTTTTTTAATAAATCTGCCAAAATGTCAACAAGTCTTTGTTTTTCTGTCAAATTGGAGTGCAGTGTGTACATTAATGAAGAAAAAAATTGAACTTAAATGATTTTAGCAAATGGCTGCAATATAACAAAGAGTGAAAAATTTAAGGGGGTCTGAATACTTTCCGTCCCCACTGTATTTAGTCTGGTTGAATAAAGACACAAGTCTATCTAGTTCAACCAATAAAAAGAGAAAACAAAAAAAAAAAAAACAAACAACATTTTTTACAATCCTATATACACAATCCTATACCCACAATTAATCCAGAGGAAGGAAAAAAAAACAGCAAAGCATAATGCAATTTGTTCCAGCAGTTGAAAAAAATCCTTCCTGGTCTGCCAGAGGCAGTCGGATTT
The DNA here is from genome assembly GCA_037952925.1 of Lithobates clamitans. Lineage (NCBI taxonomy): Eukaryota > Metazoa > Chordata > Amphibia > Anura > Ranidae > Lithobates > Lithobates clamitans. Next base: position 6,810,428 of record JBBGZY010000171.1, on the reverse strand, counting down.
TCCCTGGATCAACTTTACCTATAAATGTTAGTATCCAGTTATATTATGTACATTTAGGAAATAATCCAGGCCTTTTTTAAAGCAATCTACTGAGCTGGACAGAACCAGCTCTTGAGAGAGTCTTTTACTGCCTGGAACTCTGGGTCTGCTGCCTGGAACATATTACGGTGCACATCATCTGAGGGAGAAAAAAATATCTTTCCACATATCTCATGAGATTTTGCAGGTTACACATGAGATTTCCATGGAAGGCACCAGTGATGTAGCCTTGCCAACATGCAGGGCTACATAACCAACGCGTCGCTCAACCTGAAAGTTGAAATACAGTAATTGTAGGTAAAAGCAAAAAATGTTTGTTCAACTACTGAACGTAAGACAATTTAATATCAGCATGCAGAGCGGAAGGGGGGAAATATCCACTTTACATCTCACACTGCAGATAGACATATAAGAGTCTGAGATATAAGAGTCTGTAAGCACATGCAGTACGTTCCTAGGCACCCTCACATACCATATAGTACATTGCTATTTTTCAGAAATTCTTTTTCTAAATGTTCATATGATATTCTTAACTGTTTGAGATCACTTTTGGGGTCCACTTTAAAATGTATGTAAATGCTAACGATGAACTTCTTCTGGTTTGCTAAATATATTGATGAACGTGTTTTATGATATCTGTTTGACAAGTGCAAAAAATACCTGTTGATTTTGCCAGAAATCTTGAGAGCGGATAACCTGATGTTTTCTCTGTTTGTGCACAAGGAGGGGTTATGGGGATGAGGAAGGAGAGGAAATATGGAGAAGACGTGTTCTTTGCAGTGCATTAGAATTTAAGTAGACAGGGCTGACAACACAGGCTATGGAATTCAGAGCTGAAAATACACTGTGTTGACATGTCAAAGAGAAAGGTAGGAGCACAATATATTTCTAGGACATGAACAGTTATATCTCTGTATTTGCAGTTTGTGTTTAAAGAGATAAAACATAGGTGTAATAGGTAAAATGCACATGCATTGCAGAGATGTATAAAATATGTTTTTTTCTTTTGTTTTTTTTAACCTTCACATATGCATTAAAGTGGTTGTAAATCCTCTCATATACCCAGTGAAGTGAATAGGCTCAGATGATACACAAGGATGAAGAAAATCCTCCTACAAAAGTTGTATTTATTTATCTGCTGTCTCCTCTCCTCTACAACCCTTCAAAAGAGCACAATTGTGATAAAATCCTTCTTTATCTATAAGGAGTACAGAGGAGGGGTGGAGAGCTGCAGAAATTCCCCTGAGGAAGACACATGACCCTGTGTCGATACCTGTTGGGGAGGGGCATAGGACGGTGATGGCACTCGGAATCAGTGTGGAGCTGGAAACCCGTTAGTTGCCCGAATGGCTTGTGTGTATGCAGTGGAGACACCATATGAATTGTTTTGCCTGTAATAGCCTGGAAGCACAACGAAAATGTGAGTACTCTAATCCTCTGTGTTTTAATAAAGTGTATTTTAAAAGGGTATATTCTTTGCATATATTAACTGGATGGTATCGGCCATTTCTGGAAGTCTTATAAGAGGAATTAGCAGTGAGGAGTTGGTTTGCGCTCTCCATAGCCCAGGGGTGGCTAAAAAGCTTATGTTGACCATACTTCACAGTGTAGGTCACATTGCAATAGGTGAGAATATTCTGGGAGGGGGAGCACTTTTGGTGGTGACACATTTTTTGCTATACAAGCACAAGGGTGGAGAGCTGCAGTTACAGCTCTTATACACTGTGTGAGAGCTGATTGGAGGAAAGGGACACCGCTCTCCACATAGGCAGAGGAACTAAGGAATATTCAGAGCTGCATTCTAAATAGGCAAGCTGTGTGCTCTTCTCCCTCCTAGACACAAATTTTATCACATGTGTTGGGAAAACTTCTCAGAAGTGACTCATGCTGATAACAGAGGAGGTACGCACTAGAGAGAAATGACACTAATGGGCCATACACATGATCCGAAAATTGGACGAAAGATTGTCCTTTTTTTTTTTTTTTTTACATGCTAGTCGCATATCAAAAATGTAGAGTTTACTAAAATTATGAAAATTCTTGAACGACAGAATAAAAAATCAGAAGTGATGTCATGTGCTGTAGTGTATTTGTATTGTATTTTTGGACAACAACTGTACTGATTAAACGAAAATCGTACGATCTGGTATCATACGAGAAAAATTTTCGTGCTTGTCCCATCGGATAATATCGAATGAACTATCGTGATCGGCTCTCAAAAGCTCTGTACTAACAATCAGATTATCGTACGATCGCGTTGAAAGCTGTATTTTTCATCCAATTTTTGGATTGTGTGTACAGGCCATTAGGCTGGCCATATATGGAGCAAATTTCTTTTTATGGGTTTCAGGAAAGAAATTCACTTGATTCCCTCATCAACACAAACAATGTTGATGAAGGAATCTCTACTATCGGGCTATTGTCTTCTTCCAGCGGGGGAGGGGGGGATAAGATATTGATTATTGTTAGTGGCTATAGAAGCCCCTAGCAATAATCGAAGGTGAAACCCGACATGCTGGTTGTACCCAAGCTGATTGATTGATCAACTCGGTACATTCAACCTGCCCATACAGGGTTCAAATACCAGCCGGTTTCTGCTAAACTGGCCGAGATTCAAACCGTGTATGGCCTGCCTTAGAGCTTTGGAGAGAGACAAGTAAACGCTACAGATATACAGTATGTGCTTTGTACAGATTTCATGACTCGGGTTTACAACCACTTTAACTCCAATGCACAATCGCCACTTGCATAATACTGCAGGTCCCTCTAGGTACTCACTTACTAACCTGATCTTTTCATAGTTGCTCTGTGTAATGCCTCTTCCTCCTCTCCTTGTCCCCTTATTGGTCCCATTACACTCCATAGCCAGGAAAGGAGGTAAGAAGCAGTAGACTACAAAGTGATTAGAAAAAACCTGGTCACATTTTACTTTATTACAATGACTGTTTTCTAAGGTAACTAGGGCACATTTTTTAAAACGAATTGTGGGTGTATAGCTTTCTACTCTATTATGGGACGGCAGTTGCCTGTTTGCACAACAACCACTTGTTTCCCTAAATTTAGCATACCTGTCACCGGTAATGGTAACCTAATTACCTTCAGGGCGAATTCACAAAAAATTAATGAGCTGAAAGGTACTTCAGTACTTGACAATCTAAATCTAAAACTGCATTTTATTGCAGAGCAGTGCAATGTAGTGCATGTGCATTTTGAAGGGCTCTTCAGCACACCAACACATGTAAAAACATTTATTTTCTATGCAATATATAGATTTAGCACCCTGATGTTTAGGCAGGGTTGCTATTAAATTTATTTGTCAAGTGATAGTCGCCTTGGCCAATTGTTAGCAGGTCAATTGATTTCGCCCTAATTCTGGAATTGCTGCACTTCTCTCTTCTGTCACTAGATGGCCGGGTGTCTGGTGACATTAGATAACACAAGGGCACTGCACAGACAGATTAGGAATGAATGGGGTGTCTCAGCCAATGGGCAGTGATTTTCTTGGGTGCCTTGGCCTGCTGGGAGAACCTATTTATTTGGGTGGAGTCAGGTGATCGGGTTCTGTGCCACCTGGACGACTGTGTCGTATTGCCCCGGCTGCTAGGCCAGAAACCTAAAGCCTATCCCGGGGAAATCTGGCTGCTAGGCTATCTGAGAGCCTATCCAGAAGTAGTGCAGGGTTGGGTCAACGGGCTTGTAGTCCAACCAGAAGTAACTGTTCCACCAGTCGGGGAACGAGTCATGGTCGGAGGTAGAGAGGAAGCTGTTGCCACAAAGGGACCATCCATCTTGCTACCGGAGACCACAGTGAGTGGGCTGAGGCCAGTACCAGAGCAGAATTCTCGCCAACCGGGACGGTGAAGAAGTGGGAAAGCATCAGCAAGTGACAAGTCAGGGACCCAGCAGGACAGCAAAGGTGACGCTTGTGGAGTGCCAAGCCAGGGACCTAATGTGACAGCAGGGGTGAAGCTTGAGTAGTATCTGTGAGTGCCAAACCAGGGACCCAGCAGTGAAGCGGAGGTGACTCTTGAGGAAGATACTGAGTGCTACAGTGAAAGAGTTCAGGGGATCCAGTGGGTAGTGGATCTGAAGTCTAGTGAGAGAGACTGGGAGCTCGTTGAGTGAAGACCCACAGTGAGTGAGTGTGGGAATAAGAAAACTGTAGGTGTTGCAGAAAGTTGAATACCCTTACCGTTAGTAACAGCTACAAGATTGTTGCCATAGGAGACAGTGGCCCTACCTATACAGTGGTGTCCGGCTGGAGGCCTTCACCTGTATAGCTGTCTACCTATAGAAGTCTCGGAGTCTGCCAATTAACATTGCATCTACCTAAGGGTGTCCTGGCCCTAATCCTCTCTCCCACAGTTCTGTTTAAGAGACAATAAATCCCTTTGCATTCAAAAAAGTGTCTAGCGCCCACCTGTTCATCTTGCATTACCCCCACCATGCCTGGTAACCCACTCTACACTGAAGGATGTCAGCTGTCCTTAACTCAGGAGGTCATCAGTGGGCTTTAGGGGCCCTGGGACTTGGCTACATAGACAAAGAAAGTAGGCTTTTTTTTCTAGTCCAAATTAAGTTTATCTGAAGTGTTATGCCCCGTACACACGATCGGATTTTCCGACGGTAAATGTGTGATAGGACCTTGTTGTCGGAAATTCCGACCGTGTGTAGGCTCCATCACACATTTTCCATCGGATTTTCCGACACACAATGTGTGAGAGCAGGATATAAAATTTTCCGACAACAAAATCCGTTGTCGGAAATTCCGATCGTGTGTACACAAATCCGACGGACAAAGTGCCACGCATGCTCAGAATAAATAAAGAGATGAAAGCTATTGGCCACTGCCCGTTTATAGTCCCGACATACGTGTTTTACGTCACCACGTTTAGAACGATCGGATTTTCCGACAACTTTGTGTGACCATGTGTATGCAAGACAAGTTTGAGCCAACATCCGTCGGAAAAAATCCTAGGATTTTGTTGTCGGAATGTCCGAACAAAGTCCGACCGTGTGTACGGGGCATTACTGTATTTTAAAAAATTGTAATTTTGTTCTATATTTTGTCCCTATTATTATGACTCTAAAACAAGTAAGCCCCCAAAACATAGACAATTAAAGGTTACAGCAGGGCCCCGCCCAAAAAAATAAAAATAAATGATTGTAAAGACCATATATTGTAGCAGCCATGGTTATAGTTGAATAGAAAAAAGAGACATCTGTGGAGCATAAATAATAATGTTTGAAAATGTTTGTATATTTTTGTGACAATTCTCAGTTAAAGTGGAAGTTCAATCAAACACTAACTATACCTAAATCTAATCCCACCCCATTCTAAGCCTATTCTATCCACCCTTTAAAGGAACGATCTATATACTTACCTATGCTGAGGAAGCTCCAGTACGGTCACATGATTGGCTTCCATTGCTGGCTGCATTGAAGAGGAGAGATAGCCGAAAATGGCTGCAGAGCCTGGGTGACAATGTCACCCATATGCTGCATACACACGGTCGGAATTTCCATCCAAAAAAGTGTGATGAGAGCTCTTGGTCGGATATTCCGACCGTGTGTATGCTCCATCCAACTTTTTCTGTCTGAATTTCCGCCAGCAAAAGATTGAGAGCTGGTTCTCTATTTCTCCGACAGAAAAAGTTCTTGACGGAAATTTTGTTCATCTGTATGCAATTCCGACGCGCAAAAAACCACGCATGCTTGAAAACAATTCGACGCATGCTCAGGAGCATTGAATTTCGTTTTCTTGTTTCGTCGTAGTGTTGTACGTCACCGTGTTCTTGACGGTCGAAAGTTCAGAGAACTTGTGTGACCGTGTGTATGCAAGCAAGAATTCTGTCAGAAAAACCATCCAAGATTTTTCCGACGGAAATTCCGCTTGTGTGTATGGGGCAATAGGCTTACTATGGGGCACATGTTGTTGGCTGTCCCTCCTCTGTCCCTCCTCTACACTAAAGCTAGCGCTGGGACCTGATCATGTGATCACATAGGCAGAGGAACTAAGGAATATTCAGAGCTGCATTCTAAATAGGCAAGCTGTGTGCTCTTCTCCCTCCTAGACACAAATTTTATCACATGTGTTGGGAAAACTTCTCAGAAGTGACTCATGCTGATAACAGAGGAGGTACGCACTAGAGAGAAATGACACTAATGGGCCATACACATGATCCGAAAATTGGACGAAAGATTGTCCTTTTTTTTTTTTTTTTTACATGCTAGTCGCATATCAAAAATGTAGAGTTTACTAAAATTATGAAAATTCTTGAACGACAGAATAAAAAATCAGAAGTGATGTCATGTGCTGTAGTGTATTTGTATTGTATTTTTGGACAACAACTGTACTGATTAAACGAAAATCGTACGATCTGGTATCATACGAGAAAAATTTTCGTGCTTGTCCCATCGGATAATATCGAATGAACTATCGTGATCGGCTCTCAAAAGCTCTGTACTAACAATCAGATTATCGTACGATCGCGTTGAAAGCTGTATTTTTCATCCAATTTTTGGATTGTGTGTACAGGCCATTAGGCTGGCCATATATGGAGCAAATTTCTTTTTATGGGTTTCAGGAAAGAAATTCACTTGATTCCCTCATCAACACAAACAATGTTGATGAAGGAATCTCTACTATCGGGCTATTGTCTTCTTCCAGCGGGGGAGGGGGGGATAAGATATTGATTATTGTTAGTGGCTATAGAAGCCCCTAGCAATAATCGAAGGTGAAACCCGACATGCTGGTTGTACCCAAGCTGATTGATTGATCAACTCGGTACATTCAACCTGCCCATACAGGGTTCAAATACCAGCCGGTTTCTGCTAAACTGGCCGAGATTCAAACCGTGTATGGCCTGCCTTAGAGCTTTGGAGAGAGACAAGTAAACGCTACAGATATACAGTATGTGCTTTGTACAGATTTCATGACTCGGGTTTACAACCACTTTAACTCCAATGCACAATCGCCACTTGCATAATACTGCAGGTCCCTCTAGGTACTCACTTACTAACCTGATCTTTTCATAGTTGCTCTGTGTAATGCCTCTTCCTCCTCTCCTTGTCCCCTTATTGGTCCCATTACACTCCATAGCCAGGAAAGGAGGTAAGAAGCAGTAGACTACAAAGTGATTAGAAAAAACCTGGTCACATTTTACTTTATTACAATGACTGTTTTCTAAGGTAACTAGGGCACATTTTTTAAAACGAATTGTGGGTGTATAGCTTTCTACTCTATTATGGGACGGCAGTTGCCTGTTTGCACAACAACCACTTGTTTCCCTAAATTTAGCATACCTGTCACCGGTAATGGTAACCTAATTACCTTCAGGGCGAATTCACAAAAAATTAATGAGCTGAAAGGTACTTCAGTACTTGACAATCTAAATCTAAAACTGCATTTTATTGCAGAGCAGTGCAATGTAGTGCATGTGCATTTTGAAGGGCTCTTCAGCACACCAACACATGTAAAAACATTTATTTTCTATGCAATATATAGATTTAGCACCCTGATGTTTAGGCAGGGTTGCTATTAAATTTATTTGTCAAGTGATAGTCGCCTTGGCCAATTGTTAGCAGGTCAATTGATTTCGCCCTAATTCTGGAATTGCTGCACTTCTCTCTTCTGTCACTAGATGGCCGGGTGTCTGGTGACATTAGATAACACAAGGGCACTGCACAGACAGATTAGGAATGAATGGGGTGTCTCAGCCAATGGGCAGTGATTTTCTTGGGTGCCTTGGCCTGCTGGGAGAACCTATTTATTTGGGTGGAGTCAGGTGATCGGGTTCTGTGCCACCTGGACGACTGTGTCGTATTGCCCCGGCTGCTAGGCCAGAAACCTAAAGCCTATCCCGGGGAAATCTGGCTGCTAGGCTATCTGAGAGCCTATCCAGAAGTAGTGCAGGGTTGGGTCAACGGGCTTGTAGTCCAACCAGAAGTAACTGTTCCACCAGTCGGGGAACGAGTCATGGTCGGAGGTAGAGAGGAAGCTGTTGCCACAAAGGGACCATCCATCTTGCTACCGGAGACCACAGTGAGTGGGCTGAGGCCAGTACCAGAGCAGAATTCTCGCCAACCGGGACGGTGAAGAAGTGGGAAAGCATCAGCAAGTGACAAGTCAGGGACCCAGCAGGACAGCAAAGGTGACGCTTGTGGAGTGCCAAGCCAGGGACCTAATGTGACAGCAGGGGTGAAGCTTGAGTAGTATCTGTGAGTGCCAAACCAGGGACCCAGCAGTGAAGCGGAGGTGACTCTTGAGGAAGATACTGAGTGCTACAGTGAAAGAGTTCAGGGGATCCAGTGGGTAGTGGATCTGAAGTCTAGTGAGAGAGACTGGGAGCTCGTTGAGTGAAGACCCACAGTGAGTGAGTGTGGGAATAAGAAAACTGTAGGTGTTGCAGAAAGTTGAATACCCTTACCGTTAGTAACAGCTACAAGATTGTTGCCATAGGAGACAGTGGCCCTACCTATACAGTGGTGTCCGGCTGGAGGCCTTCACCTGTATAGCTGTCTACCTATAGAAGTCTCGGAGTCTGCCAATTAACATTGCATCTACCTAAGGGTGTCCTGGCCCTAATCCTCTCTCCCACAGTTCTGTTTAAGAGACAATAAATCCCTTTGCATTCAAAAAAGTGTCTAGCGCCCACCTGTTCATCTTGCATTACCCCCACCATGCCTGGTAACCCACTCTACACTGAAGGATGTCAGCTGTCCTTAACTCAGGAGGTCATCAGTGGGCTTTAGGGGCCCTGGGACTTGGCTACATAGACAAAGAAAGTAGGCTTTTTTTTCTAGTCCAAATTAAGTTTATCTGAAGTGTTATGCCCCGTACACACGATCGGATTTTCCGACGGTAAATGTGTGATAGGACCTTGTTGTCGGAAATTCCGACCGTGTGTAGGCTCCATCACACATTTTCCATCGGATTTTCCGACACACAATGTGTGAGAGCAGGATATAAAATTTTCCGACAACAAAATCCGTTGTCGGAAATTCCGATCGTGTGTACACAAATCCGACGGACAAAGTGCCACGCATGCTCAGAATAAATAAAGAGATGAAAGCTATTGGCCACTGCCCGTTTATAGTCCCGACATACGTGTTTTACGTCACCACGTTTAGAACGATCGGATTTTCCGACAACTTTGTGTGACCATGTGTATGCAAGACAAGTTTGAGCCAACATCCGTCGGAAAAAATCCTAGGATTTTGTTGTCGGAATGTCCGAACAAAGTCCGACCGTGTGTACGGGGCATTACTGTATTTTAAAAAATTGTAATTTTGTTCTATATTTTGTCCCTATTATTATGACTCTAAAACAAGTAAGCCCCCAAAACATAGACAATTAAAGGTTACAGCAGGGCCCCGCCCAAAAAAATAAAAATAAATGATTGTAAAGACCATATATTGTAGCAGCCATGGTTATAGTTGAATAGAAAAAAGAGACATCTGTGGAGCATAAATAATAATGTTTGAAAATGTTTGTATATTTTTGTGACAATTCTCAGTTAAAGTGGAAGTTCAATCAAACACTAACTATACCTAAATCTAATCCCACCCCATTCTAAGCCTATTCTATCCACCCTTTAAAGGAACGATCTATATACTTACCTATGCTGAGGAAGCTCCAGTACGGTCACATGATTGGCTTCCATTGCTGGCTGCATTGAAGAGGAGAGATAGCCGAAAATGGCTGCAGAGCCTGGGTGACAATGTCACCCATATGCTGCATACACACGGTCGGAATTTCCATCCAAAAAAGTGTGATGAGAGCTCTTGGTCGGATATTCCGACCGTGTGTATGCTCCATCCAACTTTTTCTGTCTGAATTTCCGCCAGCAAAAGATTGAGAGCTGGTTCTCTATTTCTCCGACAGAAAAAGTTCTTGACGGAAATTTTGTTCATCTGTATGCAATTCCGACGCGCAAAAAACCACGCATGCTTGAAAACAATTCGACGCATGCTCAGGAGCATTGAATTTCGTTTTCTTGTTTCGTCGTAGTGTTGTACGTCACCGTGTTCTTGACGGTCGAAAGTTCAGAGAACTTGTGTGACCGTGTGTATGCAAGCAAGAATTCTGTCAGAAAAACCATCCAAGATTTTTCCGACGGAAATTCCGCTTGTGTGTATGGGGCAATAGGCTTACTATGGGGCACATGTTGTTGGCTGTCCCTCCTCTGTCCCTCCTCTACACTAAAGCTAGCGCTGGGACCTGATCATGTGACTGGACCGCAGCTCCCTCAGAATAAGTAAGTATACACATCTTTCCTTTCACAGGGTAGATAGAATAAGCTTAGAATAGGGGTGGATTTAAGAAAAGTTAGTGTTTGACTAAACTTTCACTTTAACTTCAACAGTAAAGCTAGTATCAAAAGCCTAAGGCTCTGGTTATACCACCAGCAAATGTATACAGAATTAACAGTAGCAGTGTACCTGATGTATGCAACAGTTGCTTTAAGAATACTATCAGAGGGTGTAGATTGCACATGTTACAGTAATATATACAGTATGAAACGCTCACCCAAAAAAGAAGCCGTTGTTGATCGGGTCCCCCAACACTGCATAGCTAGGCAACAAGTATTCTCCACACTTTCTCCAGACACAAGGAACAGTCTTTGAGCTTGTTTTTTTTGTTTTATTAGGGGTAATAACTTGGATGAGGAATAGGAATTATGGGATGCTCAATTTGATAGCAACAAAAATCAGGCAATACTTTCTCCCTATGTACAACTCTATTTGATCTCCTCTAATTCTCTATGTACAACTCCAATTGATCTCACTCCCAGCAGCTGACAGTCTTGGGTAGAAAAGCAAAAGACACTTATGCCCCGTACACACGATCCGATTATCGTACGAATGATCGGCCGTTTTTTTTTGCATGCTGATCTCACGTCGAATCTGATGAGTTTACTAAAGTCACGAAAATTCCTGTATGATAGCATAAAAATTCGGAAGTGATGTTATGTGTTGTAATGCGTTTGTATTGCATTTTCGAACAATAGGTGTACTGATGAAACGAAAATCGTAAGAGCTGGAATCGTACGAAAAAAATTTCCGTGCATGTCCGATAGAATAATATCGGATGAACTGTCCTGATCGGCTCTCGAAAGCTCTGTACTAACGATCCGATTATCGTACGAACAATTCGAATGCGGCATTTTTCGTACGATTTTCAGATCGTGTGTACGGGGCATTAAAGTGGTTGTAAACGATTCCCTTGTAAAACATCGCATTCAGTTTAAAATAGAAATGAAAGGCAAAACATTTTTGTATCAATATAAATATGCATTATAAATACCCTTTTTCCCTTTTTTTATAAGTGATCACATTCCCTCTGTTCTCAGCTGCATAAGAGCTGGGGGGAGGAGAAGCAGCAGCACACTGAACTTCCCAGTGAATAGCTGTGCAGCGGGGGCATGTCAGGACAATTCTGAACATTGATGGAGAGTACACTGAGTTCCAAGCACAGCTAGGGAACCACAGTGAGCTCTCCTGCTTAGTGTGGTCAGTTTTTAATAGGAAAGCAGAAGGACTGGCAGGAACACCAGGGATTTCACACAAAGGAAGTAGTACAAAAGAGAACAGGATACCTTCTCATACAAGTACATGGTACAGCAGGCACATATAGGGAATATGAAGTGTTGGGATAAACACTTTAAGAACTAGGAACTTCCTGTTCCTTTTGAAAGTAGCACAAAAGTTGTAGGTTGCATACAGGAGTGACTCCGACACCACTGTAGACACTGACCCCAGTTCCACAGACTGCAGGAACTACCAGCCCACCTGGCTAGTACTGAAGACCCCACCCCCCAGAAGGGGTTCTCCTCAAGGGCCACCACCAGTCTCCTCAGTACTCCATCTTCCATCTGACTCCCTGCCAGCATGACTCATTTATTTTTTAAGGCTGGTTTAGCCACTATGTCAGGCCCATCTCCTGGGGATTGGCTGAGCTCCCCTAAGTATGCAGATAAACCCTCCTGGTCTCCCCCTCCAGTTTCCAGAATGTTCTCCAACTTTCCAGAACTGGGGGGAGGCAACAGAGACCTGCCTGTATGAGTCATCCAGTCCTGAACTGTAATAAACATTTGGCCCATATGTAGATTTACCTGTACTGCCACTAATAGCACACTAAAGGGTGCTACATATAGCAGTATAGCAAATTCTAAGTAAAGCTCCACCTAACGTTTGTTGATCACAGCATTAATTGTAAAATGCTAAGTTTGCAGCATTGCAGAGTGTGATGCAGCATAGATTCTCCGATGTCAGTGAATATCTTATTACCTCTTGATATGGCCTCATATGAGACATAATTCACTAGGCTAGTTGGGGAGGGAGTTAAAGACAATGTGTTTCATGCATATACATATACATGATACATCCTTCTAATGAAGCCACATGGCTTGGTGAAACACGTAATATGCATGTTTTTCCTGCACCTATTCAGCATAATAATTAAAATTAATAATGTCTTATTTACTCTTTCAAAGTAACCCAGGTTATTCTGCCTATGCATGTTCATTTACATTGACTTTATGAAGAAATTTGTTATGTATATGTACATTATTGTAGATCATACCTGGCTGGGCACACGCATATACTGCATTTTGACAGAATCTGCTCTATCTATCTAGATGAATGTTTGCTCTACCAAATGCACCAGGCTACCACTGATCCTGCATACATCAGCCCTAAGCACTTAATACCAACTTTACTGTTGCAGTTAGCTGGAAATTGATACAAAATATAAAAAGTGAATGAGTGAAAATTTGCACTTGGTGTAACAATACCAAAAACATATGTAGCACTGTCCCGTAGGGCTTGATGAGTGTTGACTTCACAGGCCTCTATCTGGTTAGCTGCAGCTGGTTGCCAATGGTTCTCACTTAGTTGCTGAGGGTCCCCACTTTGTTGCTAAGGGTTCCCCCCTTTGTTCCCTCTCGTTTGGCTGTCACTCTAGCTTGGTTGGTACTTAAAGATCAGTCCAGAGTATTTGGGTTTTTGTATTTTATTTGGAACTTGGATGGGAGAAGAAGTGAGGGGGATACTCCAACTGCAACTAAACACAATGAATAAGGACAGCTCTCATTTGACCTCACCGGATTACTTGTGGAAGCAGACACACTGTTTTAACCATACAGCCACATGTATGGAAGGGTTAAGTCTTCTTTCTCTCACTAGCAGCAGACTTGATGCACTAAATTATCTTCAGGACACTCTCTAGCATCCCCTTTACTGACACCCAGCCACTGACTCTTCTAGCTGAAGGGGGCTGCCCTCACTCGACAGGCCCCAAAGACACAGATCTGTACTCACAGTAGGCAGAATCAGACCCTTCCTGGTGTCTCTCTTCCAGTCAGCTCTGCAGGACCTCTGGGTTCAGCTTCTCTCTCTCTCTCTCTCTAGGCCCCTGGGTCAGCCACCCAGGGCTGCACGTCCTCCTCAATGGAGGAGAGGGCAGCCTTCCTTCTCCCTCCTGGACTCTGTTCCCCGGCTCAACTAACTCTGAGCAAATGTACTCTGGCTTTATATACAGTATCCCACAATGCAATGCAGCACTTTCCTTCTGCCAATTACCAGGGCTGTAACAAAACCTGTGCATTCACTTGTCAGGTCCCCTCCCACTGCCCAGTATGCCTCCCTATTGGACCAGTGGGGGACAGTCAGAACAAGCTGAACTGCACCTAGGTACAATAAGCAGACCTAACCAATAGATCTTGCTCCCTGGTAGGCAGAGAGCACTCTAAGTTTTACCCGACCATCTTCCTGGTAAACAGAAAGATCAAAAACTATACTCTCTTCTAGCACCGACCTAGGAGGGTGCTACACATAATATGTTTAAAAATATTCAAAAACTGCTAAAAAAAAAGAAGCTTCACACATACCACTCTGATATAAGGTCCTTTGAAATTAAAATAATGTACAGTGGGGACAGAAAGTATTCAGACCCTCTTATATTTTTCACTCTTTGTTATATTGCAGCCATTTGCTAAAATCATTTAAGTTCATTTATTTCCTCATTAATGTACACACAGAACCCCATATTGACAGAAAAACACCGAATTGTTGACATTTTTGCAGATGTATTAAAAAAGAAAAACTGAAATATCACATGGTCCTAAATATTCAGACCCTTTGCTCAGTATTTAGTAGAAGCACCCTTTTGATCTAATACAGCCATGAGTCTTTTTGGGAAAGATGCAACAAGTTTTTCACACCTGGATTTTGGGATCCTCTGCCATTCCTCCTTGCAGATCCTCTCCAGTTCTGTCAGGTTGGATGGTAAACGTTGGTGGACAGCCATTTTTAGGTCTCTCCGTGATTCTCAATTGGGTTTAAGTCAGGGCTCTGGCTGGGCCATTCAAGAACAGTCACGGAGTTGTTGTGAAGCCACTCCTTCGTTATTTTAGCTGTGTGCTTAGGGTCATTGTCTTGTTGGAAGGTAAACCTTCGGCCCAGTCTGAGGTCCTGAGCACTCTGGAGAAGGTTTTCGTCCAGGATATCCCTGTACTTGGCTGCATTCATCTTTCCCTCGATTGCAACCAGTCGTCCTATCCCTGCAGCTGAAAAGCACCCCCACAGCATGATGCTGCCACCACCATGCTTCACTGTTGGGACTGTATAGGACAGGTGATGAGCAGTGCCTAGTTTTCTCCACACATACCGCTTAAAATCAAGGCCAAAAAGTTCTATCTTGGTCTCATCAGACCAGAGAATCTTTTTTCTCACCATCTTGGAGTCCTTCAGGTGTTTTCTAGCAAACTCCATGCGGGCTTTCATGTGTCAGGAGCGCATGACGTCACCTGCAGTCATCAGCCTGTCTGATACGATCACACACTGTTTAGCCGGCACCTGATGTATTCTTTCAAAGACATTTATATTTGCGCAGCACTGTATGCTTTTTATCTATATATTTGAGGTGTTGCTGAATTTACCTTAGTGCTTGCTAGCATTTATCTTTTTGATTTGTCCGTTTGTTAGTCAGCGCTGAATATATCCTTACTAGCTTTTTTTCATGTGTCTTACATTGAGGAGAGGCTTCCGTCGGGCCACTCTGCCATAAAGCCCCGACTGGCGGAGGGCTGCAGTGATGGTTGACTTTCTACAACTTTCTCCCATCTTCCGACTGCATCTCTAGAGCTCAGCCACAGAGATCTTTGGGTTCTTCTTTACCTCTCTCACCAAGGCTCTTCTCCCCCGATAGCTCAGTTTGGCCAGACGGCCAGCTATAGGAAGGGTTCTGGTGTCCCAAACGTCTTCCATTTAAGGATTATGGAGGCCACTGTGCTCTTAGAAACCTTAAGTGCAGCAGAATTTTTTTTGTAACCTTGGCCAGATCTGTGCCTTGCCACAATTCTGTCTCTGAGCTCTTCAGGCAGTTCCTTTGACCTCATGATTCTCATTTGCTCTGACATGCACTGTGAGCTGTAAGGTCTTATATAGACAGGTGTGTGGCTTTCCTAATCAAGTTTAATCAGCATAATCAAACACAGCTGGACTCAAATGAAGGTGCAGAACCATCTCAAGGATGATCAGAAGAAATGGATAGCACCTGAGTTAAATATATAAGTGTCACAGCAAAGGGTCTGAATACTTAGGACCATGTGATATTTCAGTTTCTCTTTTTTAATAAATCTGCAAAAATGTCAACAATTCTGTGTTTTTCTGTCAATATGGGGTGCTGTGTGTACATTCATGCAGAAAAAAATGAACTTTAATGATTTTAGCAAATGGCTGCAATATAACAAAGAGTGAAAAATTTAAGGGGGTCTGAATACTTTCCCCACTGTAAGTAGTGCTTTGAAAAACAATTTCCAAAGTGCGCATGAGCGCGGGCACGGGAGCAGACATGTTCTGACCTGCTCCGCACGCCGCCGGCCTTTCACAGCTAAAACGAGCCGGAGGGAAGCCGCAACGCTCGCTGCCGGTTTGCGGATCAAGCGATGAATCGCAGAGGAGGGGGTACAGCCAAAAAAAAGCCCCCACAAACAAGCTATTCGTTCCGTTCTGGGAACACAGCAGCGCGGACCCCCCCATCCAAGATGGCGACCGGCAGGAGGACAGATATACATGCAGCGAAGCAGGTGAGCGGAGCGAAGAACACTCAATCCCCCCCTGCAAGAACCTCCTTTCAAGCTTCTGCGGCTGCAGACATGGACGACGCACGGGACCCCTTCTCTTCCCAATCACAGGAAGATTTGACCAGGCCACAGAAGGGTGAGTCCCCACACTTCTCTCTTTCCCCCTCCCATACTTATCAGGGAGAGGGAATAGATGGTGCAACCTCCCCAGCGTCCTCCATGGAGAGGAATATGGCTGAAATAGCCGAACTTGCCCTGAGCCAAAACAGCACAGCAAGTGAGCAGCCTCCCCCACCTCCAGCACCATACTCAGGAGATTCTGTCCTCCTTGCTCGCTTTTCAGCACTATTACAACAAGAACTGACCAAAGCATGTCAATCAATCACTGCTGAAATGAAGCATGACTTTAATGATATAGGAGAGAGGCTGGATCATATTGAATCTAAAATGGATGGCACAGTTCGGAGAGTTAACCAGAATTCAAACATGATATCCTCACTGCAGGAGCAGTTAGACGAAGCCAACGCCAAAATCGAAGATCAAGAAAATAGATCCAGGCGCCATAACTTCCGCATACGCGGACTACCAGAAACAGTAACAGATTTGGAAGATGCAGTGCATACATTAATGCAAGATCTGATTCCTGACATCACGCCGCAGCACATGGAAATCGACAGAGTCCATAGAGCACTGACAGCTCCAAGACAAGATGGCCCCCCGAGGGATGTGATCGTCAATCCACACTTTTATAGAATTAAGGAGCAAATAATGACCGCAGCCCGCGGTAAGAATGAAATCAACCTCATGGGTCATCCAATACAAATTTTTGCGGACATCTCACAAATGACTATCCAAAAAAGACGGGCCCTGAAGCCGTTATTGGCGCAGCTTACTAACCGCCAAATTAAGTATCGGTGGTCATTCCCTTTTCGTTTGTCATTTACCTTTAAGGGGAAAACACATTCCTTTACTAATTTTCCAGATGGAGAAGACATCCTTATGGGCCTAGGCTTAATCTCCAGAGAACCATCCTCCCCAAAATCTCGACCGGAATTGGATCGTCCAGTCTCACCCTTGTGGGAACAACGCTCACGATATTCCTCAAGAAGACGACACCCAGCAACAGGACCAGACGGCTGATGGATCTGAATATCCTATTGATCACCATTTTTTCTTCCCTTTTGCTCCTGCAGTGACAAATTCCATCGCTGCATGGACCCCCTAGGAGACTTGGAACTCATACGGTTGGCTACGGTTGAGCCAGTTTATTATGTCATTACAACATTAATGAGACTTCCTTATTTTTAGAGGGACATAGTCTCCTTCTTTTATTGAGTGTTTTGCTTGAAATTCCTCTACTAATAACTGCTAGCTTAGAATGCAGGCGTTACTTGTTCTTTGCAAACAATTCCTCAATTTTGTTTAGTTGAGCCTAGCGAGATTTAGGCCAATAGAAAATGTTAGTCTATTAGTCTAGACAGGATTCCCTCCTTATAGGAACAATATTTTATATTGAAAGAGCCGGGGCGGAACCGCATGCCACTTTCTAGCGAGCTTGCCGTCACCGACTGGGTGACGATAACCTCGCTCCACTAGACGGAGCTTATGATCTCCAGGACCTTGAAATATATGCCTTTAACCTTATATCAGATGCTCATGTATGTTTTCTCTAGGGGGACGGGTGGACAGTGGTCCAGTTCATCCTACACCAACATTGTTTTCTCATCTTCTCTCTCTTTTTCTTTTCTCCCCCTTCCCTCCCGGAGTGCACCCCAACGTCCAAACAGCGAAGAATCATGCCAGGACACCCTCAGGAGGACGGAGTTGGTAGACATCTACAATGGGCAAGTACAGACTGTCGAACCATAATGTTAAGCACACTAGTACACACATCCCATACTCGCATTTTAACGCATAATGTCCAGGGTTTAAATTCCCCCACGAAACGCGCTAAAGCCTTTCAAAATTACCATAACTTGAAAGCTGATTTCCTACTCCTCCAGGAGACACATTTCTCGCGCACTTCAGCCCCCCGTTACCTGAGTCCTAAATACCCCACTTTTTATTTGTCAAATGGCCCAGATAAAAAGAGAGGGGTGGCAATTTGTATCGCCAAGAGAGTTCCATTCACCCCTAATATGGTCATAAAAGACAAGGAAGGGAGATATATCATGGTTGTGGGTACAGTTAATGAAAGTCCTCTCACACTTATATCATATTACGCGCCTAACACAGGTCAAGTAACATTTTTCGAAAATATGCTGAAAATCCTGCTCCCACATATACAAGGCAAAGTAATACTGGGAGGAGACAGTAACAATTCTCTGGATCAAATTTTAGACAGGTCTAATATACACAAACCCATTGTGAAACATATTCCCAAACAAGGCGTTAAACTAGCTCGGGTGCTGTATTCCCATGATCTAGTAGATGTATGGAGAGACTTTCATCCCACAACCAGAGATTTTACACATTACTCCCTGGTCCACAAAACATATTCCCGTATAGACCATTTATTCATACAATCCGCATTACTGTCATCGATCACATCGGCTGAAATAGTTCCCATCTCTTGGTCCGACCACTCACCAGTCTTAATCTCACTATCCGATCTCTGGACGAGACCACAACCCTCATCCTGGCGGCTTAATGCTTCACAGCTAAATTACCCCATAGTTTACGCTGAACTAGAGAAAGATATTCGACAATATTTCATTGATAACCATCCTAGCGCCACCTCCCCCGGCACTAACTGGGCAGCACATAAAGCCACCATTCGTGGTAGACTAATCCAAATAGCCTCTAGAAACAAGAGAAACAATATGCAAAAGATACAGCAACAGGAAGAAGAACTACACAAAATAGTCCAGGAACAAAAAGCTAACCCCCATTTAGATTTACGCCATAAAATAGATATAGCACGGTCAGCACTAAATTATAGTCTCACAATCAAGGCTGAAAAGTACCTCCGCTGGGCTAGACATCGTTTCTATACCAGGGGAGATAAACCTACGACCCTTTTAGCAAGAAAACTTATCCCCCGTCCATTTAACTCAGCCATGCCGAGAATTCGCACGAGAGAAGGGAAACATACCCAAAATCCCCAACTGATAACACAAGAATTCTCAAGGTTCTTCACTAAATTATACAACAAACCCAATCCATTTCCTAAAACTAAAGCGGACGCTTTTTTCCATGATATCTCACTACCACAAGTTGCACGAGAACATGTAGAGTTAATGGAAGCAGACTTCACCGAGGGGGAAATTTTAGCAGCCATCAAGTGCCTGAACCCCTCAAAAGCACCTGGTCCGGATGGCTTCACGGGCCACTACTACAAAAAATACGCAGCCATATTGACCCCGCATCTATGCTCCTTTTTTAATGCAGTAAGGAAAGGAGACACACTAGGTACATACGAAAATGAAGCCCTCATACAAGTCATTCCCAAACCGGGGAAGGATCATGGAGACCCTGCCAATTACCGTCCAATATCGCTAATTAATACAGATCTCAAATTGATGACTAAGGTGTTAGCGACCAGAATGAACACTTTCCTAGCCAATTATATTCACCCAGACCAGGTGGGATTCGTCCCCGGCCGACAAGCCTCAGATCAAACCCGTTGGGCGATAGATATCATAGCAGCGCTTAACTCCAACTGGGATAATATAGGAATACGGAAGGGTATGCTACTTTCATTGGATCTTTGCAAAGCATTTGATTCGGTCACATGGGAATATATATATTATGCACTAAGGAAATACGGGTTTGGGCCCCATTTCCTAACAATACTACAGACACTATACAATACACCTACGGCCAAAATCCAGATAAAAGGATATAAATCACACACAATAAACATACACAGAGGAACAAGGCAGGGATGCCCTCTATCACCTATACTATTTATTTTAGCATTAGAGCCCCTAGCGATCAAAATAAGAAGCAATAAGGACGTAAGAGGCATACATTGTGAAAATGGCGAACAGAAATGTTCTCTGTTCGCCGATGATATCTTGATGTTCATCTCCTCTCCGATTGTTTCTCTTCCCAACCTATTCCAAATTCTACGTCGCTTCTCGGTGTTTTCGGGTCTTACAATTAATCACTCCAAATCCGAGGCCTTAAATCTCACGTTAGAACAACAGACAGTCCAACAACTACAAGCGTCATTCCAATTCAAATGGCAGAAAGACAAACTTCCATACCTAGGTATATTTCTAACCCCCACCATACAGACCATCTATAAAGCCAACTACCCCCCCATGTATGGGAGGTTGACATCAGATTTATCAAGATGGGCTGCTAGCCCCCCATCATGGTTCGGCAGACTGTACTCCATAAAAATGAATCTTTTACCAAGATTGTTGTATTTGTTTAGGACTCTCCCGATTGCTATCAACAGACCTGATCTAGAGGTGTTTCAGAAAAAAATAATGAAGTTCATATAGGGGGACACAAGACCTAGGGTGAACAAACTAACCCTTAATGCCCCCAAAACCAAGGGAGGCCTGGGAGTCCCTAATTTGATAAAATATTTCGAAGCAGCCCAATTGGCTCAATTAATTCGCTCCCATTCTGGAGCACCAGCCCCGTCTTGGATGGCAATGGAATCTGCCCCTTACCCCACAAAACCCATTAGCCATATGATGTGGCTTAATATGAAAGACAGACCAACCTTAATGTGTCCCACATTATCCTTCTCAATGAGTCTGTGGGATAGACTACAAAAACCCTTCGCTTTCCGCTCCACACATTCCCCCATGGCCCCCTTGGCGGGGAACCCAGACTTCACCCCGGGTCTTAATCCCCAAAGCCTAGCTTGGTGGACCAACAAAGGTCTGATACGCATTGCTGACATGTGTGACCATAAAGGTATATTACCGAAACAAGCACTAATAGAAAAGTTTCAATTACCCAACACAGAGTTTTATCGTTATCTCCAGATAGCTCATTTCCTGCATACTCTACAACGTAGAACTGACATTCTATCTTCCACCCCAATGGAATACCTATGTAGGTCTTATGATAAACATAAAGGCCACATATCCCTAATCTATAGCATTCTGATCTCCATAACGGAGAAATTACCCTATATGCTAAGGTGGGAGCAAGATTTGGAGATAACGATGGAGACTGATAAATGGTACACAATGGCACAGATGGCTGCGAAAGGCTATATTAACACTTCTCTGATAGAAGCGAACTACAAAGTTTTATTAAGGTGGTACATGGTCCCGACGAGAATTGCGACATATATTGCCGATGCCTCTCCTTTGTGTTTCAGAGGATGCGGCAAAGAAGGCACAATGTACCACACTTGGTGGACCTGCCCAAAGGTCAAACGATTCTGGATACGGATCTATAATTTCATATATTCACTGACCCAAGTTAATCTCACCAAATCCCCACAACAAGCTTTATTGGGGGACCAAGTAGAAGGAATACCTAGTCACACCAGGAAACTCATATCCTTTATATTCACAGCATCTAGAATAGCGGTAGCGGGAGCCTGGAGAAAACCCCTGGTTCCTTTTGAAATGGTTAAAGCAAAACTGACTTGGATCATGATTAATGAACGCCTCACAGCAATTCTCCTAGATAAACAGAAGGCCTTTGATAAAATTTGGGAACCATGGTTATCCTATTTATCCACAGGTTTTGAAAATTAAAAAATTAACGGATCCTGAGAGGGATCCCTTGGGGTGCACTCCACCCGAACTCCTCCCAAACTTTTTTCCCCCTCTTCTATTTTTCTCTCTGTTACCTCTATTCTTTTTCTTTTGCTGCTCTATCCTTTTAATAATCTATGCAGGTTCTCCCTCCTAAGATGTTGCCATAGAAACAGCTTTGGAAACTCCGATATGTAGGCGGCGGGGGGGGGGTGTGAGGCCGGGGCCCCCGGCCCACAGTAGAGACCCCAATTGGGGTGGGCGGTTGGGTCCCGGAGGCGCACCTCCCCTCCACACAATGCAGTAAAGCGAAAGATAAAGGATTGAATTGAGGAATAAATATGACAAGCAAAATATATACCCAAATGTACTGTGTTAGGTTTATAGCCTGGATACACATGCAAGTTGTAGAAATCTGATTGAGTGGGTACAGACGTATAGATATCCCCATAGTAAAAAGAAATAATGCATAATATGGAATGTTCATAGGAGCCCTGCAGACCACATAGGCTGAAATATGTGGCCCTCCCCCCGTTCTTCCCCCCCCCCCTCTCTCCCCATTTAATTTTAAACTGTATATGTTGTGCAATTTGTACATGCTATTCCCTATATTCTTTATATTTTTTCTCAATAAAAACTATTGAAAGAGAAAAACAATTTCCACCACAGTTGCAGTGCATAATGTCCCAATAAATAAAATAGGTAGCAAAGTCCTCCAATCTCTTGTGCTTCAGCACCATCAAACCACCCAAAACACCTTAACAGATATTTGCACCTCAGGGTAAAGTAGGTCAAACCATGCTTACGCATGAAATTATTCTCATACAGCATAAGAGCCCTTTCACACTGAGGCGCTTTACAGGCACTACAGCGCTAAAAATAGCACCTGCAAAGAGCCTCACCTGTCTCTCCAGTGTAAAAGCCCGAGTGCTTTCACACTGGAACAGTAAAAAAATTCCTGCCAGCCGC
The DNA here is from genome assembly GCA_037952925.1 of Lithobates clamitans. Lineage (NCBI taxonomy): Eukaryota > Metazoa > Chordata > Amphibia > Anura > Ranidae > Lithobates > Lithobates clamitans. Next base: position 6,787,657 of record JBBGZY010000171.1, on the reverse strand, counting down.
AGCGCTGTAGGAGCAGTGTATACACCGCTTCTAAAGTGCCCCTGCCCATTGAAAACAATGGGGCAGCGCCGCCAAACCGCCATTGCAGCGGCTCTTTGCGAGCAGTTTTAATCCTTTTTCATCCACTAGCGGGGGTTAAAACCGCCCCGCTAGCGGCCGTATAGCGCCGCTAAAATGACGGTAAAGCGCTGCTAAAAATAGCGCCGTTTTACCGCCAATGCCCGCCAGCCCCAGTGTGAAAGGGCTCTAAGTGAAGCCACCTGCCATACTCCCGTTCATACCACTTGATATTCCAGTACTCCTCTGATGTACATGTAAGAGAAAGGAAAGGCTCCAAATCCAGGTGACTTAATATTTAAAAATAGGCAAAAATATTACTGAAAAGCATATATAGAAAATGCCACCATAAACTCCTGCCATAGAGCACAAGATGTGGGGATGACAGCATTGTATGCTCCTTCCTATGCATTTCATCACAAGAGGATATCACCAGGGCCCAAGCCAATATAAATACAACATTTTCAAGTATTAACATTTATGGATATCCTTTTTATTCTTTATTTTATTCTTTATTTTTTAATATTTTATTTCTGTTTTGGAGGGGCCTCCTTGTAACTTTTACTTGTCTAAGTTCTAGGGTTTGTCTATGTCCTGTACTTTTCAGTTTTACTTTTAGTAGTATATTTTGAGATATATATATACAGTATCTCACATAAGTGAGTACACCCCTCTAATTTTTGTAAATATTTTATTCTATCTTTTCATGTGACAACACTGAAGAAATGACATTTTGCTACCATGTAAAGTAGTGAGTGTACAGCTTGTATAACAGTACAAATTTGCTGTCCCCTCAAAGTAACTCAACACACAGCCATTAATATCTAAAAGTGAGTACACCCCTAAGTAAAAATGTCCAAATTGGGCCCAAAGTGTCAATATTTTGTATGGCCACCATTATTTTCCATCACTGCCTTAACCCTCTTGGGCATGGCGTTCACCAGAGCTTCATAGGTTGCCACTGGAGTCCTCTTCCACTCCTCCTTCCATGGAATACTCCCCTGCGGCCCAGTCTCTGAAGGGAGGGGACCATGCTCTGCTTCAGTATGTCACAGTACATGTTGGCATTCATGGTTCCCTCAATGAACTGTAGCTCCCCAGTGCTGGCAGCACTCATGCAGCCCCAGACCATGACACTCCCACCACCATGCTTGATTGTAGGCAAGACACACTTGTCTTTATACTCCTCACCTGGTTGCCGCCACACACGCTTGACACCATCTGAACCTAATAAGTTTATCTTGGTCTCATCAGACCATAGGGCATGATTCCAGTAATCCATGTACTTAGTCTGCTTGTCTTCAGCAAACTGTTTGCGGGCTTTCTTGTGCATCATCTTTAGAAGAGGCTTCCTTCTGGGACAACAGCCATACAGACCAATTTGATGCAGTGTGCGGCGTATGGTCTGAGTACTGACAGGCTGACTCCCCACCCCTTTAACCTCTGCAGCAATGCTGGCAGCACTCATACATCTGTTTCCCAAAGACAACCTCTGGATATGACGCTGAGCACGTGCACTCAACTTCTTTGGTCGACCATTGGCGAGGCCTGTTCTGAGTGGAACCTGTCCTGTTAAACCACTGTATGGTCTTGGCCACCGTGGGCCCAATTTGGACATTTTCACTTAGGGGTGTACTCACTTTTGTTGCCAGCAGTTTAGACATTAATGGCTGTGTGTTGAGTTATTTTTGAGGGGACAGCAAATTTACACTGTTATACAAGCTGTACACTCACTCATTTAATGACCTTTACCTAAACTGCTCAAAGGACAATTATTTATTCACCGCATCTTATTTAACTAATCCTCTCATTAATATGCCCAGGATCTGATCATCATCATATGGACCTCTACTGCTTTCTAATTTCTATCAAGAGCTTTGTAACTTCAGTGCTTAGCACTTCTAGTGAAGCCGGCAGTAGTTAATAACCATCCCACTTGTTCCCCCACCATCATTCCCACCTATCCCTAAAAGGATTTTTCTTGCCGCTGACTGGTAATTTTTGGCCAAATGTGGACTTTTACACCAAAATAACAGATACCAAATTGGTGACGTTAATTGGATCACCCGTTACCAGCCAGCTACCAGCAAAATCCTTACGGCGTCCGGGCGCTGTCATCTGTTGCATGTATTGTTTTTGTTTTGTTTAGTGTGTTTTTTTGTTTGTTGCGTCAGGCCTATTACCATTTTGTAGTCGCAGTAATAGGGCCCTTTTGGCCCTACTGCGTTTAACAATTCAACATTTTAACTCAGTGTGTTGCCAATTGTTTAATGTTTTTTAACTATTCAAATAAAGTGAACTATCTAATTTTCTGGCAACTCAGCCAACTAGTGATTGATTATTAGGAAGCTTTGCTAAAGTAACCCCTTACCCAGACACTAGCACTGGGTGCTCTTTTTCTTTTTTGTACACTCACTACTTTACATTATAGCAAAGTATCATTTGTTCAGTGTTTCACATGAAAAGATAGAAGAAAATATTTACAAAAATGTGAGGGGTGTACTCTCTTATGTGAGATACTATATGTATATATATATATATATATATATATATATATATATATACTCACTTGTCCCTTGTTATTTATGTAATTTATATCTGCCTGCAGTTAAGCTTTAATTAGGGCTGACTAGGGTCAACTAAAGGATTAATAACGTATCAAACAGGAATAAAAAAAATTGAATTAATAGGAACAAACACCGTTAGCAAGCATAATTTTACACAGAGGCTGTTGCAACCTCTTGGAGCCTAGAGTGAGATCTGGTTGTCAAAACAATAATGGATAAACAACCATGGCAGTGTAGGGGAACCAGGGCATATGGTATATGCCCAATACACTTCAAATAGGCTTTTTAACAAATTAAGTACATTGAGATGATAAACCTTAGGTGAAAATATACATAAGATAAGGCTCGCTAGTCACTTGAATGGTCTTTTATACAAAAATAAATCTATACGATTTATACAAAAATAAATCTATACGAAGTAAAAATCATTCTAGATACTATTGGCAGCTGGTAAGAAGTGAAAAGATGAGTCCAGATATAGGTAATGTCATACATATTGTGCATTAATATAATAATTAATATTGAAATGATAGAGGAAATCTGTGCCTACAGAAATGTTGTCTTTGCTGACTATCTTTTAAATAAAGTCTAAAGATTTGCAAAGCTGCAACATACTTATTACAAACAGGGCTAAAGTGCAGAACTTTTAGCATTCCCATGGGTTCCCCCAGAGTTATGGGTCTCAGGCAGCTGCCCATTCTGCCCTTATAAACCTCAGCAAAAGCTTAGAATTTATTACAAGAATAGAGTCATTTTATCTCTTGGCATATCTTTATATTTTACAAAGTAAACCAATGCATTGTGAAACAAAGAAAAAGGTTGCTTGTTATGCAGCTTGCCTTGGGTGTTGAAAAAGTTGTCTTGCAACCACATCTTGCATTTGTGAATTATTCATGGAAATTTCCACTCAGTCCCTTTTGAAAACAGACTGCCTATTCAATACAGCTTGAAAGTCTTTGGTGTTTGGGTTTTGATAAACAGGATAATAACGAATATGACTCTCAAAGTGACCACAAACTCACAGCTGTGTTTAGCTGCCTCTAAGCAAAAAATTGAGTAAAAAAGTAGGTTTATAGGAGGAAAGCAAATCTTTATATTGACAACTTAGCCATATTAATTAAGACTTTATTCTACTTATACTTCTTCATGCAATCTTTTAGGTTAAATTCACCAGGAAACATTGCCCACTAACTGTTGTAGCAGAAACATTTCTTGTTCAGATGCATCACCTGAGCCTGCTAGCTGTATGTTGGGTGTTTGGTTTCTTTGATGCCCTCTTAGCTCTGCTGGATTCACTTTTATCTTATAGGGTGCCTTGCAGACTCCTACTTCCTGCACCACCCAAACTTCAGAAGGAACTTTTATGGACAGAAGATATAAGTAATAAAAGAAAAAACAACGGGGGACTGCACAAGGGCTAGGGGGACCTCCTCAGCCAAAATGTAGACGTGATCAGAGATTGTCTTTAAGGGGTGCAATCAGCATTCATTGCCAGCTTTTGTTTTTAAATAAATATCAGATCATTCGAGGGGTCTGTGTTATTCTGAGTTATTTGTCTGAAATTGTAAAAACTTTTTTCTTGTGTAAATGTCAGTGCTGTTGCAACGCTTTTTTTGCATCGTAGATGTGGGTCCCTTCACATGCAGGATCAGTGCACCCCCCAGGCATGGTATTTAAAGGATTTGGAGATTTTTAAGGTTTCACTCTGAGCATATAAACAACACAATCTTTTTTCCTTGTCGAATGAATTTTAAAAAAACAACAATATATTTTTGCTGTGGTACATGTCTCCCGGGGCAGTGCCCACCACCTCATTTTTTTGGGGTTTTTTTTTGCACCCCCTTTCGTATTAGCCCAGAAAATGTGCATACATTTTAGAGATTCTGCACTCATTGATTTCAGTGGGGTTCAAGTTTGCCAAACCCTGCCTCAAACAAAACCCAGGACAGTTCAGTTCATCCCCAGCTGCTGCTTTAGGGCTCTTTGGCAGCTGCAGGTAGTTTATGTGATGATAATGCGGGCTGGCAACCCAAGCAGACAACCATGTTGTTCAGCACCCCAAAAAATCAGCCATGACATTGAGCAGTTTTGACCCCCCTTCCAGAACATAGCTATAATTCCAAAAGCGAATCTCCATAGGCATTCGGCTTGAGTAAACAAGGAGCTATGGGTCTGGACACTGCAAAAGAACTTAACTTAGCCATAAACTGTTCTGCGGGTCATGACTTAGCAGGTAAATAATAAACAAGTGATCTGGAAATACATTGCACTTGGTCAGGTCTTGCTTAAGTGTCTGCTAACAATAACATCTGGCAAGTTTATCAGTTTCCTCTGAGGAACTGGGATTTACCCCCATCATAAAGCTATAACACAGTCTTTCAGTCTGTCACACATGGTATGCAGGGTAAATAAATCCATTAGGAATACATGGCTGCAATAACATTTCTTACACAGGCTAATGGACATTGTAAAAGCATTTAGGCCTGATTTCTGACTTATATGTGTTCCTGTCTGGATGGGTAGTAGCAAAGAACCCACAATTTCAGTGTATGTCATAACTTCTGAAATAATAACAGTACAGCCAGAAAAAAAGAACTTATTTACCTCTGCCACTTATTTAGCAGCATTAGGTGATAGACATTGATGATATTGCACAGAGCCACCCCAAACCTCCTCTTCTGGGGTCCCCCGCGGGTGCTCTTGGCTCCTCTTCTTCTACGTGAACCACCATAGCAAGAAGCTTGCTATGGGGGGGCGCATGCGTCCTCGCTCCCGAACCAGTATGTATGCATCCACATACACACACAGCGTAGCTTGGCCCCGTCCCCACTCCCTCCTCACAGGATTTGATTGACAACAGCAGGAGCCAATGGCTCCCACTGCTACCTCTCTGTCCTGTGAGTAGAGAGAGAGATGGTCACCACTGCAGACAGGCACAGCACTTGCTCAAGGAAGGACTCAGATAAGTATTAGTGGGGTTAGAGGGTGATACAAATGTTGGGACATTATTTACCTTAATGCAGGGAATGCATTAAATTAAACATTGTCTTACCTTTACAGCAACTTTTAATGCTCACTGTAACACGTGTTACTACAGCAAATGGCAATGCATGTACCATAGTGCTATTTTAATGAGCACCCCAGTGCCCTAAACTAGCAGACACCTGCCTCAACTGTTTTGCAGCATATTTCAATGCAGGTAATTCACTATTGTATGTTATAGAGCGCTGTGTCTGCAGAATTGATGTCCAATTGTAGATAAGTATGGTGCATTCTTATGTACTGACTGTCTTAACAGAGCAGACCAAGGCAGGCAATTGACAGTGCAAATTTCTTTCCTGCAACCACGGGCAGACAGTGCTGACAGTGGAAGACCTCCTGGCAAGCAGTTGCCTGCTCCGGGGGGGGGGGGGCAAGCAGAGGAAGCCATTCCCACCAGGAGAAGACAAGCAATTATTGCTAGTGGCTATAATAGCTGCTAATGATTATAACAAGTGAATCCGGCAGGCTGTTTATACTCAAGTTGATTGATCAATCAACTTGGTACAATCAGCCTGCCCACACATGGTTCGAATCTCAGCCAGTTCCTGCTGAGCCAGCCGAGATTTGAACCGTCTATGGCTGGACTAACACAATGGAATACAATGGACCAGGCACAAGTTTGATTGGGCCCTGATATTCGAGTCAAAAAACATTTACAGACAGCAATAAAACCTCAAGACTTCTACTCTACAACAAATGTTATTTTTATTTCTGTTTGCTTCTTTGTCTGGAAGATTTCCCCCTGCTTCCTGCCTCAATGCCAGGGGACAGGAAGTGAGTTGAAATATATCCAACCCTAATTTTGATTAGGGGTTCAATTGTGACTTTTTGTCTTGCTCTCTATCTGTCTTTTCTCATCTTTTTTCTTTCATCTTTTTATTTGAATGAACTTTAATGATCAGCACAGTGAAGACTCAGCTAGGTTTTGATTACATCACTATGCAGTATTCACACACACACTTTGAATAGTCCCTTCAGTTTCTCTCAAGGCAAACAGCAGTTGTCAGTAATATCAAATGATCCTGTTAATTCACAATTTCAGTGGCATCTGGTATCTGACCAGTTGATTACATATGTCTAATGCCGCGTACACACGAGCGGACTTTACGGCAGACTTTGCCCGGCGGACTTTTCGACGGACTTTACGACGGACTTTACGACGGACTACACACAATCAACCAAAGTCCGACGGATTCGTACGTGATGACGTACGACTGGACTAAAACAAGGAAGTTCATAGCCAGTAGCCAATAGCTGCCCTAGCGTCAGTTTTTGTCCGTCGGACTAACATACAGACGAGCGGACTTTTCGACCGGACTTGAGTCCGTCGGATAGATCCGTCAAACTTTTGAGAAAAAAAAGTCCGCTGGAGCCCACACACGATTGAATTGTCCGACGGACTCCGGTACGCCGGATAAGTTTGCTGGAAAGTTCGCTCGTGTGTACGCGCCATCACTGGCATTATCTTCTATACCCAATATCATAAAAGCACTAATGTGGTGTATATCCAAGATAATCCCCCTATATGTTTTTCTTTGAGTACTTCTCTGGACTCCATGTGCAAATCTTGTCCTACCCAACACTGTTCCCTCTCTATTTTTTACATGGTAGTTACACAATATTCAGAATAGTCAGGATAGAAACAGAAACCTGAAATACAAACATAGGGGGTGATTTACTAAGAAGAAGGCACTGCACCAGCTCATACAGTAATTGGTGTGCCGGAAAAGTCAATAATTGAACGTGCGAATCAGCGCACATTGAAGCGCAAATAACGATAACAAATACCTGAATATGTAAACTGCAACTGGCGCTAGGGTAGCTGTGGTTTTCTCATTGATAATAACACATGCTCAATACAGATGTTAATTTTCTCTCATTTGATGTATCTTGTTAGGCAATTAGTAGGTGTACTCAATTAATTTACCCTTTTGATGCTAATCTCATTCCTATCACTTCTAATATATCTTTGAAATGTGTTTTTTTCTTTTTTACCCAAATCTATCAATACATTACAAAGAACAGAGAAGAGTTTCTAAACCCAATAAATTAATATTTTCAGATCTTGATCTTTAAAGGTGACCATACACTGCAATCAGTTAGATCCTAAATAAATTAGATTTAGTGCAAGAGCCTGTTTTATTTCCTATATTTTGAATTAATTGTTCAAGTGCGTCTTCCTATTACCTATTTTGCCTAAATATCGAGTTGTACAGAGATTGGACAATCAGATTGCATAGTGCATGACCATCTTAAGTGCCAAGTTTGGAATGTAGATGTGCCACGACCCACTTGCATTTTCCTAACAATATTTCTTGGGCATTATACAAGGCACATGAAAAACCACCTTTTTTCAAGACATGCTAGAGTGATCAGAAATCTTCAAACTACGGCTCTCCAGCTGTTGCAGAACTACACATTCCATGAGGCATTGTAAAACTCTGACATTCACAGACATGACTAGGCATGATGGGAATTGTAGTTCCTGAACAACTGGAGGGCCTTAGTTTGAAGACCCCTGTGCTAGACCATTATTATGTGTCCAGAATTGGGAGTGTGGCATCTACCCAACTTCTCTCTGCTGGTGGACACAAGAACCTATATCTATAGATATAGCAATATACATTGGCCTGGAAGTGAATATGTACACAGGAAGTAGGTGTGTGTTTTGAGGCCAAATCATTTAGACATACACACATGACCCACACAAACACCACCCCATGTAAAAATAAATAAAGAATTATCTTAATTTGTAAATAAGGATCATCTCTTCCTCAGAGAACAGTGAGCGGGGCATGGTGGTGTGAAGAAATTAGCAGCAGTACAAGCAACTTCCTGGAGGGGTGTGATGTCATTCCCGTGTGCTGGCCATCGCTTCTGGGAACCAGATATGCACCATGGGTACCTACCTCCGTACACACAGCAGTTGCGCATCTCACATATACAGCGGTCGCGCATCTAGATGCATTTAGCGCATCTAAATGCACAAACCCAATTTTTATGTAAATTAATAGTAAAGCAGATGCAGATTTCCAAGAATGGACCAACAAATGTTTATAGTGAAAGGCAACTGGTGTTTTCTATTAAACAAGGTCTAAATGGGCCATTGACATGCATCACAGTTGAATTTAGCAATGTGTCTTTGCAAAGTTAAACTAAATGAAATCTTTTCTTAGTTTTGCTTGGGGATAGAGTGCAGAGGGATTAGAAGTCTTGTCAGCTTTTGGGGATGCCAACAGAGTGCTAGAGTGCAATTTGCCTAATGGGGACACTAGTTAGATTGAACTGTGTGTCCCCAAGGAAAGACATTGGTAGGGTTTTACCCTCACTTCCTGTTTGGCTATGTGACAGGAAGTGAAGCCAATTTTCAGAGAAGGGACACAAAGCCCAACCTAAAGAAGACAAACAGAGGTTTTAACACTCACTTGGTTTCCCTCAAATGCCCACAATTAGAATAGGATTGTCTTGAGCTAGATTTTAGCTCAGTGCTCTAAATCAGTGGTCCTCAACCCTGTCCTCAAGTACCCCCAACAGGCCATGTTTGCAGGTTTACCTTCACCTTGCACAGGTGTGGAGGAGTCAATGGCTTTGTATTTTGGACAGCTATTTACCTAAGCTAAATTCCCAAAACCTGTCCTGTCGGGGGTACTTGAGGACTGAGGCTGAGAACCACTGAGCTAAAGTGGAAAATTAAATACTTACCACTCTGTAATTTTCCTTTCCTGGTGCCTATCCATGGCAGCATACGCATGCATATGCTACCATGAAGGCACCATGAAAGTAGCTTTTAGGCAAATCACACCTTTTTTTGTTTTGCCATGCCAATCAGCCTAGTTAAGCTGCAGCTGGGAAATCTGTTGAATGAAAATTGTTTTGGGGGGGGGGGGGGGGGGGAGTGTAAAATGCATTGGAACTGGAAATTGAAACTTGGATTGAACACGCATCTGCAAAACAAATTATTAACAAAACACATAAAACATACATTTGCTACAAATTTTATTGGTCAACAAAACAGGACTTGAAAAAAAGCAAGGAAAGCAAAAAACACATGTATGTTCATTTGAGACACTAACAGAATATGGTTTTGAGGTCTGACCATTTTGCATAGAAAATATACAGGAGTTAAAAGGACTGCACCCACAAACAGACAGTCTTTTAAGAATTTAAACATTTAGTAGTCACAACAGCTTGATAAAGATTTTGCAAAATAATGCAGCACAGACAATTAAATCAAAGTGAAACTAACAACCTACAAACAACACAGACTGACTACATCAAAAATATTTCAGGGAAAAATACCCCCCCCCCCAATAAAAAAATACAAAAGTAAAAAATACTTGTTCTAAAACACATCTGTTTTACAAAGACATAACAAACAAAATATGAGGTAGCGATGCCGCTCCAAGGGTGTTGGTGTCTCTAATAGCTGCCCTCCCCACTCACAACTTCAGATGCAGGCTCTGCAATCATGTAGAAAATTGAAGAAAACAGCTGATCGGCCGCACTCTGAATACTACCTTTTATTCGTGGCAAAACAGTGTAGAAGATCCAAAATCACAGACAGGCTAACGCGTTTCACATCATTATAGATGCTTAATCATAGCTGGTGACCATTATCAGACTGAAAATATGTATAGTGAAATAAAACCAATTTGGAGATAGACAACCCACAGAAACTCCTCCCATATCTAATCAGACGAAAGTGCAAACCAAATGTGCATAGGAAAATGGCCAGCACGAAAAAACAGAGAGCTAAAAGGATTAAGACCTCTGAAAGAATGACACAGCATTAATATATACTTAGTAAAATCAGAAAAGAACTGGTTCACTGTGTTGGCGTGCTGTCCCCTAGCAGATAATATTGTCAACAGAGTTCTAATATAGATACAATATACAGTATAAAAACATAACAAGGCACTGAACAATGCATTAAATATATCTGCACAGCTGAGCGCAATTAAACATACCACGAACAATAGTAGAGAGAGACGATCACTGCCAGAGAACCAAAGTTGACTAATGTAAGGCACGGTTAAACATTAAGTTATGATCAATATACTATCCGAGGCATATTACTGCGCCGAACATAAGTGAAAAAAATATAAATGAAATGTAAGCAAAAAGCCATACAATATATGATAAGAACAAGCGATCGTACTCACATCTACCATGTATGTGGTAAAGAAAACGGAAAAGACACATTATAAAAAGAAGCAGTTTATGAAATAGAAGGAAAAGAGCTGATGACAAACAAAGACAAAAACAGAAGGCAGAAACATAGTAAGGTAGAAGAGTTGATTTCAGGCAGAAGTCAAACAAATAAAGCAAAGGGGCTACACAGATGCCGCTAAGGAAACCATGCAGATATGCATTCCTACATACTGAATCTGGCATGTGGTGCATGTAATAACATACACCACATAGCGTGTGTTACAGTTAATGATGGGACCAATCCTAAAAGATTTACCTGTGGACAACCAAGTGACGCGATCACCTAATAACTTTTTTAATTCTCTCAAATTCTATACTGTTATGCCCTGTACACACAACCGGGTTTTGCTGTCGGAATAAACTCCGAATGTTTCTCCGACAGGACTCTGATGGAATTCCATTCAATCGGTCTTGCCTACACATGGTCAAACCAAAATCCGACCAAAGTCCGACCGTCGAGAACGCGGTGACGTACAGCACGTACAACAGGACTAGAAAAAGGAAGTTCAATAGCCAGTAGCCAATAGCTTCCGTCTCGTACTTGCTTCAGAGCATGCGTCGCTTTTGGTCCGTCGCAACAGCATACAGACGAGCGGTTTCCCCGATGGGAATTGTTTCCGTCGGAAATATTTAGAACATGTTTCATTTCTAGGTCCGTCAGAATTTTTTTTTTTTTAAAGTCCAATGAGGCCTACACACGATCGGAATAGACGATGAAAAGCTTCTGTCAGACTTTTTCTGTCGGACATTCCGCTCGTGTGTATGCGGCATAAGGAGTTGAAAATACAGGGATATTAGTGTATTGTGAAGTTTTCAATCTATGACATTTATTGCCAAGAGACAAGCAGACACTGTACTATCCTGTCGCTATATAGACAACCTGCTGTTTATTGCCTCTGGGCAACACTTTTCTCTGGAGAAGTGGCTGAATTTAATGAATGACAGCCAGCTTAACCTCAGATTCACGAGCCACAGTGATTCCCTATCTATTGAATTTTTAGATGTTTTGCTTACAGTTGAAGGGGACTGAATAGTGTCTAGTTTGTATAGGAAGCCCTGTGTGGGGAATACACTCCTGCGAGTGGGCTCCAATCATCCGGGCCACACCACTAGGAGTATACCGGTTGGCCAGTTTTGTAGACTCAACCGTTTATGTAGTAAGGAGTCTGACTTCAGGAGAGAAGCTACTCTCATGACATCCAGATTCTAGGACAGGGGGTATTCTAGCTCTGTCATAAATATGACCCTGGTTTTTGCTGAGAACACCCCATATGATGCTTTGTTGAATAGTGGGTCTCTTGGCAATAAATGTCGTAGATTGAAAACTTCACAATTCTCTAATACCCCTGTATTTTCAACTCATTACAGTATATAGTTTGAGAGAATTAAAAAAGTTATTAAGAAGAACCTTCCGGTTTTGACCAATGACCCTATATATGCGCAGATCTTATCCGATGGGATACAGATCATTTCCAGGAGAGTGCCCACTCTAGGCAGGTGTCTGTCACCCAGTTTATATACCAGTGCATGACCACCCATGCACTAGCTCCAGTTTGAGGGCATATTTAAGTGTGGTGTCAATAGTTGCTCATATTGATCTTTCATTAAAACAGGTGATTGCGTCACTTCATTGTCCACAGGTAAATTTTTTAAGATTGGTTCCTTTATTAACTGTAACATGCGCTATGTTGTATATGTTATTACATGCACCACATGCCAGATTCAGTATGTAGGAAGGACCACCCAACGTCTGAGGGACCGTTTATATGATCATCTGTACGATATCGGAAAAAACCCTCTACTAACCTAACCAGACATTGGGTCCAACACCACAATAAGGATACATCTAGCCTAGTGATTCAGGGTATGGAGAAAATAAGCATGCTCATCAGAGGAGGTGACAAGTTGGGTATCTTGTGCAGAAAGAAAGTTTACTGGATATTCACTTTACATACCAGAATACTAGTAGTGTTAAATTATGATTGGGACGTTTCTTACTTTTATGAATAGCAACACTGAAGTAGACCCAGTCATATATTGGTACCCCATTCACACTCCTGTATACTTTATGTATGCATTTTCGTGCAACTTTTATTGCACTGCCATGGACATTGCTTTTGACATGCTTCGGACGACTGTGTTGCTTGTTACTGCTGTGGTTCATGCATGTTATATTCTGGCTGGTTGGGGGGTGAGTGTCCATATATGTTTTCCGGATTTTTTATGTATGCCCTTCTATGCGATTTTTATCGTACTGCCATGGAAAAAAAAAAATTTTTTACATGTATTGGACAACGGTGTTGCTTTATACTGCTGTGGTTTTACTGCTGTGGTTCATGCATGTCACGTCCTGGCTGGATGGGGTAAAATGCACATATGTGTTTTATGGATACTTGATGTATGTCTTATGTATACGATATGCTGTTTACTTGCTGTTCATTTGCTGTTCAAAGTGGTTCATTTGTGACAGTTTTATTTTGAGAAGCTTGTATACTTTGACACACGAATCTGCATGGTTTCCTTAGCTGCATCTGTGTAGCCCCTTTGCTTTATTCGTTTGACTTCTACCTGAAATCATCTCTTCTACGTTACTATGTTTCTGCCTTCTGTCTTTGCCTTTAATTGTCATCAGCTCTTTTCCTTCTATTTCATAAACTGTTTCTTTTTATAATGTGTCTTTTCCTTTTTCTTTACCACATACATGGTAGATGTGAGTATGATCGCTTGGTCTTATCATATATTATATGGCTTTTTGCTTATATTTCATTTATATTTTTTTTTAACTTATGTCCGACGCAGTAATATGCCTTGGATAGAGCATTGATTACTACTTAATGTTTTATAAACGTGCCTTACATTAGTCAACTTTGGTTCTCTGGTAGTGATCGTCTCTCTCTACTATTGTTCGCGGTATGTTTGATTGCGCTCAGCCGTGCAGATATATTTAATGCATTGTTCAGTGCCTTGTCATGTTTTTATACTGTATATTGTATCTATATTAGAACTCTGTTGGCAATATTATCTGCTTGGGACAGCACGCCAACACGGTGAACCAGTTCTATTCTGACTTTACTAAGTATATATTAATGCTGTGTCATTCTTACAGAGGTCTTAATCCTTTTGGCTCTCTGTTTTTTCGTGCTGCCCATTTTCCTATGCACAATTGGTTTCCACTTTAGTCTGATTAGATATGGGAGGAGTTTCTGGGGGTTGTCTATCCCCTAATTGGTTTTATTTCACTATAAATATTTTCAGTCTGATTATAGTCACCAGCTATGATTAAGCATCTATATTGATGTGAAATGCATTAGCCTGTCTGTACCTTTCATCACCATGATGTAAGAGATTTTGGATCTTCTACGCTGTTTTGCCACGAATAAAAGGTGTTATTCATAGTGCGGCCGTTCAGCTGTTTTCTTCAATTTTCATAACAAACAAAATACAAAGAGAAAATACATGTGTTACAAACTCTATAAGGACACCCAAATGTACTCTCTTGCCACACACACACACACCATCAAGCAATCTGGCCTCTTTTCAGGGCAAGGTAAAGAATGCTATCTACAAGCTTTGTATAACATAGGTTTGTGTGCTAATGAGGCAATCGAAAACACATGCACAGTCCATGAAACACACAAAAATGGAAAATTGCTTCAAATACTTACCGTAATTTTCCTTTCCTGATGCCAATACATGGCAGCATACATATGATATAGCTCTGCCCCTATATCTACCCACAGGACCTGTTTAGCTCTATAAAAGTCTGACTGAGAGCTACCTCCCCCATTCTCCTTTTTGTCCTCAAAAAGATCAACACCTACAGACCGTTACACTCAGGATAAAGCTCTTACCTGCCGACTACGTCAGAGTCTGTCTGGGTTCAGCTTCTCCCAGTACGCAGTCCCACATCTTAGGCTGCTAAATGTACCAACAAGGAGGGGAAGCCCTTCTGGTGGTCTTTTGGGGTCGAGGTGTTCTCTAATCAGAGACGACAATCCTCTTGTGGCATGCCTGCTTTGGAGTCCGGATCCAGCAGCTGGGACTGCATGATTATATAAATAAGAAGTGCTGAGCTGGTCCAATAAGGTGTAACTAAGTGACAGTGTGCGGTAGAACAAAATATACAGTAAAAAACGGAGGGTGTACGGGTAATGTGTCTGTCTGCACAGTATCCTGTGAAAAAAATCCAACGGTGTAAAGGAGTGAATATCTATCCTGTATCTAATATCAGGACTGTAGCAGTGCAGTGTGTGCAGGGAACCAATAGAAATAATCCTCTTACACACCTAGTGCTGATAAAGCTTGTGCAGATGAACCTTAAAGTGCTGTAGTGTCACTGTACAACCCGTGTCAATAAAATATAATCATAAAATATGTGTATAAAAAAAATTAAATAATAAATATCACAGAAATAGCATATGCAAAGAGTAATATATATGGATGAGGAAAGTGCAAATTGTGCAGGGTAAAAATATATATGAACACAGAGTGAAAAACTATACAAAATAAATATTGTGCAAAAAACGCATCAGTGCAACATAGATGTGTAGCATCACTCTATACGACCCAGGTAGAAAATGTCACTAGAAATATAGCTGCGTAAAGTCCAAACCAAGTCTTTGCAAATACAATGAAGCATATGTGCCACTGCAAACTCAAAGGAGATATTCAGTGATCCTTTAAAAAATCCAAATGTGCAACAAGTAACCAGTGGGGTGCCGAAAGAGAGAGGGTGTCTATCCTCTTCGTGCTCAAACACACACAGATAGGTAGTGGCCCCTTACCTTGCGGCAATTGGACAACCGCATAGAGTGTAAATGGAGGAGATGGTCTGTCTTTGGGGTCCCTGGACCAGAGCCGGTGGTCCCTGTACTTTAATCCCTCAGTACCAGCATCAACAATAGCAGATCCAACATAAGGAGGAACAAAAAGTATGCCAGATAGTGTAGTATTTTGAATAAGGCGGTACTTTTATTCAAGTTAAAAGCATGTACTCACATGGAGTAGGTGTACATCACATGTATATCCTACGAGCGGCGAGCTCGTCAATCCAGATCTGTGTCAGTGCCTATCCCGTCCCTACGCGTGACGTCACCCAATCACGTGACTTCATCAGGGGATGACAGGGGAGACACATTCATGTCTTTAAATAGTTTTAACATTATAGTGAATGAGCGGCCATTTTCTTATGGCCCGGTGTGATGTCATGGCGGCCATGTTTTGGAGGGATCAGCCTCAATACACGTGCGCAGCCATTTTCTTGGTTAGAAGGCACATTAATAGTGCCAGGGGCTATGGTCTATGCTGAATCAGCGGTCATTTTCCTGTGGCCTAGTGCAGTGTACCGGCGTCCATGTCTCAAGAGATTAGGTCTGCGGCTATAAACTTAGTAGAAAGGCGCATTACTCGTGCCATAGACACCAGTAACACACTGCTGGGAGTGTATGGCCGCAAATAAAACTATGGGGAACTGGTTGACACAACCAGTGCTCTACATATAGCACCTTAAGTGGCAGCTCGATGGACCTTATACTGCCGCAGGTACATCGCACAAACAACCGCAAATATAAAAAAATTAAAATATAAAAAGTATCATGTAAAGAGGGGGATGGGACTAGCGCTCAGCGCTTTTTATTTAATAATAAGGATATAAAAATAAAGAAAATAGAAAAAATAGAAAAAATATATAATGTGAACGGGGGGATGGGACTAGCGCTCAGCGTAATGCTCTATGACAGCAGTAAAAAGCATTTAGCACTGGCTCGCATACATATTAGTAAGAGCAATTCCATAGTGTCCCTGGTGGTAGACTAATAGGTAACACTATATGGGAACATTCTGATATAATGAAAATATATACATATGGGCTCTGTCAATGTGCATAGGACGGGATAGGCTCTGGCAGCTAAATCTCAATCCTTACATGCAAGAACCCTATCATATATTAGTAGAAGTTTTATCTTTAGTATATGCCCACTCATAATACATATAAAACCTAAAAAAACTTTAAAAAGGGGATCCATATACAGTAATAAAAACAAGAAACTAATTGTACCATATATGGGGGATGAAATTATTTCAATAAGAGGGAAGATAAAAATTTCCTGGGGAGGGAGCTCATCATATGTAAAATACGTATAAAAACACTAGAAGGTATAGGGAGAGAGAGAGCGGGGGGTATATTAAAAAATTAAAAATCGCTGATAAAACAGTTAAGATCAAACTCAATATTCAAGCCTCTGGGTGAGAAAGTATCTAATGTGTATATGCATTTGGATTCTAACTGGCTAAGGGTCCTCACCTTGTGCCCGCCCCCCCAGTGTCTAACATATGGTTCTATTCCCCTGAATCTTAACTGAGTGGGGTCCTTGTTGTGGTGCACCAGAAAATGTTTCGACACACTGTGCTTGTCATATCCTTTAAGGATATTTTGCACGTGCTCTTTAATGCGCACCCTGAGTGGTCTTTTCGTGCGACCTATATATTGTAGGCCACAACTACATTCTAGAGCATAGACGGCTCCTTCCGTATTGCAGCATATAAAGTTGCTGACCTCGTATGATTCTCCTGTGCTAGTGGACGTAAAATGAAATTTTTTCTCATTTGGACGTTTCATTCTTAGACACGCAAAACACCTTTTGCAAGGAAAAAAGCCTTTTCCAGTAAAAAAAGGAAAATGTTTTCTTCGGTGGGTCGACTACGCTCTTAACTACTTTATCTCTGATAGTAGGTGCTCTTTTGTATATGAACCTTGGATTGATAGGTAGGGTATTATATAGATCTCTGTCTGCCAAAAGGATGCGCCAATGTTTTTTGACTATTTTCTCTACCTTCTTATACTGTACATTAAAATCCAGAATAATAGGAGTTACTGTCGGTAATGTCTCCTTTTTGATTTTCTCTTTGATTAGCTCATTCCGATTCATTTCCGTCACTTCTGTGATTTTCTTCCTGATATCATTTTGATCATAGCCCTTTGTGACAAACCTCTGGCCTATTTTTTCTGCTTGATCTAGAAAGGTCTCCAAGCGGGTACAGTTGCATCTTACCCTCATTAGTTGTCCCTTGGGTACATTAAAAAGCCAGTTTCTGTGGTGGCAGCTTTCAATTGGCAAATAGCTGTTCCTATCCACATTTTTAAAGTGCGTTTGTGACCATAATTTAGAATTTTCTTGTATAATATCCAGATCCAGGAATGTTACATTCTTTTCACTTATTTCCCAAGATAGTTTGATATTTCTGTCATTTTCATTTAATGTTTCTAAGAAACAGGTTAGCTGGTCAGAGTCTCCTTTCCATAGGATAAACACGTCATCGATGTATCTTTTGTAAATTATCAACTCCTGGGGTCTGTTGTTAAACACATGTTCTTCTTCCCACTGGGCCATGAATAGGCCTGCTACACTCGGGGCGAATTTAGCTCCCATTTCCACGCCTATCTGTTGATGGTAGTAGTTCTTATCATACCAAAAGTAATTATTCTTAAGGCAGAACTCCAAACATTTTATTATAAACTTTCTTTGTGTGCATGGGAGTGTAGTGAAAGAACTCAAACCCCATTTCACAGCCTCGCATGCTTGGTAGTTGAGTATTATTGTGTATAGGGAGGACACATCTGCAGTTGCCATAATCCATGGGCCCTCTTCTCCAGGGACCTCCTCTATGATCTGTAGCATTTCCTTAGTGTCCTTCAAATACGCTTTCGTGCTCTGAACAGCTGGTTGCAGGAAGAAGTCTATGTATTCACCTATTCTAGCAGTCAGTGAATCTATTCCGTTCACTATTGGTCTTGGCGGTGGGTCTGTCTTGCTTTTGTGTATTTTCGGTAATGAGTACGGTATATAATAGGAGTCCGACAGGAATCTGGTAATAAAAAACGGGCTGCTTTCTTGTTTAAAATATTTCTTTTTACTCCTAATTGAACCACCTTTTCAAGTGCTCTTCTGCACTTAAACATGGGATTGCTCAATAGTTTATTGTAGGTGGTTTCATCTCTCAGCATGTTCATCATGCTCTCATGATATTGTTCTTTTGATAAAATCACAATCCCCCCTCCCTTGTCTGCTGGTCTTATGACCAGATCTTTACGTCGAGTCAGTTTACGAATACCACTTCTGATGTAGCTGGGTTCCTCTTTCTTCTTTATCTTCAAGTCTTTGATATCTTCTAAAACCATCTTCCTAAAAACCTCTATAAATTTGTTATCTCTCACAGGTGGATTAAAAACCGATTTATTCCTTAAAGTGCTATGTAAAATTCCATCAATATCTCTCTCCCCATATCTTTGTTTGGAAGGATTTCCTAGAGTATATTTCTTAATATTGAGTTTCCTCACAAATTTCTGGATGCCTACATATGTCTGAGATTTGTCTAGGTTCTTAGTCGGTGCATACTTCAACACCTTATACAAGACCCCTATTTCTTCATGCGTAAGCAATTGACCACTTAGGTTAAAAATGCCTTCCCCTTTCACTCTCTTTTTCTTTTGCTCTCTCTTGCCAGATCGTTTTCCTCTTTTCTTTCTTGACTTCTTCTGGAGCTTCTTGTCTCTTCTGTACCCCTCGGTGGGTGGTTCTCCCTGCCTCTGTCTAAAAAAGGCCTGGTGTACTCGACCCCATCTTGGTGTGCCTGATACTGTCTATCGTAGTTATTTTCATCTCGATTCGTGAGTGGAGCATAGTGGTTGTAGGTGGGTATTG
Source organism: Lithobates clamitans (assembly GCA_037952925.1). Classification (NCBI taxonomy): domain Eukaryota; kingdom Metazoa; phylum Chordata; class Amphibia; order Anura; family Ranidae; genus Lithobates; species Lithobates clamitans. The sequence goes on along the minus strand of JBBGZY010000171.1, from coordinate 6,768,081 downwards.
GGCTTCTTTCATGATGTCGAAATTCCCTTTGTTGTGGTCCTCTTCTCTCCCCATATCCATAATTCTGTATGGGACTCCTACCTTGTGGGCCATATTGCTCATATGTAGGTCTTCTATAGTCTCTGTATTCATAGGGTGGCCTTCTCTGTTCTCTATGATCCTGGGGTGGTCCTCTATAGTCCCTATGTTCATAAGGGGGTTTGTGCCAGTTGTTCCCATTTTGGTATCTCTTATTGTTCTTCCAATAAAATGGTTTCCTACCCCCTTGTTGTGGTGTCCGATCATTGTAGTGCGGTCTTCTGGTCGCCTGTTGGGGGGTATATGTTTCGTAATTTCCATATCTCTCCTCTTGAGTATATTGTCTGGGTGTTCTTCCCGGTGTCGTTCCTTCATTTCCCTCTCTTGGATCTAAGTATCCTCTCCTGGTGGTGTTCTGTGTGGGCGGTTCATGAGTCTGTTGCAAGTAGACTCTCACCTGTTTTTCTGGTGTTGAGTATGTTGAGCTTGCATCCGCTTTTCCCAATTGGCTTTGCCATTTAAAAACCTGATCATTCTTAAAATCATTAATACAGCTGATATATTTTTTACTTTTCCTCTGCTGTACCTCTCTATCTTTTTTAGTTAGATCTTTATTTAATTGTGTCCTTAAATGTTTTTCCTTGTCAAAAGAAGTTTATTGAGTATACAATGTTATAAAGATACATAAAGTAAGTTTACAAGGATCTATAAAGTAAGCTCATTGTTTTACAGTAGGGTTTATATAGGTAAATATCATGAAATTTCAAATATTAAACATTGGGTTCACGTAAACCTAAATTAAAGATATATATCATTTCCTTAGTTACTTTTGTAGGTATTTAAATGATTTATACCTACTATACATATTGTTTACAAGTAGAGTGTATATAGGTCAAATAAATTCTGATAATGAGCTTTAATCGTAAGGTGGAGAAAAGGAAAGAGAAAGAAGAAAAAGGGTTGAAAGGTAGAGGTATGGTCCACAAGGTTGTCCCGCTCGTCAGTTTATTATTCTTTTTAGTTCTCTTTGAAGCCTTAGAATGGGTGTCTCTGTAAGTCATTTAATCTGTTACCATGGCAACAGGACAGAGTCATTGAAGTTTGACAGGAACTGTTGTTTTATCCAAGGATGCCAAAGTTTTTCAAATTTTGGCATTTGATTTTGATCGATGGCTACCATCTTAGCATGGGACATTGTATTATTCATTCTGTGAATTGTTTCTGCTAGTACCAATGTAGGAGATTTCCATGCCTTGGCCACTGTTTGTTTTGCAGCCGTTATTAGTTGGATCATAAGTTTGAATTGAGAGAGTGTTAACCATTCCAGTTTTAGATTAAGTAAAGTTAAATATGGATCTGGTTGTATTATTTTTTTAAATATTTTAGATGCAATCACGAAGACTTCCTTCCAGAAGGTTTGGATTACTGCGCACGTCCACCATATGTGTAAATATGTGCCTATTTCTGGGCATCCTCGAAAACAAAGAGCTGAGGTATTAGGTGAATATTTTGCCACTCTTGCGGGTACAAGGTACCAGCGAGTTAGGACTTTATAATTTGTCTCCAGTGCTAAGATGTTGGGTGAAGATGACTTAGATGTGAGCCATATGTTAGACCAGTCCGTGTCTTCTAAAGTTCGTCCCAGGTCCTCCTCCCACCTCTGAACGTAAGAGGGTCTATTAAGATTTGCTACTCCATATAATTGATTATAAAATGATGAAATTGTACCTTTAGCAAATGGATCTTTTGTACAGATTGATTCAAAAAATGGATAATTGGGATAATGGTGTATCCCCCTTTAGGAATGGTGTATAGAAATTTTTGATTTGGAGATATCTAAATATCTCAGAGTTTGGTAGATCATATTTTTCTCTAAGCGATGGGAATGAAAGGAATGATTTAGATGCTATGAAGTCATTTAGTGCCTGAATGCCTGATGTTGTCCAAGCTTTAAAAGAATTTGGGTAGATCCATGCCGGATAAAAGGTCGGATTTCTGATAAAAGAAAGGAGAGGATTGTGTGGAGATTGTAACTGATATTTGGTTTTTAGTTTATCCCAGAGAGATAAGAAGTGTTTAGTTATGGGATTATGAATTTTAAAGCGGTCTTTAGGATCAAGCCATAATAAATTTGATATTAATAGAGGGTAGTTAGTAAAATTAGGGTATCCCAGGCCTCCTTTATTTTTGGGAAGATGTAGTGTGTGTATAGGTATACGTGGTTTAGAAGAGCCCCATATAAAGGAAGTTGCTCTTTTTTGTACTATTCTCAAAAAATTGGAAGGAATTGGAATAGGCAGGACTCTGAATAGATAAAGCAATTTGGGTAGAATAGTCATTTTGATTGCATTAATCTTCCCTATCCAGGATAAAGGAAGTTGCGACCATTGTTTTATTAGATTTGTGATCTGTCTTAATACAGGAGGATAATTGGTTGAGAATAAGTCAGAATGAGATGCTGTTAAATGAATTCCAAGATATGGGATTGATTTTTCTGCCCATGTGAATGGGAGTGCAGCCCTAGCCGGGATCAATTCCATGTTTGTGAGTGAAATATTAAGCACTAGGCATTTCTTAGGATTAATCATAAGGCCGGATAGGGCTGCAAATCCATCAAGAGCTGGTATTAAGTTAGGACCAGAGACCTGTGGTGATGATAGAAAAAGTAATATATTGTCTGCAAATATACATAATTTGTGTGTTATACCTCCTACTTCAATGCCAGTTATAGTTTGGTTTGTTCTGATGTATTGGGCCATGGGTTCGAGTATAAGGGCAAATAATAAGGGAGATAATGGGCAACCCTGTCGGGTACCTCTTTCGATATTAAAGGCTTCAGATTTGTATCCAGCATATTTTATATAGGCTTTGGGTTTATTATATAATGCTTTGATCCATGTTAAAAAGTGGGGTCCAAAACCCCATTTTTGTAATGAATATTGCATATATTGCCAGGATACTGTGTCAAATGCCCTCTTAATATCGAGAGATAGAAAACATAAAGGGATTTTCCGTTTTTTAGCAATATGTGCCAATAACACTGCCCTGCATATATTATCGCCTGCCTGTCTATTTGGCATGAAGCCTACTTGATCTCTATGTATTAATTTTCCTATAATGCTATTGAGGCGTTTTGCTATTATTTTTGCTAATAATTTAATATTGAGGTTTAACAGAGAGATAGGCTGATAATTCACACAGGAAGTATCATCAGAAAGGGGTTTTGGGATCATACAAACAATTGCCATTAGTGTTTCTTGCCGAAAAGAATGTCCATCTAGAAGTTTGTTAAAAGTTTCAGTGAGGATGGGAGAGAGTATTTCTGAGAATGTTTTATAGTATAAAGCCGAGTAGCCGCCTGGGCCTGGTCTTTTGTTAAGTTTTAGGTCTTTTATGGCGTTAGCAACTTCATCTATAGTTATAGGCTCATCCAAACTGCTTTTTTGATTCTGAGATAACTCAGGTAAGGTTATTTTTGAGAAGAAGGATTCAGCCTCTGTAGGATTAAATTCATTGTTTGTCTTGTATAAAGTTGCGAGATGTGAGTGAAATTTATGGACTATTTTAACTGGATTACAAGTGTAAACATTTTTTGATAATTTCAAACATATTGGTTTGAAAGATTTGTTAGTTGAATTTAATGCCCGAGCCAAATATGTACATGGTTTGTTTGTATTCATGTAGAAATTGTGTTTGGAGCGTTTGAGGGATTTATCAACTGACTCAGTGAGAAATAGATCGTATTCCAATCTAGATTTTTCCAGATGAGATTTTGTACTCTGAGATGGATTATCTTGAAATGATATGTAGGCTGCATTAAAATTGAGTTCTAGTTTTTTTGCTAGATTTTTGCGTTCCCGTTTAAATAGTGCCATTTGTCTTTGTATTGTACCACGCAAGACAGGCTTATGAGCTTCCCACAATGTTATTGGGGAGATGTCTGTTGTATTATTAATTGATTTGTATTCCTTTAAAGCTTGTTCAATGGCCATCTGATGTAGTGGGTGTTTGAGCATTATGTCCGGTAAGTACCACGTTGGGTCATGCGCTTTTGGTATGGCTGAGACTATAGTAGTGTATACTGCATTATGGTCAGACCACGGAATCGGAATTATATCTGATGCAATAATTTCTGGTATCATTCCTATTGTTAGAAAAATATGATCTATTCTGGTGAAGGTTTGATGAGGGTGCGAGAAATAAGTGAATTTCTTTTTCATTGGGTTACTTTCTCTCCACGAATCTACCAGATTGTATTTGGAAAGAAGTTGAGAAAAAGGTAATCTAGAGGTTATTTTGCATGGTGTAAAAGGTGATTTATCTAGAAATGGGAGGAGGACCTGGTTCGAATCCCCACACATTATCACTGTTCCTATTTTGTGTGTATTAATCACTTGTAATATATGTGAGAGGAATGGTGTAGGTTGTTTGTTAGGAGCGTAGAAGGAAATCACTGTGATTGCTGTATCCATTATTTAACCCATGAGTATCAGGTATCTACCTTCTGGGTCTTTAATTTCTGATGATAAGGTGAATGGTGTGGATCGGTGAAATGCAATTAGAGTTCCCCTTTGCTTGGTACAGGCAGAAGCCGTGTAAATTTGTTGATAAAAAGGAGAAATATATTTTGGAGTAGAATCTTTGGTGAAGTGTGTTTCTTGGAGGCATACTATGTGAGCCTTCTTGTTATGGAAAGTACGGAAGGCTTTGGTCCTTTTTTGAGGGACATTTATTCCCTGAACATTCAGGGAAAGTATATTCAGTGGTGCCATGGCAACAGATCAAATAGTTTTGACTTACTTTTTGTTATGCAGAGCTGACTGCGCAGATCAACCTGTGTGGACTTAAGAGATGAATAGATAGAAAAGAAACCAGTGAATTCTGGAGTAAAGAGTAAACAAAAAACATATGAGATTAGATGATACATTGTATAAATTATTTTTTGCAAGTAATCACAATTTACCCGTGAAAGAGAATAAATATCTCTCTCAGGGGAATAAGTGCCTTCGTCACACTCCCACATAATATGGTTGGGAGAATGAGGAGGGCTAATGGGGTTACACGGATCTTCCGCTTACAGGAGAGAAGTGCTATGTCAAAAGACATCAAAATGATGTTTTATTAATTGGAGTGCAGAATATAGTTTTTGTTGAAATTATTTATTCCAGGTTGGTTGTATATGGTTTGTCTTGCCCTAGGCTAAATAATTCAGTTAGAAAGGTACTGTTAATAACTTTGGTATTGATGAAGATAGTTTGAATTATTTTGGGATTTTAACCCTTTTAGAGTAAACAATTACATATTTTATTCATATGCAGCTGTTTAGATATGTTAACTCATAAAATTGAGGTTGTATTGCTTCAGATTAGAATAAACAAAAACATAATTCTAGGAACTAGTTAGGCAATAATATATTTGTTTTATATAACTGAACAAGAATTTCCTTATTTCACTTATATATTCTAATGCCGCGTACACACGGTCGGACTTTTCGTCTACAAAAGTCCAACGGACGCTGACGGACTAAAGCTGGCTGGTAATCCGATCGTGTGTGGGCTGCTTCGGACTTTCAACGTACTTTTTTAGCCTCAAATCCGACGTACTTTAGATTTGAAACATGCTTCAAATCTTTACGTCGTAACTACGACGGACCCCGAAGTCCGCTCGTCTGTATGCTAGTCCTACGGACAAAAAAACGACGCATGCTCATAAGCAAAAACTAAACGGAAGCACTCGGTCTAGTAAAACTAGTGTTTGTATTGTAGGTAGCACATTCATCACGCTGCAAAATCTGTGATCGTTGAATGCAGCGCATTTTATTTCTTCTTTACGAATGCTCTAAAGAACGAAGGTGTTTTGCTGTTCATAATCAGAGTTCTCCCAAACTGATTTCTGAATTCTTTTTCTCTTTGATCTCATGAATGATATAGTATGCTTTTTATAAACAATGTTTCCATACTAATAATACTTTTTCCCTTTTTTTTTTTTTTTTTTTTATGTTTGTAAAGTTACCACAAAGAACCCATTATTCTTTTTTATTTTTTTTCTAGTGATTATTTTTTAATTTTTAGATAAAGTTAACCCAAAGCACCGTTTTTGTTTATGTATATATTTTTTTTTCAAGACTTACCACTTGAACATTCTTAACATTAGTAATGTATTTTTGGTGTGTTTTTTTAAAACTCAATGAGATTGTTGTCCCTTGTTAATTTAACATTGTGTGTAAAATCAATGATTTAAAAGAAAACACATAAAAGTCTTTTGCTAAACTCAAAAAAGATCCATTTATTCATGGTCAAAATAAAATAAAGAGGAAGTCAACGCTGGAAAAAGTCGGTGTACAAGAAAATTGGGATCTTGAGGAGTCCATATAAGAGGGAGCACAATCTGGTCCAAGAATCCCAGAGATCAACAGCACCAGCAGATGATCTAGATGTCCCCAGACTGTGGTCCTACAACAGCCTGCGTCTTCTGTCAGACCAGACTGAACCCAGGTCATCACTTTCTTCTCTTCCCTGCAGCCTTTCCTCCACGCTGCCCTGCAGCCTTCCCTGCAGCCTTCCCTGCAGCCTTCCCTGTAGCCTTCCCTGTAGCCTTCTTTTGAGGCTGTGGCTCTGGTGTTTCAGTTGTGGCAGGAGGAGGAGGAGGAGGAGGAGGAGGAGGGGGGGGGGCTGCCTCATGTAGTTGGGTGTTTTTGGTTAGCGTGCCCTGCAGCCCCTTATGGATTGTTTCCCCAAATAGGCGCTCACAAATGAGGCGCTGCTCCCAATCCATCTGAAGAAGCCTGCTGGCTAAGTAGCAGCCATAGGCTTCTTCCGCTTCGGGGGGGCTTGTTAAAAAACGGGTGGCCTGTTGCATGAGGCGCAGGGACGCGTCCTGTGTGACCATCCCCTTCTTGGCCCTTTTTTTGGGAAGGTGGAGGGGAGGCACTTGGGATTGGGTGAGGCTCCTACTGGGCCCAGCCACCTCACTTGGCCCAGCCACCTCACTTGGCCCAGCCACCTCACTGGGAGCAGCCACCTCCTGCCTGACACTGGGCCCAGCCTCCTCCAGGATGATGGTGAATCCGGCCTCCTCCAGGCTGTCCATGGGCCCGGTCTCCTCCTGCCTGCCACTTTCCCCACATTCCTCCTGGATGGACTCATCCTGTGTATAAAAAAAGGACAATAGTTTTAGTTTCTTTTTTTGGGTTCATCAATGACACACAGTTTGCTTCTCATGACTAGCAAATTCAATGTGAATACATCTCTTTAATAAAAGAGTCTAATCAGACACCCTAATTATTTCAAGCAGGTGCCAAACATATTTAGTCACTACTATCATTTGATATGTATACACAATTTGGAGTGCTAAATTATTTGAGACAATTATAACATCCAGTTAACATCATTAATATTAGTACAGTAAATCTTTGTTAAAATAATTTACCTGACTCCAGATGGTCATATCCGGTTCATCCAGGATGGAAGACCCAGCTTGCTCCTCATCAGCCTCTGCTGGGGTGGAGGGAAGGGTGGAGGGAAGGGTGGAGGGAAGGGTTGAAAGTGATGCCCTGGCTTCATTCTGGTCATCAAGAAAACGGAGTTGATTGTAGTACCACAGCCTGGGTACATAAACATCATCTGCTGATGCTCCTGATCTCCTTGATTCCTGGATCTTCCTATGCTCCCTTTTATACATGTTCCTCAAGACCCCAATTTTCTTGTACACTGTCTCCATTGTTGCTCCCGGGATGGTCTCCTGGACAAAGGACAGAAGTCTCTCCAGCGTTGACTTCCTCACATGCTTGTTATAATACTGAGGGTGTTTCACCTCCCACAAATTCCTCATCTCTCGATACTTTGAAATAAAAGAAGTAAGGAACTCTGGATCCTTCAATAGGGGATTCATTATATCTGGAAAAGAGAAAGTCACAAGACCAAAAAAACTTATTATATGTTTCTGCTAACCCCTCATCATCTTCTCCCTATGTAGGCCTCATTAATCTATCAAGCCATATAGGCCGCTTGCTACAAAGTCATGACCATAAACCCCCCCCCAAAAAATATATATCTCAAATTACCTTCGTTTTGGAACGTCCTGGTCCACTATCACCTACGCACAGAACGTACGTACGACACGCGCGAAAGGCCCTCCTTTATACACTACGCATGTGTGAAACTCCGCCTGCGTCGCCCGCCCCTGACGTTCGAAATGAACTCATGTTCTCCGCCCCCTAATTTGACGCACAGAACGTACGTACGACACGCGCGAAAGGCCCTCCTTTATACACTACGCATGTGTGAAACTCCGCCTGCGTCGCCCGCCCCTGACGTTCGAAATGAACTCATGTTCTCCGCCCCCTAATTTGACGCACAGAACGTACGTACGACACGCGCGAAAGGCCCTCCTTTATACACTACGCATGTGTGAAACTCCGCCTGCGTCGCCCGCCCCTGACGTTCGAAATGAACTCATGTTCTCCGCCCCTTTTTTGTTACGGCGCGTAGTGGAGTTAAAGAATGGCGGAGACACCTGAAATGTTGACGACCTCAGGTAGTGGAGACAGCCCGCAGGCTGGAACGTCTGGAACGTCAACCAAATCTGTGAGGCCTAGATTTAAGGCCTCTAATATGAGTTTCAAAGAGATGGTGGAGATGGTGGCCATTCTTCGCAAAGACGACTATGATGGCAATTATGGGCCGTACGCACGGCCAAATTTGCGCAAGGCCAAAATAATGGCGAAGGTCGTGGAGACTTTGCAGGCATCATTTGGGGTCCAGCGCTCCAAGGATCAATTGCGCAAAAGATGGTCTGACCTGAAACTCAGGGAGCCGGATCAATACCGACGTATCCGGAAAGTTCTTAAAAAAAGTAAGTACTTGTCGTGTTTTTCTCTTGTGTTTATTACCTTGTATACTGCTCCATGTGCTTTTCCTTCCTATACGATTTTTGTTCATCGTTCTAAACGATCTTTGAAGAAACCTCGTTACATATCCATATCTATATCTATCTATATATATATCTATCTATCTATCTATATATGTATATATATATATATGTATATATATATATATGTATATATATATATATATGTATATATATATATATATATGTATATATCTATATATATATATGTATATATCTATATATATATGTATATATCTATATATATATCTATATATATCTATATATATATCTATATATATATATATATATATATATATATATATATATATATATCTATATATCTATATATATATATCTAGATATATATCTATATCTATATATATATATCTAGATATATATCTATATCTATATATATATATCTAGATATATATATATCTAGATATATATCTATATATATATCTATATATATATATATATATATCTATATATATCTATATATATATATCTATATATATCTATATATATATATATATATATATATATCTATATATATATATATATATATATATATATATATATATATATATATATATATAGATATATATATATATATATCTATCTATATATAAATATATAAATATAAAAATATATATATAAATATAAATATATAAATATAAATATAAATATATAAAAATATAAATATAAATATAAATATAAATATAAATATAAATATAAATAGATATATATATATATATATATATATCTATTTGAAATTCTCTTAATTTTTTGGATTTACATTTAGTTAGATATTTAGAGATTTTGTGACAGATATAGAGAGAGATCAAAAGATTATTAACTATATTTTGAGATATTGATATCTATCTATCCGGTATGTCTTTATAATTTTAAATATTGAACTAAAATAGGAACTCTACACAAACCACTTCACTACAAATGTTGGAAAATTATTATGTCCTAAAATATCTGTGTGCTAATTAGATTACTAATTTTTTTGTTTCACATAGGGGAAAAATCACTCAGCCAACCACAAGAACACAGTCCACCCCAAGCAAAACAGGATTGGGCAATCAGTCCAAGTCCCATTGACGATGTGGAGGAAGGAGAGGTGGGCGACATGGGCACCCCACCAGGTGAGTGTCTGACACACCAGCTTACGTTAATCTATGCATGGCTGCCTTTTGTTTAATTGAATTTGTCTACTCTATTTTAGGGGATCTGGTTGTGCTTCATTCAAGCAACAGTGACACCCCCGAGGATGTGGAGGAATTAGGCTACATGGCCACCCCACCAGGTCAGTGTCTGAGACAACAGCTTTATTTCTGGTAAGGTAAACTATGTATGTGTGCATATTTGTAAAGACATTTTTTGGTTTCATTCCACTTTAGGAACAACAAGAAGTGACTATTTCACCTCGGAAAGTGCCCAACGTCTAATTGGTCAAATAATGGCCTGGAATCAAGACATGGACCAAATGCGTAATAGGCTGGATCGTATGCAGCAGGAAATGAAGGACATGATTGATGTTTTGGGTCGAATCTAAATGCCCTTTTTTAAACCCCAAAACATCAATCATGTCCTTCATTTCCTGTTTTGCTGACCCCATTCTGGGCCTTCTCTTTGTTTTTTTGGCATAACATAAATGGCTGTTTAACCTAATGTCAAAAAGGAGGGCTGTCAAAAATCCACAAAAAAATAAAAATTGATTTTCTAAAAAACACCAAAAAAAAAAAAAAAAAGTGATTTTAAAAAACCCCCAAAAAAAAAAAAAAAGTGATTTTAAAAAACCACCAAAAAAAAAAAAAGTGATTTTAAAAAACCCAAAAAAAATTAAAAAAATTAATGTTAAAAAACCAAAAAAAATTAAAAAATTGATTTTAAAACACAAAAAAATCGAATAAATAATTAATGTTAAAAAACCAAAAAAAATTAAAAAATTGATTTTAAAACACAAAAAAATCGAATAAATAATTAATGTTAAAAAACCAAAAAAAATTAAAAAATTGATTTTAAAACACAAAAAAATCGAATAAATAATTAATGTTAAAAAACCAAAAAAAGTAAAAAAAATTGATTTTAAAACACCAAAAAAATTAAAAAAATTAATGTTAAAAAACCCAAAAAAATTAAAAAATTGATTTTAAAAAACAAAAACTAAAAAATAAAAAACTTGCTTTTAAAAAAAAACAAAACTTGATTTTCCAAAAACAAAGCCTGTTTTTGAAAATCCAAAAGCCCAAAATATTTTTTTGTGGATTAGGTAGAAATATTTCAATATAATTATATTTTGCTACATCATTAAGATACCATTATATTTTTGTCTATGAACATTTTATACTAAATGCAGAACTGAATGCATACCAACCATTAATAAAAACATCTCCTTTTATAGGATTTTAACAAATGTGTGGTTTGTTATTTCAAGGCTCAGTATCAGTTTGGTTATAATTGTCAAAAAGTTGTTTACAGTGGCAATGGAGCTTATTTAGACATTTTTAAAATTCTAATACAGTTGGCACTACAACTGCTCGACCATAACCTAGGAGACAGCCCAAAAGAAAGGCAAGCAATAAATATAATGCCAGATTTCAGCAATATTTTTTTTATTGTCAAAAAATTATATATCCTGGCCCATTGCAATGGCCCCCCTACCCATAAAATAATCAACATATTGCTGTCTAACCTGACGGGAACTTTGGGGGGCCAAGCCAGTACGGACAGTATCCAGGCCTGTAAGGTTGGCTTCTATTTGTCCGGCCTCAGGCCCAACTGTGCCTATATAATTGGCAGAATGCTTATTTAAAAAGTTGTGCAGAATGCAGCATGATAAAATTATAAAATTAAGTTTGTATTCCGCCAAATTAATGGCTGTTTGAAACAGGCGGAACCGGCTGGCCAGAATTCCAAACGCATTCTCAACCACTCTTCTAGCTCTGGCCAGCCGGTAATTAAAAACCCTCCTCTCCGGGGTGAGGGTTCTTTGGGGGAATGGCCTCATGAGGTGCTTGCTCAGAGCGAAGGCTTCATCGGCAATGAAGACAAAGGGGAGTCCTTCCACGTTATCCTCATCAGGTGGCAATCCCAGGCCACCACTCTGGAGACGCTGGCAGAACTCCGTCTGGGCAAATACTCCTCCATCCGACATCCGGCCATTCTTCCCCACGTCCACATATAAAAAATCATAGTGTGCCGACACCACCGCCATTAAAACAATACTGTGGAACCCCTTATAATTAAAATAATATGACCCCGAATGGGGTGGTGGCACAATGTGGACATGTTTCCCATCTATAGCCCCTCCACAATTGGGAAAGTCCCAACGGCTGGCAAAATGGGATGCCACAGTCTGCCATTCCTGTGGCGTTGAAGGAAACTGGGGAATCAAACAAGAAAACCAAAATCAATTAATTTGGAAGCTAACATTGCAAGAAAATTAGACAATTAAAAACATTATTCCCCAGCATCAGTATAACATTCAATAATTTAATTCTTCTGGAATAACTAATATGGAAAAAGGCACACTTATCAGATTGCTCACCCCCTCTGATAGAACATTGATTACATTTTAGGGGGTTGTGAAATCCCAAAAAAAAATTACTTTAACAACACGCAGGAATTTAGGGATAACAAAGGCTACAAGACTGCAGTTGTCGCACTCTGCAGGTGCAGTTGCAAACCAGCTTACAGTAAATGAGGTAATGTCAAAAGGCATTCATGTTGCAAACAGTACACAATCACATGCAAGGGCAATTAATGAAAACACTTTGAGGCTTGCATATGATTTGATGATGGAAATCAGCAGAGCTTCTGCTCATTTACTAAAGCACTGGAACAAATGCACTTGTAGAGTGCACATGCATTTTGCAAAGTGCAACATAGATTTGCTTTAGACAAATCAACACCACAGAACATTCAAGCAAATTTTAACGAGGGTGGGGGTGGGGGGGTTGTGAAATCTAGCTAATTGCTAATTAGCAGCACACTATTTGGAGTGAGTTCAGGTGGGGGGGGGGGTTGTGAAATCTAGCTAATTGCTAATTAGCAGCACACTATTTGGAGTGAGTTCAGGTGGGGGGGGGGGTTGTGAAATCTAGCTAATTGCTAATTATAAGCACACTAAATACACTCCAACAAAATACATTCAAAATGAGTAGACTAGGTGGATATGTTCCCATCACTTCATGCTGGGAAGGTTATTGAAGGAAACTATACATGCATGACAAAAAATAACAGGAAAAAATCCCAGCATGTGTGAGGATAAAAAGGGGACATTCACACTATATTGCAATGATGGGAAGTAGTGTTTGAAGCAAGAAATACATTACATTATCAAAGATTACATAAAAGAACATGTGATGCTAATAAAATAAAAATATCTTACCTTAATATAGTCCTTCTGCAGGACCTGTATGATGGCAGAACAGGTCTCTGGGATAATGATCCCCAGAGCCTGGGGGGAGATGCCTGTCGAGAACTTAAGGTCCTGCAGGCTTCTCCCTGTGGCCAAATACCGCAAGGTAGCGACCAGCCTCTGCTCCGGAGTGATGGCTTGCCTCATGCAGGTATCCTGCCTGCTGATATAGGGGGTCAGCAAAGCCACCAAACGATCAAAAACGGGGTCCGTCATCCGGAGAAAGTTCCTGAAATCCTCAGGATTATTCTCACGGATCTCACGGAGCAAAGGCATGTGACAGAACTGGTCACGCTGAAGCAACCAATTCTTGGTCCATGAACTCCTCCTCGCCCTGTTCATGGACTGGTCTTGGGCTGAAGAATAAACTACAGCACCAAGCACATACAATGCACGAGCTCTACGACGAGTACGTACAGGTAACATGGCTTCAAAACGGTCGGCTGGTCAGAACGCACTAAACAGAACGCACTGAAGAACAGCAAGGCCTGTGAAGAACGACCTGAAAATCAGGAACGAGCGGCCAATAAAACAAAGATTTCTCAATGCCAACTGACCAAACGCACTGAAAAGCAGATACAAACCTCACAAGCACAGACTGAACAACAGTTAAAACGAACTGAAAAATACGAGTCTCACAAGCGCGAATCGTCTCTCACCAAACTTCTACTAACACGAGATAAACACGAGATTAGCAGAAGGAGCCCAAAGGGTGTCGTACGGGCTATTGAACTTCCGTTTTATAGTCTCGTCGGACTTGGTGTACGTCACAGCGTACTAAACTGGCGTACTTTTGTGTGGTCGTGTGTGTGCAAGTCCGTTCGTAAGAAAGTCTGCCCCAAGTCCGCCGAAGGTACGCCGGAAGTATGTCGGACAGACTGTCCGACTTTTGTAGCTGCAAAGTCCGACCGTGTGTACGCGGCATAAGGCTATATGAATCAGAAGTAATAAGAAATATAACTGGAATGTAACATGATCCCACACAGTGTGTGACTATCAGAATGCAGTTACATTCAGTTATAAATACAGGTTCTTTATAGAGAACCATCTCTTAGTATAATAAATGAAGAGATATCAGGAATTAGGATGTCAGTCCATTGAATCTTCTTGGTCCATGGATGATGTGGCATAACGGCCTCTTTTGTGAGAATGATGATTCCCATTTTGTTCTGAAATTTTCTGAGTGCTGCCTGAAGGTGAAGATGATGCCATTCTTCTGTGTGTGGGAGAGTTGCTGCTTGTGGGTTCTGTCAGATTTAATTTTAAAAGGGTTTATTGTAGTTCATCTGCTGATCTGCTTCTGTAAATTGTACCTTGGTAGTTAAATCTGACTGAAAAGGGGAAGCCCCATTGATACATAATGTTGTGGCGTTGCAGTTCCATTAGTTGGCGTTTCTTGGATCGTCTTTTAGTAATAGTAAGTTGGGATAGGTCAGCAAAAATTTGATAATTGTGTCCTTGAAAATTAAGTTCCTTTTTTTCTCTTGCAGCAATTAGTATTTGTTCTTTCGTTCTGTAATAATGAAATTTTGTGATTATATCACGTGGGGGTCCATCTTTCTTTTTGGCTGTGAGGGCTCTGTGTACTCTGTCCAGTTCTAAACGTTCAATAGGGATATCTGGCTTTAGTTCTTGTAATAGAGCAGTAATAGTAGATTGCAGGTCTGTCACAGTTTCAGGTATTCCCCTTATGCGCAAGTTTGAACGTCTGGCTCTATTTTCGCAATCTTCGAGCTTAGTTTGAAGTATTAAATTCTCTTCTTTTAATTGTTCCAATTCTGTTATATTTACTTGGGTTGTAATTTCAATTTCATCCATTTTTATTTCTAGGGCTGCGGTGCGGTTTCCCAGCTCTCTTATTTCTTTGGTTAGGTTTTTTGTTATTTGGTCTGAGGTTTGTTTTAAAGCCTTATGAAGCATCTTTTCAAATTGTAATAATATTACTGGGGATGCTGATGAGGCTTGTGGAGAAGTTTGTGAGAGGATTTGTTCTGTATCTGACTCAAATGGAGAGTCTTGCTGTGACATTTTCTGTCTGTGAGAGCGCCCTGATGCTGTATCTTGTGAGGTGACTGGAGCTGCTTTAGTTGCAGCGAGTGCCTGTGAGCTCTTTGTGAGGTGATTTTTATTTCTGCCACGGTTTCCTCCCAGTGCCATATTTCCTGCCCAAACTTTCACAGTTTGTTCGCTGGGGCAAAAAGGTTCAAATGGATACCTTTTGAGCCTGCAGGCTCCGCTTTGTCCTTCTCTTCTCTCCTCAGCGGTGTGGAGCTCTAACAATGCATGTCTGCTCCGCTAGGCTCCGCCCATCTCCCCCGTCCTTAAATGTTTTTAATTCCTCTCTTATTTCAGCTATATTCTGGTCAATGATTTTGGTTTTTCTGCGTTTCCTATCTAATAGGAAGCCCAATAATTCTAAACCTTTTTCATTATCTATCCTGTATCTAATATCAGGACTGTAGCAGTGCAGTGTGTGCAGGGAACCAATAGAAATAATCCTCTTACACACCTAGTGCTGATAAAGCTTGTGCAGATGAACCTTAAAGTGCTGTAGTGTCACTGTGCAACCCGTATCAATAAAATATAATCATAAAATATGTGTATAAAAAAAATTGAATAATAAATATCACAGAAATAGCATATGCAAAGAGTAATATATATGGATGAGGAAAGTGCAAATTGTGCAGGGTAAAAATATATATGAACACAGAGTGGAAAACTATAAAAATAAACATTGTGCAAAAAATGCATCAGTGCATCATAGATGTGTAGCATCACTCTATATGACCCAGGTAGAAAATGCCACTAGAAATATAGCTGTGTAAAGTCCAAAACAAGTCTTTGCAAATACAATGAAGCATATGTGCCAGTGCAAACTCAAACTACGCGTGACGTCACCCAATCATGTGACTTCATCAGGGAATGACAGGGGAGGCACATTAATGTCTTTAAATAGTTTTAACATTATAGTGAATGAGCAGCCATTTTCTTATGGCCCGGTGTGATGTCATGGCGGCCATGTTTGGAGGGATCAGCCTCAATACACGTGCGCGGCCATTTTCTTGGTTAGAAGGCACATTAATAGTGCCAGGGGCTATGGTCTATGCTGAATCAGCGGCCATTTTCCTGTGGCCTAGTGCAGTGTACCGGCGTCCATGTCTCAAGAGATTAGGTCTGTGGCTATAAACTAAGTAGAAAGGCGCATTACTCGTGCCATAGACGCCAGTAACACACTGCTGGGAGTGTGTGGCCGCAAATAAAACTATGGGGAACTGGTTGACACAACCAGTGCTCTACATATAGCACCTTTAAGTGGCGGCTCGATGGACCTTATACTGCTGCAGGTACATCGCACAAACAACCGCAAATATAAAAAAATTAAAATATAAAAAGTATAATGTAAACAGGGGGATGGGACTAGTGCTCAGCGCTTTTTATTTAATAATAAGGATATAAAAATAAAGAAAATAGAAATTGATATTTATTATTAAATTTTTTTTATACACATATTTTATGATTATATTTTATTGATACGGGTTGCACAGTGACACTACACTACTACTTTAAGGTTCATCTGCACAAGCTTTATCAGCACTAGGTGTGTAAGAGGATTATTTCTATTGGTTCCCTGCAGTCCTGATATTAGATACAGGATAGATAATGAAAAAGGTTTAGAATTATTGGGCTTCCTATTGGATAGGAAACGCAGAAAAACCAAAATCATTGACCAGAATATAGCTGAAATAAGAGAGGAATTAGAAACATTTAAGGACACAATGAAATAAAGATCTAACTAAAAAAGATAGAGAGGTACAGCAGAGGAAAAGTAAAAAATTTATCAGGGATATTAATGATTTTAAGAATGATCAGGTTTTTAAATGGCAAAGCCAATTGGGAAAAGCGGATGCAACCTCAACATACTCAACACCAGAAAAACAGGTGAGAGTCTACTCGCAACAGACTCATGAACCACCCACACAGAGCACTACCAGGAGAGGATACTTAGATCCAAGAGAGGGAAATGAAGGAACGACACCGGGAAGAACACCCAGACAATATACTCAAGAGGAGAGATATGGAAATTACGAAACATATACCCCCCAACAGGCGACCAGAAGACCGCACTACAATGATCGGACACCACAACAAGGGGATAGGAAACCATTTTATTGGAAGAACAATAAGAGATACCAAAATGGGAACAACTGGCACAAACCCCCTTATGAACATAGGGACTATAGAGGACCACCCCAGGATCATAGAGAACAGAGAAGGCCACCCTATGAATACAGAGACGATAGAAGACCTACATATGAGCAATATGGTCCACGAGGTAGGAGTCCCATACAGGATTATGGATATGGGGAGAGAAGAGGACCACAACAAAGGGAATTTCGACATCATGAACGAAGCCCAATACCCACCTACAACCACTATGCTCCACTCACGGATCAAGATGAAAATAACTACGATAGACAGTATCAGGCACACCAAGGTGGGGTCGAGTACACCAGGCCTTTTTTAGACAGAGGTAGGGAGAACCACCCACCGAGGGGTACAGAAGAGACAAGAAGCTCCAGAAGAAGTCAAGAAAGAAAAGAGGAAAACGATCTGGCAAGAGAGAGCAAAAGAAAAAGAGAGTTAAAGGGGAAGGCATTTTTAACCTAAGTGGTCAATCGCTTACGCATGAAGAAATAGGGGTCTTGGATAAGGGGTTGAAGTATGCACCGACTAAGAACCTAGACAAATTTCAGACATATGTAGGCATCCAGAAATTTGTGAGGAAACTCAATATTAAGAAATATACTCTAGGAAATCCTTCCAAACAAAGATATGGGGAGAGAGATATTGATGGAATTTTACATAGCACTTTAAGGAATAAATCGGTTTTTAATCCACCTGTAAGAGATAACAAATTTATAGAGGTTTTTAAGAAGATGGTTTTAGAAGATATCAAAGACTTGAAGATAAAGAAGAAAGAGGAACCCAGCTACATCAGAAGTGGTATTCCTAAACTGACTCGACGTAAAGATCTGGTCATAAGACCAGCAGACAAGGGAGGGGGGATTGTGATTTTATCAAAAGAATAATATCATGAGAGCATGATGAACATGCTGAGAGATGAAACCACCTACAATAAACTATTGAGCAATCCCATGTTTAAGTGCAGAAGAGCACTTGAAAAGGTGGTTCAATTAGGAGTAAAAAGAAATATTTTAAACAAGAAAGAAGCCCGTTTTTTATTACCAGATTCCTGTCGGACTCCTATTATATACTCATTACCGAAAATACACAAAAGCAAGACAGACCCACCGCCAAGACCAATAGTGAACGGAACAGATTCACTGACTGCTAGAATAGGTGAATACATAGACTTCTTCCTGCAACCAGCTGTTCAGAGCACGAAAGCGTATTTGAAGGACACTAAGGAAATGCTACAGATCATAGAGGAGGTCCCTGGAGAAGAGGGCCCATGGATTATGGCAACTGCAGATGTGTCCTCCCTATACACAATAATACTCCACTACCAAGCATGCGAGGCTGTGAAATGGGGTTTGAGATCTTTTACTACACTCCCATGCACACAAAGAAAGTTTATAATAAAATGTTTGGAGTTCTGCCTTAAGAAATATTACTTTTAGTATGATAAGAACTACTACCATCAACAGACAGGCGTGGCAATGGGAGCTAAATTCGCCCCGAGTGTAGCAGGCCTATTCATTGCCCAGTGGGAAGAAGAACAAGTGTTTAACAACAGACCCCAGGAGTTGATAATTTACAAAAGATACATCGATAACGTGTTTATCCTAAGGAAAGGAGACTCTGACCAGCTAACCTGTTTCTTAGAAAGATTAAATGAAAATGACAGAAATATCAAACTATCTTGGGAAATAAGTGAAAAGAATGTAACATTCCTGGATCTGGATATTATACAAGAAAATTCTAAATTATGGTCACAAACGCACTTTAAAAACGTGGATAGGAACAGCTATTTGCCAATTGAAAGCTGCCACCACATAAACTGGCTTTTTAATGTACCCAAGGGACAACTAATGAGGGTAAGACGCAACTGTACTCGCTTGGAGACCTTTGTAGATCAAGCAGAAAAAATAGGCCAGAGGTTTGTCACAAAGGGCTATGATCAAAATGATATCAGGAAGAAAATCACAGAAGTGACGGAAATGAATCGGAATGAGCTAATCAAAGAGAAAATCAAAAAGGAGACATTACCAACAGTAACTCCTATTATTCTGGATTTTAATGTACAGTATAAGAAGGTAGAGAAAATAGTCAAAAAACATTGGCGCATCCTTTTGGCAGACAGAGATCTATATAATACCCTACCTATCAATCCAAGGTTCATATACAAAAGAGCACCTACTATCAGAGATAAAGTAGTTAAGAGCGTAGTCGACCCACCGAAGAAAACATTTTCCTTTTTTACTGGAAAAGGCTTTTTTCCTTGCAAAAGGTGTTTTGCGTGTCTAAGAACGAAACGTCCAAATGAGAAAAAATTTCATTTTACGTCCACTAGCACAGGAGAATCATACGAGGTCAGCAACTTTATATGCTGCAATACGGAAAGAGCCGTCTATGCTCTAGAATGTAGTTGTGGCCTACAATATATAGGTCGCACGAAAAGATCACTCAGGGTGCGCATTAAAGAGCACGTGCAAAATATCCTTAAAGGATATGACAAGCACAGCGTGTCGAAACATTTTCTGGTGCACCACAACAAGGACCCCACTCAGTTAAGATTCTGGGGAATAGAACCATATGTTATACACTGGCGGGGCGGGCACAAGGTGAGGACCCTTAGCCAGTTAGAATCCAAATGGATATACGCATTAGATACTTTTTCACCCAGAGGCTTGAATATTGAGTTTGATCTTAACTGTTTTATCAGCGATTTTTAATTTTTTAATATACCCCCGCTCTCTCTCTCCCTATACCTTCTAGTGTTTTTATACGTATTTTACATATAATGAGCTCTCTCCCCAGGAAATTTTTATCTTCCCTCTTATTTACATAATTTTATCCTCTTTTATATATGGTACAATTAGTTTCTTGTTTTTATTGTGTATGGATCCCCTTTTTAAAGTTTTTTAGGTTTTATATGTATTATGAGTGGGCATATACTAAAGATAAAACTTCTACTAATATACGATAGGGTTCTTGCATGGAAGGATTGAGATTTAGCTGCCAGAGCCTATCCCGTCCTATGCACATTGACAGAGCCCATATGTATATATTTTCATTATATCGGAATGTTCCCATATAGTGTTACCTATTAGTCTACCACCAGGGACACTATGGAATTGCTCTTAATAATATGTATGTGAGCCAGTGCTAAATGCTTTTTACTGCTGTCATAGAGCATTACGCTGAGCGCTAGTCCTATCCCCCGGTTCACATTATATATTTTTTATATTTTTTCTATTTTCTTTATTTTTATATCCTTATTATAAAATAAAAAGCGCTGAGCGCTAGTCCCATCCCCCTGTTTACATGATACTTTTTATATTTTAATTTTTTTATATTTGCGGTTGTTTGTGCGATGTACCTGCGGCAGTATAAGGTCCATCGAGCCGCCACTTAAAGGTGCTATATGTAGAGCACTGGTTGTGTCAACCAGTTCCCCATAGTTTTATTTGCGGCCACACACTCCCAGAAGTGTGTTACTGGCGTCTATGGCACGAGTAATGCGCCTTTCTACTTAGTTTATAGCCGCAGACCTAATCTCTTGAGACATGGACGCCGGTACACTGCACTAGGCCACAGGAAAATGACCGCTGATTCAGCATAGACCATAGCCCCTGGCACTATTAATGTGCCTTCTAACCAAGAAAATGGCCGCGCACGTGTATTGAGGCTGATCCCTCCAAACATGGCCGCCATGACATCACACCGGGCCATAAGAAAATGGCCGCTCATTCACTATAATGTTAAAACTATTTAAAGACATGAATGTGCCTCCCCTGTCATCCCCTGATGAAGTCACGTGATTGGGTGATGTCGCACGTAGTTTGAGTTTGCACTGGCACATATGCTTCATTGTATTTGCAAAGACTTGGTTTGGACTTTACGCAGCTATATTTCTAGTGGCATTTTCTACCTGGGTCGTATAGAGTGATGCTACACATCTATGTTGCACTGATGCGTTTTTTGCACAATATTTATTTTGTATAGTTTTTCACTCTGTGTTCATATATATTTTTACCCTGCACAATTTGCACTTTCCTCAGCCATATATATTACTCTTTGCATATGCTATTTCTGTGATATTTATTATTTAATTTTTTTTATACACATATTTTATGATTATATTTTATTGATACGAGTTGCACAGTGACACTACAGCACTTTAAGGTTCATCTGCACAAGCTTTATCAGCACTAGGTGTGTAAGAGGATTATTTCTATTGGTTTCCTGCACACACTGCACTGCTACAGTCCTGATATTAGATACAGGATAGATATTCGCTCCTTTACACCGTTGGATTTTTTTCACAGGATACTGTGCAGACAGACACATTACCCGTACACCCCTACCTTTTTTACTGTATATTTTGTTCTACTGCACACTGTCACTTAGTTACACCTTATTTGACCAGCGCAGCACTTCTTATTTATATAATCATGCAGTCCCAGCTGCTGGATCCGGACTCCAAAGCAGGCATGCCACAAGAGGATTGTCGTCTCTGATTAGAGAACACCTCGACCCCAAAAGACCACCAGAAGGGCTTCCCCACCTTGTTGGTACATTTAGCAGCCTAAGATGTGGGACTGCGTACTGGGGGAGGCTGAACCCAGACAGACTCTGACGTAGTCGGCAGGTAAGAGCTTTATCCTGAGTGTAACGGTCTGTAGGTGTTGATCATTTTGAGGACAAAAAGGAGAATGGGGGAGGTAGCTCTCAGTCAGACTTTTATAGAGCTAAACAGCTCCTGTGGGTGGATATAGGGGGGGAGCTATAACATATGTATGTTGCCATGTTTGGCTTTAGGAAATGCAAGTTCACCCAATGTAGAGACAGAACTTTAAAGTGGGTACACCTGTTAAGGATGTCCTTAAATTACAAACCCAAAAAACACACATAAAAATCCAAGCGCTGTTCACGCACAAAAAGCACCAAAAACAAAAAAAACAAAGTCCCTGAGCATGCCCAGACCAACACAAATGCATTTCACACACCTAAAGCCACAGCAAAAAAACAAAGTCCCTGAGCATGCCCAGAACAACCCAAATGCAGCTAGCACAAAATAAGCCACCCCCTGTCCAAAATTAAGCACATCATCCAGCATGCTACAAAATTACAGATGGGAGAAACACCCCCCGGTCCAGGGGGGGCAAACAAAGAGACACCCCCCGGTCCAGGGGGGCAAACAAAGAGCCTAACATGGGCAAAAGTTATACAACAGATACCACTGCAGTCTATGGGAACTGACTTGTTAATTTTGCAAGTGCCCACTTGGCTGGCTTTTATTCTAGTTATTGGCCTTAAAATGGGTATGGGGGGGCAGGTCATATATCAATGTTACCAATTTGGACAACCCCAAAAACGAAACAAGAAGTGCCTTTAAAAATGCAAAATTGCTTAAAAACTAGTAACTTGGGGGGCTTACTCTGCCTGTAAAGTGGTGCATCTGTAGCATGTATCCAAAATGCTGCTTCAAAGATGTATGGCTTTAGAGAAAAATTACAAATCTACATGGCAGCTGCAAGATTTTAACCCAAAAGTAAAATAGCCTGCCCCCAATACATACAAGGCCGTTTAAGTCTGTTAAGGCTTAAAATGACAATAAAATGCTTGCAGGCACAGCTGGCTTTCTATGAAAAATGTACTTTCTCATTCTATTTTGGGCATATTTGTTACTTGGGCAGTTGTTACTAAACTCCCTCATATCACCCCATATATTAGATGCTGTGCGCCATGTCCATAGTGGCGCACAGATTGCATTCTCCCGTGCGCCGAGATAGTAAATGGGGGATTCTCGCTCTGTTACTGGCGAACTATTTTATAAATATGGAAATGTGCGTTGCGCCTCTACTGATGGTGCACGGATTTCGTAAATCACCCCCATAGTTTGTTATCTAGGCATCCTTATGTCATTTTCGTATCCTTGCTTCTCTACAAAATGAGTTGCTGACCCAAATCCAGGATGCCAAAGGGAGGTCAGAACACACATACTGTTTCAGGTCAGTGACTTATTTTGTACTGAATAAAGGAAAAGGATGACCAGGTAATGAATGACATTTCTAATTAATTTTTCTGTTTCTATCCTGTCATCTTTTCCCTAAATAATACATTGATTTTTTTTAGTACATTAATGCTTTAAATGCCTTCTCTCAAGAAACTCCCTCCATGTATTAAACATATCTCTCCCCACACCTCTAAGATCTTCATTCTAAACCTGGATGCCATTGTCTCTATTCATGCCTATTGAAAGGACATCTATTATTAGGACAAACAATTGATGACCCTTCCAAAGGAACAAGGGAAAACTAGGAATTTGGCATGGAAGTGTCCTTGTAATGGTATGTATAGTTTTATGCAGGTTAAAAAAAAGTTCACACTTAATGCGCTACAGTACCATAGGAATTAGTGGCCATGCTGACAGGTGGGTGTTATCTTAATAAATACGGTTTATTGCACCACAGTTTTTTTCACACTAATACGTTCTTGTTGCATATGAATAAATACTTTATAAGCTGAACAGGGAGACACATTTTTGAAAATGAGATGGACTCCTCTAAATAAAATACTTAATGAAATATCAATGCCATTATCAAAACAATCCTTATCATTTTGCCTCAATTTACAAATTTGGTCAAATACCATCTCAGAGCCGCACAGATAGTCCCAGCTGGAAGATATCTCTCTTAAGCCTCGTACACACGATCGCATTTTCCGATGGGAATTGTGTGATGACAGGCTGTTGGCGGAAAATCCAACCGTTTGTACGCTCCATCAGACATTTGTTGTCGGATTTTCCACAGACAAATGTTGGATGGCAGGCTTTAAAATTTTCCGCATACGAATGTCTGTTGTCGGATTTTCTGAGCGTGTGTACACAAGTCCGTCGGACAAGAGTCCAAAGTACAAACACTCAAGCTCGGAAGCAAGGACGAGCTAGAAGCGGTCGGTCTTGTAAACTAGCGCTCGTAATGGAAAATAAACATTTGTGACATGGCAAATTATGAAATCTCGAAATGCAGCGCACATTCTCTTCCTAATGGGATAATAATGAAGCTGCTTTGCTGGTGATACTGATGGAGTTATTGCAAATGAATTTTCAAAGGCTTTTTTTTCCTAGTGATTTCAAGAATAATATTATTACGCTTGTTATTTTTTTTTCTTGTGTGCAAGTTACCACAACACCATTATCCCGTAGTTTTTAAGATCAAAGATATGACTATGTTGGTGTCCCTTGTTAATTTTACATTGCATTTTTTTTAAATGTAACTGCCTACTCCAAAACTATCATTTGAAGTAAAACACATAGCCAGGTATTATTCTCCACAATTTTTTTATTTTTCTTTAAAAAAAGAAAATAAATAAAATTAGACATGCTATCTGCCAATAGAACTTAACCAAAAAGTGCATTCTATGCATCCAAAAATTTAGAAAATATACCAAATCAAATCATTATTCAACCAAAAAATAAAATAAAAGCCTCATGCACGTGTCCTGCTTCTTAATATAGGGGGTCACCAATGCCAAGAGTTGGTGAAAGCGGGGGTCCGTCATCCGGAGATAACTCCGAAAATCATTTGGATTATTCTCCTGGAGCTCCCGCAGCGAAGGCATATGACATAATTGGTCACGATTAATAAAGCAACCAATTTTTGGTCCAATAAATCCTCCTCCTCCTGTTCCTGTACTGGAATAGGGTCAAAGCAATAACTCCAAGGCCAATAATAAATAACACGTTATCTTCTTCGATTCCGCAACAAGGCTGGTTGACAAACGGCTGTTGAGAAACTAACTGAAAAGCGTGAAACGAAAAGCACAAAATGAAAAGCACAAATCAACACTCACCAAACTTCTATTAACACAAAATTAGCAGAAGGAGCCCAAAGGGTGGCGCTAAAGAGCTGAAAAACCACATAGTACGTCACTACATTCGTGTTTGTTGGCCGACAATTCCTTGCTGTTTGTATGCAAGACAAGTTCCTGGCCAACGCCCTTCGGACAAAAGTCAGAGGTTTTGGCTGAGGAAAATCCGATTGTGTGTATGAGGCTTTAGGCCTTGTTGGGTTGCAGTTCTGAACTTTTTTGTTAACTCGATCTTTTTGCTGGCAGTGCACAAGGAGCGTTCCCAGCACATAAACACTGGCCGCCCAGTGACACATATGTGTGGCATATGAATGTTAAAGCCCAGATTTTTTCCACCGCACATATGGGTTACTGGGGCGTAAAGGGGTTAACTTCCAGTAGACTGATCCTATTTTTCTGAATTTCATATTGTCTTCACACAATATACCTCACAGGGATGTATAAAATGTTTTAATAAAGCCTAAGCTAACCACAGAATCATTACCATGAAAAGCTTCCTTGTGACCTTGACCTAACTTTTGGAGTCTATTCATAGCATTGCTTTAGACAAATTAAATTGCTTGTGTTTTTTACATTAACATTCTTTTTATTGTGTCATTTTATAAACTTTTGTTCTGAAATAAGAATTGCAATTCTGGAGTCAATATAACATGTAAATTGAGAATAAGAAAATCAATGGGCTTTTCACCACACCGAAAGCTTTCTTTCGGCAACATTTTAATGTGCTTTTCACCATTTGTTAACAACAGGCAATCAGCTGTGTCGCTATAATTCCAAATGAATCCAATTAGTGATCACTCTGTCATCAGATCTAATTTTTGTACGCAATCTTCTCTAAGTCAATGTTTGCTTATTTCTTCCATTTGCTTCTTTATCTCCTCCTGCAGCAGAAATTTTTCCAGGCATGTAATTGCATCTTATCTGCTGACTTAAGCCTAATAATTGTTGTATTTTACTTCACCTCTTTCAAAAAGCCAGCTGGAACTTCATCTTGCACATCCCTGGCTTTGCATTCAAATTCTAAAGTGCATCAGTTTTATGAGGTTTTTAAAGAATAACTATACTTTCCTGCCCCATCCTCCCATTCTTCCACCTTTATCATACCCCTCCCCAACTCCTTTGTCAGGACCCAAGATTTCAGATGCAGACACAGTTAGTGTGTTAGTAATCTACTTTGTCCTGCAGGTGCTGTCAATATTGTGTAGCCTAACCTATGGTGCAGTCACACGTATTACAAAGCTTCCAGGGCCCCTAGCACCCCCTCATGTCATCAAGGAGGCCACAGATTCGCATGGTAAAATATTTTATGCTGGGTCTGTGCATGTGCTGTGCAATCTCACCACATAATTGAGTTCACCAAGCTGAGAAAAGTTTGACAAACTATATCTGGATTGAGGCTATGTGAGCATAAGACTGGCAGGGGCTGGAGGTACTTTAGTACACTGTTTAATTTCCTAAAATACCCCGATCAGATGGCTAGCAGCCAGTATGCCGACATCATGTGCCAATGTTCCTTGATTCCAGTCATACACATGTTCATATTCTGCCTTCCATCAACTACAGTATATATCTGCCGATTATTCTTCCTGGTGCATTGTGATTTGTTTGACTGGTTGTCTATTGCATTAACATGCATTCATTTCTAATATTTAACTGTCTCCATTAATTTCTGGTTCCAGTTCAATGGTTTAGCGATCACTACTGTGGCTTTATGTGCCTTCATCATATCAGATGCCCTTAGATTTCTAAGCACTGTAGTATAAAACCTGAAAAGAGTGTTCCTTCCCAGATGATCAAAATGAGCCAGACTGAAAACACCCAGCAACAGTTTCTAAAGCCGCGTACACACGATTGGATTTTCCAACGGGAAATGTGTGATGACAGGCTGTTGGAGGAAAATCCGACTGTATGTATGCTCCATTGGACAACTGTTGTCGGATTTTCCGCGGACAAATGTTGGATAGCAGGCTTTAAAATTTTCTGCGGACAAATGTCTGCTATCGGATTTTCCGAGTGTGTGTACACAAGTCCGTCGGACAAAAGTCTAAAATACAAACACGCATGCTCGGAAGCAAGGACGAGCTGGAAGTGGTCGGTCTCGTAAACTAGCATTCGTAAGGGAGAATAACATTCGTGACGTGGCAAATTATGAAATATCGAAATGCAGCGCACATTCTCTTCTTCTTTAATGGGATAATAATGAAGCTGCTTTGCTGGTGATACTGATGAAGTTATGAGTTATTTTAAAAGGCTTTTATTTTCTAGTGATATCAAGAATAATATTATGCTTTAACACCATTATCTCGTAGATCAAAGGTACAACTATGTTGGTGTTCCTTGTTAATTTTACATTGTATTTTTTTAAATGTAACTGCATACTCCCAAACTGTCATTTGATGTAAGACACAGCCAAGTATTATTCTCCACAATTTTTTTATTGTTAAAAAAGAAAACAAATAAAATTAGACATGCTATCTGCCAATAGAACTTAACCAAAACGTGCATCCTATTCATCCAAAAATTTAGAAAATATACCAAATCAAATCATTATTCAACCAAAAAATAATATAAAAGCCTCATGCATGTGTCCTGCTTCTTATTATAGGGGGTCACCAATGCCAAGAGTTGGTGAAAGCAGGGGTCGTCATCCAGAGATAATTCCGAAAATCATTTGGATTATTCTCCTGGAGTTCCTGCAGCAAAGGCATATGACATAATTGGTCATGATTAATAAAGCAACCAATTTTTGGTCCAAGAAATCCTCCTCCTCCTGTTCCTGGACTGGACTTGGGTCAAAGCAATAACTCCAAGGCCAATAATAACACGTTATCTCCTCCAATTCCGCAACATGTCTGGTTGATGAACGGCCGTTTAGAAACAAACTGAAAAGCGCTAAATGAAAAGCATGAAATGAAAACCACGAATCAACACTCAAACTTCTACTAACACAAAATTAGCAGAAGGAGCCCAAAGGGTCGCGCTAAAGAGCTGAAAAACCGCGTAGTACATCGCTATATTCATGTTTGTTGGCCAACAATTCCTTGCCGTTTGTATGCAAGATAAAATCCAGGCACGCGCCTTTGGACAAAAGCCTGAGGTTTTGTCTGCGGAAAATCCAATCGTGTGTACGAGGCTTAAGAGTTTGGCTGTGCTAAATGAATATATTAGGGATGATCAGTCCAAAGGACAAAGACAGCTGGTAAGAAGAATGTCAAGAGGTGGAGCAGAACCATAACAGGGGTCAAGCAAAAAGTTAGTTGCAGGAAGGCTATTAGTCTGGCATCAGGGAACAGGAATTAGAGGGAAGGGTCATAGCAAAGGTCAGATCAGATGTAGTACTGTTAGGGAAGGCATATGGCCACAATCAAAATGGAAAATCACCAAATTATACATTGGCAAAGCCAACCAGAATTTTGGTGCCTTTTTGGAGTACAACTTGAGTTGAGAAAAAAATAGAGGCTATCATCACTGACCACCTTTTGAAAATGCTGTCGGACTAGCTGTCATCCTACAATTTTAATACTTTCTGCCTGACTGACCAAAACAAGTGTGAGAGTTAGGAGTTTGGACTTCAACATGACTTAAGTGGCTGGCTCAGTAACTCAGAAATTACTGAAGCCAAAGAATCAGCATGGCAGCATTAGTAAATAGAAGCCAGCAACAGAAGTCTCTATATTTCAATCAACACAGGTTGCTTCAACACATGCTAATGTAGATGGACAAGCCATAGGGAACAAAAAGGGTGCACTTGCACATGGTAGGGTGCAGGGGAAGTGGCAGATCAATGGGAGAGGTAGGAGACCAATGATTGGACAGCATAGGTGGCTAGAGGTGCTTAAGCTGGATGAGAAAAAGCAGCTAAAAGCCACTAGACAGATAATCAACGCATAGCAGACAGAAAACCATTTTTATTCAACTAAACAGTAATGTGAAAACCACTTAATTTTAGCCCTTGGTATAGATTCACCTTAAATTAAATTGTTCCATTTTTAGTCTGAAACTAGTAAATTAAGACTGCATATGAGCAGACCAGATGGCGAAATTGTACATGAAAGGAATCTTATAAAGAATAAAATGTTCTCACTGTAAAATATGAATTTTTGCATACTTTTGTGAAGTAATGTTGCTGACCACAGTAAGTGCAACACATTCATACTGTTTTACTTTCTGTATTTCCAGGACAGGTTGTACTTTTAAAAAAAATTAATCTCATTATGTTATTCCTTGCAGTAGATTTTTGTTAGAAGGGTTTCCAATGATGATATCTGCACATACATAGCCAAAAGAGCAATTATGGACATGTACAAGTTGATTAATCACTTCAGCTCTCACATCTGTATAATCCTGATGGACCAGAGCAGTTTTTATATTTCTGCTATTGCCATGTTTATTACATAGCTAGTAAGGTAAGGTTGAATAAAGACACCAGTCCATCCAGTTCAGCCTAAAGTGTGTGTCTGTTTATGTCACTAGCATTTTCCTATCCCTGTACATTGCATTTACTAACAAACACATCTAAAAGTTTTTTTAAGCTTTTTACAATCCCTGCTGACACCATCAATGGTGGAAGGGAGTTCCTCATACAGTACTTATCATTCCAACAGTAAACAGCCTCTTACACAGGTTAAGGTTGAACCACCTCTCGTCAAACTTCATCTGCGTATCTTCTTTAGAGACCTTAAATAGTTTCCTCCCAAAACAAAAATCAATATTCAGAGATTTGTACATTGCAATCATATCCCCTCTTAAGCGCCTCTTTTCCAGGGAGAATACATTTATTATTTGGTGTTGTTCTTTATAACAAAGGTACTCTATCCTCCTTATTAGCTTTGTTGCCCTTCTCTACATGGACTCTCTTCAGTTCAAACACATCCTTCCTCAGGATTGTTGACCAAAACTGGATGGCATACTCATGAATGATGTGACTTAAGAAGGGGTTTGTGAAGTGTCAGAATTATAATTTTACCTCTTGAGTAAATACCCTTTTTAATGCATGCTAATATTCTTCTAGCCTTGCTTGCTGCTGCTTGGGATTGCTTGCTATTGCTAAATCTATGATCTACTTGGACCCCCTGATCCTTTTCCATCCTCTATTCCTCCAGAGGAGCTCCCCTAGCGAGTAACTTAAATTCATATTGTTAGCTCCCAAGTGCATAAAATTACATAAACCTCACCTGGCATGTAGCTGCCCACCCCTCTATTTCAGGCAGGTCTTCTTGTAAAGTTGCTATATCCTGTTGTGATGTTATTGCCCTGCTTAGCTTTGTATCATCATCATCAAAAACTGATTTTGAACTACTTAATCTAACTTCTCTAATGTTTATTAACATGTTAAATTTTTCCCAGGACAGAGCCCTGGGGTACCTCAGTTACTATTCTAGACCATTCAAAAAATAAGCTTATGATTATCATCATCTGGACGTGCTCCTGAAACCAGTTTTCTAATCTGGTACATACAAAATCATCAATTCCAGAAAACCTTAAATTGTAAATTAAGCTTTTATGGGGTACTGTATTAAATGCCTTAGCGAAATCTAGATACAGTATGTCCTCATGCTTTTCTCTATCCAAGTTACAGCTTACCTCCTCATTAAATGGAAAAAGGTTGGTCTGGCAAGAACAGTCTTTCATAAATCCATGTTGGTTACTAATAATGATACTATTTTCATCAGTAAATTCTCAAACATGGTCTCTTAAAATACCTTCCAATTGTTTACATACTATTGATGTTGACAGGTCTGTTGACAGGTATATATCTCAGGCCTTTTTCTTTTTATATTGGTACCAAGTTTGCTTTTTGCAAATCTGCTGGTACTATTTCAGGCAGCAAGCTTTCCTTAAAAATTTTGTAATAATAGTCGTACTATAACATAACTAAGTTTTTTGAGAACCCCTGGGTGTAAAGACATCTAATCCTGTATTTCTAATTCTAATCTAATTTGTACAATATTTCTGGCTATGCTTTCTGAACAAATAGACTCTACTTTTTATCTCATGATAAGAAACCTGGTCTTTCCCTCTTAAATTGTGGCATACTAAAGCTGCTTATACAGTATGGTGTTCATCAGGTCTGTACTGGCTATTGTCTCTGAAATAATATACTGTAGTTTTATTGTTATGGCAAAATCTACGCAGCCATTCACTCTTAAACTGTGGTCTACTGAAGCAGCTTATATAGTGCACGTCCAGTCTGTACAAAGTTTTTAGCTATTGTTTCAGAAATGATACACACTAATTTTTATTTCACAATACAATCTGCCTCATCTTGCCATCCTATTTTGCAGCCTAATAAATCTGCTTACATAATGTGCATCAACAGTGCAGTGTTTGTAGTTATTTATTGTTAAAATTATTTGAATTTTGCCCAATCCTGGGCCTCTTTTCTTATCAGTAAAAGCTGGCCACCTACTTGTTTATCGATGCTAAGTGTACAATAGCTAGGGCCTGGAAGAAACCGGCTGTCTCGTTTGCGGAGGTGAAGAGCACCCTAACGACTTGCATGATCAATGAGAAGATGTCTAGTATTCTCTATGATTCCCACGCCAAGTTCCTTAAGGTGTGGGGCCCGTGGTGGTCCTACGTTCTTCCCTCTTTGCACCCGACCAGCCTAGGCCTCGCTAATTGACCTCCTCTACCCTCCCGACCTGGGGAAACCTTTTTCCTACCCAACCTTCCTGCTCTGTACCTCCTTTTCCTTCTCTGTCTTTCCTTCTCATTTCTTGTGTCCCTCTTCACTATATATTCTCTCTCTCTCCCTCTCTCTCTTTCTCTCATCTCTTTTTTTGGTGTTTTTTCTATTTTTGTTCTTTGTCCATAAGACCCTGATTGTAGTCTTATTGTCCAAATTTTTTTGTGGACTACCCCACGCCTTAACCCCTGAGCAATTAAGCTCATTTACCCTATGTTGACCCCCGGCCTTGGCTGGAGGGCTGTTGATGTTTGACAACTACAATCAAATATGCTTTTAATGTGCATTATTAAGCTGTGCCATGATATACTTTATGTTTATATCCCCTGCGTGGGATCATTACAGTTGTTCTTATCTCTCAAAAATTTCAATAAAAAAAGATTGTAAAAAAAAATTTTATTTTAATTTTAAAATTATTTACTCTGACTATACTGGCTCCATATAAATTACTATCTCCATGTCACTTAGTGCTTCAAAAGCCTATTGGGTTTTACCCTAGTATCTCCATATATTTTCTACAGTGTATTTTTTTGGTATTCCATCAGTTATCTAAATCAGTGGTCATCAACCCTGTCCTCAGGGCCCACTAACAGCCAGGTTTCCAAGATAGTTAAAATACATCACAGGTGATATAATTTGCTGCTCAGTGATTGCAGTATTCTAGTCTGCATCTCCCGAAGGTAATACATAAAATCTGGCCTGTTAGCAGGCCCTGAGGACAGGGTTTATTGACCACTGATCTAAATAACCTGTACTCTCTGATAAAGGTAAAAGTGGCAATTGCTAGTGAAGTGCCTCAAAACCCAACAAGTTTCACCAGAAAATGTATAATGGCAGCCTCTATTTAAATTGCCCCTATTTAAATAGAAAGCATTAAAAAGTGGCAGCCATTATACAAGTCTTATTGCAGTTTTCACAATGTTAGCCAACCACTACCCACGATGAAGCCTTTTTGAGGGCAAATTATGTTGGGTTTTGGGGCACTTCACTAGCACTTGCAATTTCTAAGTTATTTAGAAAACTTACTGGACATTGAGGTATGTACAGGGTCATCAATCTAGTATTTTTTTATACATGGCTTACTGAGTGTGTACTAAATAGTTTGATGTTATTATTTTTTGTCTGTTTGGCTGCTCAATTTAGGAATGCCTGGCTGCTTGAACCAGTACCACTGTTTTCCATCTGAAGCTGTTATCTACAGTTGTGTTCATAAGTTCACATACCCTGGCAGAATTTATGATTTCTTGGCCATTTTTCAGAGAATATGAATGATAACCCAAAAACATTTCTTTCACTAATGGTTGGTGTTTTATCAATCAACTGTGTTTACTCTTTTTTAAATCATAATGACAACAAAAACTACCCAAATGACCCTGATCAATAGTTCACATACCCTGGTGATTTTGGCCTGATAATATGCACACAAGTTGACACAAAGGTGTTTGAATGGCTATTAAAGGTATCCATCCTAAGAAGGACTTCCCATTTCCGATGCCCATGTAGAAGGAGAGAGACACAGCAACTCTGGAGGGAACAGATACAAAACCGGCCCATATACCTACAGGTCACGGCAGATTGTCTCTTCTCCTGCCCCCTCGCACTCCAGGGACAAAGCGGATGGAATGCTTTCTCTTCGATAGCGGCCCCGGCTTTCATCCAGGCAACATCCCCGCTCAGCCAACATCAGTAACACATCCATCCAAGATGGCCGACGGCGCAGCTCTCCCTGATGCAGGCATCACAGCGTGTGTTCTTAGAGGAGGAATATGGTAAGATAGCCCAGGCAGTTGCCACCCTGCTTTCGTCCACCATCACCTCAGCAGTAGACAGAGCAGTCACAGCGGGCATAGATCCGATCCGCAGAGAGCTGAGAGAACATGCTGACAGGCTTTCAGAGGCTGAGTATCGCATCGCAGAACTGGAGGAAGAACTCCAGAGCTCACACGCTATAATCCTCCAAGCTTCTCAGTCCCATCAATATGTCCTAGACAATTTGGACGATTTAGAGAATCGTTCCCACAGGAACAAACTGCGTGTTATTGGCCTCCCTGAAACATACAACTCCAGCTCCCTAGTGGATCTCTGCTCCATGCGTCTCCCTGAAGCCCTGGGGATTACAACACCATGTACAGTGGTAAGAGCCCACCGCATGGGGATCCCTTCCAATGCACGGCGCACCCCACGCCCATTATCTGAACTACGCAGACAGATTAGCTCTGCTAAAATCATTCTGCAATGCACACACACGTCAAATGGATGGCCATGTTGTTTGCTGACTATTTGCAGGAAGTGTCCCACAAACCGGAAAGCCTTCCAGCCCATCTGCTCTGCTCTTCACTTAAAAGGCGTGAAATTCACTTTGGTGTACCCTGCTCACCGACCAATCCGGGGAAACAAAATCCTTCTTACATCTTGAAGAAACAGCCTCTTGCCTCCAAACATATTCACATATAGTACAGGAGGTCTCACCTATGGAGACAAGCACTCCCCCCACTGACCCCAGGGATCAACGTAGTCCAAGAAAGGATCCACCAAAAAGGGGCCGTTACTCTGATGACTCTAGGTCATGCAAACCCCGCTAAAGCATGCACTCCTGGGTCTGGCGTCCTCTTCCATGGGACCTTCCTTGAGTTCTATGTAACTATCATCCCAGGTTCCTTAAAATTGTGCCTTGCTTTGCCTTGTTAAAACGTGTCTGTTTACCTGTTGTAATTCTAACTGCTCTATACTTTCAGCCTTACCGGAGAAGTGGCATTATCTCAATCCAGCGGCACTGAGGGACTACTTGTGATCCCTAGTGTACTTGACCTTTCGCTTTGCTCTCTGTAGGACTCGACCTTCTGGTCAACAACCCCCCCCTCCGGTTACGCTGTCATGTAGAAGGAGTTTTTATGTGTGGAAGAAAGCGAAGTCCAGGCTTCCATTTGCTGAAAAAAGTTGTTCAAATACTATTTTCATCTTGTGTTCTGCTACCGTAGAGAGGTATACCCTCCTTTCACCACCCCCCTCCTCTGTACACACCGCTTGCCCTCGCCGGGCTCTCTCCACTCGCCCTTCTACCCTCCATTCCCTCACCCCCCCTCCATGTACCCAAAATAATTTTCAGTACCCCCCTTCAAAGCAAGCCGCCCAACTGTAGAAAGTAACTCCCATACCCCCCCACCCACCTAGCCCGCTCTAGATCCTACCCACACCATGCGGATCATATCCTGGAATACCAAATGCCTACGCTTCCCCCATAAAAAGGATAGTGGTTTTCGCCACCTCAAAAGACTAAAAACGGATATTGCCCACCTCCAGGAGATGCATCTCCCCCAGGAAGATTTAGAATGGATGCAAAAACTTTGGGTAGGCCAAGTGTACGGGTGGGCATCAATAAAAATAAGGCAGGTGTACTAATCCTTGTTCATAAAAATCTACCTTGTGAGTTAATCTCAGTGAAACAAGACGACACAGGTCGCCTACTAACTATACACATGTGCATCTCCAGTAGAGATTTAGCCATCACTAATATATATGCCCCCAAGACTCCCACTAAAACCTTCTTTCAAACAGTATCTGCTC
This sequence comes from Lithobates clamitans, assembly GCA_037952925.1. Classification (NCBI taxonomy): domain Eukaryota; kingdom Metazoa; phylum Chordata; class Amphibia; order Anura; family Ranidae; genus Lithobates; species Lithobates clamitans. The sequence continues at coordinate 6,732,433 of JBBGZY010000171.1, read as the reverse complement.
ATCTATCACCTTACCTACACATCTCCCTCATAGTGGGAGGTGATTTTAATTCACTCATGGATGCCTCGGAAAACAAATCACAGGGTAAATCTACCTCCCCATATCATCCCCTCCCCTCGTGCAACCTTTGTGGAGGCCCTCCAGCTCATCGATGTATCTATAATGGCCCATCCAGAAGACAGGGATTACACCTTCTACTCCCCACCACATCACACCTTCACCAGGATCGATTACATGTTTTGGAACGCCACACTTCTCCCGCTCACGTCTGAAACCTACATTGATGAAATTGCGATCTCAGATTATAGTCCCATCTCAGTCAGTCTCCAAAATGTTTCCCCATCCACTACGATGAAGATGTGGCGCTTTCCTACATTGCCCATAATCAGGGTCTCTCCAGGGTACTCCATGAGACCTGGACAGAATATACAGCTACAAACTCGTCCCACAGCAAGAATTCCAATCTTTTCTGGGAAACAGCTAAGGCCGTACTACGCGGTAGGTTTATCGCCTATGCGGTCACACACAAAAGGAATGTCCTTAAAAATTACAGTAAAGCAAGCCATTGAATATGTTCGGCCCAGACACAGCTGTTGCTCACTAACTCTCTCATGAACTGAAACCTTTGGTGCGATGCCAAACACAACTTCGATCTGTGGGCCCACATGCAGGAACGAATTTACAAATCCCACCTTGAATTAAAATAACAAGTTTGGTAATAAACCTGGAAAACTACTAGCCAAAATCTGCAAGGGAGCCCATTCCCCACCCACATACCTGCCCTCAAAGATGCCCAAGGAAATCTCACCTCATCTTCCAAAGAAGTCATCACAATCTTGGAACAGTATTATGCCTCTCTATATGGGGAAGACCCGACAAACGTGGCTATTGCCCAAGCTTTCCTATACCAAACTTCCCTTCCTCTGATAGAAGCCTATCTTTTGTCCCAGCTAAATGCCCCAATTACAGATGAGGAGGTTTTCAAAGCTATATCGTCACTTGCCAATGGTAAAGCCCCAGGCCCGGATGGTTATACCCCGGAATTCTATAAAATTCTATAAAATGACGGCGCAAATGGTGGCTCCATCACTGACCAAAGTCTACCAGAAAATCCTAACAGGGGGCAAATATTTACCTTCTGGTTACCAGGCGTATATTAAAATGATTGCCAAAAAAGGAAAAGACCCTACAGAACCAAGCTCCTATAGGCCTATATTGCTACTTAACCTAGACTCCAAAATACTCTCAAAAATTATAGCCAACAGACTAGCTAAACTAATGCCCTCCCTCATCCACCCCTCATAGGCAGGATTTACCCAAGGCCGCTCAGCCTCTTCCAACATCAGTAAAGTTATCATGGACCTTGACAACGCTAAACTCTGATGGAGATTATGCCATTATTTCACTCGATGAGGAAAAGGCCTTTGACAACATTCGTTTTACCTGGCTGTCCCTAGTACTCCAACGGTTCGGATTTTCAGGTCCCTTTTTACATCTGATTTTTGCAATGTATCTAGCCCCCACGGCAAACATTGTTGCAGTGGGTCACATCTCAAAGGGTATCAAACTACAAAGGGGAACAGGCAGGGCTGCCCCCTTTCGCCGCTTTTGTTCAATCTGGCCTTGGAACCACTATCCCAATTCCTGCTCTCCCAATCAGACTTGCATGGCATAGGACACCACGAACTTTGTTTAGCACTATTAGCTGATGACATCCTGATATTCACTTCTAACCCCAGAGCTAACATGTCCCACATCCATGACATCTTCACCTCCTATCGAGCTTGCTCTGGCCTATGTATAAACTTCTCTAAAAGCAAAATTGTTCCCCTATACCACCCTAGATCCCTTTTGTGGGCAAAGGACTCAATCTTCACTATCGCCAAACACCACATTACCTATCTGGGCATAAAGATCAGCTGACTGCCTTCAACGCTTTATCACCTAAATTTCCCCCCGGCGAACTGGAGACGTGGATGGATCTCCCACTCTCGCTCCTTGACAGGTGCCACCTTTTTAAAATGATACGTTTTGCCAGACTTCTCTACCCCTTGCAGACTATGCCTTTACTTTTACGACATACCAATGTACAGAAATTACAGAAGGCTATGTCAATTTTTCTCTGGCACAGATGTCGCCCCTGCATTTCTTTGCTCAAACTTTGCCTGCCCAGGAGCGAGGGGGGAGTTAACCTCCCTAATATAAGATTACACAACCTATCTTGTCTATTGAGGGTATGCTTAGACTGGCTCTCGCAAAGCTGGAAGTACTCCAACTATGATTTGGAATCCCAAATGGCAGGCCCATTCAGCTTACCAACTCTACTACACTGTAACTTTAAAGCGCTCCCTTTGGAGCTCAAACAAAACGTACTAATCCGTGACACATTAGTGGCATGGCAGGAAAGGAGACAGAAATTAAATCTTTCACCTTGGATTTACAACTACCTCCCGATTCATGGAAACCCAACATTCCCCCAACCACAACAATACACTGGATACGCTGAGTGGGCTTCTCATGGGTTACTCAGGTTTGCTCAACTCTTTGATGCTCCCACGGGATCACCCCTACAGGTTTCCCAAATACTGACTCGTTTTGATCTTCTGGCCCATCACTATCTCTACGTACATCAGGCAATCCACCACGCCATGGGACTAAGCCAAAACAAACCTCAAAGGTTTCGCTCATCTATCCTGGACACTCTTCTGGAAACTCGACAATTCAAAATTTCATCCATCTACAGGCCCCTGCACTGCACTTAAGCACTCCGCTCCACCTCACCTCAGCTGCTGCCTGGTGTAAAGACCTACAATCCCCTGAAGCCATAGACTGGATCCTAACGGGCTACAATTCTACCTGTGCCTTCATCACAAACAAATTTTGGCGAGAAAAACAACTCAAAATTATGCATAGAGCATACATCCCCCACTTGCCTCATGGGCAAGCACAGGACAAACACCTATGCCCCCTCTGTTGAAATTGAAACCTTTGCAGACTCTATTACCGAAAGACCCCCATCGAAGGACATTTACCCCCTGCTCTTCGGACATCTGGATACAATCCCACCCGTCCACTCTAAGACTCAACGTCTTAACGTCTCTATACCCTACGCAACAAAGCTTGGCTATGGACCTCTTTCATGTCAGCGAGATGGGCCATCCTGACAAATTGGACCTCCACCTCACCTTCTGCTCTTTCGGAAGTGAAACAGGAACTCTTCAGTCTACTACGAAATAAAAAACTAGACGCAGACTTGTCACATCATGGCTCTACACTCCGTTTTCTAAACACAAAAATCCTCCCTGTAAAAGACCATGACAGCTTCCTAAACACTCAAGGTTTCAGTAGGCTCCTCTAGCTTTACTACTACCTCTCCAGAGCCTTCCCTGCTGAAGACCTAAAACACCACCAATCAGAAGATCAGCCTGATGGGAAACTTAGCCCAATACTTTACAGATTTCCAACTTTCACACTCATCCTCTAGCCAATCCTGTTGATCACAGCACCTTCCTTGAGTCCTCCGCCTTGTCCTCCCTATGGCCCTAACTTCAAAATATGCTTAAATACTCTTTTGCCATTTAAGTTGTTCTCTATGGTGTGTATTGACATGATATCTAGTTTGGTTATTCTTGCTGCACCGGCACCTAGGGGGGAAACCCTATCCCCGGAGGTCCTGGTTATTCTTGCTACATCGGCACCTAGGGGGAAACCCTATCCCCCATGTTGGGATCTCGGGGACTCCCCCCTCCTGGATACCTCCTTTCCAGATGTAAGGTACCATTCTCATCTCCATTAGGACTATTAGATATCATACACTTTATATACGGGTACCTTTTGTTCACCCAACCCACACCCTCCCTATCCTTACACCTCTCTTAACTTGGGTAATGACTCTCCCACCCTTATGGTCCTTAGAGACCCAGCAGAAGCCAGTAGGCTCTCCTTCCCTCCCCCCATCCTATTCCTGTTTTCTTATAACTCCCTTTCCTGATGCCCAGTTACTGTGGCTTCTGGGTAGCATAAGGGAAATGTTTCAACGTTATGACTCATTAAAACCATCATTCTGGTAACATCTATTGCCTATATATTGTACTTCTATGCATTAAGCTTGCTTCTATCTGGCACCATACACCATGTTTCAATATATCTGTTTCTGATCTCTTACTGTACGGAACATATTATTGTTGTGTAATGTTTCTAAAATCCAATAAAAACGTATTTAAAAAAACAAAAACAAAAAGGGAACCATCCTCACCTGTGATCTATTTGCTTGTAATTAGTGTTTGTGTATAAAAGGTCAATGAGTTTCTGGACTCCTGACAGACCCTTGCATCTTTCATCCAATGCTGCACTGACCATTCTGGATTCTGAGTCATGGGGAAAGCAAAAGATTTGTCGAAAGGATCTGCGAGAAAAGGTAGTTGAGCTGTATAAAACAGGAAAGGGATATAAAAAGATATCCAAGGAATTGAGAATGCCAATCAGCAGTGTTCAAACGCTAATCAAGAAGTGGAAAATGAGGGGTTCTATTAAAACCAAACCACGGCAGGTAGACTAACTAAAATTTCAGCCACAACTGCCAGGAAAATTGTTCTGGATGCAAACAATAACTTCAGATGAAATATGGGACTCTCTGAAAACATGTGGTGTGGCTGTTTCAAGATGCTCAATAAGAAGGCACTTGAAGAAAGATGGGCTGTGTGGTCGAGTCGCCAGAAGAAAGCCATTACTACACAAATGCCACAAAGTATCCCGCTTACAATACACCAAACAGCACAGAGACAAGCCTCAAACCTTCTGGCACAAAGTCATTTGGAGTGATGAGAACAAAATTTAGCTTTTTGGCCACAACCATAAATGCTACATTTAGAGAGGTGTCAACAAGGCCTATGATGAAAGGTACACCATTCCTACTGTGAAACACGGAGGTGGATCGCTGATGTTTTGGGGATGTGTGAGCTACAAAGGCACAGGAAATTTGGTCAAAGTTGTTGGCAAGATGAATGCAGTATGTTATCAAAAAATACTGGGGGAACATTTGCATTCATCAGTCAGGAAGCTGCGCATAGGACGTACTTGGACATTCCAACATGACAATGATCCAAAACACAAGGCCAAGTCGACCTGTCATTGGTTACAGCAGAAGAAAGTGAAGGTTCTGGAGTGGCCATCTTAGTCTCCTGACCTCAATATCATTGAGCCACTCTGGGGAGAACTCAAACGTGCAGTTCATGCAAGATAGCCCAAGAATTTACAGGAACTGGAGGCTTTGTGTCAAGAGGAATGGGTAACTTTACCATCTGAGAAGATAAAGAGCCTCATCGACAAAAGACTTTAAGCTGTCATTGATGTTAAAGGGGGCAATACATGGTATTAAGAACCAGGGAAACTTTTGAACAAGGTCATTTGGGTAGTTTCTGTTCTCATTATGATTTAAAAAGAGTAAACACAGTTGTTTGATAATAAATGGCTTAAGCCAAACACTAACCATGAGTGAAAGAAAAATTTTTGTGTTATCATTCATATTCTCTGAAAAATGGCCAAGAAATCATAAATTCTGCCAGGGTATGTAAAATTATTAGCACAACTGTATATAGGAAAGGTGCATGAGGCACCTGGTTACACTGTTCCATGTTTGTTCAACAACTGTGGGCTGATTTTGTGCATTGATCCAGGCAACCATACATACAAGATATCTTACCACACAGTACATAGTTATACAAGGTATCTTACCATACATGTTTGAATATTCCAGGTTCCATGTGTAGCTGTATTTTTCTTTGACCAGTGTTTGTTAATTAGGGTATTGATAAGGTTGTTTTTCTGTTAAGATTTATATTCCCCACCCACTGCCCTGGCATAAATTTTTTTTTAATCAATATTGACAGTGTTTATTTGTATACAGTACCTCTGCTTTTTGCTTGTTTTATAGATTATACAGCAGATTGGGGCGATTGCCTTCCTCCCCCCTCCAATGGTGTCCTCTGGCTTCCCTGGGAGGCCCTACAGTTGTACCATTATCCTGTTTCCATCTAACTGTTCCTCTCCCTATATGGTAGTGTGGTTTTACAATGACGTTACTCGTAACGTTTTTGTATTTTCTATTTTGGCACATAATGTATACTATTATAAAAATATAAAGTCAAGTATCTGTATGAACTATACAATATGCTTTACAACAATGCACCTCATTTGAAACCCTGAAGAAGCCCACTGGTGAAATGCTTTCGGAGATGATACCTTCCTTGTCTATTATTGTCTATTATTTGATGCAGCATATTAGTACTACCGTATTCTGAATTAGGAAGGTGTTTTGGGGTTCACTGTGCTGAATGCTTTATGTGAGATCATCCATTCATTGATTTTATGATTTCATTGCCTGGTTTTAATAATTTGTAATAACATTTGATGTGTTTTATGTGTATGTGTAATTTTTGCTAAGGGTGAGAAAGCACCTAAAAAGTCCCATATACCTTGACTTCTTTTGCAATATTTAAAATCTGTAATACATCAGAGGACCATGTGCAGATAATGGTCCTCTGTCACCATCCTTGTCACCATTATCAACTTTGCAAGGCCAGTGCCTGAGCTGGCCACCTTATCTGGCAAGATAATTGGAACTAATTGTTTGCATTTTTGAACAAAGAACAAGGTGGTGTGTAGGCTTAAGCTGGGTACACACAGGTCAAATGTCTAGAGACATCGGCAGGTTCAAAAACAATAGGCTGACATTCGGCCGGCTTCTGTCGGCGGTGCATGCTGGAAAACCAGCAGCCGACCGACAGCTCAGCAGGGGAGATCGCTGCACTAATGTCTGATGGTTAGTACAGCGTCTCCGACCAGAGCTGACAGTTTTTTTTTCGTTCAACCCGCTGGGTTTTAAGGAAATAAAACTAGTGGTGTATACCCAGTTTTAGGACTTGCTTTTTATTGGTAGTGCCAAAGTTGTATTGTTGTCCTTGTCTTTGTTTGCTTTAATATAGCAGGGATGGCCTCATCATGAAAAAAGAAAAAGTAATTTGAAAAATTATAAATGTAAAATGAAATATCTAAAAATAAAATACTATTAAAAAAAACATAAAAAATTACTAAAGCAGCATGCAGAACCTCTGTCCTTCACTTTAGGCCTGGCAGACCTCGCTTTTTTAATAAAAGAAATGTACTAAATATAATGGAAAAAAGGGGGGGGGGGTTGAATCTCGTGGAAGTGACAAGTGTCAGGCGGAGTGCGATCTGTGGCCATGGCCTTCTGTATCCCGCGCCCAGCGCTGTGGGCTGAGGTCTGAGTACCTGTCAGTGTGAACATCCCTAGTATGATACCAAGGTCTCTGATGCTTCATCTCAGTGTAAGGCTTCTGGTCCATTGGTCGTGGTTCGAATTAGTATTGACAAACAGCCCTCTCTGATCCTCTGTAACGGGGGATCATGAGTTTCTGGTAAGCGGCAGTCTCATTTACGGTGGTGGAACAAGCACTTTTTTCTTCTCGCAGCAAGAATTTATGTTTTGTGGAACTTTTTTGAGTTTTTTATATATATTTTATACCACTTGGGTGATTCACATTTTTGTATATGGACTTTTATATAATATCTTTGGTTTATCATTTTTGAGTGATTATCAATGTGTTAATGTGTTTTGAATTTTATGTTTAATGCACTAATGGGGATCCTTTCACTCATTTTTTAATTACTTGGTCTGGCGATGATGTGTATGATCGCTAACCCTTTCTAGCGCGATTCAACCCCCCCTTTTTTCCATTTGATTTCACTGTGTTTGTGTTACATAGATGAATCGCAGCTGTAATTGTTATTGTTTGTGTATTTCACCGTAGCGCAGTTCCCCCCCCCCCCCTTTTTTTTACTAAATATAATGGCAACTATGACAAATGGAGATATTTGTACTTTGGTGAACACAAATTTACTGCACAAGTATGCAATGATGTTCTGCACATAAAGGGAAGATTTCCTTGTGACAGCAACAAGAATGCCTTTTGTGCTGTTCTGTGGGGGAAAAGCAACCCTCCTCCTCCTTACCACAGCACCCCAACAATTCTTTGCTTCATATTCCTCTTATGCCTATTGCTGCCTTATGGAATACCATAGGTGGGGCTAGCCAGACTGCCTCTGGCCATTTGTCAGTTGAAAGAAGATTTGGAAAAGGGTGGCCAGGTTATGGCCATAGGATTATACACCTAATGTTTGATGCTGCGTGGCCTTCCCCTTGCCGCTCTCAATTCTCCCCCCCTTGTCACAATAGCTACTCTTTCCTCTGCACTAGAAAATGATATCCTTTCTACTCACTGCCAGTCTCCTCCACCTATTGTATGATTTGCAAAAGAGTTTTATTTTTATTATTTTAATTTTTATTATTTTTTACAATTTTTTTACATTGATCTTTTTCACAATGCTTTGGGGGGGGGGGGTGGTAGACAGTTGGACAGTACCAGTAGGGCAGTAGATGATGTCAGTAGTTTTTTGTTTTTATTATTTTATTTTCTGTTATTTGTTACAGTTTTATTTTTATTATTGTTTTTATGTAATTTCTAAATAGTTTTATTTTCACATTGCTTGGGGGGGGGGGGATAGTGGATGGTGTCAGTAGAGCAGTGGATGGTTTCAGTAGTTTTTTTTTATTATTTATTCATTTATTTCACAATGCTTTTTTGGGGAGGAGAGGGTTGGGGCAGTCTTGGGAATGAGAGGATGAGAAGTGGAGAGGTGGAGCTTCTCCTCCTCTTTTCCCGCGGCTGTCAGCTGCTTAATTTAAAGGTATACAGGGAGATCGGTGCCTGTAAATGCCTGACCCGATCATTCTGGGACGGCTCATCCATAGGTGCAGGGTGAGTCAGAGCACAGTGCCCCCCTCGGGGCCTTTGTTTAGTAAACCCCCTGCACCCATGGATAATATGCCACTGGGTTGTGGGTACTATTTTGTCATTGGGTAATGTTTACAAAGTTCATGGCTTTCACTTGACTTTTTGGGGAATAAACATTCCTATTAGCTTCTGTTATGGCTGCTACCTTCAACATTTAATTCAAGCTTATTACCTTGGAGTTACATACTCATGTGTCGCAGCCAAAACAACCTAAAAGAGCCTAAAAGCCAGACAGAACCAGACTGTTCTGTGCCACCACATACAGCTGAAAGACAGAACTTCGTTGTAGCAGCTTGGCAGATGGTGGTGACAGCCACAGAGTGGGCGCAGGGAGTTCAGCATGTCCACTCAACTATTGCCGGTGAGAGCCCAGAGAAGGCACCCCCTGGTCTTCACCTGAGCTCTTAGAGGTGGAGGTGTTATGCCGCAGGTAATACCTAAGTTGATGTCCTCTAACCCACCTGAACAGACAACTAATGAAAGCAGGTGAAAATCCTTGGTGGCACTAGAGTTCTGGCTACACAAAGCAGTAGGTAACACAGTAATGCTGTGTACACACGATCACATTTTCCGACAACAAAATCCATGGTTTGTTGGCTCAAACTTGTCTTGCATACACACGATCACACAAATGTTGTCTGAACTTACGAACATCAAGAACGCGGTGACGTACAACACGTACAACAGCACTAGAAAAGGGAAGTTCAATAGCCAGCCCCCCACCTTTTGGGCTTCCTCTGCTAATCTCGTGTTCATCTTGTGTAAGTAGAAGTTTGGTGAGAGACGATTCGGGCTTTTCAGCCTCATGCTTTTCAGATCGTTACTGCTCTTCAGCCTCATGCTTTTCAGATTGTTACTGCTCTTCAGTTTGTGCTTGTGGGTTCGTATCTGGTTTTCAGTGCTTGCCCCCCCAAAGCGCACGCGAAGTCCGTATAAAATATATGGAGTACTTTGCGGGTAGGGGGGCCATTGATATGCCAGAAAATGTTAAATAAACATTTTAAAAATATTTTTTTTTAGTTAAACTGAAATAAAATTTCCTTTAATTTACTCCTTGTGTTTCTTATAGCTGTCTCCTAGGTTATCCAATGGGCTTTTCTTTTGACCATTTTCTTCAATAGTGCAAACGTAATTTATTTGATACATGAGGTGACAATCTCTTCTTCATTATTCATTACTATTATTATGTTGTGGGTCTGCTACCCACACACCTTGTTTTTGTTGTTAATGTATGTAATGCATTACTGCATTACTGTTAAAAATATACATCATTTTCAGCACCATGAATGGATTTTGGTGAGTCACGAAAATGGCATGATTGTGGCAAATTATAAAGCACTGTGGAAGTTATTTGCTAAAGGAAAATCCACTTTGCCCGCTTAGTTCACTGCAAAAGTGCACTTGAAAGTGCACTTGAAACTGCACTGAAAGTGCACTTGTAGTGCAAAGTGGATTTGCCTTTAGTAAATAACCCTCATTTCAGTGTAAACACCAACTTAGTCCAAAAAATGATATTGAGCATTGAAAGAAGAAGCCACACATTGTTGAGTAGAAAACTTTTTCCTCTGTGCACATTCACATGCGTTAGAAAAGGATTTTTGAACTAACCAACATATTTTAGTAATAACATTTTTGTTTTTGACAGTACAAATAGCCTTTCTGTGTTAAAACAGGCATGTTTAAAACCATAACACAATACACAACTCAGTTCAACTTTGACAAAGTGAAGGCAATATCAGACATTAGTATGTCCAAACTGTGTTGATATTGCCTTTATCAGATGGGGTGATGTCACCCCTGTGAAAGCAAAATTTTAAAGATCCACACAAATTGAGAGTCAAAATGGGGATTTCCTTCCTGATCCCATGCCTAATGTCATCATGTGCTAGCTCCCATCATGGGGATCAATGGACGTGTTTTGGGGGTGAAACCCCTTCCTCTCATCTACTTTAGTTGCGAGGAAGGGGTTGCACCCCCAAAACATGTACCTTGATATCCCATGATGGCAGATAGCACATGTGACACACTGTGTGCATCTTCAAAATTTGGCTTTTTAAAAAATAAAAATAGAAGAATTTTGGGGTGCTTTAGATTCTGCCTAAAATATCAATGATGTTTTTACGTCTTTTTTCCACATCACTGATGTCTTCCTTGATCTTCTGTAAATCACGATTGCACACCATCTCCCCGATGAGGATGTGTGCACTTGCACTTGTGAAATGAGATTCTTCTTCCACAACATGCACATCACCTAAAATAAAAAACACACCATGTATTATAAATACAGTGCGGACAGAAAGTATTCAGACCCCCTTAAAATTTTCACTCTTTGTAATATTGCAACCATTTGTTAAAATAATTTAAGTTAATTTTTTTCCTCATTAATGTACACAAAGCACCCCATATTGACAGAAAAACATAGAATTGTTGACATTTTTGAAGATTTATTAAAAAAGAAAAACTGAAATATCACAGGGTCCTAAGTATTCAGACCCTTTGCTGAGTATTTAGTAGAAGCACCCTTTTGATCTAATACAGCCAAGAGTCTTTTTGGGAAAGATGCAACAAGTTTTTTTACACCTGGATTTGGGGATCCTCTGCCATTCATCCTTGCAGATCCTCTCCAGTTCTGTCAGTTTGGATGGTAAACGTTGGTGGACAGCCATTTTTAGGTCTCTCCAGAGATGCTCAATTGGGTTTAAGTCAGGGCTCTGGCAGGGCCATTCAAGAATAGTCACGGAGTTGTTGTAAAGCCACTCCTTCATTATTTTAGCTGTGTGCTTAGGGTCATTGTCTTGTTGGAAGGTAAACCTTTGGCCCAGTCTGAGGTCCTGAGCACTCTGGAGAAGGTTTTCATCCAGGATATCCCTGTACTTGGCCGCATTCATCTTTCTCTTGATTGCAAACAGTCATCCTGTCCTTGCAGCTGAAAAACACCCCTACAGCATGATGCTGCCACCACCATGCTTCACTGTTGGGACTGTATTGGACAGGTGATGAGCAGTGCCTGGTTTTCTCCACACATACCGCTTAGAATTAAGGCCAAAAAGTTCTATCTTGGTCTCATCAGACCAGAGAATCTTATTTCTCACCATCTTGGAGTCCTTCAGGTGTTTTTTAGCAAACTCCATGTGGGCTTTCATGTGTCTTGCACTGAGGAGAGGTTTCCGTCGGGCCACTCTGCCATAAAGCCCCGACCCGTGGAGGGCTGCAGTGATGGTTGACTTTCTTCAACTTTCTCCTAGCTCCCGACTGCATCTCTGGAGCTCAGCCACAGTGATTTTTGGGTTCTTCTTTACCTCTCTCACCAAGGTTCTTCTCCCCCGACAGCTCAGTTTGGACGGACGGCCAGCTCTAGGAAGGGTTCTGGTCGTCTTCCATTTAAGGATTATGGAGGCCACTGTGCTCTTAGGAACCTTAAGTGCAGCAGAAATTTTTTTGTAACCTTGGCCAGATCTGTGCCTTGCCACAATTCTGTCTCTGATCTCTTCAGGCAGTTCCTTTGACCTCATGATTCTCATTTGCTCTGACATGCACTGTGAGCTGTAAGGTCTTATAGAGACAGGTGTGTGGCTTTCCTAATCAAGTCTAATCAGTATAATCAAACACAGCTGGACTCAAATGAAGTTGTAGAACCATCTCAAGGATAATGAGAAGAAATGGACAGCACCTGAGTTAAATATATGAGTGTCACAGCAAAGGGTCTGAATACTTAGAACCATATGATATTTAAGTTTTTCTTTTTTAATAAATCTGCAAAAATGTCAACAATTCTGTGTTTTTCTGTCAATATGGGGTGCTGTGTGTACATTAATGAGGAAAAAATGAACTTAAATGATTTTAGCAAATGGCTGCAATATAACAAAGAGTGAAAAATTTAAGGGGGTCTGAATACTTTCCGTCCCCACTGTATGCAGGCATACATCTATTACCTGAAGCTGTGGTCTCAGACACTCACCTGTTGTGGTCACTATTTCGCCCACTACATAAACCTCTCCCTTCTCCACATCTTCTGGTTGTGGTGTGGGGATTTCCTTTTCTTTAGGAGGTGGGGGGTCCCTGGTGTCCTCAGATGTGCCTAGTCTTTTCTCCCCTATGTGAATAAAAAAAAGGTATACTTAGCACACAGATATTTGAGGCGAGAAATAGTAATATGAAACATTGCTTGGAAGTGTCGTACAATTGCCTTTTTTGGCAGAGTCCCATAGACTTTAATGGGGTTCTAAAGTTCACGCAAACTTTCGGTCCGTTCGCAGGTTCTGGTGCGAACCGGGAGGTGTTCGGCTCATCCCTACTAGGGACAAAAGGGAGGTGAAATGATTTGATACAGTAATGTAATCTGTAAGATTACAGTGTATTGTGTGTGTGTTCTGTATTTTTCACTATTTTGAATTTGCCGCCGGGCTCCGCCCCCATGCGTCACAAAGCTTGTAGGGAACGTAGCCTGGCACAGTGCTGAATCAAGGGAGTACACAACCCGCGGACACAGCAGGAGGACATCGCAGGAGGATTCTGGGGACAAGGTAAGTAACTTTGCCAGGATACTGCAATGCAATCCGGAGTGTGGCTCGGGGTTACCGCATTTGGTAATGAAAATTCACCCGAACCACATTTAGGATTACCACCAGGGAGGTTAACAGACAAAGCTATCAAGACATAGTAGCAGTTAGAGGGGTGAGATAAAGCATTTAACTTTAACAGATGTGCTTACAATGGTCAGCTTTTATTCACCTAAGTGAAACCTTTATCAAAAAATGAAAACTAAACCATTGTAGCTGCTTATAAAGTGTTAGCCAGAGTTCAGCTTTAATTTTTTTTTAGTCAAGTCCATCTAAGGTGTCTGTGTGTCTGCTTTACTACTTCATCTAGAATGCAGACATTCTAAGGTAGGAAGTATTTTACTGGCTGGTGCACCAGGTGAAACAAAGGGGAAAAAAAAGAAAAGAAAACAAATGCAACCTCCATATTTAACAATTGATAATCTGCATGATATTTCATATTTGTTTTTGAATGTAATAGCGCTTCAAGTCTACAGTTGATGAACGTTCCGTGATAATGCCTGATAATTTATAAGCATAAAATAATAAATCTATATGCATACACCTAAACTGTATGTAGCATGTGTTATTCTCTTTTTGATGCCATTAAGTAGAATTAGTAGTGGCTTACAGGTTGAGTGAATGCTGCTAAAGATTTCAGTAAACATTTAGTAATTTGAAATAACTTTCAATTAACTTTGTTTCTATGGCAACTAATATTTAATTTGTTTCTTGTGGCTTAGGCCATAATGGGCTTGGGCCAATCTAAGTTGCTTTTTAGCAGAAGACTTAACCCCTTGCTGAAAACTACCTCAATTATAATGAATGTACTGCAAACAAGGCAATTACCAAAAAGAGTTAACTCCTACTAACAAGCAATTCTAATCTCGCATGTAATTCCAGATTTTATCTTTACATTTGTAATGAAATTGTTTGAATGCAGACAAAATTGAAAACGTTTATATATTTTGCAAATGCTATATTATATGAGTATAATATTGTTCACATGTATAGTTTTAGATTTTTTATATTGGTAATATACCATTACCAGGTATTCTAAATAATCTATTCCAACTAAGCCATAAATGTACTTTATCTAGGAAGATAAAGCAATTCTGAAGTCAGCAATCCAGTATGTATTTAGGGAACTGTTTATAAGGACTCAAATATTCGATTTACCCAAGGTTTGACTCATATTTACAGATAATGAATTTATCTGATTAATAGTCACAAAAACAAATCATTATTCACCCCTGAAAGAAGAGATTTACCAACATCTGAATGTGTTATAATGGTAAATTCACACCAACCTTTTACCTATAGTACATCCACATTGTTCACTGTAGATCGAACAAAAAAAAAGCCTGACAATTGCATTTGTATTGAAGTCAATCAGGCATTGTTATGTTAAGTAACCAGACTTCCCGGTTTACGGGGACAGTCCCCGGACTGAGGACACTGTCCCCAGACCAAGTCTGTCCTCGGTTTTGTCCCTGGATTCAGGGCCAGACTAACATAGACAGGGCATCCCATGCTGGCTGAGAAACAGCCTGGTGGCTTGGATGCCGTCGCCCCCTGCTGGACGACCTCACTGCCGCTCCAGCATCTGTTCAGTGGGGGAGAGGCAGAGCCAAAAATTGACTGTGTGGAGGGCTGAGACCAGGAGTTGCAGAAGGGGGGGTCTGTTTGTACACAGATGAGGGTAGTGGGGGAGTAGGGGTCAGAGCTGATGCAGCTGCATGGAGAGATGGAGAGTTTAGCTGTTGTGGGGGAAGGGCTAAGAGGTGGCTGCAGAGATATTCTGTGAGAGAAGAGGTGAGCTACGGATGTGGGGGCAGAAGTGTCCTCTGTGCATAGCAAACCTCTGAACCTTGCACTCTATGCCTAACACCCTCCTGTATATTATGCAGTCCTGTGCCCAGTGCTCTGTGTATTATGCAGTCCTGTGCCCAGCACTCTGTGTATTATGTCATCCTGTACCCAGTGTTCTGTGCATTATGCAGTCCTGTGCCCAGTGCTCTGTGTATTATGTGGTCCTGAACCCAGCTCTCTGTATATTTTGTAGTCCTGTGCCCAGCGCTCTGTGTATTATGCAGTCCTGTGCCCAGAGCTCTGTGTATTATGCAGTCCTGTGCCAAGCACTCTGTGTATTATGTAATCCTGTGCCCATAGCTCTGTGTATTATGCAGTCCTGTGCCCAACGCTCTGTGTATTATGCAGTCCTGTACCCAACGCTCTGTGTATTATGCAGTCCTGTACCCAAAGCTCTGTGTGTTATGCAGTCCTGTGCCCAGTACTCTGTGTATTATGTACTTCTGTACCCAGTGCTCTGTGTATTATGTAGTCCTGTTCCTAGTGCTCTGTGTATTATGCAGTCCTGTGCCATTTGCCAATAAAAAGAAATGATGTCCCCGGATTTCATTTTACAAATCTGGTCACCTTGAATAAGTATGCAGTGCACAGTGCATAATCAAGTAAAAATAATCTTGTCACTATATAAAAATATTTTATTAGATACAAGGGCACTTTATGAAATCAGTGGGCCTGTGTGCAAGATCGTAAGGTGGGCCCCATTGCTTAGAAAACAAAATGTGGTGTCCTTAGTGACGATTGAGAATAGTTTTCATTGTACAATATAAAAAATTTATGAGCAACACTAAACAATTGAAGTTAGGTGATTACTTAATGAATCTTCCCCTCTATGTAAAAAAAAAAATAATGCTACACAGCCCTAGCAATAACTTCCTCCTTCTCCCCAAAAACTGGTCTGAAAGTTAATTGGGATAAATCCCAAATGGTGTCCATTGATCCAGAGGCACTTACTGCATCTGATCCCAATCTGCCTCTACGGTGGACATCTACTGCTAAATATTTGGGGGTGATAATCTCACCTAGGGCCTCTGATTTATGTTTGCTAAACCTCATACCATTATTGAAAACGACAAAGCAATGCATGGCAGCATGGGCTCATCTCCCTCTCTCCATAATAGGCAGAATCAATTTTATTAAAATTAAGCTGATCCCCCCTATATTGTACATTCTCTGAAATGCTCCGTTGTGGATTCCAAAGAAATACTTCCAACAGTTTAATTATGCCATGACAACATTCCTCGGGGGGGTCTCGTCATCCCAGATTCAAATTGGTGACATTACAATGACCATGGACACAGGGAGTGCTGGTCTGCCCGGATCTGTATGCCTGTATGCCTGTATGGCGCTTTGTTCACACAAGCACATAATTGGTTGCTGGCAGATGACACTAATGCTGCGGTAGTACTGGAAGCAGCCTACCTCGGTTCCTATTAGGTGCTGCATAATCTATTAAATAGAGGTTCCTCAGCCCCCTTCCCTATCACACAATCGATGAAGGCTGCTCTTAAGGTTTGGCAGTTGCAACACCCTGTGCTATCACACCAATGGTCACCCCACACACCTCTCTTGCTTTATCAGTTCTATATCTTTCCCGATCCCTGTATATGGGTCTAGAAGGGAATCAAGTACCTTCATCAAATTTGTACAGATAGTGCCTTTCAATCCTTTAACTCCTTGAAATCACAGTATTTTCTCCCTAACTCGTATCTGTTCCGATACCATCAATTGTGCCAGGCTTTTCAATTGCAATTCTCTACTCAACCTGTATCCTTTACAGTCTCAGGGATTGAGTATCTATTGTGGGATTACTCCCTAGTAAAGCCTCTCTCTAACATATACAAAGGCCTTCAGTCCACTATACATGAGAGCCTGGAAATATTTTTATCATGCTGGCGTGGGGAGGTTCTGGAGTTAGATTCAGAGGACTGGGAGGAGATTTGGGAGTAGCCCATGAAACAGTTGGTCTCTGCCAGAGACCAATTGATTCAGTTTAAAATCCTCCATAGAATATACTTTACCCCCCCAAAAACTGCACAGGATCTTCCCTTCACACCCTTCTCATTGTTGCCATTGTCTGGAAGACCCTGCTACATTTATACACGTGTTTTGGGAAGGCCCTGTTATTAGGCACTTTTGGACAGATATCTCCAAGTATATTTGTTCAGTTATGACTGTCTCGGTGCCCTTATCCATTGATGTTTGCATGCTGGGTCTTGTTCATTTGCTGGCCACGTCCAGAGCTATGAGAACTCTGTTAGGATTGCTTTTGCTATTATTCTATGCTTGTAAGTGTATTCTCCTACACTGGAAATCCCCGCAGACCCCTACATTTGATTTCTGGAAATCCAAAGTTAACAAAATGGTACCACTTTATAAATACACATGAGTCTGGAGGATGTCCTACCAAGTTCCCCAAGGTCTGGGACATCTGGACTGAATCCATGGAGACAGTGCCTTCCGTCACTATGTCTCCATAGTAAATTTTGTGTTACTACTTAGGTAAAAGTTATGGCTACTTTCAGAGGGCTGTGGGACAAATCCTCTAACTATGTTATTCTTATACCTCCAGTAGTGCATTCCTGCTTGTCTAAGGGCATTGGTTGCCTTATTAATTGTGTTTGTGTACTATGATGTTATATTGTGTTGTTTAAGCCTGAGTATGCCCAATAGGCTTTGTTTTGTATTCCTATTCTTTCTTAATTCAATAAAAAGAATTTACAAAAAAATAATGCTGTAGAAATGAAATTAAGTGTCACTATAGTGCAAAATACTCCACTCCAGTGGAGTCACTCCACAAATCAACATTCAGTTTGATGACCAAAATGTGCCCCACATAATAATAAACTCACCAGAACCTTATGACCCTATATATTAATGTAGCCGGTGCCCCGCAGGCCTGCATCTCCCTCCGGCCGCTAAGGGGATTTACACAGGCTCTCCTGAGAGGGAGAGAGAGCCTGTCAGCTCCTGCAGGGGAATTCTCCCCCTCCCCTCTCCTCTTCATCTATAGTGTATGCAAGTGGTGCTCGCACAAGCAGCCGTCCATTCTGCTCCCTCCTCTGCATCCTCATTGGCAGGAAGAGGAGAGCCAACCAGCAACCAGAACTGCTGTAGCAAAGCATCTTGGGATCGTAGTCCCCAAAATAGGCTGCCCATTGTAAATTTATGGGGACAGGAGTACACACACAAGCGTAGGGCAGGTAGACACCACGAGGCAGAGGAGAAGACAGGACCTGGGGAGAGGTGTTGCCTCCCAGGTTGGTGTACGTTGGTCAGGGGACATTCTGCCTGAGAGGGGGATTCCAGGTGCATATCTAGGCGTGCCTGCACCAACAAAGTGTCCAGTTGAAAGGTAGCCAGTCAGCCTACCCAATGAGCCTGCCTGTTCCAAGACATTTTGCTTGAGCCTTGACCACAGAATTGGTGAGTGGGCACTTGCCCATTTGCAGGAAACAAAGACATTGCATGCAGACAGCGTTGTTGCAGTCACAGTGTCTTTCCTGCCAGCATACTGCCTTTACACTCTACCCAATAGGAGTTCAAAATGTACCAACTAAAGTGGCTAGGCCTTCTTCTTCAAAGGGAATATAATTGTTGTGGCCATACGGACATGCACACATACCCAGAGCTCAGTTATATGTGATGCATGAGTGGAGTAGTCTGTCTTGGGAGTTAGGACATTGACCACTGAACTAAGTGCACTGTTTATAGTTTGTGGGCCTGAGCTGTCTGGGTACAGAAGAGAGGGGTCTAACATAAGTGAGGGTCATCCTTCTGCTCTCCTCCTGCCTGGACTCATTGAGCCAAATCTAAGCAAAGAGGTGACCAATCCGTTATAGACTTTGACTTTTGAGATTTGTTATTAATAAAGTGTTTGCCTCTGCTCTTGGGGTTTTTCGCTGTTGAGGAATCCCCTGAAAGCAGCCTGACAGTACCAATGAGTTATATTGCACTTGATCTTCAGTCATTACACTTGAGTTAATTTACTTGAAATAAACTTCTATTGTCTGTTACCATTTCACAGAAATTTCACAGTAAAGACTATTTCTGTGTTTTACTACAATGTGTGTCTGTGATTACTGTGCTTGCACTTACACTATTGCCAGGTGACTGTTCGTGGGGTTGAGAGGCAGAGTACAGAACCAAACATACTGAAGTGGCTCCTCCAGGGGTGGCACAACATTAAAATTGGTCAAAATGTGCTTTGTGTAATAAAAGGCTCCTCTGCTCCACCAATCCTCAAGACATGGCCCCACTGACCAGAGGGGTGTCCTGTATGGCTCAAGCCAGAGAATAGAAGAACTGCAACACAGGCATCATTGAGCAACACATTTATTCCATGAAAAAAAAAAAGTACCCGATAACAACTCACATTAAAAAGGCACCCCCCCTAGCACCTAGTATTTCCAGCGAGAATCACAGCTATCACTACCACTGCTTTTCCAATACTGGAACCAGTGTCCATGGGAAGGATCTGATGTAACCAGAAGTGATGTCTGCTTCTAGAAATACTGCCTCAGTGCATTTCATACATACCAGACATAATCGGAGCAGCAGCTGAGACACAATTAAATATTGGTCCATAGTGCAAGTGATATTAAAGTATATATGGTTTTCATTGTGTCAGGGGTATTGCTAGGATTGTAAAAGACCTGGGGCACCTTTGGGCATGCCAAGTAGGAGAGTAATGGCAAGTGGTGGGTGTTGGGAACTGTGGTAATGGTGGGAGGAGCCTAAGAGGCTTGGTTAAATCAAACAAGGTCAGTCTATCTGCTAGTACAATCCCCCCCCCAGTATAATCCTTCCCTTCCCCAGGTCAATCTGTCCCCCAGTATAATCCCCCCTTCTCTTAAGATCAATCTGTCCCCCAGTGTAATACCCCTAAGTCAGTCTGTGCTCCCAGGTCATTCTGTTCCTAGTATAATCCTTCCTCCTACCCCCCAGATCAATCTGTTCCCCAGTATAGTCTGCCTCAGGTCACTCTGTCACTCGGTACAATTTTCAATTCTCCCAAGGTCAGTCAGACTGATCTAGCAAGATTGTACTGGGGAGCCTGCTCACCCACAGTACAATCCCTGCAATAGTTAATTTTTTTTAGGCCCTGCAAAAGTTGCATAAATGTTTATCAATTCACTGTTTTCACAACAAAAATATACTAAAATATGCTATATTAAAAATTAGGGATGAGCCGAACACCCCCCGGTTCGGTTCGCACCAGAACCCGCGAACGGACCGCAAGTTCGCACGAACGTTAGAACCCCATTGACGTCTATGGGACTCGAACGTTCGAAATCAAAAGTGCTCATTTTAAAGGCTAATTTGCATGGTATTGTCCTAAAAAGGGTTTGGGGACCCGGGTCCTACCCCAGGGGACATGTATCAATGCAAAAAAAACTTTTAAAAACGGCCGTTTTTTCGGGAGCAGTGATTTTAATGATGCTTAAAGTAAAAAAAAAAAGTGAAATATTCCTTTAAATATCGTACCTGGGGGGTGTCTATAGTATGCCTGTAAAGTGACGCGTGTTTCCCATGTTTAGAACAGTCCCTGCACCAAATGTCATTTTTAAAGGAAAAAATCTCATTTAAAACTGCTTGCGGGTTTAATGTCATGTCGGGTCATGGCAATATGGATGAAAATCAGTGAGACAAACGGCATGGGTACCCCCCAGTCCATTACCAGGCCCTTTGGGTCTTGTATGGATATTAAGGGGAACCCCGCACCCAAATTAAAATAAGGAAAGGTCCCTATATACTCTGAACAGCAGTATTCAGGCGGTGCAAACAAGACAGGGACTGTAGGTTTGTTGTTAAGTAGAATCTGTTTGTAATTTTGAACATTTTTAATGTGTTTAGCTCAGGCCAAAAAATCTTTTCTAAGCTTTTTGGAAAACATAGGGAAGGGTTATCACCCCTGTGACATTTGTTTTGCGTCTTTCCTCCTCTTCAGAAGATTTCACCTCACTTTTTTGTCCCAATGAAAAATGTTTTTGGAAAATTTGGGTTTTTTTGTGGAACAAGGATTGGAAAGCATCAGTGGAAAGGAGAAATTGTTTTCCCATATTAACTCTTACAGGAGAGAATTTCCCTTCCTTAGGGGTAGATTTCATCTCACTTCCTGTTGTCTCCTTCCGTTTGCAAGTAGGAGTCGTTTGTAAGTTAGATGTTTGAAAGTAGGGTCCTGCCCTATATACTCAGCAGAAATTTGGGCCTTAGGTGTTGCTGTGGCCAAAACACTGTAAGCCCTCACAGGGCCCTGCTGTGAAATATTAGATCAAGAATTGTAATTACATGCCCCTGTTGAACAGGAGCTTAAAAATTAGGCCTTAGGCACTGGTGCTGGTGCCACAACACTGCAACCCCTCACAGACACTCTAGTTGGAACGCAGGAACGAGCCCTGCTGCAAAGTATTGCATCAAAAATTGTAATTACACGCCCCTGTTAGACAGGGGCAGAAAAATTGGGTCTTAGGCACTGGTGCTGGTGCCACAACACTGCAACCCCTCACAGACACTCTAGTTGAAACGCAGGAACAAGCCCTGCTGCAAAGTATTGCATCAAAAATTGTAATTACACGCCCCTGTTAGACAGGGGCTGAAAAATTGGGTCTTAGGCACTGGTGCTGGTGCCACAACACTGCAACCCCTCACAGACACTCTAGTTGGAATGCAGGAACGAGCCCTGCTGCAAAGTATTACATCAAAAATTGTAATTACACGCCCCTGTTAAACAGGGGCTGAAAAATTGTGCCTTAGGCACTGGTGGTGGCGCCCAGAACCAAAAATGTTCTTACAAGCTATCAGCGTGATGATTGAGGAGGAAGAGGATAATTACTCAGGGATAGTCACTCAGCATCAGCATAGGCAGTCTTTGAAGGGATCTGAGATTTCAAAAAAAATTATTCGGTTACATCTGCATCAGGTGCTTGGTAGCTGGTGGTGATCCAAGACTGATTCATTTTTATGAAGGTCAGCCGATCGACCGAGTCGGTGGACAGACGCACCCTGTGATCGGTTACCACGCCTCCAGCAGCACTGAATGTGCGTTCCGAAAGAACGCTGGATGCAGGACAGGCCAGTAGCTCAATTGCATACTGTGCAAGCTCTGGCCAGTGATCCATCCTCAAGACCCAGTAACCCAGAGGATTTTCGGTGGGAAAGGTGTCCAAGTCTGATCTTGCCCCTAGGTATTCCTGCACCATGTAAAACAGACGCTGGCGATGGTTGCTGGAACCGATCATACCTTGGGGCTGCGGACCAAAAAATTGTCTGAACGCATCGGTCAGACGGCCACCTTCTCCACCGCTCCTTCTTTGACTGACCGAAGCCTCAGCAACACGTTGTCCAGAAACAGGAGTTTGTAACCTCCCAGTCTCTGGGAACGCGTTGCACAGACCTTTCTGCAAGGCCTCCCGAAGATGTTTCATCCTCTGCTCCCTCTGCGATGGCAAGATAAGGTCCGCAACCTTACCCTTGTAACGTGGATCAAGGAGGGTTGCCAGCCAGTATTGGTCCTTCTCCTTGATACCACGAATACGAGGATCCTTACGCAGGCTTTGCAGGATCAGGGAGGCCATGCAGCGTAGGTTTGCTGAGGCATTCGGTCCGGAGTCCTCTGGGTCACTAAGGACAACAACGTCCGCAGCCACCTCCTCCCAGCCACGTACAAGTCCATGTGTTCCTTGGGACTGATCCCTTAAAGACTGCTGATGCTGAGTGCCAGGCTCCACCTCCATACTGACACAATCTTCCTCCTCCTCCTCCTCCTCCTCATCCTCTTCCTGTGTGATCGGCGGGCACGCAGGAACACTGTCTGGATAAAGGGGGCCTTGAGAGCTAAGGAAGTCCTCCTCTTCCTGCCTCTGTTCTGCCTCAAGTGCCCTGTCCATTATTCCACGCAGCGTGTGCTCCAACAGGTGGACAAGGGGGACAGTGTCACTGATGCATGCACTGTCAGTGCTCACCATCCTCGTGGCCTCCTCGAATGGTGACAGGACAGTGCATGCATCCCTGATCATGGCCCACTGGCGTGGGGAAAAAAAACCAAGGTCCCCTGACCCTGTCCTGGTGCCATAGTCGCACAGGTACTCATTGATGGCCCTCTGCTGCGTGTGCAGCCGCTGCAGCATGGCCAACGTCGAGTTCCACCTGGTGGGCATGTCACAGATTAGGCGGTTCTTGGGCAGGTTAAACTCCTTTTGGAGGTCCGTCAGCCGAGCACTGGCATTATATGACCGGCGGAAATGCACAGAGACTTTCCTGGCCTGCCTCAGGACATCCTGTAAGCCCGGGTACCTGCCCAAGAACCGCTGCACCACCAAGTTAAGGACGTGAGCCAAACAGGGCACATGGGTCAGTTGTCCCTGTCGGAGGGCAGAGAGGAGGTTGGTGCCATTGTCGCAAACCACCATTCCTGCCTTAAGTTGGCGTGGCGTCAACCACCTCTGAACCTGCCCCTGCAGAGCTGACAGAACCTCTGCCCCAGTGTGGCTCCTGTCCCCCAAGCACACCAGCTCAAGCACCGCATGGCATCTTTTGGCCTGCGTACTTGCGTAGCCCCTTGAACGCCTACGGAGCACCGCTGGTTCCGAGGAAGAGGCCATGGAGGAAGAAGAAGAGGAGGGGGTGGAGGAGAGAGGTGTGTCACAATCAGCATTTTGGAGGCGTGGTGGCGGAACAACCTCCAACACTACTGCACCTTGTCCTGCATCCTTCCCAGCTGCCAGCAGAGTCACCCAATGCGCCGTGAAACTTAAGTAACGTCCCTGTCCATGCCTGCTGGACCATGAGTCAGCGGTAATATGCACCTTACCGCTGACCGCCCTGTCCAGCGAGGCATGGACATTGCCTTCCACATGCCGGTAGAGAGCCGGAATCGCCTTCCGTGAGAAAAAGTGGCGTTTGGGTACCTGCCACTGAGGAACCGCACATTCCACAAACTCACGGAAGGGGGCAGAGTCTACCAACTGAAAAGGCAGCAGTTGAAGTGCTAGCAATTTTGCCAAACTAGCATTCAACCGCTGGGCATGTGGATGGCTGGGAGCAAACTTCTTTCGGCGGTGCAGCAGCTGGGGCAGGGAAATTTGCCTGGTACAATCTGACGTCGGTGTACCAAAAGCAGATTGCCCACAAGTACTTGGCTGTGACACACCTAATTCTACACCTTCATTCCTCTCACTGCAGGTCGCAGAGAGGACTGAAGGTCTAGTGGGGTTGGAAATCTCAGCTGATGAGGAGCAAGGAGAGATCGTCTTTGTTCTTTGGTGTGGGTCTTTTAGATACGCTTGCCAACGAACTGCATGGCAGGTCAACATATGTCTGGTCAAGCATGTGGTACCCAAGCGGGAGATGTTTTGGCCACGCGAGATACGCTTGAGACATATGTTGCAAATAGCAGCGGTGCGATCTGATGCACTCGTCTCAAAAAAGGCCCACACCAAAGAACTTTTTGAATAACGCGCAGAGACTGCAGCGCCCTGCACATGTGGAGCTTTGGGGTGTGATGCAGTCAATGTGCTGCCCTTAGGCTGGCCCCTGGAGGGCATCCTGCCTAGTTGGTGATGTGCCACCTCCTCCTCCTCCTCCTCCTCCTCCTCCTCTCTCCTATCAGGCACCCACGTTGAGTCAGTGACCTCATCATCCCCTCCCTCCTCATCACTGGAGCAAACCTGGCAGTATGCTGCAGCAGGGGGAGCATGACTGCCAGATTGCTGTCCTTCTTGGGCACCCCCTCTGTCCGTGCTCATGTTACTGCCTTCATTGAGCTCAGTATCATCATCAGAGCCTTCCAAACGCTGGGCATCCTCCTGGAGCATGTACCCAACACTGTGGTCAAACAGTTCGAGGGAATCCTCATGAGGACATGGTGGAGCTAGGGAAGGAGTCACTGATGACATTGAGCTGAGGGAAGAGGCCGCTGCTTTGCCAGACAAAGCACCCTGGGCATGGGTGAGAGAGGATGAGGAGGATGAGGACGGCTTGGTCATCCACTCGACCAAGTCTTCCGCATGTTGCGGCTCAACACGGCCAGCTGCCGAAAAAAAGGCCAAGCGTGTCCCATGGCCACGTGCTGATGAGGATGCACCGTCTCCACGACCAGCACTAGACACAGAGCCTGCTTGCCCTCTCTTATTGGCTTGTGACTGTCTGCCTCTCCTTCTTGGCCTTCCAGACATACTAATGGCCTGTAGCTGCACTAAGCTGGGATAGAACACCTGTAATTTTCTTCAGGTAGCTTTATATACTGTAACCAGACAAGCCTGCCTGTCAGTAGGAAGATAACAGGAACGGATCTAGCTGAACACTGTGAGCAGGACGTACTGCACTAAATGTATATAGCAGGAACGGATCTAGCTGAACACTGTGAGCAGGACGCACTGCACTGAATGTAAATACCAGGAACGGATCTAGCTGAACACTGTGAGCAGGACGCACTGCACTGAATGTAAATACCAGGAACGGATCTAGCTGAACACTGTGAGCAGGACGCACTGCACTGAATGTAAATAGTCTAGCTGCCTGACCGTGTTACTAATAGGATCAAAAAGAACACCTGTAATTTTCTTAAGGTAGCTTTATATACTGTAACCAGACAAGCCTGCCTGTCAGTAGGAAGATAACAGGAACGGATCTAGCTGAACACTGTGAGCAGGACACACTGTACTAAATGTAAATAGTCTAGCTGCCTGACCGTGTTACTAATAGGATCAAAAAGAACACCTGTAATTTTCTTAAGGTAGCTTTATATACTGTAACCAGACAAGCCTGCCTGTCAGTAGGAAGATAACAGGAACGGATCTAGCTGAACACTGTGAGCAGGACACACTGTACTAAATGTAAATAGTCTAGCTGCCTGACCGTGGTACTAATAGGATCAAAAAGAACACCTGTAATTTTCTTAAGGTAGCTTTATATACTGTAACCAGACAAGCCTGCCTGTCAGTAGGAAGATAACAGGAACGGATCTAGCTGAACACTGTGAGCAGGACACACTGTACTAAATGTAAATAGTCTAGCTGCCTGACCGTGGTACTAATAGGATCAAAAAGAACACCTGTAATTTTCTTAAGGTAGCTTTATATACTGTAACCAGACAAGCCTGCCTGTCAGTAGGAAGATAACAGGAACGGATCTAGCTGAACACTGTGAGCAGGACACACTGTACTAAATGTAAATAGTCTAGCTGCCTGACCGTGTTACTAATAGGATCAAAAAGAACACCTGTAATTTTCTTAAGGTAGCTTTATATACTGTAACCAGACAAGCCTGCCTGTCAGTAGGAAGATAACAGGAACGGATCTAGCTGAACACTGTGAGCAGGACACACTGTACTAAATGTAAATAGTCTAGCTGCCTGACCGTGGTACTAATAGGATCAAAAAGAACACCTGTAATTTTCTTCAGGTAGCTTTATATACTGTAACCAGACAAGCCTGCCTGTCAGTAGGAAGATAACAGGAACGGATCTAGCTGAACACTGTGAGCAGGACGTACTGCACTAAATGTATATAGCAGGAACGGATCTAGCTGAACACTGTGAGCAGGACGCACTGCACTGAATGTAAATAGCAGGAACGGATCTAGCTGAACACTGTGAGCAGGACGCACTGCACTGAATGTAAATAGCAGGAACGGATCTAGCTGAACACTGTGAGCAGGACGCACTGCACTGAATGTAAATAGCAGGAACGGATCTAGCTGAACACTGTGAGCAGGACGCACTGCACTGAATGTAAATAGCAGGAATGGATCTAGCTGAACACTGTGAGCAGGACGCACTGCACTGAATGTAAACAGCAGGAACGGATGTAGCTGAACACTGTGAGCAGGACGCACTGCACTGAATGTAAATAGCAGGAACGGATCTAGCTGAACACTGTGAGCAGGACGCACTGCACTGAATGTAAATAGCAGGAACGGATGTAGCTGAACACTGTGAGCAGGACGCACTGCACTAAATGTAAATACCAGGAACGGATCTAGCTGAACACTGTGAGCAGGACGCACTGCACTGAATGTAAATAGCAGGAATGGATCTAGCTGAACACTGTGAGCAGGACGCACTGCACTAAATGTAAATACCAGGAACGGATCTAGCTGAACACTGTGAGCAGGACGCACTGCACTGAATGTAAATAGCAGGAACGGATCTAGCTGAACACTGTGAGCAGGACGCACTGCACTGAATGTAAATAGCAGGAACGGATCTAGCTGAACACTGTGAGCAGGACGCACTGCACTGAATGTAAATAGCAGGAACGGATCTAGCTGAACACTGTGAGCAGGACGCACTGCACTGAATGTAAATAGCAGGAACGGATCTAGCTGAACACTGTGAGCAGGACGCACTGCACTGAATGTAAATAGCAGGAACGGATCTAGCTGAACACTGTGAGCAGGACGCACTGCACTGAATGTAAATAGCAGGAACGGATCTAGCTGAACACTGTGAGCAGGACGCACTGCACTGAATGTAAATAGCAGGAACGGATCTAGCTGAACACTGTGAGCAGGACGCACTGCACTGAATGTAAATAGCAGGAACGGATCTAGCTGAACACTGTGAGCAGGACGCACTGCACTGAATGTAAATAGCAGGAACGGATCTAGCTGAACACTGTGAGCAGGACGCACTGCACTGAATGTAAATAGCAGGAACGGATCTAGCTGAACACTGTGAGCAGGACACACTGCACTGAATGTAAATAGCAGGAACGGATCTAGCTGAACACTGTGAGCAGGACGCACTGCACTGAATGTAAATAGCAGGAACGGATCTAGCTGAACACTGTGAGCAGGACGCACTGCACTGAATGTAAATAGCAGGAACGGATCTAGCTGAACACTGTGAGCAGGACACACTGCACTGAATGTAAATAGCAGGAACGGATCTAGCTGAACACTGTGAGCAGGACGCACTGCACTGAATGTAAATAGCAGGAACGGATCTAGCTGAACACTGTGAGCAGGACGCACTGCACTGAATGTAAATAGCAGGAACGGATCTAGCTGAACACTGTGAGCAGGACACACTGCACTAAATGTAAATAGTCTAGATAGAAGATAACAGGAACGGATCTAGCTAAACTGAATACAGTGTATATATATATATGCAACACCTGGGATGCATATATATACACAATACACTGTAAGTGCAGCTAACTGACTGACTGTTCTGCCTAATCTATCTAACTCAAATCAAATGACACTGTCTCTCTCTCTCTCTATCTCTCAGCACACCGGAACACACACTACACAGGGCCGCCGTGCAGGCGGCCTTATATAGTGTGGGGTGTGTACTAAATCCCCTGAGCCATAATTGGCCAAAGCCACCCTGGCTTTGGCCAATTACAGCTCTCTCTACTGACGGCGCTGTGATTGGCCAAGCATGCGGGTCATAGTGCATGCTTGGCCAATCATCAGCCAGCAATGCACTGCGATGCCGCAGTGAATTATGGGCCGTGACGCGCCACACGAATTTGGCGCGAACGGCCCATATCGTTCGCAATTCGGCGAACGACCGAACAGCCGATGTTCGAGTCGAACGTGGGTTCGACTCGAACACGAAGCTCATCCCTATTAAAAATATTAAAATCATTATTACCACACAAAAACACAACATAGCTTACAAAATTCCTATAAAATTCCTAGTAAGGCCTCGTTCACATGGGGCATACTAAATGTAAGCCCATCTAAGAATCATGTTTACGTACATGGAGAAGCACAAGTGCTCCGTGCATCCCTGTGCAGGCAGTTCTATTTTTGTAAATTAAGATGCAGTGGCTGCATGGACACAGTTGCTGCTCCCAATCTGATATCTGTGTGGATGCGGGTGCACAGCCCAAAATGCAGACAGTGTGAGTTCAGTAACATGCACCCACACGGATGTCAAATCAAGAGCAGCAGCTGTTTTAGAGCAGCCAATACTTCCCAATTGATATCAAAAGGAATGCCTGTACAGGTCTCTTTTTTGAGACAAAGAAAGGGTCATCATTCCCTTTCTCTGCAAATTCAGCTGCACTGAAAAAAAGTAGTGACTCATATGCCAAAAACAAATCATTTTGATTTTTTAGGTTTGCCTAGGTAGCTTATTTTCATACTAAGGACTTGGGCATATATTAGCAAAGCTGTATATTATTTGCACATAATTATAGCATGGTCATGCAAATGTATACTGCTTTTTTCAATTAATCTGGAGTCCCTCTTTAAGGTAAATACTTGCTCTCATTTTACTAATACACGCATATGTATAGGCAATAAAGAAATGTATAATAAATAAAAGAGTCATGGCAGATTTGAAATGTTTTTGCATATGACATTTTAATACGTGTCCTGATTCCATCGTTTGGTTGTATTGTCAGTCACACTGCACAATAAGTACCTCTTCTAATAATCAAAGTTAACCATATAAGGAAAATAGACAGCATGCGAAACACGCTTTGCAAACTGTTGTCAGAATGAACATACCCAAATATGGCATTTATTGCTGCCAAAAGCCCCTCTCCATTAAAATAACTTCTGCAGAAGATTGAATCTATTCCCAAATGAAACTTTCTTTTTCTCTTGAATAAATTGCAATATTTCTGGAAATTTTCCCCTGTAGAGTCTGATAAAATGGCTTGGGTCTCTTACTTGTTGGTTATTTGGTTTTCATTAAGACAAATCTCTGAGCATTTTACATGTGAACTTAAATATTGCCATTACCATTTTAACCATTTTTGTGCTTTACTAGCCTTGAAGCTAACTAAAGTTAGGTATTGCTTTCGTTTTTTATAATTTCACAATAATAATGCTATGGCCATCCTTTAAATTGGCTTATTTTGTAGTTCATAGACTTATATACCAAACACAAGCATAACAAATCGAATAAGGATATTCGATGATTATTGAGAAGATATATTTCATATTAAAAACTGAATGGAGTGGGGTAGGGAACAATCTTTTGAATTTAAGCTTATGAAAAATGCCAGACAGGCATGCATTGGTCTCAAAGCTGGAGTTTCAATGTTACAACAGCAACTGACTTGAAAGATAACATGGAGCCTTTGACCTTACTACTAGTTCCTCCACAAGTCACTTATCTAAATCCTACACTCGTTTTTGCTCTAGTGATATGAAATTGAGATTAACTTCTTTGATATCTATGATCATGAAAACATTCAAAAGTCATGAAAGTACCTACAGAGACTTTGGAGAGTTGGGAACAGATCAGTGATCGGATAAGTGTTAGTGTTAAAAAAAAGATGATATAAAGGATGTGTTAAGAATGGATATAACCGTAGGTTTGTTTGGACTCTTTTGTTGTGCTTATAATGTCACCCCCAATTTTACCCAATGTTTCTACTCTGAAGAAAACAGTTTTTTTGTTAAACTTTCAACTTCATACAAGCTCAGCTTCGGTGTATATAGTGTTTACATAAAATGTCAAAAGGTAACATTTTTTTTCTCTTTCTTTCTACAAAACATTAAGTCCTACGTTTTTAATGCTGGATAAAAAAAGGGTGAATGATTTTGAATTTAATGAATCTGTAGCAGAGCATATATGTAGAAATTTGCTTAGCCTTAGCTAGTATGGGTTAGTGCATTGCTCACTGTCCTTATATTGTCAGTAATATAATAGAGCAGAAAACATAACATCAACATTCCTGGAAAAATATATATATTTTTTTCTATGAAGAGTCTGTTCTGTCAATGCAGTTCCTTGATAACTGTCGTCGTATTTTTTATGAATTAAATTAGAACACACCAATCTGTAGAAATATTACAGGCTCCTTGTCTGTCCCTCAACAATTCTTCTAGATTGAAAGTTCTCATGCATAGAGCCCTGAGGCCCCTTTTCTGTCAGCTCTCATTGTATGTCATTTTGTTATATGTTTCCTTCGTGTATAGTGATATATGTTTTATACTTGATTTATGATTTATACATGGAAGATATTAACATTATAGTAGATGTACATATTGCGTCAATTTAAACTCTATCTAGAAATCTACCGTTTCTTATTTCCTAATGAACTATGTTTCAAGGTTGTTATCAGTATAGACATTTGCAACTGCAGAAATAAAACTGAAAAACTATCAAAAGAATGATTATGTCACATTTAGTCCTTTCTCCACATTTTACTTTTGGTTTAATGATTTATTGATAAATTGGCACATGTACAAATACAGTGCCCTAATATAGAAGCTAAATTATGGGTGCAATAATTGATACAGATTGAAAAAATGTGCTTATTATGAAAAATTAAAATACCATTACATCCAGAGCTGGATCATCCACAATGGGATCTAGGCAAATGCCTAGGGCCCAGCAGGTATTTGAGGGGGGAGCAGTTTCCTTTCTCAGCAGCTCAGAGAGACAACACCTGGTGAGACAGAGGTAGCTGGGCAAGTGATTTGTAGCCAGTTAAGAGGATCTCCATTGTCACTCACAACCAGCATGCAGACAGCCAAGCAGGAGCCTAATTGCAAGCAGCTTCCCCAGAAGACCCAGCTATTGTGGGGAGCACCACAACCAATTGCTATTCTTTAAACCTTGGTTCCCTCCAGCTGTTTGCCTGTGTTACCAGAGCTATCCTAGACTTCACTGAGAGAGATGCAGCTTGTGAGGAGGATTGCAAGTAACTATTTGCATTCTAAACTGTTTTAAAGTAGTGATTCCCAACTAGAGTGTCTGTTGTTAAAGAATCCCACTTATATTGGCAGGAGTACCCAGTCAAGAGAATAACTTCACATAATGGAACTGCTCCTTTGACTGTCCAGAAACACTATATAATTTCAATGACTAGTGAGGGACTAGCAGGGGAGTACTGAAAGAGCAATCTTGCCTGACTAGCAAGGGACCGATTTCATAGAATAAGGTCGAATTGTTACAGGTAGGTTTTCACAAGCAGCAAAATCACTCAAATATTATAAACCCATGGCGATGTACTGTCCCACAAAGTTTCCCATAGTTTTAGTCAGAAATCCAGGGTAAATGATTTTGTTACCTAGACCCTGAAAAACATTATTGATCAGTGCTTGGAAAAAAAGAATATTACTGGGCTCCACTCTATAATAGATTTACTACTAGCTTATGACTGACTGGCTGATTGCTTTGTAGAAAGTGGCATTTACAACTTTCTATGATGATTACAGGTGCTTTCTGGTGTTTATGAACATGTGTATCACTGCATAGGCACCCAGGGTTTCAGTTAATGCTCAAAAACGATTGTCCATGCTCATCATACCGTATGTTGGGTCGATCTTGTATTCACTGCCGAAATGTACATTGTTACTGCAAGAGCAAAGCTTGGAAAAAGCATGGATAGAGAATAAAATGCAAATATGTGTGTATCCACAGGAAGTTTTCAGAGAAAGAAGCATGAGATTTTCTTCTCCCTCTCCCCCCTACATAGGGTTTTGCAGAATCAATAAAATGAGTCCTAAGTTTGGTTAAACATGGCCCAGTACAAGCAAGCATCATGTCCAGATTGAGCTTTATTTGCCACAGCTTGGCCACTTATAGGTGTACTAACAATGCTTCTAAACATAGGAAGTGATCCTTGCTGATTGAAGGGATTTTAGAAAAAGGCAACAGACATTTGATTGTTTACTCATGGAGATTAAGATACAAAGAAACAAAGACTTTACTAAGTGTGCAAAACACTCATCGAATGAGTGACACACAAGCTTGTAGGCAGGTCCAGTTCGTCCTCCATCCGGTAGGTGACATTGCAATCCCTGGGGATCTTCAGCTGCCATCTTGGGTGGGGCAGTGCTAATAAATAGTAGTGTCTGGCTGGGTTTGGCATGCATTTGCCAGTGGACAGAATAGGGACAGGTACCCCGCTTGCTAGGGAGAGTGGTGCATTTTTAGGGAAAGGTTCCTGCAGGAGGAGGTTAAGAATAGGGACACCACTATCTTCTTCATATTGCTGGTCACTGGACCTGCTGCTGAAGTCTAGACCAACTGCTATCTGTGTTTACAGCCAGCCACCCTTCCAGCAGATGCCATCTTGGTAAAGTAGGCCCTGCCTGCAATAGTGCCTTACTGTGTACCTGTGAGGATCACCATTTCCTGTGTCAGTATTGTGTGACCTGCTGTTACAAGCTTGTGATTCCCTGTGTGACGTAGGATGCAACACATGCCATTAATGTCTGGACTATTACAATATCTTGACCTATACTGTGGCAGAGCGGAGTAAGAATCATTACCAGTATTACCTCTGCAAGTGCAACTGCAAGTGTTATTGCAAGTGCCAGTGTTATCATCAGTATTACCAAAGTGTTCCTGTGACTCTGTACTATACTACTTTTTCAAACACAACAACTTATACCTACAGTTGGTCTTTTTGTGAGTGCTCCCCTGCTATTGGATACAACATCTCCTGGTCCCACCCATAAGCTGTTCAGGACAACAAACTGCCTACCAGCTATTCTTGGTGAGATGTTTGCCTGTATTAAGCCACCCAAATTATTTTCATAATTACCTCTCTTTTTTAAAACACCCCAGATGATTTTTAGCTTAGCTCGCGTTTCAACAATATTTCAATACAGTCATTTACTTTTGGTTATTTTCATTCTCTTGGTTTTTGCAACAGCATTTAAACTCTCACTTTTTTTCATGTCCAACTTGGCAATTAAATAAAGAACAAAAACTAGCTAAATCAAATTGAATGAATGAATAATGTAAAAATTCTTTATAAAGCTGTATCACAAAGAGTATGCTGCTGGCAAAATTGGATAAAATGATACCGCAACCTTTGCAAAATATGACCTTATTTATTTTACAAATTAATGGCTGTGAAGCTATTAGATCGATTTTTTTCAAGATTTTACCAGTTATTACAAATTTCTTTCTACCTTTCACAGCAGCAAAACGAAGAAATCTTATAAATAAGTAATGTGCAATTGTTAATTTCTTAGAGCTAGAAGGAACAGTGAATTTAAATATTCAGTGAGCTATGTTCACAAGCTTTATATGGCAAATAATGTTTTTTCTATCTCTTAACTTTTTTTTGCTTATGATAAAAATTCTGTTGTTTCATTTTTTTTGTATTTAAATAAACACCTCCAAAAGACTGAGCCTAAAACCACACTTTTGCCTTCAATAGTACACTGCCTGTGTTTTGCCATAGGTTTAGCTCTATTTTATTCAATTTATGTTTTTCAAAACAAATTCTACATTGCATTGATAACACCCATCATCGGAAAACCTACTGGGAAAGAGCCATCCTGTATACATGAATTATTAGGATGATATAAGCTTATACAATGTCAAGCTTTTGAACAAATAGGTATTTAATATTCAAATACTAAGCATATAATTTTTATGATTTTTTGTATAATTCCAAAAAAATCTTGGGCCTTGTATATGTACAGTATATAAAGAAAGGCAGACAGACAGCGAAGAGACTCCTTGCAGATTATATTTCCAATTTCTGACATACAGTGCCTCCTTTTACACTGTGTCTCTGTGTGGATTGAGCCTTTTAGTCAAGGCAGAGCTTTTACTTACTAATGTCAGGGCCTCCTGCAAGAACAACAGTGAGCAAAACAATAGTAACATCACAAAATCTCACTTCAAATCTCATGACACTAAAAGTCAGAGACAACAGTGCCCTATTTTTTCACTGAAGATATTCAGAATAAATAGGTGTACCTAGAAACCCTCACATACGAAGAAGTGCATTGATTTTTTTTCCAGGAGGAATTCCAGACAAATTAACATTTTTCAGTTTATTGCTTAGGCACATTTACATTTCTAAATTTTCCCTGTGATATTGAAAATATTCACTTTTTGAGTTCATGCCCATTTTAATATTATTTTACTATGGAGAATACACTCTAGACCAGTGGTCTCCAAGCTGAAGCTCTTTCCTTGCATTTAACCAGTCTTTGAGGCAATATTTACCATACTGATACTAATGATGAAGATCAGTTCTATCCCCCTGACGCCAATGATGGGGCACTATTCATTCCGCTGACACCAACCATAGGGCAATGGTCCTCCTCCAAACTGATGCTAGGCCATCTTTTTCTCCCACTGACCACCCACCCTAGGGCATTGTTTACTCTCACTGATGCAACAAACATTTTTTACTCCCACTAGTCACAGTCTGGCCTAAACATTGAAGAACAATGAACAGGCCCTTTGTTTAGAAATTTTGAGGATCCCTGCTCTAGGCTCTGAAAATGCACCTGCTAAGGGGTGGTGAGCCTAAAAAATGTTCTTGGGTCTAGCTAATCTTTGTTAGTGTAAAATGTGGGAACAAAATAGGATGAAGGATGCACTGATTTTCTTAAAAGGTAACTGCAAATAGATAAAAAAATATAAAGTAAAAATCTTTCAGATTAAATATTTACACATCCATTTCATAGTGCATGTTATTAGAACAGAAGGCACAAAAGCAAAATTATTGGATGTCCAACACCCATTTGAAACAATTTTTTTTATATGGAAACATAAAATATAAAATATCTACAGACTCTTGCATAAAAGTGGAACTGGTTTTGTAGCAGAGATTGTAGTATAAAATGTATAATATAGAACTTTTTTCCTATAAATCATCAAAATTGCTCATTACCCAAACTAAATCCAGGATGATCTAGCTCGGTCCTAGATGGCCTAATGTTATTACAAACAGAACACTACACCTGGGTTCAAGTGTTAAAATAGAACTCCAGCATCCAATAAATTTAACACAGCAATGCTCAAAATATTAAGCACACCTCAAAAAAAGGGAATTGACACACTTTTTATTGAGGTATGAAATCATTGCTGGTATAGAGAGATGACATTGCTATTGCTCAATGTCATATCATCAGACTTTTGGAGTTTGCAAGGAGGCGAATTGTTCCCCTTCTAGGTGTGGCATACCACAGAGATACAGTCCCAAATATCCCCACTGAGTTTGTATGCTCTGCAATATCATTCTTAAGGACTGGTTATGTGCCATCAGCTCAGTGTAGAAGACCAACAAATTGTTTCCCTTTACTGCTCTGCAGTAACAGGGTGGGGCTCTTCAGGGCAGACACTCTTGGGGCTTTTCTTCTGTCCATTGCAGGCACTACCTGTATAGTCTCTCTACATGGCAGACACTCTCTAGCTGACTTTCTCTACATCTGTCTTTCTCCACATGGCAGTATTGTACAGAATCCCAAAGAGACCGACAAAACAGTTATACGAGGCCTGCTTGGGTTAACCATGCAGTGCATGGTCTCGTGAACAGGCTGAGGCGCTGGTATCAAAAATAAAAAATTCTTTGAAATATCAATAAAAATATTGAACTGAAAAAAAACATGAAATAAATCACATTTTTGACTATGTAATCAAAACTGGAGGGTTTGTATAACCCATGACCACCGTTGTCTATAGATTCCATGTAGAAGATTGTTGTCTGTGTGTGTGTGGTTGCCTAGCAAATCAGTCAGCTGACAGTGGTGGCAAGTTCTTGAGTGTGGTGTGTGTAGTTACATATGGGGCTGTGGGAAAGGTAAAATGTGCCAGGATTACAACTCACAGAATAGCATGAGGATTCTCAGAATTGTGAGCTAATTAACTGGCTTCTTTCCAACCCATAGAGTGCAACAGATTGTATTTAAGATTTGTATCTGCCCCTGGCTTGCCAGCTGGATATGGGTGAAACTGGAAAGCTATTGACCAAAATATTTCAGCTTTGTGACAACTATGGGTCAGCTGGTTTTACCTGCTCAAACTAAGCTTTCTTCTCATTTCTTCTCCAACAAACAAGGTCTTCAACTCCGTTACCTAGTCGCTGCTTCTCCTAAACAATACTCAACCCCTACACCCCCTGTACTTTCAGAGGACAAGCAGGATAACCTTGGAAGGTATAAAGTTAATACTAATATAGAGGCACAAGGTAATGGCCAAGAAAGAGAGATGGCACAGGAGGAGGGAGATGATACGACTATTAAAAATTCTTCTGGATTTCCATCTGGAAAAACGAGTTCAGATTGAAGAGCCAACATTGAAAGATGTGTTTAAAGTGGTTCAAATAAGCAATGCTACGCTATATTTTTTGACAAATCAGTTTCAACAGATGCGTGAGGAGATCACTACTATTCTCCAAGTTATGCAAAAAGTGCAAGAGCACACTACTGCGGTAGAAAGCCGAGTTGGTAATATTGAGTACACAATGCCACTACTTATGCAAAGAGATCTCAAAGCGGCGGGCCTCCAGTTAAAGCAACATGCTAATCATATTGATGATTTTGAAAATAGATGGCAAAGAAATAATTTAAGATCAATCAGCCTCCTAGAGCGTACAGAAGGGAATAACATTGTAGAATTTATGGAGTAATGGCTGCTAAAATGTTTTGAAAATAATTATTTTTCTCCCTTTTTTTTTCCCACTGAGTGAGCATACAGGATCGCGTTTAGACCACCTCCTCCAGAAAAATGTCCCCAACCTATTATTATTGAGATGCTGCATTATAGAGACAGAGATAAAATTCTGGCTATGGCCCGAATAAAAGGCAACGTGGAAATAAATGGATCAAAAATCTAATTTTATCCGGCTTACTCGGTGGAAGTTCAGAAAATGAGAGTTCAATATTCAGAGGTCAAAAAGAGACTTTGCAATCTGCAACTGACCTACGCAATGTTGTATCCAGCGAAGCTAAGGATTGTAGCTAGAGATGAAACTTTTTTTTTTGATAATCCCAAGGCTGCCACTTTCTGGCTAGATAAGAATGAGCAGCTACTGCTACCTCATCAGGAGAAGATATTCAAGGAAATTGACACTATATAAATATGAAAGAGTTCCCTATATGACTGACTGGGGGCAGTGGGGGGGGTGGCTGTTGCTAGCTTCTATTTTTTTGGTTCTGCACCCACCACCCCCCTCCTCTCATCTATTGTTGTTGGGTGGAGAGGAAGGGGGATGAGAGACTGCTGCTGTTTTTTTTTTCTCCCTCTGTTTTTCCCCTGGGGGAAAATGTTTTATTTTTTGGGAGTGGCTGGGGTTGGTTGTGTTTGTGTTTTTTTTTTTTGTTTTGTTTTTGTCTGTCTGGGTCTACACATAAATACTACCTAATTAATGTTGATTGGGTTGGTGGGGTTTGTCTGGCTTTTGGACGGCCTCCACTGTTAAGGGTGTGGTGTTCCTCTTCTCTCTTTTCCCTCTCTCTTTTTTTTGGAGATGTCTGTTTGGAGTCTGGTTTTATTCCATTGAAGGTGATCCTTTTATTCTTTGAAAAATTTGAAGGATGAACGCTGAGTTTAGAATAGTGTGATGGAATGTGAAGGGACTGAAAGAACCAGTAAAAAGGAAAGCTATTTTTTCTGCACTGGGGCAATATAATTTGTCAACTGCTTTCCTGCAGGAAACACATCTTACACAGGACACAACCTCAATATTACAGAGTGAGAGGTAACCTATACAATACCCTGTTTCCCCAAAAATAAGACCTAGCATGATTGTCGGTGATGGCTGCAATATAAGCCCTACCCTCCAAATAAGCCCTAGTTAAAGTCCTTGTAGGTCTTATTCTCAGGGTAGGGCTTATTTTTGGGGAAACAGCGTAGGGCTTATTGGGGGGGTAGGGCTTATATTGCAGCCATTACCGGCAATCACACTAGGTCTTATTTTCGGGGAAACAGGGTATAATTCGGTATACTCTACATATGCTAGAGGTACCAGTATATTATTATTTATCAAAAATTACATTTTCCTTGATAGACCCACAGGGCAGATTTGTTTTATTGGTTTGCACATTATTTTCAATGGTTTATATATTGGGCTCAGTCTATATCCCTCCGTCATATAGTTAAAGTGGTTGTATAGTCTTTTTTTTAACTTTTACCTACAGGTAAGCCTATAATAAGTATTGATCCGTATTGATCCCACTAGATGAGATGTCTCCAATCCTACCACAGAAGGTAAATCAGATTAGAATAGCTAAGTCTTTTAGGTATCTCTAGGTATTTGGGTCCCCTTTAAAATTGAAGAATATTTTAATCAAAATTTGATACCACTTTTAGATAAATTTAAGGCGAAGAGTAGAATATGGACTAAATTATCTTTATCACTGGTGGGATGTGCAAATTTGATTAAAATGTTCTGGGGCCCTCAGTTATGCGTCACCAAGGAGCCGATGCGCATGCCCGGCAGCCGTGATGACTGCTGGGCACTCGCGATCGCTTGTTACAGGGCAGAACCATGGAACTGTGTGTGTGAACACACAGATCCACGTCCTGTCAGGGACTGATTGTGTGTTCCTTGCATATAGGGACAACGATGGGTCTCCTCCCTCAAGTGAGTGCCCTCCCCCCACAATTAGAATCACTCCCTAGGTAACACATTAAACCCCTTGATCGCCCCCTAGTGTTAACTCCTTCTCTGCCAGTGACATTTATACAGTAATCAGTGCATTTTTTTTAGCACTGATTGCTGTGTAAATGTGAATAGTCCCAAAATAGTTTAAAAAGTGTCTGATGTGTCCGCCGCAATGTCATAGTCACGATAAAAATTTCAAAATCGCCGCCATTACTAGTAAAAAAAATAATAATAAAAATGCCATAAATCTATCCCCTATTTTGTAGGCACTATAACTTTTGCACAAACCAATCAATATACGCTTATTGCAATTTTTTTACCAAAAATATGTAGAAGAATATAGATTGGCCTAAACTGAGAAAAAAATATTTATATTTTTTTTTTAAATGAGATATTTATTATAGCAAAAAGTAAAAAATATTTTGTATTTTTCAAACTTGTCACTCTTCTTTTGTTTATAGTGCAAAAAATAAAAAACGCAGAGGTGATCAAATACCACCAAAAGAAAGCTCTATTTGTGGGGAAAAAAATGATAAAAAATATCATATGGGTACAGTGTTGCATGACTGCGCAATTGTTATTCAAAATGTTACAGCGCTGAAAACTGAAAATTGGCCTGGGCAGGAAGGGGGTGAAAATGCCCTGTATTGAAGTGGTTAAAGGAAAGAATTTAAAAGTTCAAAATGTGCCATTAAAAGGCCTTAATCACAAAGATACAATTGAAAAAGGGCATTATCTCTAAATTGGCCAACTTCGGGGGAAAGGCTACCTGTCAAGCTAGACGGGGATGGGAAAAGGACCTAGGAGATCTAACAGAAGAACAACGGCAAAATATTTTGGAACAAGTACAATCCGTATCAGTTTCACCCCAGCAAACTTTAATACAATTATACATAATCCATAGGGTATATAGGACCCCAGCTAAATTGTATTACTAGGGTAGACGAGATGCATCTGACTGTTCCTGATGTAGGAGGACCTCAGCTGACCTAATACATGTGCTATGTCCCAAATTACCATACATATCAACAATTAGGATAGCAATTAACAAGAAGTTGTTTATTGCATGCAAACTAATCGCACAAAAATGAATTTCCTCGAATGTGTCAACATATGAGGAATGGCGCTTACAGGTTAATGACACTGTATTAAAAGAATGGCAGGTTTGTGAAAATAGGGGGTAAAAAAAAAAGTTTCATAAAATATGGGATTTGTGGTTGGGCATGCCCGGGATGACTCCTTTTACAATAGCAACAGATGGAACTCCAGGGGTGGATGGTTCTTTTTTAAATTATAGAAAATGTGAGGAAGGATAAGTGAAAGAGGGTGGGATAAGGGAAAGTAAATGAAAGGTAGGAGGAGAAAAATGGAGAGAAAGGGAGAGGGAAGTCGAAAAAAGAGGAAAAAGAAAGGGAGAGGGAGAAGAAAGGGAAAAAAAGAGAAAGGGAAGAAAGGTGGAAAAGAAAAGGGAAGATTAAAGGGATAAGTTAAGGATATAAACGGATTGTATAGATAGGTGTACCTATAGATATATATGACTGTTGGTCTTGTTGCAGGGGGGATTTCATCCCATGGATTGATATAAGATGAGGTAGATAAAATGGGGGGAGAGAAGAAGGGGGAAAGGGACGAGTTATTTACATGAATATTAGTGTTGATGTAATTAAGAAAAAGATAGCCGGTGTATGTGCGTTGGCCTCTTCGTTTGTTTGCTGTTTTTGTTTTATTTTTTTATTTTTTTTTTTCTCACTATGTATTTAGTTGATTTTGTTCCAAGTGTCGTAAACTAAAATTGGTGCCAATAAAAATTATGACTGGAAAACTTAGTCGCTGCAAGCCCATACCTATGATGTCTGGTAGCAGCAGTGGGATTACAGAGTGTTCTTGCTGTTTTTTGGTTATTACTCTATCTCTATGTGCGGGTTGATCTCCACGGACATGCAACAGATAGCAATTCCTCGCATACTGCTCAGTTTTCCTTATCCCTGCACCCTCTGTACTCCTGTCTGTGACATATATGCACTTTAATTCACTTTGGAATTCATTTGTTTTGATTAAATTAAGTCTACAACACGAATAACAATTTTGAGTCAAACTGAACAACTCATTTAGTTATGGGGTTGACTGGCTCAGCAACGGCATGCAATGCCAAGCTGCTGCAAGCAAAGCCAATAAAATATTGGCATGCATTAAAAAGGGAATTAACTCCAGCGATACTCCCATTCTACAAGACACCTGGAGTATGCTGTCCAGTATGCTGTCCAGTTCTGGACACCAGTCCTCAGGAAGGATGTACTGGAAATGGAGAGGGTACAGAGAAGGGCAACAAAGCTAATAAAGGAACTGGGGGATCTGAGTTATGAGAAAAGACTGCAAGCACTGAACCTATTCAGTGCTTGAGAGGGGATATGATTTCAATGTACAAATACCGTACTGGTGACCCCACAATAGGGATAAAACTTTTCCTCAAAAGGGTATTTAAAAAGACTCGTAGCCATTCCCTAAAATTAGAGGAAAAGCAATTTAACTGAAAACTGCGTAGAGGGTTCCTTACGGTAAGAGCAGTAAGGATGTGGAATTCTCTTCCACAAGCAGTGGTTTCAGCTGGGAGCATAATAATAATTTCAAAAAACTATTAGATAGTCACCTAAATGACCACAACATACAGGGATATAGAATGCAATATTGACATAAAAGCACACACACAGGTTGGACTCGATGGATTTGTGTGTTTTTTCAACCTTACCAACCATGTACATTTTGTACAAATTTGCAGGAAAGACTCTAATGCTGCGTACACACGGGCAGACTTTTCTACCAGACTGGTCCGACTGACTTTCCAACGGACTTTAGAACGAACGGACTTGCCTACACACGATCAACCAAAGTCTGACAGATTCGTACGTGATGACTAAAATAAGGAAGTTCATAGCCAGTAGCCAATAGCTGCCCTAGCGTCGGTTTTTGTCCGTCGGACTAGCATACAGACGAGTGGATTTTTGGACCGGACTCGAGTCCGTCGGAAAGATTTGGAACATGTTTTATTTCTAGGTCCGTTGGACTTTTGTGAAAAAAAAGTCCGCTGGAGCCCACACACGATCGAATTGTCCGACGGAGTCCGGTCCGCCGGACCAAGTATGCCGGAAAGTCCGCTCGTGTGTATGCGGCATAACAGAAAAAGTCTGATGACTTTAGCCATAAATCATGTTTTCTGAAACCCTAGCCTTCAAGTACCCCTAGTAGGCCTTGTTTTTAGTGTTTAGTTAAGTAAATGAGATTCAATCTGCATGGTTCCAGTATTAGCACAGATGTTCAAATAAAGGAAAAACTTAAAGCACCACCAGTAATTAAGTACTGGAGTTGAGAAACACTACTGTAAAGAAATCCAGGCCTTTTCAGCTACACATATACACTTAGTGGCCACTTATGTACACCTGCTTGATAATTGAAAAAGCTACACTGTGAATCATGTGAGTACAATTTAATAACTTTGGCTGTGTTTCTTTAGTTGTTGCCGTATTTCATATATTTGCCATGTTTCATATATTTTTTTATGTCTTGTATTGATCTGCTTTGGGTTATTATTTGTCTGTAGTATGTTGGCATCTAGTGGCACTACACCTTTTTAACTATGTGATTTTTGGAATCTTCCTCTGTCCTTCCCTCCTGTTTAGTGCTAGTTAGTTTAGTCCTAGCTGGACTCCCCCCATTTCTTCCATGTTCCCTCATTGGCATCTTATGCTTCAAAAGGCTGGAAAAACATCCTCTGTACTTCAATTAGCTGAAGTAAAATTATGTTGGATTCAACTTCAGTGTCTAATGCCCCGTACACACGGTCGGACATTGATTGGACATTCCGACAACAAAATCCATGGATTTTTTCGGACGGATGTTGGCTCAAATTTGTCTTGCATACACACTGTCACACAAAGTTGTCGGAAAATCTGATCGTTTTGAGCGCGGTGATGTAAAACCCGTACGTTGGGACTATAAACGGGGCAGTAGCAAATAGCTTTTGTCTCTTAATTTATTCTGAGCATGCGTGGCACTTTGTGTGTCGGATTTGTGTACACACGATCAAAATTTCCGACAACGGATTTTGTTGTCGGAAAATTTTATAGCAAGCTCTCAAATTTTGTGTGTCGGAAATTCCTATGGAAAATGTGTGATGGAGCCCATACACGGTCGGAATTTCTGACAACAAGGTCCTATCACACATTTTCCATCGGAAAATCCGACCGTGTGTACAGGGCATTAGAGTTAGGCTGCCTGTTAATGGTGCCCATAATGGGTGACCATAATGCTCGGACAGACCAGGTTTAGGGTACAGTATATGTCAGGGGTATGCAATTAGCGGACCTCCAGCTGTTGCAGAACTACAAGTCCCATCAGGCATAGCAAGATTCTGACAGCCACAAGCATGACACCCAGAGGCAGAGGCATGATGGGACTTATAGTTTTGCAACAGCTGGAGGACCGCTAATTGCAAATCCCTGGTATATGTCATTTCGAAAAGAATATGTAGCATGTTAGAATCTGCTGACTTCTTGAGAGTTTACTTCACTACAGTAACAGTAGTTTACAGAAAAAAAAGTAAAAAAAAAAAAAATGTATACAGTATGTGCTGCAGTTATGTGGAAAAAAATCAGTTTGGTAATGATATAACTCAGAGAATTGCCAGGCTTGCCTAAGGTGAGAGCAAGCCC
The DNA here is from genome assembly GCA_037952925.1 of Lithobates clamitans. Taxonomy (NCBI): domain Eukaryota; kingdom Metazoa; phylum Chordata; class Amphibia; order Anura; family Ranidae; genus Lithobates; species Lithobates clamitans. The sequence goes on along the minus strand of JBBGZY010000171.1, from coordinate 6,688,169 downwards.
AAACCTTCTGAGATACCCACTTTTTGCTTAGTGGCTTTGAGAAGGGCACCTTAAATGAACACATCAAACCTTGATGGACGGTTGGGCTAGAGCAGCTTAAAGTGGTTGTAAACTCTTAACAACCACTTTATACTACAGGCAAGCCTATAATTAACCTGCACGGTTTAGGAGATATCCCTGTATTTGCATGTGCCGACGTTATCGGCACATGCGCACTTAAGCTAACTGAAGCAATGACACGTACGTGCCTTTGACTCAGTTGTACTGTGCCGCTACCAGCGACTCCTGTGCGCATGCGTGGGAGTGACGTCATTGCGGCTCCAGCCAATCACAGCGCCGGAACCGTGATACCTGGAAGTAACCCCCCGGGGAGATGTCGGGCCACCGGAGCGGTGAACGAGGACCGCTGTAGGAGCTTAAATCTCAGGTAAGTAATTCATAATGAGCTAGTATGTTATGCATACTAGCTCATTATGCCTTTGTCTTGCAGGTTATTTTTTTTTAGGATTTTTTAAACAGGTTTAAAACCACTTTAAGACTGTACTATATTCCACTTCTGCTCCATCAGCTCAGGAAAGTAAAGCATCTGTGGTTTTAGGATTACAAAACTTAAATAACTAAAGATCTGAAAAATTATACTTTGACGATGGTTGAATTCTGCTGTGACATCAGCAGCTAAAAGTGGAACTATGGGTAAAATAAAAAAATTACGTATGTAATGCAGTCTATCGATAGCATTAGAGTGATATTAAAGTCTTTTTTTTGTTTGTTTAAAAATAACAAACATGTCATACTTACCTGATCTATGCAGTGGTTTTGTGCAGAGCAGCCCCGATCCTCCTTTTCTAGGGTTCCTCGCCAGAACTTCTGGCTCCTCCCTCCTGCCGAGTGCCCCCACAGCAAGCAACTTGCTATGGGGGCACCTGAGCCCAGCCGTGGCTCTGTGTGTCCATTCAGACATGAAGCCGCGGCTCAGCCCGATCCCTCTCTTTCCTTATTGGCTCTCTGACTTTGATTGACAGCAGCAGGAGCCAATGGCACCCACTGCTGTGCCTCAGCCATTCAGAAGGTAGAGTCCCCGGGCTTCGTGGCTCCTGTGCAACATCGCTGGATTGAGAGGGAGCTCAGGTAAGTTTTAGGGGGGCTGCTGCACACAGAAGGTTTTTTAACTTAATGCACAGAATGCATTAAGATAAAAACCATCTGCCTTTAGAACCACTTTAACACTGGCCGGGTCATCATGTAAAAATAAAATAAATAATAATAATAGAAGTAAAAAATAACAAACATTTAATGGGGTTTTCTCAAATTTGACTGCAAAAGTGGAAATACACTTTTCTTCTAATAGAACAACATTAAATGTATATGACAGACTAAGGTAGCCCATAGGTGAGTCTTTTTTTTTTTTTCATTCCACCAGCGGGTTGAACAAAAGAAAACTGACTCAATTCCCTCCCAATGAGCTATTATAGTTTGACAGCACTGATTGGCATTGCCCACTATAGCCTGCAGCACTGAATCTGGTGCAGCTCTGTATAGAAACCTATTGGCGTTCAGATTTTTCAAAAGCTAAATTGAACAAACAGAAGTTAGAAGCTGATTGGCTACCATGCAAAGCTGCACCAGATTGCACTTTTTGTAATTCAAACCCAGTGGTTGTATTGCAGTTAATCAGTTGATCAGTAGATCGACTTCTGTGAAACCTTCCTGCCCATACATGGATCAAATTATGACTTGTCCCTGCTAAACCGGCCAAATTTTGATCCATGTATGGCCGGCTATAGTATCAGCCTCTTGTAACCCCATGTACGGTATAACACTGACTAGAAGAAGTATGGGAAGCAGGCTTGGAACAGGGAGATATCCAAGCTGCATTGCTTAACTGCAGTGGATGAAGGTCTAGTCATAAAGCGGGCTGTACTGCTTTACGTAACTGTTTAACTCTTTGGACTGGATGGACAAAATACTTTTCATTGGCAGATAAAATAGCTCCTAAATATTATTTGTGCAGTTAGCTATTTGCTTGGAGTTCAGCTTTAACCAGCCATAGTATGATAATTTAAAACAAAGGCTGCAGAGCAGTCTATATACTGTATGAATCTGGAATTCATGTATGAAAATGTTCTGATGTTTAATGCAAGTTATTCTATTTTATTTCTATGAGATGATGACTAATATTTCGAAGTATGAATACTGTCAGCCATAAAACAGAATCCATTTTATGTATAAAATGTGGCTACCATAATTGGGTAATTGTGATAAAATTAACTATGTCATTAGCCTAAAGCTGGGAACAACATATCATTAATTTCAGAAAATTATATAAGGGATTTCATTGATTGCTATGAGCAACAGATTTCCTAGAGTTTTTAAAATGTTTGCTCCTTCATAAATTATGATTTTAGAGAATTTTGGAAGATTCTCTTTAAAGTAAACCTGTCTCAAATCTGAGCACATGAGGAATGAATAATTAAGAGTTTGCTATATGCAAATCTATATTTTCTTATAGAATTTATATTTGGCCCACCCTTTCTATTGCCTTATTGTTCCTTTAATGTAATGGGCACACTAAATGAACAATAGAAAAACTAGTGAGGGTAGAACATGGAGGACCAAGTCAAACTTGAGCTACTGACCACTTTGAATTGTTATTATTGAACCTGACCACTAACATTATATACATATATATATATATATATATATATATATATATATATATATATATATATATATGTGTATATATATATATATATATATATGTATATATATGTATATATATATATATATATATATATATATATATATATATATATATATATATGTATATATATATATATATATATATATATATATATATATATATATATATATACACACACACATATATACAGTATCTCACAAAAGTGAGTACATCCCTCACATTTTTGTAAATGTTTTATTATATCTTTTAATGTGACAACACTGAATAAATGACAAGTAGTGAGTGTACAGCTTGTATAACAGTGTAAATTATTGACACTTTGGTCCCAATTTGGACATTTCCACTTAGGGATGTACTCACTTTTGTTGCCAGCAGTTTAGACATTAATGGCTGTGTGTTGAGTTATTTTGAGGGGACAGCAAATATACACTGTTATACAAGCTGTACACTCACTACTTTACATTGTAGCAAAGTGTCATTTCTTCAGTGTTGTCACATTAAAAGATATAATAAAATATTTACAAAAATGTGCGGGGTGTACTCACTTTAGTGAGTTACTGTATATGCAGTGCCTTGAAAAAGTATTCATACCCCTTGACATTTTCCACATTTTGTCATGTACAACCAAAACCATAAATGTATTTTATTGGGATTTTATAAGATAGACCAACAGAAAGTGGCACATAATTGTGAAGTGGAAGGAAAATGATAAATGGTTTTCAAAATGTTTTGCAAATAAATATCTGAACAAATTAAAAATATTCTCTAAAATAAAAGTACAGATGCCCCTTATCACACCAACATGAGGGGCAGGAAGTGGCGGTGTGACCTCTGGCAAATTAGCTCAGCATATCATTGCTGTCAAAAATTGCAATGATATGCACCTGTCACACAGGTGCAGAAGAGTGGTGTTTGGATGTCATGGCGCCTTCACACAGTAACCCTAAAGAATTTGCCTGGCGGTCAAAAATTATAATGATATGCAACTGTCAAACGGGTGTGAAAAAATTGGTCTTTGGGTGTCGGTGGTGCCTTCAGACCGTAACCCTATAGAGGTACTCTTGATGAAAGCAAGAGTTTGCCTTGCTGTAATAAATTGCAATGATATGCATCTGTCAAACAGGTGCATAAAAATTGATCCTTGGGTGTTAATTGTACCCATGAAACCTACATCCAAAAATTTCTTCCAGATGAAATCCACTCCCACAAAGTAGAGCCGGCCTGAGCCTGTTGTTGTTGCATAATCACAGTGGTACTCGTTGACGGTCCTCTGCTGCATGTGCAGCCGCTGCAGCATTGCCAAAGTCAAGTTCCACCTGGTGGTCATGTCACAAATCAGGCAGTTTATGGGCAGGTGGAATTTCTGCTGAATTTCAGCCAACCGAGCATTGACTGTGTATGACCACCAGAAATGGCCACAAACTTTTCTGACCTGCTTCAGCAGATCTTCCAACCCTGGATACCTATTTAGAAAACAGAGCACCACCAAATTGAGGACATGTGCCAGGACTGCCACATGTGTCAACTTTCCCTGTCTAAGGGCAGACAGGAGGTTTGTGCCATTATCGCACACCACCATTCCTGGCTCCAGCTGGCGTGGCGTGAACCACCTCTGGGCCTGCCCCTGCAGAGCTGCCAGAATCTCTGCTCTGGTGTGGCTTCTGTGCCCTAGACAGACCAGCTGAAGCACTGCATGGCACCTTTTAGCCTGACTCATTGAATAGCCCCTTCAACACTTAGGCGGTACTTGTAGTTCATGGGACAATTCAGCAGAGGAGAGCATGGAAGAGAAGGCGAAGGTTGTGGAGTTGACAAATCCCGCATCATCACCACTAGCTGTATGAGGAAAATTTGATCATTCTGAACGCGGTGACGTAAAACACGTACGTCGGGACTATAAACGGGGCAGTAGCCAATAGCTTTCATCTCTTTATTTATTCTGAGCATGCGTGGCACTTTGTGCGTCGGATTTGTGTCCACACGATCGGAAATTCCGACAACGGATTTTGTTGTCGGAAAATTTTATAGCCTGCTCTCAAACTTTGTGTGTCAGAAAATCCGATGGAAAATGTGTGATGGAGCCCACACACGGTTGGAATTTCCGACAACAAGGTCCTATCACACATTTTCCGTCGGAAAATCCGACCGTGTGTACGGGGCATAACTCGCTAGCAGCACTGAACAGAGCCCTGTTCTATCTCTCTCCACGCCAATATCACACTGCAAATGGCCGCTATGGGGAGAATTTTTTTATAGTGTGGAGTGAAACTAAGAGCAATGAGCCATGATTAAATAGAGTCATCATTCATTTCTCCAATCATGGCTCTGGCAGTGCTCTGTGCCCTGATTGGGCAAAGCTTTCATTGCTTCAGCCAATCAGGGCTTCCAATGCACTGTGCGGCAGAGCATTGTGGTCATTTGGCGGGCCGAACAAACGGTCAAATGCCCAGATAATTCAAACAGGTGAACAGCCAATGTTTGGCCTGAACTCATGCTCGAGCCAAACCGTTCACCCAACTGTATCTATACCTATTGCATGCGACTGGTTGTTTACACTGAGACATACTGTTTTTTTTTTTCATTTTTGAGTAAGAGAGGGTTATAACCCCTGTCAGGTTTTTTTTTTTTTTGCATCATCTGTGTCTCATCGGGCAGATTTACCTTCACTTCCTGTCCCATAGCCAAAACAGGAAGTGAGATGAAATCCCAGCAATTTACAGTAAGGGAATTTCCATTGTAAGATTTCCCCTCTATTACTTTTCTAGTGACAACTCAAATGTGTGATGTTCTTTTACTTTCACTTTCAGTGATAGAAAACAAGTATAATATTGTAATCAAAGAAAGAATTTTTTCTCAGCAAATGTTGTCTTTCAATTCACCTTGCCGAACAAAATTATGTAAACATTTTCAAAGGCACTCACTGAACTGTACATAAACCTTTATCTTATTTATTTGTGTTTTGCTATAGGCAAAAAAATGCTTTTGGCTGTTTTTCAAGTTTCCATTAAATAAAAAAATGTACCCGCTTTTAATATAATGGAATTACACAATCACTTAGAAACCTATTTATATAAAAAAAAAGATGGTAAATCCAGGCATATTTGATTCCGATATATTATCCAATGTTTATTGCTTAGGTCATCAGCTATTTTGGCAGCAATTTATAAAGCTGCCAAAACAAGGTCAGCAAATACAAAGAACAGTGAATGGGGTCATTAACATGAAGAATGCAATGTAACAAGAAGAATGCAATGTACAGTATATGTTTCAGAAAAGTTGTGAATAGCTAGTAAATAAGCCTGAACCCCCCTCCAAGTCTACCAAAAAAGAATTGAGAAGAATGTAAGGACTACAAAAATACTATCACAACATTGAGAGAAACCATGCTTATGAAATATATCAAGGGACAATACTATTTCATTAAACTGGATAATGAGGATCTAAGGAGTATGGTATACTGTACATATACATTAAAATATACACAATGAATGTGGATTTTGCTGCAATGTAGTGACCATTAAGAAAATTTTTGTTTCTTATTGGATAGGCAAAAAGTTCCTCTATAATACTGGTGGTCACTGTAAGGCCCCTTTACATTGGTGGTCACTTGCCTCTTAGAGACAGCTTAGAGTCAGTGCAACAACTCAATCAATATACCTTAACTGTGCATTTTTGGATAAGAGTAGGTGATAGTTTTCCATCCAAAGCACTGTACACCACACTTTTGTCAAGGATAACATATATTGGACCCTTTACCATCCCATTCTTGAGCACTAGGGGGCTTTACAAGAGAAAAGTGACTGATTTGAAGACTAATACAGGTACCTACTTTCACCACAATACAGAATGCCTCCATCTTAACACCTTGGAAACATGTTAGGATTAGGTCAGGTGAGTTTCGCTTTGACAATGGTCAATTGCATAACTGGCATATTTTACACCAGGTCAGATCATTTTTGAACCCTCTTTACATGAAATGTATTTATATTAACAGTCATGAAATAATAATACTGATCAGCAAAGAAGCCAATATTAGGGTTATTCCCACAGACCACCAATGTAAAAGGCATTCTGCGTCTTGCTGACCAATAATGCCTTCCCCTGGATCAACTGTGGGTATATGATTATATATATGATGGTTTTCTATTAGTTTGTTTTTTTGGAACCAGTTGAACTAGATGGACATGTGTCTTTTTTTTTTTTAAATCTAACTATGTAACTATGTAAGGGGAACAATGCTCTTTATATTGGCATCAGTGGAAAGACTGTCCCTTTATTTGGTGGCCAGTGGAAGGAGGCTTGCCCCTGAAAACTTAGGAACAAAGTGAGAAGGATGTCCTTTACACTGGTGGTCATTCTTCCCCTTGACCATCAATGAGGTATTCCTCCCAGTAAAAACCAATGTAAGAGACATTCAGATTCCTGCTCACATTGAGGGTCATTGGGATTGACCCTAACATTGTTGGGTAGTGGGAAAGAATTCCATTGACCTCCAATGTAAGGAACAATCTTCCCACAGTTTGCCAATGCTGGGGACATTCTTCAACCCACTGCCTGCCAATGTAAAGGATTTTTAGAATTTTCCTTCTATTGATGATCAATAAAAAATTAATGCCTTCTTACATTGGTGCTCAGCCCCCTTGGTTCATGTCACATTAGAAATTCTATCAAATTCCTGGCAAAAAAAGCCCCACTAAGAACAACTCTCCTGTTTCCATAATATTGCTTCTTCTATGCAGGTTTAGTTAGGAGAATATCACTCCACCCAATGGTGCACATAGTTATATGGAAACCCTGTCAGTGGCTATACACAGTGCAGAGCGCACCCACCACCTGACCCTAGATACGCCACTGGCAATAACATCAGAAATCGTGGGGGGTGTCAGCAAAAGTCTGATCAATGGGGGAAAGCAGGCTGAGTTCCCAGCACAACTGGAGAACTGACCACAGTGAGCTCTCATGCCTAGTGTAGTCAGTTTTTAATAGGAAAGCAGAGAGACTGGCAAGAACACCAGGGATAAAACGGGATGCCTTTTCATACAAGCACATGGTACACCAGGCACATATCAGAAATATGAAATGTTGGGTTTACATACAGGCGGTCCCTGGGTTACAAACATCCGACTTACAAACAACTCCTACTTACAAACGGAGGGAGACAACAGGAAGTGAGAGGAAATCTACCCCTAGAAAGGTAAATTCAATCCTGTAAGAGTTATCGTGGAAAAAAGTGTCTCCACTGAAGATTTATCACCAATCCTTGTTTCCACAGCAACCCAAATTTTATAAAATCCAGTTGTCACAGGGACAGAAAGTGAGATGAAATCTTCTAAACAGGGGCACAGACAGAAAAACAAATGATACAGGGGTGTTAACCCTTTTCTATGCTATCCAAAAAGTAAAAAAAAAAAAAAAATTTAGCTGGAGCTACACTTCTAAAGTCTACCTGTTCCGACTTACAAACAAATTCAATTCAATTCAATTCAATTCAAATGAACAAACCCACAGTTCCTATCTATCTATCTATCTATCTGGTGTCACTTTTGTCTGGTGCTTTGTTCCTCTGCTATCAGCATGAATGACTTTTAAAAAGTTTTCCTGACACCAAGAGTAAAAGGGTGACAGCCTCAGTTCTGTTCCTGTGTGCAGTGTAAAGGGTGGTGTGTCCCTTCCCTCCAATCAGCTCTCAGACCTCTCCTCACTGAGCTCTGCAGAGTGTAACTTCAGCCCTCTGACCCCTTTTTTCTGAGCTCTCAGACAAATGTTATTTTTCAGCACTTTGATCAGATGAAAAGAAGAGGATATTGCAGATGAACAGGTGCAACTTATGCAGGAGGATTTTTTTTAAGCTCTGTGTATCCCCTAGGGTCAATCACTTCACTGGGTATATGTAATGCCACGTACACACGATCAGACTTTACAGCATACTTGGTCCGGCGTACCGGATTTTGTCAGACAATTCGATCGTGTGTGGGCTCCAGCGGACTTTGTTTTCTCAAAAGTTTGAGGGACTTAGATTTGAAACATGTTTCAAATCTATCCGACGGACTGGAGTCCGGTCGAAAAGTCCGCTCGTCTGTATGCTAGTCCGATGGACAAAAACTGACGCTAGGGCAGCTATTGGCTACTGGCTATGAACTTCCTTGTTTTAATCCGGTCGTACATCATCACGTACGAATCCGTCGGACTTTGGTTGATCGTATGTAGGCAAGTCCGTTCATTCGGAAAGTCCGTCATAAAGTCCGTTGAAAAGTCCGCCGGGCAAAGTATGCCGTAAAGTCCGCTCGTGTGTACGCGGCATAAGGGTTTACAACCACTTTAAAAGCCAAAATTTAAGTGGGATAAACTACAACATTTTTATTGAAAAAATGGGGACAAAAAAAATCTGATAATACTGTATACTTTGCTGGATTGTTTTTAGCTTTGACAAAATATACTGTTAACCGCTTGCCGACCAACCGCCGCAGTTATACTGGCTCGGCTGCGCGAATTCCTGTAGGTGTACGTTGGGCTCGTGCACAGTGATCTGTTGGCGCGTGCGCACCACCAAAGACCAGAGCCAATCAGCAGGTCTGGGGAACTTGATCCTCACAGAGACAGAACCGGGATCTGCCAAAGTAAACAGGCAGATCTCCATTCTGTCAGGGGATGACACACTGATCCTATCTTTCTGCTATGCAGGAAGACGGATCTATGTGTTGTCCAAAGCAGCCCAACCCCCATACAGTTAGAAACACCTCCCAGGGAACACATTTAACCCCTTGATCGCCCCTGATGTTAACCCCTTCCCTGACAGTGCTATTGGTACAATGTCAGTGCATATTTTTAGCACTGATTACTGTAATAATTGTCACTGGTTCCCAAAAAAGTTTAAAAAATGTCAGTTAAGTGTCCGATCTGTCTGCCGCAATATGACAGTCCCGCTAAAAATCGCAGATTACCGCCATTTCTAGTAAAAAAAAAAAAAAATAATAATAATAATACAAATGCCATAAATCTATTCCTTATTTTGTAGATGCTATAACTTTTGCGCAAACCAATCAATTTACGCTTATTAGGTTTTTTTACCAAAAATATGTAGCAGAATACAAATTGGCCTAAATTGATGAAGAAATTAGATTTTTTTTCAATTTTATTGGATGCTTTATAGCAGGAAGTAAAAAATATTGTTTATATTTTCAAAATTGTCGGTCTTTTTTGTTTATAGCACCAAAAATAAAAAAATGCAGAGGTAATCAAATACCACCAAAAGAAAGCTCTATTTGTGGGAAAAAAAGGACATCAATTTTGTTTGGGTGCAGTGTTGCACGACCGCGCCATTGTCTGTTAAAGTAACGCTTTGCCGTATCGCAAAAAATGGTCTGGTCATGAAGTGGGCAAGTCCTTCCGGGGCTGAAGTGGTTAACAAGTGCAGAATACCCCCATAACAACATTATAAAAGGGTTAGAAGCCATATTTCAAAAACAAATATGGTGGTGCATTAATGTTGTATTTTATTAAACAAACCCTTTTACCTTATAGATACCATAATTATGTATCTCTGCTGAACGTGTTCTGTATGTCCTTTTATTCTCATTTTTGCCTTAAAATTTAACAAACTCATAATTCTGACAACTGGTTAGAAAAAAAAAGCACAAGGCACAAATAATTTGATGAGTAAAGGATTTCTGTGCTATTTCCCATTCAATTATACTGTTTTGTTTGCTTTTGTGCATGTGTATCTTCGTGTTATCAGTACTGGTGTCCTGCTTTAGTAGAAAAAAAAAAAAAGAACAAATCTTTGTATGTCTGAAATTATATTGAATTTACAGTCATGGGAGCCCTCGTGTGGTTAAAGACTAGAATTTATTTTTTGGAGTTAAAGTGAAGCTATTTGCTACCAAGATTTTAAAATGCAGTAACCTCTAACCTCAGAATGTGTCTTGCACTGGGGTCTGACTTCATCAAAGAGAATACTAATTGTTTTCTGTTAAAGACTTTTCGTTCATTGGCAGGCAGGGTGTAATGTTGAATCTGAAAAAACAAACATATACAAAACCACATTATTTTATTGCCACACCAGGGTGCTATTGACTGTTGTAATTTTTAAATGTAAAGATATGGATCAGGATAGATACCAAATAATTTGTATGTGTAAATTAAAAATGTGAATGCAATCCTATTCTATCATTTTTTTGTGTGTTTTAAATATCCTATCTGCACTGAGACCCTTTAGTGCATGACCTATGATGTAGAACTAGGCCGCTACAAGAAAATCAGTTTTGCCAGGCGTACAGTGTGGTCCTGCACAGAATAATTTATTGGTGAAGAGTTTAGCTACCTATACCTAATGTCAGGCATTTCAAAAATGTGATCATATATATTGAGTTTGAAAGTAAAGATGCCCTGTATTGTATATTTCTGCTATAACCCTGGTATTGATATTCCATGAATGATATAGAATTGTGTGCAGGTGGGCTTTACCAATGCATGTTAGAGCAAATCTAATAACCCCCCCCCCCCCCCCCGCATCCCTCTAATCTTCATCTTGAAGACAGTTCCTCTGGTGATCTTCACAGCAATAGTTTAAAAGGTTCCCACATTTTAAACATATTACTTTTACCTAAATGTGTTAATCAAATGCAATTGCTATCTACATAAATCACTGCATAGCTTAACACCTTGGGGACCCCAATTCTTTTGGACCCTATAGTAGCTGCATGGTCTGCTATTGCTATAGCCAATTCCTGCATGCAGGCAATGGTTTTGCTGCTATATGCTTAGGGTTGCCCCCTGTCCGGGATTGACCTGGACAGTCAAGGTTTTGTATCATGTGTCTGGGTTTGAGGCGGAATGAAACCCGGACACATTTTTCAGACCAGGCTGTGGCTCCCAAAGTAACCAAGATAGTCACACACAAATCTGTTGCCAACCAGGAGCAGCGGACGGCTTTTGGGGGCAGGGCGATGATGTCAGCAAGAGCAAACTGACCACATCCACTGTTCACTGCTGCATGAAATGCACACCGCATTATTGCTCTCCTTCGGGCGCCCAAAGGTGTCCCAGGCCGCTACAGTGTTCAGGTTTGGCTTAAAAAAAAGGCGATAACCTTATATGTTGCTTAGCGAAATTCTCACTATTAGATATTTCAGATATTTAGGTCAGAATATTAACCATAAAGAAAAAGAAGAGGTTGCGCTAATGCTAATAAAACATAATGAATAATTTGCAGTGACAAAATTCATGTAAATCAAATAAATCAATGTGCAGAACTCTTAATAGTGAAAAAAAGTCCATAAATTGAAACCTCAATTGGGTGTTTTAGGAAGTCCAAAAAATAAAACATCAATGAAGTGTTTACAAAGCGTCCAAATCACCAACAGAAAATAAAAAAAAAATAAAAATAAATGTGGAAAGTAAAAAATCCAAGTGGTAAATAATGGAGATCAGTGACAACGAGGAAGGGTCCACCACCAGGTGCTTAAGGGGTTACTCCTTACCAGAATGCCATGACCCCCCACTACAGAGGATCACAGCAAGCAGGGATCTTTTAAAGCCAGAATGGGGATTAACAGCGGTGTCCACCAGGGGTCATCTCGTCAGCAGCCGCTCCAACAACCCAGGGCCATACTCAATTCCAATTGTTTATCCAACTTAGCACTGCAGCTAAACAAACGATTGCCAAGGCGTGGAAGTCCCAAAATCTAATTCTTGCTGAAGCTAAACACAGAATGAACAAAGCACTTTTATACGCCAAGATGACAGATTATGCTTTAAACACACTGTGGGGATGATTTACTAAAATTGGGAAGTGCAAACTCTTGTGCACAAGAGCTGAGCTGCACAAGAGTTTGCACTTCCCAATTTTAGTAAATCATCCCCACAGTGTGTTTAAAGCATAATCTGTCATCTTGGCGTATAAAAGTGCTTTGTTCATTCTGTGTTTAGCTTCAGCAAGAATTAGATTTTGGGACTTCCACGCCTTGGCAATCGTTTGTTTAGCTGCAGTGCTAAGTTGGATAAACAATTGGAATTGAGTATGGCCCTGGGTTGTTGGAGCGGCTGCTGACGAGATGACCCCTGGTGGACACCGCTGTTAATCCCCATTCTGGCTTTAAAAGATCCCTGCTTGCTGTGATCCTCTGTAGTGGGGGGTCATGGCATTCTGGTAAGGAGTAACCCCTTAAGCACCTGGTGGTGGACCCTTCCTCGTTGTCACTGATCTCCATTATTTACCACTTGGATTTTTTACTTTCCACATTTATTTTTATTTTATTTTTATTTTCTGTTGGTGATTTGGACGCTTTGTAAACACTTCATTGATGTTTTATTCTTTGGACTTCCTAAAACACCCAATTGAGGTTTCAATTTATGAACTTTTTTTCACTATTAAGAGTTCTGCACATTGATTTATTTGATTTACATGAATTTTGTCACTGCAAATTATTCATTATGTTTTATTAGCATTAGCGCAACCTCTTCTTTTTCTTTATGCTTTTTCACAATTGATGTTTTTGTGAGGGTTGCTGCTTTTCACTGTATTTCATTTTAGCACTTGGTTTTTAGCGCAGTTTCTTTCACCATTTTTATACAGAATATTAACCACTTGCTGACCGTATAACTTAGATATATGGCGGCAAAGTGGCATGGCTGCGCCAGATCACGTACCTAGAACATGAACTGACACTTCTGTGGTAAGCATGTGATTATACACAGCGGGAGCTGATCAGCGGGTACTGCAGACTCTATGTCCACCAGCACCCGTCGGTCCTTCAGTACAGAGGGAGAATGGTGGTCTGCCTATGTAAACATGGCAGATCGCTGTTCTGTCAGTACAGAAGGCATGAATCCTGTATTCCTGCAAAGCTGGAACATGGATCTATGCCTTCCCCCTAGTACAAGCATCTTCCACACAGTAAGAAAACACCAGCTAGGCCCACAGTTAACCTTTGATCACCCCTGATGTTAACCGCCTTCCTAGCCAGTGTCATTAGTACAGTAACAATGCATATTTTTTAGCATATGCATTTAGCAGTGTTAGTGTCACTGGTCCCCAAAAAGTGTCAAAAGCATCAATTAGTGTCCGATTTGTTCACCGCAATATTGCAGTCCCACTATAAGTCGCTGATCTCCGACGTTACTAGTAAAACTATCAATTTGATTTTTTAATTTTTTTTTTATTGGATGTGGTTTCTAGCAGAAAGTAAAAAATTCTGGGCTTTTTATCAAAAAAAAAAGCACAGTAGATGTGTATCTCAATGCACAGAATATAATAAGCTAATAATATTTGTATATTAATATTTATATAATAACACCCTATATTGTTGATCCAGGGAACTTCCAACTGCCGTATTTGTGTTTTTTTGCTTTTCTATGGATCAACTGTGGGTTTGGGGTAATGTATATGCAAGTTTTTTATTTATTTATTTATTTTTCTATTGAACTTGATTTTTCTTTTTCAATCTGGTTAAAGCGGTATTAAAGCGGTAGTAAACCACAATAAAAAACAAAAAAATGTCCCCCTGCAAATAAAGAGCATAATGTGCTAGTATGTATCGCATAATGGCACATTATGAAAGACTTACCTGAAAACGAAGTCCTCCAGGGATGCATTGCCACCACTGACAGGGCTGCCATTTTCAACCCGTCTTCCCTCCAGATTTACAGGCTCCAGCCGTTTTAATGGCTGAGCCACATGAAGTCACTCATTGAAGTCACAGCTGCAGAACAGCTCTCTCAATGGACGGCATGCCGACCATTAAGAGCGAAGTGCACATGCGCCAGTGACATCATCGGCTGCTGCTAAAGTAGATATCTCCTAAACAGTGCGCATTTAGAGGATATTTACTGTACCTAGAGGTAAGCCTTATTATATAAATATAGACATCAGTTTCACATCAATGTACCTCAGTTTTCATGCACCTGGACATCAGTTTTTATGCACCTTGACATCAGTTTTCATGCGCGTCAGTTATGTGTCCTAATCAAACCAATCAGTGGCAGTGCGGCCATAAGGGCGCCGCCCCCTCTCCAGCCACCCCTCTAGCACCAATAAATAGATTCATGCATTGCATGAATCTATCTATGGCCACCTCTGCCACCCCCTATTCAGGCACCCAGCCCCTTTTTGGGCGCCGGGAGCCTGAATTACAGTGGCAGGGTTTTTTTTTTGAAGAACCAGATTAGAGCCATAGGCTCAAAAAAGGTGACCTGCGAGTGCCATGCTGGCTGCTCAGGTCACTCAGCTGTGTTAGAAAAGCAAATAAATATTTCCTAACACTAAACCGCCTCTCCGCCAATCAGGTGCTCGGATCTGTTACCCGTCATCTGATGAAATGATAGGTGCTGTGATTGCTGTCAGGCGTCCAATCATAGCAGAGGACGGGAAGAGAGGACAGGAGAAGAAATTGAGGAGTTGTCCCATCGCCACTGAGACAGGATAAGTACAGACGGTGGGCGGGGGGCACACTGGCAGCATTTGATATGGCACAGTGGCTGCATTTGATGGAGCACAGTGGGAACATTTGATGGGGCACAGTGAGGCTGCATTTGATGGGGCACAGTGAGGCTGCATTTAATGGGGCACAGTGAGGCTGCATTTAATGGGCACAGTGGCTGCATTTGATGGGCACAGTGGCTGCATATGATGTCACAGTGGCTGCATATGATGGGCACAGTGGCTGCATTTGATGCTGAACAGTGGCTGCAAAAGTTGGGCACAGTAGCTGTATTTGATGGGGCACAGTGGCAGCATTTGATGGCACAGTGGGAACGTTTGATGGGCACAGTGGCTGCGTTTGATAGGCACAGTGGCGGCAATTGATGGTACAGTGGTGGAAATGGATGGGCACAGTGGCTGCATTTGATGGCACAGTGGCTGTGTTTGATGGTACAGTGGCGGCAATTGATGGGCACAGTGGCTGCATATGATGTCACAGTAGCTGCATAAGATGGGCACAGTAGCTGCATAAGATGGGCACAGTAGCTGTATTTGATGGGGCACAGTGGCAGCAATTGATGGCACAGTAGGAAAGTTTGATGGGCACAGTGGCGGCAATTGATGGCACGGTGGCGGCAATTGATGGCACAGTGGCAGCAATTGATGGGCACAGTGGCTGCGCTTAATGTCACAGTGACTGCATATGATGGGCACAGTGGCTGCATTCGATGCTGCACAGTGGCTGCATAAGATGGGCACAGTGGCTATATAAGATGGGCACAGTAGCTGTATTTGATGGGGCACAGTGGGAACGTTTGATGGGCACAGTGGCTGAGTTTGATAGGCACAGTGGCAGCAATTGATGGCACAGTGGCGGAAATTGATGGGCACAGTGGCTGCATTTGATGACACATTGGCTGTATTTGATGGTACAGTGGCGGCAATTGATGGGCACAGTGGCTACGTTTGATGGCACAGTGACTGCGTTTGATGGCACAGTGGTTGCATTTGATGGCACAGTGGCTGTGTTTGATGGTACAGTGGTGGCAATTGATGGGCACAGTGGCTGCATATGATGTCACAGTGGCTGCATAAGATGGTCACAGTAGCTTCATAAGATGGGCACAGTAGCTGTATTTGATGGGGCACAGTGGCAGCATTTGGTGGCACAGTGGGAACGTTTGATGGGCACAGTGGCGGCAATTGATGGCACAGTGGCGGCAATTGATGGGCACAGTGGCTGCGCTGGATGTCACAGTGGCTGCATATGATGGGCACAGTAGCTGCATTCGATGCTGCACAGTGGCTGCATAAGATGGGCACAGTAGCTGTATTTGATGGGGTACAGTGGCAGCATTTGATGGCACAGTGGGAACGTTTGATGGGCACAGTGGCTGCGTTTGATAGGCACAGTGGCAGCAATTGATGGGCACAGTGGCTGCGTTTGATGGCACAGTGGCTGTGTTTGATGGCACAGTGGCTGTGTTTGATAGGCACAGTGGCAGCAATTGATGGGCACAGTGGCTGCATTTGATGACACAGTGGCTGTGTTTGATGGTACAGTGGCAGCAATTGATGGGCACAGTGGTGGCAATTGATGGCACAGTGGCTGTGTTTGATGGCACAGTGGCTGTGTTTGATGGGCACGGTGGCTACGTTTGATGGCACAGTGGCTGCATTTGATGGTACAGTGGTGGCAATTGATGGGCACAGTAGCTGCGTTTGATGGCACAGTGGCTGTGTTTGATGGTACAGTGGTGGCAATTGATGGGCACAGTGGCTGCATTTGATGGCACAGTGGCTGCGATTGATGGTACAGTGAGGCTACAATTGATGTTTTTTTTTTTCAGAATGTTTCAGTTTGTTTGCGCCTCCCCAAAAATTTTGAGCATCAGCCGCCACTGAAACCAATGCTGATGTCATGTCAGTTTTTTTTCCCCATGCAGAAAATTGCATAGACGTTGCAGATTCCTGTGCAGAAAAAATCTGCATGGTGTTGTGTGAACAGGGCACATAGAGAAGCATTGTTTTTATGTGAGCCCTTGCAGAACGCGTGCAGAAAAACTGATGTCTCTGCACCATGGTGTGAACGAGGCCTAAGGCCCGATTCACACTTGTGCAGGTTGCAGTTTGCCTATTGCAGGTGCATTTTGTGTTTTTCAATAAACATCATTAACTGCTTGCTGCCTGCCCACTGTCAAATGACGGCGGAGTGGTGCAGCTCTTGTTCTGGGAGGCCGTCATATGACGGCCTCCCAGAACGGCCGTTCTCGCACGCTCGCGGGGCCGCGCAGAGCGGTTATCGCGGCAATTCCATGTTGCGAGGACACGGCGCGACCCTGATCTGTGTAAAGAGCCGCGTCCACGGCTCTTTAACCATGTGATCGGCTGTGTCCAATCACAGCCGGTCACATGTAAACACGGAGATGCCGGTAATCGGCTCTCCCCACCTCACACTGACAGAGTGTGTGGTGAGGACAGTCGATCAGCGGCATCTCCTCACAGGGGGACATGTAGGAAGGTATTCAGGGCACTGATCATCTGTGCCCTGATTACAATAAAGAAAAAAGTGTCACAATACAGTGTCCACCATTGCCCACCAATGTCAGCATACAGTGCCCACCAGTGGCAGCAATCAGTGCTCACCACTGCCCACAAGTGCCACCAATCAGTGCCCATTAGCCATGCCAGTCAGTTCTGGCAATCAGTGCTGCCCATCACTGCTGTCCATCAATGCCCATCAGTGTCACCCATCAGTGCCACCCATCAATGCTCATCAGTGCCCATGTATACCGTCTATCCGTGCTGCCTATTCATGCCCACCAGTGCCGTCTATCAGTGGCCGCCACTGCCACCTATCAGTACCCACCAGTGCCGCCTATCAGTGCTCATCAGTGTCACATATCAGTGCCACCTGATATGTACCAGCACATGTTGGACGGTGGACTACTGTTCCCAGCCAGCCCAGCTTGCAAATCCTGTGCCCTCAGGCCACATCGATTTGACACACATCCCCACCGTCTCTCCTCTGATCCAGGACTCCCCATCATTGACCGTGTAATGATGAAGATGTAAAGATGTAGAAGCAAAGTTCCCTCACAGACTTCCTGGCACATCCAGCCCTCCACTGTGGTACACTCACCGACCTTTCTCTGCCCCGAGTCCTTGATGGAGAACTTGACTGGACTATACGTTCTGACAGCTTCACCTGCTCCTCTGCTCCAGGAATTCTTTATCAATGACCGTGTTATTATAAAGACATTGCCAATGACCGTGTAGAGGCAAAGTTCCCTCACAGATTCTCCCTGGGCCTCTTCCTTTGATCAGCACCCCCCCTACCCTCCTGCTGCTGTCTAGTATTCCATCCTCCACTTCACTCAGTTGACAACTCTCCCCAGTGGCATGTTACCTCAGCTTATATAGGAGGCCTGCCCCTTGCCAATACTAGTTGGGGATTGGTCAGGGCTCCCACATGAGCTGCCTGCCACTCCAGTCCCTCTTCGAACATTCTCCCTGGAAGCAGGGGAGGCGCCTCAGAACTAGAGCACAAGTGGTCACACCCACTGCTACACTAACCACTCACAGCCCCCATTTCAAAACAGACAGGCCTAGCTTACAGCATAGGCCTGCCTAAATTTGCCTGTGCTGACAGTCTCCTAGTGAAAATCCTATTACTAGCACCTACCTAATGGTAGATGTTGCTACACATGAATCTATCTATGGCCGGCACTGTCACCCCCTATTCAGGCACCCCGGCCCCTTTTCCCGTGCAGAGCACCTGAATTACAGCGGCTGGGGGTGTTTTTGAAACACCTGATTAGAGCCATAGGCTCTAATAGGTGTCAAAAAAGGTGACCTGCGAGCGCCATGCTGGGCGCTCACAGGTCACTCAGCTGTGTTAGAAAAGCGAATGAATATTCGCTTTCCTATTACTAAACGGCCTCTCAGCCAATCAGGTGCTCTGATCTGTTACCCGTCACCTGATTGGCTGAAGCAACAGGCACTGTGATTGGACGCCAGGTGTCCAATCATAGCAGAGGACGGGAAGAGAGGACGGGAGAAGACATAGAGGAGCTGTCCCACTGAGACAGGTAAGTGCAGATGGCGGTCCGGCGGGGGGCACACTGGCAGCATTTGATATGGCACAGTGGCTGCGTTTGATGGGGCACAGTGGGAGCAATTGATGGGCACAGTGGCGGCAATTGATGGGCACAGTGGGGGAAGTGGATGGGCACAGTGGGGGCAATTGATGGGCACAGTGGGAGCAATTGATGGGCACAATGGTGGCAATTGATGGGCACAGTGGTGGCAATTGATGGGCACATTGGCTGCGTTTGATGACACATTGGCGGCAATTGATGGGCACAGTGGCTGCATTTTATGGGGCACAGTGGCTGCATTCGATGGCACAGTGGCTGCATTTGATGGGCACAGTGGCTGCATTTGATGGGCACAGTGGCGGCAATTGATGGACACAGTAGTTGCATTTGATGGCACAGTGGCTGCATTTGATGGGCACAGTGGTGGCAATTGATGGGCACAGTGGCTGCGTTTGATGGCACAGTGGCAGCGATTGATGGCACAGTGGCTGCAATTGATGGTACAGTGGCTGCAATTGATGGTAAAGTGAGGCTGCAATTGATGTTTTTTTTTTTCAGAATTTTTCAGTTTGTTTGCGCCCCCCAAAAAATTTTGAGCACCAGCCGCCACTGAGTTGTGCCTTAGGGCCAGTTCAGACTGGTGCGATGTCAGAGATCGGATGTGATTTGCACCGCACTGCAGTGAAAATCACATGCAATCTTTGCGCGATGAGATTTCAGCCATAAAGATCATATTTACTAAATTTCCACCAAACTAGCACTTTTGCATCAAACGTTTTTATCCGCAGCAAAATCGGATCGCATGGGTGTTGACACCCATGCGATTCGATTCCTGTCTGAGTTTGCAGATCACACTGCGATTTGCAAACTGATTTGGGGGTGTCATATTTGTTTTTGAGTTTAATACTGCTTTAACTATGTAACTATGTTGCCTATGCACTGTCCCAACTGACCGTTTTCTGCCCAGTGCATCCGAAAAGTATTCCACAAACAATACACCATAATGACAACCTGAAAGAAGTTTGTTTGAAATGTTTGCAAATTTATTAAAAATAAAAAAACAAAAAAAACATCATATTTACATAAGTATTCACAGCCCTTGCCATGACACTCAGAATTGAACTCCAGAGCACCCTGTTTCCATTGCTAATCCTTGAGATTCTACAACTTGATTGGAGTCCACCTGTGGTAAATTTAGTTGATTGGACAAGATTTGGAAAGGCACACACCTGTCTATATAAGGTCCCACAGTTAACAATGCATGTCAGAGGACAAACCAAGTCAAGTCAAGTCCAGTCCAGGCCAAGGAATTGCCGGTAGACCGCCAAAACAAGATTGTATCGAAGCACAGATCTGGGGAAGGTTACATAAAAATTTCTGCAGCATTGAAGGTCCCAATGAACATTGTGGCCTCCATCATCTGTGAGTGGAAGAAGTTTGAAATCACCAGGATCAGTGGCGGTGAGTCCATAAGGGCGACTGGGGCGCCTTATTTGCTTTCCTAAACTAAACTGCCTCTCCACCAGTCAGGTGCTTGGATCTGTTACGGGAGAAGACACCGAGAAGACATCTTTCCCTCCCACTGAGACTGACCAGGACACTTTCTAAAGTGAGCCACCCAGCCAAATTGAGCGATTGGGGGAGAAGGGCCTTGGTCAGGGAGGTGACCAAGAACCAGATGGTCGCTCTGACAGAGCTCCAGCGTTTCTCTGAGGAGAGAGGTGAACCTTCCAGAAGAACAACCATCTCTGCAGCCCTCAACCAATCAGGCCTGTATGGTAGTGTGGCCAGATGGAAGCCACTCCTCAATAAAAGGCACATGACAGCCCACCTGGAGTTTGCCAAAAGGCACCTGAAGGACTCTCAGACCATCAGAAACAAAATTCTTTGGTCTGATGAAACAAGGATTGAACTATTTGGCCTGAATGGCAAGTGTCATGTATGGAGGAAACCAGGCACCGCTTATCAACTTCAGTGGCAGGAACTGAAGGACTAGTCAGGATAAAGGGAAAGATGAGTGCAGCAATGTACAGAGACAACCAGGATGAAAACCTGCTCCAGAGCGCTCTGGACCTCGGACTGGGGCAAAGGTTCATCTTTCAACTGGAAAACGACCATAAGCACACAGCCAAGAGAAACAAACATGTGGCTATGGGACAACTCTGTGAATATTCTTGAGTGGCCCAGCCAGAGCCCAGACTTGAACTCAATTGAACATCTCTGGAGAGATCTGAAAATGGCTGTGCACCAATGCTCCTCATCCAAACAGATGAAGTTTGAGAAGTCCTTCAAAGGAGAATGGGAGAAAATGCCCAAAAATAGGTGTGCCAAGCTTGTAGCATCATACTCAAAAAGACTTGAGGCTGTAATTGGTGTCAAAGGTGTTTCAACAAAGTATTGAGCAAAGGCTGTGAATACTTATGTACATGTGTTTTGTTTGTTTTTTTAATAAATTTGCAAAGATTTCAAACAAACTTCTTTCACATTGTCGTTATGGGGTATTGTTTGTAGAATTTTGAGGAAAATAATGAATTTAATACAATTTGCAATAAGGCTGTAATATAACAAAATATGGAAAAAGTGAAGCGATGTGAATACTTTCCGGATGCACTGTATATTGTTACGCTTGCCATTTCTTGCCCATGTAATACCACAATTGCCTGTTTTTTACCCACATATTGCAATTGATTTCATATTTGTTTCTCATGTATTTTCAAGAATACTTGTTTCTTGCTTCTGTTACTATTGAGCTTTTGTTTACCACGTAATGTAACAATGGCCCATTTGTTTCCTGCATATCATCACGATTGCCAATGTCTTGCTATTTCTTGTTAGTGTATTGTCAAGATAGTTCATCTGTTTCCTGTAAAAATTGCTGCTTGTTGCCCATATGTTTTCACAGTTTCCTATATTTTGCCCATATATCATCACTATAAAATGTTTGTTTCCCTTTTATTGTCGCAATTGCCTGTTTTTTGCCCGCTTGTTGTAAGAATTTTCTGTTAGGCTGGCCATAGATGAGCGAGCTGATCAAAAAAGTGAACAGATTCAGCGAGGTGGATGGATTAATCCTCCCAGATGCGCTATGGTCTTCTGACAGCAGAATACTTCTGCTGTCAGAATACACTGATCAGTGGTTGCAGCCAATTGGCTGCAGCTGCTAATCAACATAAGTTTTACAACATTCACAATCGACAGAAGTCAATTGTTAGATTGACTTGTGTCCCATGGGAACAGCCATACATGGATTGAAATTCAGCTAGTCCCTGCAGAACCAGCTGAATTTTGTTCCATCTATGGCCAGCTTTAGATACATATATTTTTTACCACCTTTTTTTTGCCACTTTTATATCACACCAGTGCTGTCTGCTTAGAGGAGCATATATAACTTAGTCCCCCACAGGCACGTCACTATCAAACCACAGTGCTATTATCCCCATGTGTTGTTGCAGCACCCTAAATGTTTAACCACTTCAATACTGGGCACTTTTACCCCCTTCTTGCCAGGCCATTTTTCAGCTTTCAGAAAAAGGCATTTTCTTTCCTTCTGTTATAAAATTTTGCAAATAAATAACCTTTCTTCACAAATCTAGATCAAAATGTATTCTAATACATTTCATTGGTGAAAATAACCCAAATCAGTGTTTATTATTTTTAGTCTGTATAAAAGTTATAGAGTCCACAAACTATGGTATATATAGTATATCTGAAAATTGATGAATCCTAATGTACTGACACCATATCTCATTTCTTGAGATCCGAAAATGCCAGGACAGTACAAATACCCCCAATTTACCCCTTTTTGGAAAGTAGACAGTCTAAGATATTGAGTAATTGGCATGGTGCATTTTTTGAAGTTTTTTATTTTATATATTATGATTGCTTATACCAGTGACTTTCATTTGTATAAGCAACCATTTTTATTGAATGAAACAGATTCATTCAGTTTCTTTTGTTGTGAATATCTGTGATTGGCTAAAGCTAATCACATGGTACAGATGAGCTGTGATTGGCCCTGTCTGTACCATGTGATCACTGTGACCAATCACAACTAGCTACACAATTGTATACAATGGATGGCATAAAAGGAAGCCATCCATTGTTTACAATTTGTGATGTGATCTGATTGGTCACAGCAATCACATTATACTGGCATCGAGCCGGTATGGTGATCAGTCATAGGCTGTGTCCGGGACACAGCTGGTGACAGATCGAGCTGCTGCACGGCCCAGCATTCTGAGAGGACATCCACTTAGAAGTACAAAAGGCCCGTCTGGCCGTCAATCTGCTATAGGCCGGGTGGGAAGGTGTTATCTATTAAACCCATGCTATGTATGCCCATTCTAGGGCATTTCATTTATTAAACTGTGCTGTGGTGCGCATGTCACACTACTTGAGGTCCCCCAGCCTTGGTCCCATCACCAACGTCAATCTTACTGATTGGCTTTTAAGGGTGGCTTGAGGAGCTCTCAAAGCTACATAGGAACATTTCTAATAATAGATCTCTTTTTCAAGCACATTCTGATTATGTAGAGCCACCAGAGAAATAAAGGCTAATTTCAGTGTAATTTCACCAAAAACTCCACTCATCCTGGGATTGTTTTACCAAAGGCAAGTAGGCTTTTCACTTTGCAAGAGAATTTATCTTTTTTTTTTACTTTGAGTTTAGTGAGTATGGTGAAAATTGACTTTGCAAAGAGTACCCAATCATGTGCAAGGATTATTAGGAAAAACATGAGTAAATGTACAGATAGCAGCAGGGAGGAGGAGAGAGCCAAATGAGAAGTAGTTGCAGGCCGTGCTCTCTCCCTCCTCTCTGTGTACATAAGTTAAGACAGGATCACTCTCAGATCTGAATGTATAGGGGTTGATTACCAACCCCTATCTCCTCCCCACATTGCTGCTGTCTTAGCAGCAGAAATTGTGGGTGGGCAGTAATCAAACCCTATTCAGTTGGATCTGACAGCAATCCTGTGTTAACTTCCATGTATAGACAGGAGGGATAGGAGATGGGGGGGGGCACAGCCCACACCTCCTCCTGGCTCTCTCCTCCTCTCTAGTGATGAGGGGGGGTGATTGGGGAGGGGTTGTGCTAAGAGTGGTTTTTGGAAGCGGGCAGGCGTTTGTGCTAGGAGGGGGGGTGCTGGGAGGGGAGATTTGGGGGAGTTGTGCTAGATGGTAGGATTTAGGAGTGGAGGGGTTTGTGCTAGGAGGGGGGATGGGAGAGGATTTTTGCTAGAAGGGGGAATTTGGGGGGAGAGAATTTACAACCTACAGACCACAGAACTCTGAAATATAGACAAAAACTCACCCAAGCTCTACCGCATATTTATAGGATGATGAGCTGAATAATGGTGCTCAGGCCATTGTGTCCCATACATCAAAACTGCAAAAAGAATGTTGGCAACTCGATTGCTTCTTCTTAAATCTTTATTGAGCACAGACACCAGTGCGACATCAAAACGCTAACATGTTTTGGCAAAAGCCTTCCTCATAGCATACAGATTTATAATAAAATCAAGTTTATATAAGAAAAGGTATCCATTCCTCCAAAAAAAGGGGATGGTACAATTCAATTTAAGATCAATTAACAATTAAAATCATGTGAGGTTGGTATAACCAGAGAAGGGTGGGGGAGAATGGAAAATACAGACTAAAGGCATAGGGCAAATATTTATTGACCCCCTGTGGAATCAAATTATATTACCGTAAATAAAAAAAAAATTCACATCCATTCTACTGTTCATTTCACTAGGAAATTGAGTATTCAATCTGTGTATCCACCATACCTCCTGCTGAAGTAGGGTATGTTATGTATCTCCCCCCCTAACAGATCTTCTCACCTGTTCCAGACCGCAAAAAGAAAAGGACTCCAGATTACCACCATGGACTGTTCTAAAATGTTTAGATACATTTGAAATATTGTTTGCATTGCTATTTAAAATATCATTGTAGTGTTCTGATATTCTAATACGTAAATTGTGGATAGTGCATCCCACATACTGTACTCTTCAAGTACTGCAATCAATTAGGTAGACAATCATCTTTGAGTTACAATTTATAAAACATTTTACTGGATATGTTCTACCTATTGAAAAAGAAATAACAGACTTGCTTTTTCTATGTCTTTTACACTGTTTACAGGTATTATAACCACAGGGATAGGAGTCCACTGTCCCCAACCACGAACTGGCAGGGGAAGTGGAACTAAATAGAGAAGGCGAAAGTATAGTACCCAAAGTAGGCACTTTCTTGCTAGAAAAACTGCACCCCTGTCTTAAAATTTGATGCAAAGTTTTTTCCGCATATAGGACAGGGAGGCAGTGTTTTATGATAAAAACAATCTGATTGTATTGTTGTGAGTAAGTGGTCACAAAGTGAACACCTCCCCTCCCACTGGGCCATGCCTTCTCACTGACAGAAGAGAAATTCCCAATCAGATCACCAAGTTCTCTATTTTCTGCCAATCTTCTGCCTCTATTTATTAAATATCCGCTATATCCTCTCTCTCAACCTACTGGAAAAAATGTTCCATTCTTTAACAAAATCCTTATCAGAAGAACAATTTCTCCTTGCTCTAATGAGCTCACCCATTAGCAATGCCCACAATGTATGCGCTGAATGACAACTCTATGCCAACAGAAGTGAGTTACCTGCACATTGCTTCCTGTAGGTTCTGGTAGAAACTATTCCACTATCCGCACATCCCACCAAAGTCAAATCCAGATAATCAATACTAACTCGATATGAAGTGTGGGTAAACTCCAAATTCAGATGATTGGCATTGAGATAAACCAAAAATGAGTCCAAACATTGGCTGGCCCCTTCCATAGGAATAACAAATCATCCAGAAAGCAACAATACCAATCAATGTATTCTCCATATGGGTTACCTTGGGAGAAGAGAAAAGTCTCCTCCCACCAACCCATATATAAATTTGCAAGAGAAGGGGAAAATTTTGAACCCAGTGATGCATCATGGCACTGTAAATAATATTTAGAGTCAAACATGAATAAGTTGTATTTTAGCAGGAATTCTATGGCCATGCACAAAAATTTGCACAATTCCCACTTATAACATACAGTATAACATTATAACTATATCGTGTAAGACCACTGAACTCTGTCTCATAAACTACAATTTAGGGCTTGCTCACACTAGGCTCAGTGTGACAACACATGCAAAATCGCATGTTTTCTTGCACTGCACAAAAATTTGCTGCCTTTTGCAGACACGTGCGGTGCCATTAACTCTTAATTCTTAATGGCATCCCCACTCAACTAGCAAAAGCACGTACGTTCTCGATTGCTAAAAGGCATGGTGCTGCAGTACCATATGTTTTGGTGTGGCACCTTTTAGCATATTTCACATGCATAGTTACTGTAGCACCCTCTAGTTAGGTTGGTGCTAGAGATTAGATTTTTCTATGGAGTAGGAAAATTTAGGCAGGCCTAGCTGGTGGTTAGGCCTGCTTGTTTTCATTCTGGGCTGGGAGTGACTCAGGGCAGGGCTGGGTGACACACAGGTAGTATCACTGTCACCTCCCTCTTCTTTATAGAAGTTTCTAGAAAGAGAGGAAAGGTGGAGCTGCCTGGGGTATTCTGAGGAACTTTAACCAATCTCCAACTTGGATTGGCAGGGGGCAGGCCTCCTTAAATACCCAGGGTCAGCCCAGCTGGGGAGGAATTGTCGGGTGGAAAAGCTGGAGTGAGAGAGTGTGGAGGCTGTCGTGGCCCACAGGGAGCTCCCCAGTCTGGGAGGGGGGTGACCTCGAGCCTGGGCTAGGGTGCAGCCACGAGGAGAAGAGATCCCATGAGAGAGCAAGGAGAGAACAGTGAGAGAGAGCACTGCTAAGAGGCTCCAGGGAGAACAACTGGTCGCAGCCAGGAGGGCTGGTGACTGAAGCATAGTCAGGAGGACTGGGGAGGCACACCTGAGAGAACTGGGAGTTTGCAGTTTGAGATGGGTGCAGAGTGGGAAGAGGCAGCTGCAGCCAAGGGGGCTGGCAGGGCCTGAAGAGGGTTTACTGGGATCAGAAGCCGTGTTGAGGACAGTTAGCATCGGAACCAGTTCTACATCATAGGGGCCCAAGGCAATTCACTGAGTCCTGGCTGAGTAAGTATCAGGCCTAACCATATGGTGCTAACTGGTCCAGGAATCTGCAGCAAGTGAAGTGCTGGAGGAGTAACGGTCTACAGCAAGTAACGTGCTGGAGGAGTAACGGTCTGCAGCAAGTGAAGTGCCGGAGGAGTAAGGAAAAGAGGTCTTAAGAAAGAGTTGTGCTGGAGTGAAGACTGGAGCGTATATATAGGAGTGTATATAGTAGTCCCAGGAAAGTTATACTGAATCATTCCGGGCATCCAGAACAAGTTCAATCCCCTAAATAAAAAACAAAAAAAAACAAAGCTTATGGACTGTTCTATGTCTCTGAGTGTCTAAGAGTTAGATGCCGAGCTGGGCAGGGTGACAGGTGAACCACAATATTCAGCAACCCCTACAGGGGCATGGCTACATTAAATAGTTACATAGTTAGTCAGGTTGAAAAAAAACACAAGTCCATCTAGTTCAAGGAAAAAAAACAGACAATCCCATATACACAATTCTATACACACAGTTGATCCAGAGGAAGGCAAAAAACCCTAGCAAAACATGATCCAATTTACTATAGCAGGGGAAATAATACCTTCCCGATCCCCCAAGAGGCAATCAGATTTTCCCTAGATCAACTTTACCTATAAATGTTAGTCGCCAGTTATATTATGTATTATTATTCGGCAGAATGGCTTGTACAGGCAAATGGGCGTACCTGTATGTCCCTTTGAAATTGCCGCCTATCGGGCGCACGAGTGCCCGCCTCGGTAACATGCGCTCAGGTCCTGCAAACTCGATTTTCGCCGGTGGCCCGCAATTGTGACGAGGAGAGGCAGAATGGGGAGATGCCTATGTAAACAAGGCATTTCCCCGTTCTGCCTAGTGACATGACAGGGATCTACTGACGTCACCCATCTGAGCCAGCTGCCCTGTGAGCTTCTAGCCTCGCTCTGAGGTTCCCTTCCGGAGCCGGCGCATCCACCTGTCAGAAGAGCCACTTTCCTCAGCGGCGATCAGCTAGAATGTTCATGGCAAAGAGCCTGGGTGAGTGTTTTTATGCAGAGATTAAAGCCGTTTGTTCAAACTTTTGCACCCAGAGGCGCCTCTCCTTTTGTGTTTCCTTCACAGCCCTTGGAATATGGCTTCTGTCCTACTCTGATGGCAGCCCTGCTTGCATCTCTTGGACGGCTTCCCTACTCCCTCCAGAGCTAATACATAGACTTTTTAGCCTGCTTTGCTATATGGACCAATCAGTTCTATTATAGACATTCAGTTCACTACAGTTTTGCATTGGGAGATTTATGATTCCTGAGTCATTGCGCCTACACTTGTCACCAGGGATCTACTGCTCCCTGTCATCGGGAGCAGTGATTGCTGTCATTTCAGTGGTAGCCCAACCCCCCCACAGTTAGAATCACTCCCTAGGACACACTTAACCCCTTGATTGCCCCCTAGTGTTTAGTCCCTTCCCTGCCAATGTCATTTATATATTAATCAGTGGCTATTTATAGCTCTGATCGCTTTATAAATGACAATGGACCCAAAATAGTGTCAAAAGTGTCCGATGTGTCTGCCATAATGTCACAGTTACGAGCGCTGCTACAATATTACAATGGACTCCATAATTTTGAGTGTTTTTATTATTGTTTTTAATATAAGCTTATTGCGTTTTGTTTTTTTACCAAAAATATGTAGAAGAATACGTATCGGCCTAAACTGAGGAAAAAATTTGTTTTTTATATATATATATATATATATATATTATTTTTTGGGGATATTTAATATAGCAAAAAGTAAAAAATATTGCTTTTTTTTCTAAATTGTCGCTCTTTTTTTTGTTTATAGTACAAAAAAAAAAACACAGAGGTGATCACATACCACCAAAAGAGAGCTCTATTTGTGGGAAAAAATTTTGTTTGGGTGCAACGTCGCACGACCGCGCAATTGTCAGTTAAAGCGACGCAGTGCCGTATCGCAAAAAGTGCTCTGGTCAGGAAGGGGTTAAATTCTTCTGGGGCTGAAGTGGTTAAAGCAATCTACAGAGCTGGCCAGAACCACCTCTGGAGGGAGTATATTCCACATTTCCACAGCTATTACTGTGAAGAAACCTTTCCGTATTTGGAGATGAAATTGCTTTTCCATGCATAGAACAGCCCATTAAAAAATGTGACGTACAGGAACTTGCAAAAAATTATATGCACACGCTCAGACACAGCTCATGGTGTGAACAAGCCATCAGACTGATGTGCCTCAAGATTGTGCACAAAAGGGTGCCTTGACTGAAAAAAGGTTGAGAAACACTGCACTAGATAGTGATTAAAGAGGAACTATAGTCTTCTCACATAATTTGTAATAAAAACATCTTTGCCATTCTGAGGCTTCCCCCCAACCACTTTGCTGCAAGTGGTTGGCTGCAACCATTTTAACTGTAGGCAGCTGAAACTGCTGCCTGATCACTTCCTGGATTTACACAGACAGAGGCACACTTCCAGCTCTGCAGCTCTCATTGGCCCTCTTATGACTCATTCAGCCTCCCTTCCTGGCAAACTCCCACGAGAGTGAGAGAGGGAGCTGTGCATGATGTCATAAGCCTAGGCTTTTTACCTGACAAGAAACAGGAAGTGGGCTGTATAAGGTATTTACTGGCAGAAAAAAAAATGTTTTCCAATCCAAAGTTAAAACAACAAGGGCAGAAGATTTCATAGACGGAAAGTTAAAAAAAATCTCTGAAGGTACACTATTTATGTAACCTCTCTGCACCTGTTCGGACTTTACTGACACTTCTCATTAAATTAATATTATCTGTCCTGCCCTATCAAGTACAGGACATTTTGCACAATGCTTTTTTTTTGCATTTAAAAAGGTTTTTATTTATAATAAAGAGTATAAGTAACATGATTTATCCCTCGCAGGGGAATCTTACTAGAAAGATCAAGGCACAGAGAAAACATAGCATATACAATATTATGGTGGTATTCTAGGTTTACAGAGGATATCCTGAAGAATAATATAACTAAACAATGACTGGATCCCTTAATATTTCTACTTTAAGGTTAGTAATGAAGGATACAAAACTTTTAGGCATGACTAAGGGTACCTAGACTTTTAGACAATGAATCGCCAATTGCCCTGGAGCCCCCACACCCCAAATGGGTACAAACTGTGAGTGCTGCCAGGACTACCGGCTATTGGAGAGAGAGTTAATCTAAGTACATGGTTAGGAGATAACTCCAGAAAGAGGAAATTAAAGATTATCTAGTCCCTTCTGGAGATCTTAAACGTAAAGTCATCCTTGTTGAAAAATTGTTAGATTGTAATAATTGGATCTGTTCCAGCGGTAAGTGATTTTATACAAATAGGCAAAACCATAACAACTTGTGCCAAATACAATTTGGTAGACAATTACTGGAGAGAGGGATTTTTGGATCCATCTCCTCCACTCTACTCATCAGCCGGAGCTGACAAGGAGACTGGACAATAGGAAAGAAAAGAAGAGAGAGGAAGACATAGAAGGACAGAAGGAAGAAAAGAAAGGGACACGAAAGGATGGGGGGAAGGGGGGGGGTAAGGATGGGAGAGGTACCTGTTTCAGAGATAGCTAAAACAATTATAGAGGATTTCCAACAAGAGCTCTTCCAGTCAAATGAGTAGAGCCCAAACTAAAGGGAGATCCCCACATATCAGTTTGAATTTCTCAGTTTTATCAAGGATTGTGCTAGAAATTCTTTCTTGGAACATAATCCATGTAACTTTCTGTTTGGTTAGATGTATGGAGACCTTTGGAGACTTCCAGGCCCGAGCAATCGTCAGTTTAGCTCCAGTGAAGATATAATGGGACAGAATCTGATTATGTTTTGATAAGTTGGGAATTTTCTCGTTCAGGAGGGCTATTGTCGGTTTTTGAGATACTGTAGAGCCCCTGACTCTGCGGATGAGTTGGAGAAGTTTATTCCAAAAGTTCCTAATCTTGGGGCACTCCCATAAAGTATGTAGGAGTGACCCTAAATGTCCACATCCCCTGAAGCATAGTGGGGATGACTGTGGGTAAAATTTGGCTAAGCGAGTTGGGACCAGATACCAGCGTGACATAACCTTGAGGTCTGCTTCAATGAGGGAAACATTTAGAATCCCCTGGAAGGCGCTTGAAAAGCAGTAGTGCCAAGTGTCTAGGTCCCAATTAAACCCAAGGTCATGCTCCCAGCTCTGCATATAGGACGTTTTGTCAATTGGCTCTGCCAATGCTGCATATACCTCCCCTAATGTCCATGGCCGACGAACACCAGTGTTCATAAGGGGTAACAGATAGTGAGGCTGACTCTTTGGGAAGTATGGAGCGTAGGAAGTGGGTTATCTGGTGTAAACGAAACTTCTCTGAAGTGGGCATTTCAAGTTTTGAGACGCATTGGGAAAGTGTAAGAGGGCTACCTGAATTGACAAAGTGTCCTATGCGGTATAGGCCTTTATCAAGCCACCATTGAAATGCCTTTATATTTAACCCTGGCGCAAATAGGGGATTATTAAAAATGTGAGCTAGGGGTTGCCACTTGGATGTTAAAGTATTATGTTTGTGTAATGAGTCGCATAGAGCTAAAGAGTGAGAAAGGGTAGGGGACAGTATCGGGGGTCTAGTTTTAGGGTAAGTCCAAATAAGATAATCAATAGTGAAATTGGGGTCAGCCTGTCTTTCTATTGCCAGCCAATCAGGCTTAGGTCCTCTGGAGTAGATAGCTGATATCTGGCTTAATTGAGCTGCCTGGTAATACCACCAGAGATTGGGTAAGCCTAATCCTCGCTTCCGTCTGGGCCTGAATAGGGTTTATTTAGGAAGTCTGTGGTTTGATTTGCCCCATGTAAATCGAACTATGGACGCCGGTAAATTTTGAATTTGGAGTTTGGGGATCGGTATAGGTAGAGATCTAAAAAGGTAGAAAAGCCGTGGGAGGAGAGTCATTTTGACCGCATTGATCTTGCCTAGCCAGGACATTTTGAATAGTGACAATTGTTTAAGATCATTCTTAAGCTTTTTGAACATAGGAGGATAATTGTATTTATATAAATGGGCAATGTTAGAAGGTAGGTGCACTCCTAGGTAAGGTATAGTGGAATTGCTCCAAGTAAAGGGGAAGTGGTTCCGTAGTCTGTCAACCAATGACACTGGGGCTGAGATATTAAGGGCCACTGACTTAGACATGTTGACTACCAATCCTGATATCTGACCAAATTTGTGAAATAGTTGTAATATATTAGGGGTGGAAATTAGGGGAGAAGTTATAAATAGAAGGACATTGTCAGCGAAGAGCGCGCATTATTGTGTGATTTGGCCGCATTTGACTCTGTGAATGTCAGGATGGTTCCTAATCGCCATAGCCAACATTTCAATACCTATGGCAAAAAGGAGGGGGAATAACGGGCAGCCTTGTCTCATTCCCTGGGAGATGGGGAAGGGGTCAGAAAGGTGTCCCTGAAGTTTGATCTGGGCTTTCGGTTTAGAATATAGGGCTTCTAGGAGGTTGATGAAGTGTGATCCAAAGCCCCACCTTCTCAAAATATTAAAAAGATAAGGCCAAGTAACGGTATCAAAGGCCTTCTGGAGGTCAATGGATAGGATAAATCCTTCTTGTGCAGGATTGCCATGCCATCCGGATTTCAGGAGGGAAATTATGTCTATGGCTCTCCTCACCTGGTCCAGGCCCTGCCTCCCTGGTATAAAGCCTACTTGATCTTTATGAACATAGGACCCTATAAAGGATCCTAACCTATTCGATAGATTTTTGGTCAAGATTTTAAGGTCGTTATTAATTAATGATATAGGTCTATAGTTGCTTACTATACTTTGATCCTTACCAGGTTTGGGGATGACCGTGATGTAAGCTAAATTCGCATTTGAGTCTAAGGGAGAGTCTTTGTTTAGGGAATTGAAGAACCGGACCAGATAAGGGACCAGTGTTTTAGAGAAGTTCTTATAATAATGTGTAGAAAAGCTGTCAGGGCCTGGGGCTGAACCCTTTTTAAGTTCTTTTATAACCTCCTTGACCTCTTCTTCAGAAACGGAATCTTCCATTATGGAGCGATGTTGATCGGAGATTTTGGGAAGGGGAAGATTATCCAGAAAGGGATTGAGTAGGTGTGTGGTGTCGGTCTGCGGTTCAGAATATAAGTTGGAGAAGAAAGAATGAAATGCTTCGAGAATTTTGCACAATGTTTTAACTAACAGTCCTTGTTTGGTTACAGCACTCATGGCTATCCATGATTATTGTTCACTTCTTGGAAATCTACCCCCCTGGATGTTGTCCTTGTTGGACTTCAGGTCGCCCTACGCCACCTCAGCTCCTGGTAACAATGCCCTTTAAGGGGTCTCTGATCTGTAGTGCCACACTCTAGTTACATCTGTAAGTACTTTAGACTGTGGGGGCTTTTATGGGTTTGATCTTCATTCATACTTCTTATTATCACCCCCCTTCCTTGGCAGGGTCAAACCATACAAATATCTCTACTATCATATATTACACAATTCAAGTCATGTGCATGCTCCTGAAGATTGGATCAATCCATGAAATGCAAAAAGCTGTATAATGCCATGTCTCTATTAGGGTTGAGCTTGATGCTCGGATCGAACATCAGGTGTTTGCCCATTCACCGAAGAGCGAACATTATGGGGCGTTTGCGGCAAATTCAAGCCGCAGAACGCCCCATAATGCACTGCGAGATCGCTGTATGATGATTAGGCAAAGAATGCACCTGACCTGCATGCTTTGGCCAATCACAGCACACTCTGCTAAGAGAGCCATAATTGGCCAAAGGCAGGGTGCCTTTGGCCAACCATGGCTCAGGGGGACTAATTCCACGCCCCACACTATATAAGGCTGCTTACACGGAGGCCGTGTGTAGTGTTGTTGGCGTGGACAGAGAGATAACTTGATTTAGATTAAGCAGGCAGGTTATTCAGTTAGTGGCAGTGTATTTGATGTATATATATATATATATATATATATATATATATATATATATATATATATATATATATATACATATTGTGGCAGTAGGACCCTGTGCTACCTGGAAGATTGCTGGTTTACGCCAGATTTTGGAGGGAGAGGCACGTTGATTGCACAGCTGTGTGCTGGGCTATTTAATTGTGACCTGGCTATGGCTCAGGGTTCCACCCAACAGACAGGAAGTCTGTGGACTCCCATTCCTCTAAGAGGAGTCAGAGGCTGCAGGAGGCAGCCAGAGCATGCATGACTGCAGGAGGCAGACGTACTTGGTGACAGAGCAGCAAGTAGTAAGGCCTAGGCTAAAGGCCTGAATCAGCTGTATGCCAAGAATGTAAACCAGGAGGTTAAAGTATTGAGTGTGCAAGATACAGTAATGGTGGAACCCCCTGCGTGGGCTACGGATGTCTTTGTGAATTTTTCCGTGCTTTTAAATAAAAGTGGGCTACCAGGCCCTTAAAAATACAGTTTTTGTACTGGAGTACTCACTGACAATGCACCTACCGTTTGAGTCTGATACCCCAATCTTACTATATATATAGTCAGTCTAGTGTGTGTGTATATGTATATGTGTGCGTATATATATATATATATATATATATATATATATATATATATATATATATATATACACACTCTGCATTTAGCATGGACTATATATTCAGTGTTTAATATATATATATATATATATATATATATATATATATATATATATATATATATATATATATATTAATACACCGCCTGAAGAGTATTAGAAACAGTAAACCACGGAATGCACTGTAGATATAGGCTACACTGGATGCAGAGTATGTATATATGTGTAATACACTACCACCTTCACTGACTGAATATAGAGTAAACACTGAATATATAGTCCATGTTAAATGCAGCTGACCTCATTAGCACCCTGCATCAGGGATGATGCAGGGTGCTAATGAGGTCAGGTGGTCAACTCCTTCCTGTGTCATTACCTACAGTCTGATCAGGAAGAAGTACTAATAGAAACCTCTGGAAAGGTGGATTTAGACAAGAAAAGAGGTCAACTGCAGGTGAAATTCACCAGTCAGTGAATTATGAATGATCTCAGAAGTTTCTCAAACTGATGCCATCGAAACAAGCCCAAAGCCGGTTGACATGGGCCCCTGAACATACAGAAGAGAGGAAAAAGCTACTACATAGTTAAATAGTAGAGCACTAATACCCCTATCCTGTGAACTTGAGAGTGTGAACCGTGCAGAGACCCAGTGCCTGGGGGACACAGCCACCCGCTTACACGATCTCTGTGACAGGAGATCCAATCATCTGGTAAGGGGCGTTTTTGTCAGAGGTGGAGGAACTTCTTATATCACCACGCTCCCCAGGGAGATATGTTTGTGCATGCCTCACTCTGCATCAAGATTGGTGTTTTCTTCTCTCACCATAAAGTTACTTCTCTTATAAGGACTGTTATTTGAGAGTTTGGACTTTGCAGCAATATATGGTCCTCAATTCTGAGTTGTCACTGTTTTTTGCATTCACCTTGAATCGTGTAGTTTGTGGAGTTTAGTCTACATTGTTTTAATAATATTCATTTTATTTGTTTTTTTTGTACACATTTGTCATCCATTTTGAATGTTGTTTATCACCAGGAATGTGCTTGGCATGATTAATACTCATCTGTTTATTTTTGCAGTGCCTTTTGTAGCACAGTGCTCCTGCAAGTAATATTGCATTGCTATCTCCAGCATTTCAGTGGAAACAGATTACAGTAAAGGTGACACAACACTTCGGTAGTATCTGATGATCCTCACACAGGACCCGGAAGTGGTCACGTACCTGATCACCTTCATTCAATGTTTCTGTTTGTTAATAGCATGCAAGGATTTGTTCTATTGACTGAATTAGTGTCCATCAGGATACATGCATAGAATCATCGCGCATAATGATGTACCTTGCTATTCACACTGTTGGATCCTTTGCTTCCAGTTGGTCTTACAGCACTGTTTTTGGACATTACATCCTTTATCCACCACAGTCCTCTGTGATCTCCAAGTGCTCCATTGAGTGCCCTTCTCCACAGCCCCCATCCCTCTTCTTCCCCAC
Organism: Lithobates clamitans; assembly: GCA_037952925.1. NCBI lineage: Eukaryota > Metazoa > Chordata > Amphibia > Anura > Ranidae > Lithobates > Lithobates clamitans. The sequence goes on along the minus strand of JBBGZY010000171.1, from coordinate 6,651,782 downwards.
CCTTTCCCCTCCTCCCCTCCCCCCCTTCTCCCTTCCCCCGTCATCCCTGGCTCGAGCCGCCCCCTGGGGGATTGATGTCAGTTTGCAACCTAATTTAGCCTAGCTGAACACTTCACATTGCAGTTGGTTGAGCAGACATCAATTGCCTTGACGTCCGGATGTTTGTTTGTCCTTTGTTACATGTTGAAGTGTCCCCCCAGTCTGTGTCTGTATTGACTGACCCTATTTGTCCAGTCAATCTTTTTTTACCCAGGGCAGTATAGTCATTGGTCTATACTCTTTTATCTACATGTTACATATTTTTGTACCACAATAAATATTTTTTGATACCACATCTATACTATGTGTTGCCTTTTTATGAGCCCCACCTTTCTTGGTCCCCTCTCTGTTTGGGACAATTATTGGTTTGTCTGCAGCAATGCTGGCACACTCATACGTCCATTTCCCAAAGACAACCTCTGGATATGATGCTGAGTACTTGTACTCCACTTCTTTGGTCGACCATGGCGAGGCCTTTTCTCAGTGGTACCTGTCCTGTTAAACCACTGTATGGTCTTGGCCACCGTGCTGCAGCTCAGTTTCAGGGTCTTGGCAATCTTCCTATAGCCTAGGCCATCTTTATGTAGAGGAAGATTTCTTTTTTTCAGATCATCAGAGAGTTTTTTGCCATGAGGTGCCACGTATAACATCCAGTGACCAATATGAGAGTGATAACACAAAATTTAACACACCTGCTCCCCATTCACACCCGAGACCATGTAACACTAACGAGTCACATGACACTATGTAGGAAGCGGTTTAGACATTAATGGCTGTGTGTTGAGTTATTTTGAGGGGACAGCAAATTCACACTGTTATACAAGGTGTACACTCGCTACTTTACATTGTAGCAAAGTGTCATTTCTTCAGTGTTGTCACATGAAAAGATAAAAATAAGACATTTTAAAAAAATGGGAGGGTTGTACTGACTTTTGTGAGATATGTATATATACTCTGCATCCAGTGTAGCCTATATCTACAGTGCATCCTGTGGTGTACTGTTTCTTATACACTTCAGGCGGTGTACACAGTATCTAATACAGTGTGTACAGTGTCTACTACACATCTGGTGGTGTACACAGTATCTAATGCAGTGTAGGGTGGTGTTGCAAAACAAAATATACATCATGTCCGGAAGGCCATCAAGGAGAGGAAGACACTTACAGGCCACTAAAAGTGGGCAAGCAGCCTCTGTGTCTACAGTCAACAGTGCTGGTAGTGGACATCACTCTGCAGGTGGCTGTGGGGCACGCTTGTCCTTTTTTTCTGCTGCTGGACGTGTTAGGAGGAGGCACATCTTCAACAAGGCAGGACATCCTCTAGGGGGCAGCCATCTAATTGCATCACACTGCAGAGCTCCGCAGGTGCAGGGCCCTGCTGACTCTCCGCTGACTTTTAAAAGTTCCTTGGTGTGGGCCTTTTTCGACACATGTGCAGCAGATCGCACCATTGCTGTTTGCAACCTATGTCTGAAGCAGATCAAGCATGGCCAGAACAGCAGCCGCTTGGGCACCCCATGCTTGACCAGACATATGATGACCTGCCATGCAGTCCGATGGCAACAGCACAGACCCACATCAAGGAAAAAGGCTGACTTCTCCTTGCTTCTCATCTGAAATCTCGTACTCTACTATACCTCCAGTCCTCTCAAAAACCTGCACTGAGAGGAATGAGGGTATAACAATTTGTGTCCCAAGTACTTGCAGCCAATCTGCTAGCAGTACACACCATCTGATTTTAGCAGGCAAATTTCCCTACCCCAGTTCTGAACCATAAAAAGAAATTCAGACCCAGCCATCTACATGCTCAGTGTCTAAATGCTAGCTTGACCAAAATGCTAGCACTGCAACTGCTGCCTTTTCAGCTGGTAGACTCTGCCCCCCTTTTGTGAATTTGTGGAATGTGCTGTACCTCAGTGGCAGGTTCCAAAACGCCATTTCTTTTCACTGAAGGCCATTCCGGCTCTCTACCTGCATGTGGAAGGCAATGTTTTGGCCTCGTTGGACAGGGCGGTCAGCAGTAAGGTGCATATTACCACGGACTCATGGTCCAGCAGGCATGGGCAGGGATGTTACCTTTCCTTCACGGTGCACTGGGTAACTTTGCTGGCAGCTGGGAAGGATGCAGGACAGGGTTCAGTGTTGTTGGAGCTTGTAATGCCACCACGCCTCCAAAATGCTAGTGGTGATTCTGCCACAGCTCTCTCCTCCACACCTTCCTCTTCTTCTTCCTCTATGGCCTCTTCTGCAGATTTGTCCTCTGAACCAGCGGTGCTCCGTAAGCGTTCAAGGGGCTATGCAAGCAGTCAGGCTAAAAGATGCCATGCCGTGCTTGAATTGGTCGCCTAGGGGACAGGAGCCACACTGGGGCAGAGATTCTGTCAGCTTTGCAGGGGCAGGCTTAGAGGTGGTTGATGCCACGCCAGCTTCAGCCAGGAATGGTTGTATGCGACAATGGCACCAACCTTCTCTCAGCCCTCCGATGGGGACACTTGACCCATGTTCCGTGTTTGGCACACGTCCTGAATTTGGTGGTGCAGCGGTTCTCGAGCAGGTACCCAGGCTTACAGGATCTTCTGAGGCAGGCTAGAAAAGTCTGAGGTAATTTCTGCCAGTCAAACAATGCCAGTGCTCGACTAGCTGACATTCAAAGGGGATGCAACCTACCCACCAACTGCCTCATTTGTGACATGCCCACCAGGTGGAACTCAACGTTGGTAATGCTGCAGTGCCTGCACACATAGCAGAGGGCCATCAATGAGTACCTCTGCGAGTATGGCACCAGGACAGGGTCAGGGGAGCTTGGCTTCTTTTTGCCACACAAGTGGCTACTGATGAAGGATGCATGCACTGTCCTGTCACCATTTGCGGAGATCAGAAGGATGGTGAGCAGCGGCAATGCATGCATCAGTGATACTGTCCCTCTAGTCTTCCTATTGGAGCATGTGCTTTGTGGAATCATGGACAGAGCACTTGAGGCAGAACAGCGGGAGGAAGAGGACTTCCTTACCTCTCAAGGCCCCCTTTATCCAGATAGCATTCCTGCAGGCCTGCCAAACACACAGGAAGAAGAGGAGGAAGATTGTGTCAGCATGGATGTAGAGGATAACACTCAGCAGCAGTGTTCAGGGGATGGTTTTCAGTCCCCAGAAACCCAAGGAGTTGTACGTGGCTGGGAGGAGGTAGTTATGGATCATGTGATCCTTAGTGACCCAGAAGACTCAGAATTGAATTCCTCTGCAAACTTATGCTGCGTGGCCTCCCTGAATCTGCAAAGCCTGCAAAAGGACCCTAGGATCAAGGGGAGGGATCATTACTGGCTGGCAACCCTTCTTGATCCACGTTACAAGGGTAAGGTTGCAGAACCCATCCTGTCTTCACAGAGGGAGCAGAGGATGAAACATCTTCAGGAGGCCTTGAAGAAAGGTTTGTGCAACGCATTACCAGACCCTGGGAGGTTACAATTTCCTGGTGCTGGACAACGCATTGCTAAGGCTTTGTTCAGTCAGAGAAAGAGCGGCGGAGAAGGTAGCTGGCTGACCAATGCCTTTAAACAATTTTTAAGTCCTCTGATCAGTTCAAGCAACCATCGCCAGCATCTGAATTACATGGTGCAGGAATATCTAGGGGCAAGAGCAGACTTTGAGACCTTTCCAACAGAGCATCCACTGGGTTACTGGGTCTTGAGGATGGACCACTGGCCATAACTTGCTCAATATGCTATTGAGCTACTGGCCCGTCCTGCTTTCTGAACGCACATTTAGTGCTGCTGGAGGGTTTGTAATGGCTCAAAGAGTGCGCCTGTCCAAAGACTCCATTGATACGCTCACATTCATAAAAATGAATCAGTCTTGGATCAGTAGCTATCAAGCACCTGATGCTGATCTAACTGATTGAATTTGCTATGGATGTGGGATCCCTTGAAGACTGCCTATGCTGACTATCCTATGCCTCCTCAATCTTGATGATGCTAGCTTCCAACAATATTTTTGGTTTAGGGCATCATCAACACCACCCAAGGCCCAATTTTTTTGCCCCTATTTAACAGGGGCATGTATTTACAATTTTTTATATAATATTTCAACCTAGGGCCATTCCTGCGCCCAACAAGAGTATCTGTGAGGGCTTACAGTGTTGTGGCACCACCACCACCACCCAAGGCCCAATTTTCTGCCCCTGTTTACTAGGGGCATGTAATTACAATCTTTGATCTAATATTTCACAGCAGGGCCCGTTCCTGCACCCAACAAGAGTATCTGTGAGGGGTTACAGTGTTGTGGCACCACCACCCAAGGCCCAATTTTTCTGCCCCTGTTTACCAGGGGCATGAAATTACAATTTTTTATACTATATTTCAACACAGGGCCATTCTTGCGCCCAACAAGAGTATCTGTGAGGGGTTACAGTGTTGTGGCACCACCACCCACCAAGGCCCAATTTTTCTGCCCCTGTTTTTTGATTTATATCCTTGATCGTTTAGAGCATAGATGTCGGTACACTACAGGTTTGTCAATATATATTCATATATTTATGTGTACTGATTTAATCCTTGGGGGAGGAAATCAGTGCACTTGGGATTAATGTCAATGACAACCCAATAGATCTCTTCGTACTCAATGGCCAATATCCATATGAAGGTGGGATGTTCACGCGCATCAGTTTAATCGTGTTTTCATTCCCATTTTCCTTTGTTTTTGTGTTTTTTTTGGTTCTGGTTTCTGTTCTGGTTCTCCGGTTTTTCATCTTTTAATCTTAAATGCCTTATGTATGATCTCTTGAAATGCCAATAGTAATCATACACAGGGGACACGTGTATACATAATACATATACACGTGTCCTTTCAGAGATCTATATATATACGGTATATATATATATATATATATATATATATATATATATATATATATAGATAGATAGATAGATAGATAGATAGATAGATAGATAGATAGATAGATAGATAGATAGATAGATAGATAGATATAGATATATACCACTTTTATTTAGATTCAAAGCCCTCCAGTCAAGTCTTCTTTCTTTATACATAGTAAGGGTCATCTTACATTTTTACATCCATTAATTAAGAGCTATGCTTTCTCAGTTTCCAGCATTTTACATAAAAGATAGAGAGTCACAATACATGTATTCACAAATTAGGTAGCATTCACTTGGATGCCTAAATGAAATGGTACAATATGACATGCACATTTTTTATGGATGTATAATTAGAGTGAATGCAACTTTCCAAGTAATCAATTTTTTAATCACAGGCTTTGAAACAGACCTATGATCTTTTTATGAAATGAACAGCTGTTTACAATTTGGGTCAGAATATATATACTAATGAGATAGATTTTATATATCATTATGAAAATGCTGTTCATTTGTAAGTTTTTTCAACACAATGGCTCTTGTTCCTTTAATGATCGTCTATTGTTTATTGTATTCCGTCAATATGAGAATGCCTTGTGTGGGACACCATGGGAGAGGTACGAAAATAATGCACAAAGATACACATAGTTAATAAAATCCTGCCAATTGGCACCTCCCATGGACTCACACCCCAGGTGTTTTCTATTCACAGTCTGTCTGTGTGAGGAGGGGGATGTCTCTGATACCTCCCTGTCTTTGCAACATGAACTGTCTGTTTTTGGATTTTTAATCTTCAATAAAAGTGCCTTATCGGTGTGCGGCCGTCCAAGACTTGTTCTTTGCTCTCAGATTCACTGCAGAGCCTGCACCTGAATTTTTCCAACAGGGCGGATGCCTTAAGAGGATTGCGGTCTGGAGCAGTAACCTTTTTCCTGTTTAACAGGGGCATGTAATTACAATTTTTGATATAATATTTCAACGCAGGGCCCATTCCTGCGCCCAACAAGAGAATCTGTGAGGAGTTACAGTGTTGTGGCACCACCACCACCCAAGGCCCACTTTTTCTGCCCCTGTTTAACAGGGGCATGTAATTACAATTATTGATATAATATTTCACAGCATTGTCCGTTCCTGAGCCCATCAAGAGTAACCGTGAGGGCTTACAGTGTTCTGGTACCACTACCACCACCACCACCAAAGGCCCAATTTTTCTGCCTCTGTTTAACAGGGGCATGTAATTACAATTTTTGATATAGTATTTCACAGCAGGGCCCATTCCTGTGCCCACCAAGAGTAATTGTGAGGGCTTCCAGTGTTCTGGTACCACCAACACCTAAGGCCCAATTTACTGCAGAGTATATAGGGCAGGCCGTATATTATATATACTGCTGTTCAGAGTATATAGTGCCTGGGGGCCTGGGGGACCACGCCATTTTTTTTTTTAAATTTGGCTGGGGGGTTCCCCTTAATATCCATACCAGACCCAAAGGGACTGGTAATGGACTGGGGAGGGGGAACCCATGCCATTTTTTTTAATGATTTTCATCTATATTGCTGGGACCCAACAATGTTTTGCAGCCACGAGTAGTATTAGATGCCATTTTTTCTTTTAGAAATGTCATTTTGCTGTGGTATTGTTCTAAACACGGGAAAAATTAGCTACTTTACAGGCATAATAAGGACACCCCCCCAGGCACGATATTTAATAAAGGAATATTTCATTTTTATTGTTTCACTTTAAGCATTATTAAAATCACTGCTCCAGAAAAACACGGCAGTTTTTAAAACCTTTTTTTTTGCATTGATACATGTCCCCTGGGGCAGGACCCGGGTCCCCAAACACTTTTTATGGCAATAACTTGCATATAATCTTTAAAATTAGCACTTTTGATTTTTCACGTTAGTTTCCCATAGACTTTAACGGTGTTAGCAAGTTCGAACAAATGTTTTGCCTGTTCGCATGTTCTGCTGCGAACTGAACCGGGGGTGTTTGGCTCATCCCTAGTCTCTACCTATTTTACTTATTATACACAAATTATGTGATATCAACTGTTTACCTTATGCGATGATCTGTTTTTATTACATGTAAATGTGTGCGTATATATATTAACTGCACTGATTCCATTATGTATCATGATTACTATTATATATCAGATTATTGATATTCTTATCATTATTAAATTATTTCTGTATACCTATGTGCTTCATTTAAAGTCCCACCGCACCTTTCCCCATTCTTATTTAGACAGGGATGGAGGCACTGGACCTTACCAGGTCACCGGCTCATTTAAAGTCCCAAATTGTTCTGTTCTTTTCTTTATAAAGCAGGGTTAGGTTATAAAAAATATATCCCAGCTTTGAACATCTCATGGAGCACTGTTTAATCCATCATCCGAAAGTGGAAAGAATGTGGAACAACTAAAAACCTACCAAGACATGACCGTCCACCTAAAATGACAGGCCGGGAGAGCATTAATCAGAGAAGCAGCCAAGAGGCCCATGGTAACTCTGGAGAAGCTACAGAGATCCACAGCTCAGGTGGGAGAATCTGTCCACAGGACAACTATTAGTTGTGCACTACACAAATCTGGCATTTATGGAAGAGTGGCAAGAAGAAAGTCATTGTTGAAAGAAACCTATAAGAAGTCCCATTTGCAGTTTATGAGAAGCCATGTGGGGGACACAGCAAACATGTGGAAGAAGGTCCTCTGGTCAGATGAGACCAAAATTAAACCTTCTGGCCTAAAAGCAAAACACTGTGTGGCGGAAAACTAACACTGCACTCACCCTGAATACACCATCCGTACAGTAAAACATGGTGATGGCAACATCATGTTGTGGGGGTGCTTTTCTTCAGAAGGGACAGAGAAGCTGGTCAGAGTTGATGATAAGAGGGATGGAGCCAAATACAGGGCAATCTTAGAAGAAAACCTATTAGAGTCTGAAAAAGACTTGAGACTGGGGTGGAGGTTTACCTTCCAGCAGGACAACAACCCTAAATATACAGCCAGAGCTACAATAGAATAGTTACATAGTTACATAGTTAGTAAGGTTGAATAAAGACACCAGTCCATCCAGTTCAACCTGAGTGAGTGTGGGTCTACAACCCTGACCCTTGTCCCTAACCCTGAACATCACACACTCACATCAATCCCTACCCTCAATCCAAGGTCCCCATTCATATACTAGGGCCAATTTTGGACAGAAGCCAATTAACCTACCAGCATGTCTTTGGAGTGTGGGAGGAAACCGGAGTACCCGGAGGAAACCCACGCAGGCACAGGGAGAACATGCAAACTCCAGGCAGGTAGTGTCGTGGTTGGGATTCGAACCAGCGACCCTTTTTTACTGCTAGGCGAGAGTGCTAACCACTGCACCACTGTGCTGCCCAAATGGTTAAGATCAAAGCATATTTATGTGTTAGAATGGTGCAGTCAATATCCAGACCTAAATCCAATTGAGAATATGTGGCAAGACTTAAAAATCGCTGTTTACAGATGCTCTTCATCCAATCTGACAGAGCTTGAGCTATTTTGCAAAGAAGAATGGGCAAAAATGTCACTGTCTAGATGTGCAAAGCTAGAAGAGACATCCCCAAAAACACTTGCAGCTGTAATTGCAGCGAAAAGTGGTTCTACAAATTAATGACTCAGGGGACTGAATACAAATGCACTCTACACTTTTCACATATTTAAAAAAAAAATTGAAAACCATTTATCATTTTCCTTCAACTTCAAAATGATGTGCCACTTTGTGTTGGTCTATCACATTAAACACCAATAAAGTACATTTATGTTTTTGGTTGTAACATGACAGAATGTGTAAAATTTCAAGGGGTAGGAATACTTTTTTAAGGCACTGTATATGTAGATCAAATCGTATTATACTTTCAAATTATTTGAGAGGACTTAGTGAGGAATGTGGAGGACTGCTCAAAAAACGATTTTTCTTGTTGGAGTGTGGCTAGCGCAGAATGAGGAACCTTGGAGGGTATATGGATTCTAGAGAGTAAACTCTGTACTAAGGTGGAGCATACTCTGTGCAAATGTATTTACTAACACGGCAGATTCCTTCAGGACTAAAAGCTACGATTTATAATTTGTCTTTATACCACAGTAGAGTAGGATAGGATTATTGTGAATCCTAATGTACACTTTAATACACTCTATATTTTCAGTAGATGATCCAAAAGTGATAAATATGTAAAAAAGTTAGAAATCACTTCTAATCATTTTTATGCTTCTTTATATTTTTCTCTGTTCTCTCCTTTCCTCTTACCCGCTTGATTTTTGACTGTAAGGTTCTATTGAATTTTACAGCCCAGACAGTGTTAACAACCAGCGAGACTGAATCCAAATCAGTTGCTGATGATAGATGCACATTATCGTGGGGGGGAGTGGGGTGTCATAAGTTTTTACCCTTGAGCAAGCAGTGAGATATAACCAAATTACAAAGCTTATCCTGTGTCTTCCTTCTCTAATGAACCATATTGATTGCTGCTTCATTGAATTATATATAACCTTGGCCTTTCCTGTTCCAGCCCTTCACATCTAAATGAAGCGGTCACTCTGATCGGCACTGCCTGCTTAATCCTATTGTAATTATGAGAGAGATGATCAGAAAATCAAGTTACGTAACTCATACAAGGGAATAGAAAAAAATGCCTCTCTCAGGGAGCCATGAACCTCTCTTTGCTTTAATGCACTTATCACTGACATCAAGGAAAAAGTAATTAAAAGTGATAAGATGTAGATCTTTGGAAAGAAGCAAAAAAAAAGAGAAATCAATGCTGGATCAGCAATCAGAATACGTACATTCCATGACCTAGGAATGGCCTTACTCAGAACTGAAATTATATCCACTTTGTTCATTTCTCCTCATCTCATATTTCCATTTATTTGACTGTTTATTTTATTGAATTTCTGCCAAGAAGCAATAAAATAAACAGTAAATGGAATTCAACATTAAAATTAATTGTTATAGGAAACAGATAAATATACTTTAAAGCAAAATGCAAAGCACTTTGTTTAGTACACTAAATCCTTTTTAGAACCACAGTGTTGCAAAAGGAAATACCTTAACCAGTTCCCAGCCATAAGCCAAATATATATGGCCTTAGGTTGAAGTGGTTATACCAGGATCATGACTGCAGCTACAGTCATGATCCTGGTATGTGTTTTTTCAGCTGGGCTCTTCCTGACCATTGGGGAGCCCGATAAGGATGCTACCGGCCACATCCAATGGTATACACAGAGTGAAAGGAACTGACATTGTTCCTTTCCCTCTGTGATGTCAGAAACCAATGAGGATTTTGTCACTTCCGGTTTTGGTTTGTTTAAAAGCTGTTACATGCTTGGGAAAGCATTTGATCAAACCTTTTTGGGTTTGATCAGCTGCTTTGGAAGCCAGAAAAGAGATATGGGGTCTAATAGACCCCAGCTTCCTCTCCATGAAGAGGACCTGTCACAGCCCATGCTATCACAAGGAATGTTGTTCATCCCTTGTGATAGCAATAAAGTTGATCAAAAAAAAATGTGTATGTAAATCCCGCACACAAATGTAAATAGTGATTGCACCACACAAGTGAGGTATCGCCACAAATGTTAGAGCAATTGCAATAAATCTAGCACCAGACCTCCTGTATAACTCTAAATTGGTAACCTGTAAAAGCTTTTAAAACCCTGTCAGTAGATAATTTAATGTACCGTTGCCATTCCACAGGCATTAAGTTTTAAAGCATGACATGTTTGGTATCTATTTATTTGACATTAAATCATCTTTTACATTTTACCAAAATCGGGTATTATATTGTGTTTGTGTTCACTAAATTTCACTAAAGTTTATTTTGCCAAAAAAATTTGCATGTGAAAACCGTTGTGCCAATATTGTATGACATAAAAACAATCACCATTTTATTCTCTAGGGCCTCCACTTACAAAAATATATAATGTTTGTGGATTGTAAGTAATTTGCTAGCAAAAAAAATTATTTTTACATGTATGACAGAAATGTCATTATTGGTCTTTGTGTCAAGTAGTTAAAGTATATGTAAACCCCAAAATATATTTTTTCAGTATGTTTAGCATCATTCCTTTCTGTATAGTTTCATAGCTCCCAACTGTCCTTGATTTCGAGGGACTGTCCCTCCTTTGGACCAAAGTCTCTCTGTCCCTCTTTCCTCCTCATTTGTCCCTCATTTTGATGATCTATATAGCTAATTATAAAATGCACTATTTATCTATAAAAACGTGTTTTCCAGCGCTAAACCTTTCATCCAATTTCTAAATTGCTGCATTTGTAAATTCCAAAGCCAAAGGCCAATATAACGGAATAGTAGTGGTAAAAATGAACTTGTAGGTTTAACCAATCATTTTTTTTGTACTATTCTCTTTTAAGGAGGGCCTGGCAGGGGGGGTGTCGTTTGCCTACATACTTTTGCTAATAGGTGTCCCTCATTCGCATCTCAGAAAGTTGGGAGGTATGTAGTTTTTTATAGCGCTTTGTTTGAGAATCTGTTGTAGACCTTCTTACCTGGATATCCTGCAATTAACAACAGCAATGTTTGCCTAATCTCCTTCAGTTGACCAGTGGCCTGCCTGATCTGGTCAGTCTATCTAAAAGACAATTCAATCGCCAACTAAAGGAGTTTGCTCAGCAGGCTGACAATGCATCTGCTAAATGTAGAGCAGTGGCTTAAGCCTGGCACACACCATTCATTTTTTTTTATTCAGCCCAGCGGGTTGAAAGAAAAGAAAGCTATACTAACTATGCAATGTTAGTATAGCGATCTCCCCCGCTGAGCTATTGTGTTTTGACAGGGGGGTGACCCCCCTGCCAGAACATTCGGATCAGCGCTCTCTGCCATTGGCTGAGAGCACTGGTCGGGAGTTGATCGGCTGCTGGTTTTGCAACATGCACGTCTGACAGAAGCCGACCAAACAGCCGAGAGAAAAACACCAAAGACGCCTCTTAGTAAGATTGTATAGTTTAATGACAAAATTCCATTAAAATCACTCACATATAATGACATGTTAGTCCGGCACACGGGATGACAGTAGAAGCCATAGGTGATCTCTGTACTCTATCCGATGGAAGGGAGCCTTGTTCCTCTCCGCTGTCGGCTTGTATGTTCAGCGCAGACTTCTGGGATACGATCGTGATCCAAAACGAGGCTTGCACCTCAGCCAGGCAATATATCTTGAAGTATGTGTCATAGAACAAATCCCAAAAAATCTCCCTGTAGCAGAAAGATTCTTTAGACTATGCAAACGAGAAACCTTCTGGATTTATTCTTTAGACACATTAAACCCTGGTGGAATTAATGAGGAGTTGGAAATCTCCATTTTATAATATTGGCTTTTGCTTCTGTATCCTGTTCATTTCAAAATATTAAAAGGCTTAACAATAATAACATAATACCTAATGAATCAATTTAATAATAATAACATATTTTATTGATGTAGTTTTAGCAAACTATCATTTTTAGTGGCTCCACATATCGAGTTTATGCATGTATACATGTTTATGTGTATATATGTATACTTGCCCAGTTTTGTTTATTATCCTCACAATTCTTGAATGTAGTTTTTAATAATTCCCCAACAATATTCAATTTTACTGTGTGTCCATCTATTTATATTTTATAATTTTAAAAAATATTTTCCCCACCCTAGATTTACACTTTTTAATTTTATATACATGTGTGTATATTTGTAATAATGCACATAGATCTATTACCCAGTATTTGTGGAAAGCTAACGTAATATATTGTATATGCACATCTCAATCTCCTCCTTCCTCTTTTTATCCCTTTATTCAAGATATTATAGTTATATACTTGCATTATTAATGTTGACCGCAAGGTAGCAGTGCTGAGAAAGCACTTAAATAGGCTGCAAAAAAATCCATCTCCCTTAGCTTGAAAAAGGAGCGTGCCTCACAGCGCATGCTCGGAAACGCGTTGCTTAATGACAGTACAGCCCATACCAGTGCTCTGCGTTCCAGCCCTTCATTCATCTGCCTGGCTAAGGTGCAAGCCTCGTTTTGGATCACGATCGTATCCCAGAAGTCTGCGCCGAACATACAAGCCGACAGCGGAGAGGAACAAGGCTCCCTTCCATCGATAGAGTGCAGAGATCACCTATGGCTTCTACTGTCATCCCGTGTGCCGGACTAACATGTCATTACATGTGAGTGATTTTAATGGAATTTTGTCATTAAACTATACACTCTTACTAAGAGGCGCCTTTGCTGTTTTTCTCTCTTTTTTACATATTGGAGTGGCTTCACCTCCCCTTCCAAGGCTGCCCTGCTAACAGACTGATATCCCTCACCAAGAGCTATATATTGCTCAAAGGACTTCTTTGATGACATATTTTGTGGTTTATTATTTACATTGAAACCTGCGCTGCTATCTATCTTTGTATTTGTGACCAAACAGCCAGCTTCTGTCGGTTTGATGTATACAAAATAATTCTGCGCTGCACAAAAAAGGAAGGAAACAAAAGCAGCTAACACGACCAACAAGGTATAAATGGGAAAAGCAGAAAACAAGTGTAGCGCTATACAATGTCTAACATTAACGCCAATTGGCCAATCAATATACAGTGGAAGGAATCAACCATATCTATAAAAATAGGTAGTCCTCATGCAAACATTTTGAAACAGAAACAACCGGCGTCCAAAATGTAGACAAGCACACTCCCACCGAGAGATGAAAAGGCTTAGCGGATAAGGTGGACCCAAAGGGACATACGCTGAGTTGGGCCGGATAAGGCTTGGGTGGTGAGTGGCTGTGCTTGGCCCGAAGAGATGATGCTTGTGAGTGGTCCCACAAATTACTGTATCCCTCTAAACGGTACCCGAATCTTGAGGGGTGTAGGTAATCTCACGGATGTGGATGGTCCTACGGATCACGGAAGGATGGGGTATCACGTTGATGAATCCCTCAAGGTGATATTCCATGAGCCCAAAGATGATGTTAATAGGTGAGGAGAGAAAGGAATGGCCACATAGTGTAAATCCGAAAACGAAAATTTATTTAAAATTAAGATATGCACTCACATGTAGATCCAAAATAAAAACAGCGCTGTGAGAGTGGCGACAGTGGGGTCCTACCCGACGCGTTTCGTCTTCATAGACGTCGTCTGGACGTCTTAATTTTAAATAAATTTTCATTTTCGTATTTACACTATGTGGCCATTCCTTTCTCTCCTCACCTATTAACATCATCTTCGGGCTCATGGAATATCACCTTGAGGGATTCATCAACGTGATACCCCATCCTTCCGTGATCCGTAGGACCATCCACATCCATGAGATTACCTACACCCCTCAAGATTCGGGTACCGTTTAGAGGGATAATTTGTGGGACCACTCACAAACATCATTTCTTCGGGCCAAGCACAGCCACTCACCACCCAAGCCTTATCCGACCCAACTCGACGTATGCCCCTTTGGGTCCACCTTATCCGGTAAGCCTTTTCATCTCTCGGTGGGAGTGTGCTTGTCTACATTTTGGACGCCGGATGTTTCTGTTTCAAAATGTTTGCATGAGAACTACCTATTTTTATAGATATAGTTGAGTCCTTCCACTGTATACTGATTGGCCAAATGGCGTTCATGTTAGACATTGTATAGCGCTACACTTGTTTTCTGCTTTAGCCAGCTTCTGTCGAACAGACCGACATAGATAATGTCGGGTCTCCCGACATTCGGCCCGTATGTACCCGGCTTTAGTGTTGTCACCCTTAAAGGGGAAATGCAGGATCTCCACATAAGAGACAGATTCACAAAACAGTTTACTTAAGAAAACTATACAGTAAGGCATGATGCTAAACATACTAATACATAGATCTTGGCTTTACATACAGGTATAATGCACATTTTACTGTGTTCCCCAAATATGCCCTTGTAGGGAGGACATTGCTGTTGAACTTGGTAATTTGCAAGAGATTAGCCGTGGTTTGCAGGTAGTCTGGAACGATCTACTTAAAGCTGTCAGACTTGGAGGTGTGTCTAAAGTAACTGGGTGTATGTACACTGCTGGCTTCTAGAAATGCATGAGTGATACCTCATGTGCTGTGTCTGAATGACAATAACCAGATTCCAGTTAATAGTGACACATGGTTCACAGCACACTCTTACTGTTTGCAATCCACCTAAAAGTGAACTTCTGGGTGCATTTGCGCACGCGCCGAAAGCAATACCCCTTAATGCATTGGCTGACCTGTGAACTGTGGTCAAGTGTTAAAGTATGGCCAACAATGAGAAATGTCAGTTGTGCCAGCCCCTTCCTATAAAAGGTTCCCATCAGCCTTTGTCAGTGTGTGTTATGCCCTGTACACACGGTCAGATTTTCCGACGGGAAATGTGTGATAGGACCTTGTTGTCGGAAATACCAACCATGTGTGGGCTCCATCACACATTTTCCATCTGAATTTCCGACACACAAAGTTTGAGAGCTTGCTATAAAATTTTCCGACAACAAAATCCGTTGTCGGAAATTCCGATCGTGTGTACACAAATCCGACGCACAAAGTGCCACGCATGCTCAGAATAAATTAAGAGACGAAAGCTATTGTCTACTGCCCCGTTTATAGTCCCGACGTACGTGTTTTACGTCACCGTGTTCAGAACAATCGGATTTTCCGACCGTGTGTACGGGGCATTAGTGTAGTGAGGCACAGCTGACAGCGATTTCAGGGAAAGATGTTTGTTAATGCTACTGTACAATGCAAGTGGACTACCTACAGAGCTACACAGTGTTATATACAGTAGAGTGCTACATACTGCCACTGCCACATTGCAGTGAATTGCAGTGTGGTGGGCTACAGAAAATAGAAGGTACCCCTCTGCCCTCCTTTCTTTATTCACTGTGATACTCAGTGCATTGCAGTGTGTACCACCCAAAGTATTTACAGCGAACAGATCCAACAATCACTTTTAGGATTACTTTCTTTTATTTGTGTGTATTTATATTGTTTATTTACTTTCATATAATTCAGATTTTTTGGGGGATGGGCACCTTAAATTTGTTGGCAACTATCATGATACAGCCAAAGGTGAGTATAGGTGTATAGGTATAATTTTTTGCTAATCATTATAGTCATTTTTACATCACACCCAGGAGACGGTCAATTTAAAATGTGTAACACGTATGTCCTCCTCACAGTGGTGAGTCATAGGATTCTGTGTATTTTCCCTAGGCTTTCCAGCCAATGTGTCTGCATCCCAAATTTTCACAAGCTTGGTGTAAAGTCTCAATTAGCACCTGCGAAAGATGTGTGTAATCCAAGCTTCAAAAACAAATCTAAAAAATAGTAATATCTTATAACTCTCATCCTGGGCAGTGCACAATCATAAGACCGCCAATAAAAAGTTTGGTTGTGCAAATATGGCCCATTTGACACCAAACATGCTTGTTATAAGTGCTATTGATATTTGAGTCCGTTTATGGTACTATAGATATGATAGGCATAGAGTAATGGAGTTTAAAATCTTCAAATAGTAGAACAGCTGAGCCCACTATGAGGGTTTGAAGATCTTTATTATCAAAATCATAATGGCATTAATTAGATAAATAGGCAGTGGTCCCTTCCATACAATTGGATGGTCTGAGGTGGTTGGCAACTTCCTTTGATCTGTAAGGTATAACAAAAAAAAACTTAAAATAAACTCTTGCTCATACTGCCCATGCTAAGTAGGACAAACTGTAGGCTGCTGGACCAAAAAAAAAATAATATTCACCCAGTCACCCCAATGTCCAGAGTCTCAATGTCAGCTTGGCAAAATTGCTGGCTTTACAACTGGTTCTATTCGAGCTGGGGGAGTCTCCCCCCTTTTGTGACATTGTGGCCCCTGTTGTACTATAGTGGCAGGTACCTGGCTACTTTTTTTTGCCCAGATGGTCATCCTCCCCCTCCACCAGCATGTGGAAGGTAATGTTTTCTTGTCACTGGAGTATGCAGTCAGTACCAGGGACACAAGGTCCCTGTTGTACTATAGTGGCAGGTACCTGGCTACTTTTTTTTGCCCAGATGGTCATCCTCCCCCTCCACCAGCATGTGGAAGGTAATGTTTTCTTGTCACTGGAGTATGCAGTCAGTACCAGGGACACAAGGTCTAGAAAGCTCTGGCAGGAGGATTAGGTCTCCTTCATAGCCCCCTGGACAGATTTGATGGCATCTGGGAAGGATGCAGGACAAGACACACCAATGGAGCTCATGGTGCCACATTGTGTCATACTTGTCACAACTTGGTGATGGTGACAGCCGAGTCACATATACTCCCATCCCTTCATTGGCCTCATCTGGTGAATCCTCAGAACCATCAGTTCCGTAAAAGTTCCCCGGAGCCTGTTCAATGGCTCAGAAAAATAAAAACAATGCGTTATTTAGCAGCTTGTATCCCTGTGGGACAGGATCCACACTGGGCCAGAGATTTTCTGAGCTCTTCAGGTGCAGGCTGAGAGGTGACTGACCAGATGCCGTCTTCTGACAAGAAAGGCTGTGTGACAATAGCAACAACCTACTGTCTAACCTTTCATCAGGTAAAGTCCATACATATTCCTTGGCTGGCACACATCCCTAACCTGGTGGTGCAGATGTTCCTAGTTAGGTACCCTGGATTCCATGATGTTCTGCCGCAGTCCAATCAGAAGAATGTGCATCCACTTCAGACTGTCATACCCAGCCAGTACTCTCCTCTCCCAATTGAAATACAAGCTTCTAGCCAACTGCCTGATATGTGATATGCACAGGCACTGGAAATGGACCTTGGCAATGCTGCAGTAGCAGCACTTACATCAATGGGTCATCAATGAGTATTTGTGTGAATATTGGACAAGGACTGTCTCTGTGGATCTAGGTTTTTTGCACCACATCAGTAGCTCCTTGTTCAGGATGTGTGCACCAATGAGGCAACCAAGAATATGAGCTGCACAAGGTGGAGATCAGCAATACAATCCCTTTGGTGTTCCTGCTGGATCACACACTTTGTGGTTTAAAATACCATGCACTGGAGGCACAGCAGCAGGAAGAAGAGGATTTCTTGCTGTCTCAGAGCCCTCCTTATAATGACTCTGGCCCTGTAAGGCAGCACCATTGGGCAGGATTTCAGGGTTAAATCATGTAATAAAATGTAGTGTATATAAAAAATGACAATATATAATAATGACATGCTGTGATCAGTAAAACACACACTGAAATATAAAAATAGTTCACCAAGGAAAAAAATGTACAAAAAATGACAATATATAATAATGACAATATATACTGTGATCAGTAAAAAACACACTAGAATATAAAAATAGTCCACCAAGTGAAAAAATGGTGTGAATATAAATGTAAAATGATATCCACTAAGTGAAAAAATGATAAATAATGAAGTTCAAACAGTCCTGGTATCAGTGAATAATATCAGAAAAAAAAAACGTCTAAAAAGCATCAATAAGGTATGTGACATCAAATGTGAAGAGACTCGGTGAAGAGAAGCTTGTTATAAGACACGACCACCAATTGCATGAAGGCTTACTGGAAGTAAAGGACTTAAAGGGGCTTATACCTTTTAAGTCAAACAGGCTTATGGCGATAAACACCGTATATGGAAAACCATCAGAACTCCTAGACAGATCTTTGAATAGTGTTGATTAACATCAAGTCCACAGCATTCAGGCACATGAGGCTCAAAATGGAAGGAGGGAAAGCCAGAGGATATTCTTTGCTCACACGTTGAAACCAAAACTCAAAGAAAGGTTCCACATAGTGTGATATCGTTTAAAAACTATTATCATTATTATTATTTTAAAAAAGTAGCAATGGAACACTCACGTTTAGGAAGTGCATATAAAGCTCATAAAAGGACATGAAGAGGCCCAGTAATGTTGGCCGAGGTCGACCCAATGCGTTTCGTCTGCTTAGACATCATCTGGGGTATGGATTTCAGGGTTATATTTCATCCCTCCCTAACACCAGGACTTGCACGTGGATGGGGTGGGGTGGGATGCAGTGGCAGCCGGGGGGGGACAAACAAACCACCCTTTTTCCCCAAACCGCCCCGAGCCCACCCTTTTTTGAAGCCAGTTAGAGCCTCAGGCTCTAATCATGTGCTTCAAAAAAGAAAAAAACCCCATTGAAATCCATGCGTCCGGCGCCCTGCATGTAGATTAGGGGCCGGGCGCATGGACTAGAAGGATGGCGCCCCTGAGCCATTAATGGACGAGCCGCCACTGGTGGGATGGTTGAACAGAATATTGGCCTTATTGAAATTAGGCATGCAGGTTCCTCTGCCAGCTGAAATTTGTGGTGGATGAGTCCAATCATCCTGCAAGGACCATAGGATTTGGGCCATCAAGGAGATGGACATTGGAGACAACAGAGGGCAACCCTTTTGGATCCATATTACAAGATGTTACAAGATGAAATTGCCAGAGCACATTCTGTCCTCACAAGGAAGCAAATCGCACCATCTGAATGAGGTGGTGCAGAGTAGCCTCTTAACTGCTTTTCCAGAAAGTAGCAGGAACCCTATAACTAAAACATAACATTTATAATGTTTCCTTCAGTTTGAATCATTCCCCCTTTTTTCTTTTTTTTAAATTAAAAACCTGCCTCCCATAGTAAAATGTAGGGGTGTAAAAGTTCTTACATATTATATATGGAGTGTGGAAAATATTTTGGTGACCTGTTTTTGGTCAAATAATGCACTTTAATGTTAATGTTTTGATTACAAACTGCCTGGCGTCTCTCTCTTGATCAAAATGCAGGCAAATAAATGTTTTCATTACTGTGAAGGGAGTAACTACAATACTAACATGGGGCTGTTTTTAAAGCTGACCAAGAATTCTTAAATACTGTCTACTGGAGCTTTCTTGTAAAATATACAGTACAATTAAAAGTGTAACCTGGAGCTGCAAAACTCCATGGGGTCTGTTATATTCAAAATGCTGCCTACTTTAATTGATTCAATTCTAACTGTGCAATATTTCTGTTTCTGATCTCTGACATATTTCTCTATAATATGTATTTAACGCAATATTAAACCCAAAAGTAAACCTTTATTATCCCCAAAGGAACAAACGTGTTGCTGTAACTGCTTAAAAATTTTAGCTGGAATGTGTCTTTAATTTGGTAATGTATCTAAATTTGCCAGTACATCTAACACTCCCGCCCCACCCTCACAATGCTTCTGTCCAAAGGTACCTTTGTTGCTCCCTCATCCAGAGAGTAGGTACTATAATACAGGAGGTGTGTTATTGTCCATATCACAAAGTGAAAACAGAGGGAAAAGCAACTTAAAAAAGAAAACGAATGCAGCTACCACATCTAAGAATTGATATGCTCCAATTTAATATATTACATTTTTGGTTTTAATATCACTTTGTTATGTTAAGTCATGATATGTCATGCCTTGTTTCTCTATCTTCAAATGCAGCCTACTATATAGGCTTAGATGATGTGCAGCATGTCTGTCTTATATTTCTGCCTCTTGTTTCTGACATTAAAGAGTAACTCCTCAATGTACAGTACATGGACACTGAAGTTGACCAAAATATGACACTTCATAATAATTTGTTATACTGTCTTAAAATTTACAAAGAACTTCTATCTACCAAGGTGACCATAAACCCTTCTGTACACCACAAGGCTAGCATGGCACAAGATTTGCACTTGTGGCATTTTGAACAGTCACACATCCCTTTTCCTTCCCTTGTGGAATAACTCAGACCTTCCAGAATCTACAGAACTTCCCACTTTCAAACAGTGGCACCTTGAAGGCTTTTGCTACATACATTCTTAGTCAATATTGATGCCAACCACTCCCTTTCAATCTAGTCTTGGAGAGATTCCCATATCTATTCAATAATCAATTTCTAAAAGCAAAATTTGATTTTACAACCATTACACAAAACCTATCCCGGAAAGACTGGAAAAACTCACTGGATACACTCCTACCAACACAGACAAAAAAGTGGTTTCAACCCAATATACCATTTTTCAACACTAATTAAATTATACATCTATAACGACTGAACTTAATTAATAGACCAAGTCTTTCCTTTAGCTCCAAGTGGACACTCTTCTAAAATCACTATGTTTATCCTGGAACCTAATCAATGAAACAATGTACCATTATATACTCTGGCTTTTCCACCATTCATATATATTCCCACAATGATTTTATCTTATCTCTAAGCCCTTCCTCTAGTTGCCTGAAATGTGGACATTTAGATACAGATCTATTCCATACCATCCACTTGTGCTCCAAAATTAAAGTATTTTAGACCGCAGTAGTATATTATACTACAATGCACCTAGTGAACTCTCTGCCCCTAACTCCGGAATGGATGCTTTTTTGGCCTGATAGACATTACAGAAGTCAAAATTTTCAGAGGCTGAAAGCAATTATTTACTATTATACCTGTTGGGGAAAGAAAAGTCATCCTGCATAAATGGATTTACCCCCACCCCCCGCTATATCTTTGTAGCTAAATTGTCTTATGTCATGCATATGAAATAGATGGAGACCTCCCTACATAAGGAAACACAGGTCTACAAATGTTTTGATGTTTGGGAATCTTTTATTCAACTTTGCTTACTGTCACTCAACAATCTATAGAACAATGATTCCAACACGCTCAATTACATCAAACCAGACTATTAACGAATGACCATCCAACTGATCTTCCAACACCCACCTAAACCATATTTTTTTGTTCCAATAAACTGAGGTCTTTCTCCTTTTCTTGAACTGCTTGATAACAAATCGACCACCGAACACATTATTTAATGTCTACACTAGACCTAGTACCATCAGTTCAGTCATAAACTGTACCATCAAAAAACATTATTCTTCCATCACTATATTGGCCAGATGTTGTGGCTACCTTTTTTGTCAACTTCATTCTCATGCCTAAAAATAAACTAAAAAAAAGGAGTAACTCCACTTTTGTTGAGAAAAAAAAAAATCCAGACTGGGTGGTCATTGTACATTGCAAGAATTTAACAAACTTTGTTGCAGATCCCTACCTGTTTCTGCTATGAAGGTAGAGCTGTTCCTAATGCTGCGTACACACGATCGGAATTTCGGCCCGCAAAAGACCGATTAGAGTTTTTCGTTGGAAAATGCGACCGTGTGTATGCTCCATCGGTCTTTTGCTGGCAGAATTCCAGCCAGCAAAATATTGAGAGCATGCTCTCAATTTTTCGGTCGGGAAAAGCTCCTATCCGAAAATGCGATCGTCTGTGGAAATTGCGACGTGCAAAATTCCTACGCATGCTCAGAAACAATTCTACGCATGCTCGGAAGCATTGAACTTCATTTTCTCGGCTTGTCGTAGTGTTGTACGTCACCGTGTTCTTGACGGTTGTAATTTCAGCGAACTTTTGCGTGACCGTGTTTATGCAAGGCAAACTTGAGCGGAACCCTGTCGGAAAAGCCGTCATATCTTTTTCCAACAAGAAATCCGCTAGTGTGTACGTGGCATTAGACTATATCCTGTGTAGGAATAAGCTCAGTTTTTGGTGTGAATATAAGTTCAGATCAAACACTGATTGTTTGGATGTTCATCACAATGCTGAATGTTTAGGGCATTCAGCATGAACAAACATGACAGCTTCTGGCTGTCAATGGTTGCTAAGGAAGCAGCAGCTGCTTTGTTCTATATATCTGGCTATTGTCTTTGAATTATGGCTATGTAATATTTATTTATTCATAACAACTGCCTAGCCTTTGAAATGTGATGTTGTGGATTGGAAGTGTTTCTACACTCATATCATGTTTTGCCACGATTTGGCAGTTGTTAAGAAGTTGTGTGTGTGGCTTGTTAGTGCCTTCATTCTCAGTTAACGTTAAATTATAATCTTTAAACACTTTTAATCATCACCTAAGAAAGTATTGTAGTTTGTCACTCTTTCACGGGTGCACACAATTTTGAGTCTTGACATGTTTGGTATCTATTTACTTGATGCAACATCATCCTTTATATTTTTACCAAAAAGGCTATTATATTGTATTTGTGTGCACCAGAATTCATTTTAGTGTAATTTTTCCTGAAAATCTGCATTTGATAAACAGTTGCACAAATACCATGTGACATTTATTTTATTTATTTTATTTATTTCAGGTACTTATATAGCGCCGTCAATTTACGCAGCGCTTTACATATACATTGTACATTCACATCAGTCCCTACCCTCAAGGGGCTTACAATCTAAGGTCCCCTAACTTACATTCATACATACTAGGGACAATTTAGACAGGATCTAATTAACCTACAAGCATGTCTTTGGAGTGTGGGAAGAAACCGGAGTACCCGGAGGAAACCCACGCAGGCACAGGGAGAACATGCAAACTCCAAGCAGGTAGTGTCGTGGTTGGGATTCGAACCAGTGACCCTTCTTACTGCTAGGCGAGAGTGCTTATAAAAAACTCCAGGAGCCATCATTTTTCTCCAGGGCCTCTTGTTTTAAGAAAATATGTAATGCTTGGGGGTTCTCAGTAATGTTCTAGCAAAAAAATGCTGATTTTAACATGTGTATGAAAAATAAAAAAATGCTCTGGACAACAAGTGGTAATTTACATGCATTATTTATATTTTTCTCCACACTTACATGCAATCCAAAGCTATCCATAAGTGACACTTACAGGGCTTGGGACAAACCTTATAACACTGCCAGAATCAGCTTTTAGTCATAAGGTTTTGTTGTACTATTTAGTTATTCCCAGCAAAATTATGTAAAAGAGTTAATGAATGACTCCTAATTGCTCTTATCAGTATTGCTGCATTGATTAAACAGAGACAAATATACTGACCATGTTCCCAAGGCTATTCCAAAGTTTATTATGGCCAGCTGTATTTTATACTCGTGCTTACATAAAAAGCAACATCACAATATCTTTTTATGGTAAGGGGAAGCAAAGTTGCATCAAAGTAGTACAATGTGCATGATGCAGGACAATTCCGGGAAAGAATGTACCAATGTGTGTATATCAGAGAGTGATTAGCGTTATGCACAAAGACAGTTTGTATGGGGTAATACTAAAAACAATAAGGCTAGATTCACACTAATGTGTTTTTTGATGCTTTTTGCATTTTGCAGAAATGTAGAGAATTTTTTAACATGGGTTCCTATGGAACACTTTCACATCAATGCATTTTTGTGTCTCTGCATTTTTTGGAAAGGATCGAGGACTTTTTTTTTACGAAAAATGCAGCGTTTTGCATGTAATAGACTTCAATGGACCCACATCCAGAACTCTGGTACTTCGTCTTTACCGCGATTTGCATTTTGCAATTTAGGTTTTTTTCTTTTACATTCCCTGTATATAGCTGGTTGCTAAGGAGTGGGCCTGGAAGCCGACTGTCACATCCTTAACAACTGAAGAGTCATCAGCTGTCAGTGGGATTCTCCGCTGATAGCTGAACGTAAAAAAAATAAAAAATTGCCAGATAAAAAAATTCACGAAAAAAATGTCGTGGGTCTCTCCCCCACAGACCATACCAGATCCTTCGGTCTGGTATGGATTAGGAGGGTACACCCCCACGTTAAAATTTAAAATAGCGTGGGGTCCCTTCCAAAATCCATACCAGACCCTTATCCAAGCATGCAGCCTGGTAGGTCAGGAAAGGGAGGGGACGAGCAAGCGCCCCCCCTCCTGAACCATACAAGGCCGCATGCCCTCAACATGGGCGGTGGGTGCTTTGGGGTGGGGGGCTCTGCCCCCACCCCAAAGCACCCTGCCCCCATATTGATGGGGACAAGGGCCTCTTCCCGAAAACCCTGGCTGGTGGTTGTCGGGGTCTACAGGCGGGGGGCTTATCGGAATCTGGAAACCCCCTTTAACAAGGGGACCCCCAGATCCCACCGCCCCATGTGAATGGTTATCAGGTACATTGTACCCCTACTAATTTACCATAAAACCAGTGAAATGGAAAAAAAAAAACACAAGAGCCGGTTTTTGACAAGTCCTTTATTAAAAAATAGCTCTGAGCTATCTTCTCCCCGAGCCGTCCTCTCCCTCCGCCGTCTCTCTCAGTGCCATCTTCTCCAGCCACTGTCTCTCCCGGTGCTGTCTTCTCTCCCGAGCCATATTCTCCCACCGCCATGTCCCCCGCCACCATCTTTTCCCACGCCGCTGTCTTCTTCCTTGCCACCACGGTCTTCTTCCTCGCTGCCTGCTAAAAGAACAAAAAAGGCCGCTCTTGTCCTGAGGCTGTCTTCCTCCATTGTGACATCCCCCACTGTCTGACATCTCCTATATAGCCATGGGGCATGGCCATCCAATTACATCACTCGGAGAGCCCACCCACTTGGCTATATAAGAGATGTCAGACAGCGGGGGATGTTACAATGGAAGAAGACAGCCTCAGGACAAGAGCGGCCTTTCTGTTTTTAGCGGGTAACCGGCGGCATGGAAGAAGACAGCGGAGGTGAGGAAGAAGACAACAATGCGTGATAGGTCAGCTCCGGGAGAGATGGTGGTGGGAGAAGATGGCTCGGGGAGAAGACAGGACCAGGAGAGATGGCGGCGGGAGAAGATGGCACCGGGAGATGACGGCTCGGGGAGAAGACAGCTTGGAGCTATTTTTTTAATAAAGGACTTGTCAAAAACCATCTCTTGTTTTTTTTATATTTCACTGCTGTTTTGGTGAATGGGTAGGGGTACGATGTACCCAATACCCATTCACATGAGGGGTGGGATCTGGGGGTCCCCTTGTTCCGATAATCCCCCGCCCGCAGACCCAGACAACTACCAGCCAGAGTTTTTGGGAAGAGGCCCTTGTCCCCATCAACATGGGGGCAAGGTGCTTTGGGGTAGGGGAGCGCAGAGCCCCCCGCCCCAAAGAACCCACCCCCAAAGTGGAGGGTATGGTTCAGAAGGGGGGGCATTCACTCATCCCCTCCCTTTCCTGAGTTACTGGGCTGCATGCTCAGATAAGGGTCTGGTATGGATTTTGGGGGACCCCACCCCATTTTTTTTAAATTGTGGCATGGGGGTGTCCCCTCCTAATCTATACCAGATCGAAGGGTCTGGTATGGTCTTTAGGGGGAACCCCACGCTGTTTTTTCGTGAATTATTTTAGCTGGCAACTTTTTTTGTACATTCAGCCATCAGCGGGAAAGCCCACTGACAGCTGGTGACTCATCGGTTGTTAAGGAAGAAGCGGCCAGCTTACCGACCCGCTCCTTAGCAACCAGCTATATACAGTGAAAAAAGCACTGCAGAAACGCTCAAAAGCAACATACATAGATGTGAATTGAGCCTAAAGGTTGTGAACTATATGCATGCAGTATATACAAAAGTTGGGGGTTTAAAATTTCTTTCACACTTTAGACCTTTTTTTCTAGAACAAAAACTGTTGTTGTAAGTGCTTAAAAAGTGTTAGTTGTAATTGAGTTCATATTTGTTTATTGCTTAGTTACAGTAAGTTAAGACAGCGCATGCGTGGATGGCCAAGGTGGATGTGTCCTAAGTGGCTCCTGTGACGGATCCAATCCCACACTCCGCTGAGGGCTTCCGTCAATAACACAGCTTCCTCCAGTCTAACCATCAGAGAGATATAATATTATAGCTGCATTAAATACAAGTCTAGCCGAAAATAGCTTGTAGAATCTTGACTGCTTTATTGGGCAGAATACAGCCTTTTTATACACGTTTAACACAAGGGGTTAGATAACAAGGTAGGGCTGACTCATGGACACTCCCCCCCCTCCCCTCTAGCAAAAACTTAAAAGACAATAATATAATTAACATGTTAATTAACACAACACTTAAGGCATACCTGGTGACCAGACAGTTCGTCTCTGCAGGTTAATGTGATCAGCTCTTTCAAGAATCATGTATTGTTCAGAATAAACAACTAAGAATAGTCTTTGGGCAAATCCTAAAAGATAAAAGATTAATATAGAAATACCAAATAACAGGGTGAATGTGGACAGAAAAAGGTCCTTGCAGCCAGTGTCCGCGACAGCTCCGAACACTCCAGGCACTGCTAGCCATATGCAGCGGCCCATGCACCCCATGCACCCGGTTCAATTACCTGACCGGCTCACTGTGGGGACCAGCAACCTCCCACATGTCTTATCAGCAGTCAGGAAAGCCCCAGGGCGTCTCCCTCAACTCAATCGGGTGACGCAGGCAGAGGAGGCAAGATGGCGACCGGCATCAGCTCACACATGTCTCCAGCCATCAGCCTTTGCAGCAGAGGACAAAGCCTTCTTCTGGACTGGGGGGTCATGGCATGGGCTCTTTCACAGCCTCCCTAGCTGCAGGTGAGCTTGCAGACAATTCCTGCTTGCCAGTAAGCCCTGCCAGGTTTCCCTCACAGGCTGCGACCCTGTCCCCAGGCCATGACTCCTATGCATTTTCAGCCAAGGAGACAAGGAGATGGCAGACATTCTCCTCAGCCAATCCAGCAGCCAGGAGCCTATTCCGGACCCAGTCACAATACTTTGCAGATCTGCTACAGAGGGAGCTAGCAAAGGCTACTGATAAAGTGCTTAAAAAGTGTTAGTTGCAATTGAGTTCATATTTGTTTATTGCTTAGTTAAAGTAAGATAAGAGAGCGCATGCGTGGATGACCAAGGTGGATGTGTCCTAAGTGGCTCGGAACACTCCAGGCACTGCTAGCCATATGCAGCGGCCCGTGCACCCCACGCACCCAGTTCAACTACCTGGCCGGCTCACTGTGGGGACCGGCAACCTCCCACATGTCTTATCAGCAGTCGGGAAAGCCCCAGGGCGTCTCCCTCAACTCAATCGGGTGACGCAGGCAGAGGAGGCAAGATGGCAACCGGCATCAGCTCACACATGTCTCCGGGCCATCAGCCTTTGCAGCAGAGGACAAAGCCTTCTTCTGGACTGGGGGATCATGGCATGGGCTCTTTCAAAGCCTCCCCAGCTACAGGTGAGCTTGCAGACAATTCCTGCTTGCCAGTAAGCCCTGCCAGGTCTCCCTAACAGGCTGCGACCCTGTCCCCAGGCCATGACTCCTATGCATTTTCAGCCAAGGAGACAAGGAGATGGCAGACATTCTCCTCAGCCAATCCAGCAGCCAGGAGCCTATTCTGGACCCAGTCACAATACTTTGCAGATCTGCTATAGAGGGAGCTAGCAAAGGCTACTGATAAATTGGCCTCTGAAATATAACAGGATTTTCAAGAGTTGGGAAACCATTTAGACAGACTGTTCACAGAGTGTCCCAAAATTCTAACATGACCACAGAGCAACAAAACCGCCTTTAGAAAGCTTACACAAAAATTGACGACCTTGAAAACTGTGCTAGGAGCCATAATTTTCGTATTGGAGGTCTTCCGGAGACGGTGAAAGATGTCACCTCCTTCACTTATTCTCTTATACAATTTGCTGTGCCAGACATTGATGTAATTCTTATGGAGATAGATTGCATACATAGAGCTCTTGTTCCTCCAAAATCTGAGGGACCACACAGAGATGTGATCGTGAAACCTCATTTTTTTCAGGGTCAAGGAGGCGGTTATGCGCTGTGCTAGAGAACACCCAGATCTTGAAATGGGGGGGGGTTGTTAAACATGTGCCTTATACATGGCTGCTTTCGTTCTCTAGGGTACAATCTTGAGTCTAGGCTGGACATTCTGGCACTGACTTACACGTAGTTGTGATGGTTACTAGTTTAATAATAATGTTATTGTCATTTTTATGTGGGGTGCTGTTGGGCGTTTAATTTTCCAAGTATACTCTTTAGTGCCAGGAGGCGTCTATGCACTCTCCATACTTGAAGGACTCTTCTCATTGCTTGGTCTTGGTGAAGACTCCTCTACATGAAGAGATTAGGTTTTGGGATATTGGACCATTTGTTATTACATGCTAGTATTACCCTGCATTTATATGTTATATTGTTTGGATCTGGGAGGTCCCTGTCCCAAATATTTCCCCTTTTTTCTTCTTCTTCTTTGCTCCTACTTTCATCTTTTTTACTGTTCCTTTTAGAGGGTCACTTGGAGACTTTGTTGGTTCCTTTGGATTTTTTTTTTTTTGGATTTTGGAAATTCAGACGGGTGGGTGAGTTCAAAACGTTGATATCTGTGCTGACTTTTTTTATGTCTAGAGTAGTGAATACTATTCAGACTGCCACCTACTTTCTTACAATGTTCAGGACTTAGGGTCGCCTTACAAGCATATTAAGACACACTTTACTCCTTTATTTACCCATCAATACATCCATAAAGATTATCCTATTTGTTTTTTTGCAAATGCCTCAGAAAAAAAGGGGACTGGCCCTCTGTCGAACTTGATGGCTTTTCTTTACTGAAACTAAAGTAATTAAAGACAGGGAAGGGCAACATCTCTTGGTTAAGGGTTATTTGGGAGAGAACCCAGTGACCTTTTTGGTTTACCATGCCCCTAATATGAACCAAGTTGCATTTTTACGCTCCTTGCTACAATCTTTGGATCCTGAATTATTTTAGCGGGTGACTCTAATTTAGCCTTAGACCTTATAATGGACAAATCTTAAACTGTTTCATTCAGATCCCCTTCTAAACAAAGTCGCAAATTTGCTAAATTGCTATATCATTACGATCTTGTAGACGTGTTGAGGGAAGCTAACCCCACTGCTAGAGATTATCCTAATTTTTCGAGAGCCTATAATCATTACTCTCGTATTGATCATGTGTTTCTCCTCTCAGGACTCTTATCTAAATTTCTGTCAGCTAAAATAAACTCTACTCCATGGTCTTATACCATATGGGTGGCACAGTGGTGTAGTGGGTAGCACTTTCGCCTGGCAGTAAGAAGGGTTGCTGGTTCGAATCCCAACCATGACACTACCTGCCTGGAGTTTGCATGTTCTCCCTGTGCCTGCGTGGGTTTCCTCCGGGTACTCCGGTTTCCTCCCACACTCCAAAGACATGCTGGTAGGTTAATTGGACCCTGTCTAAATTGTCCCTAGTATGTATGAATGCGAGTTAGGGACCTTAGATTGTAAGCTCCTTGAGGGTAGGGACTGATGTGAATGTACAATGTATATGTAAAGCGCTGCGTAAATTGATAGCGCTATATAAGCAACTAAAATAAATAAATAAATTACAGTTCTCAGACTTGACAATTAAGATAGCGAAACCAAAAAAGAAAGAAGAGGGACCTCAGCTCCTCCTTAATAGAATCCGGTGTTCTCAATGTTTGGCCATATATCGGCCTAACCCTATAGAGATTCAACCGGTTCCACCGTCTATTTGGGGTGTTTCCAATAGTAAGATAGATATTGGAGACCCCCAAATGTGGTTGTCCTCTGAATTGAACATATACTCAAAAAAACAAATTTGTGAAAATCACACAGCATTTCTTCAGAGAGGACAGGCCGTTGGTGAAACTATTAATCATTTATTGATTATCCATATTGAAAAAACTTCCAGAAAAGTTTGTAACGAACATTTAAACAAATTACAATACAAAAAAGTGTATCTCTATTCCCAATACATATTAAAAGAACTAATGTCTAAAAAGGACACAGGTGGCCACCGTTATTCCAATTCCACCTTGCATAACCCTCACTTTCACACATTCACACACACACATGCAGATTTCAATCGATCAGCAGATCGATAGAGATTGCTGGTATGGATATCCGTAAACACTGGGAATATACCAGTAATTATGGCTGAGTTGTCCTCATGAATGATAAACGAGTGTTCATTGCTATTTTTCCTCAAAGAGAGGGGAAAGAAACAATTTGTAAATAATGCTGGTGCTGTGTGAAATTTCCACGTTAATTCCGTTACACTGACTTGTTGCAAAGAAAACTTCCTTACTAGGACATATGCACATGATAGTTGAAGATCACAGGTTGGTGACACAAAGTATCAAATTGAATGTTGCACATATGCTTTGCTTATTATGTATAACAGACATTTTCGGCAGCAATAGAGGGATATCACACAGCTCACCACATCTTGTAGTTGAGGGATGCTTGCAGCCTCCGGCATCTAGACGAGATCGTCGTGATCCATTGGTTACCGTCACAGCCGCTGCGGAGAGATTCAATTCACAGGTGGTAGAGCAGTTTCCTCTGTTAGTGGTGGGTACAATGATCAAATGTTCAGGAAGTCTTTCTCCGAGTAATGCTGCAATGATGTCACCTGTAATGATTACTGCGGTGGTCAGTCTCTGGTGTTTGCTGTCGGACCGAGGAAATTCAAAGGGGGGGAAAAACGGACAGACAGATGGCAGTCCCGGTGTCCTCATCACGGATACCATGTTGTCCTGATGCTTACATGTTTCGCTTTGTTAAAAGCTTCTTCAGAGCATGCGCAGTGGTGTGTCCTCCTGGTTTAAATCTTCAGTTTAATCAATCAATAATCAGTTTCATCTGGGGGACATCCCTTAGCGCTATGGTTCACTCATGGTATCATTCATCACCCGTGCACAAACAAACTCACACTCAGCAGCGATCCAAATTTAACTATACACACTAGTATCAGAAGACAGCTAGAGATTTCCTGACAGTAATATAGCACTCAATTAGAGTTAAATTAAATAAAAAAGAGGTAAACTTTTAGAAGGGAACTGAGTAAAAAGGTCAATCTAGATTCTGCTGGGCTTAGACTGCTTAGTTCTATAAGGAATTAGAATTACAAATAGGAGAGGCACAGGAAATTTTGACTATAATTTACATAGTCGGCTCCAGCCCATAGATTAATAAATGAAGATACAGATGGAGTTTTTTTCCTTAAAAATGAGTGAGAATATCTTTGCTGTAACCACTTTCAGGTTTAATACTGTCCAGCTAAGCTTTGTTCTGATCGAAGCTCACAGGTGTATTTTTAAGGGGGGCTCTCCATCTAACTCTTATTTCCTCCTTCCTTTATTTTACATGGAGACAGCTTTTATGGTCCATATCGGAGTGGACGAGATATAATCTCTCTATCACATAATATGTGAAATATCTCCTCCATTCCCATAGGTAGCATCTCCATTCATAAAGAATATATCAATCTAAGTAGGGGCTCTTCCTATTGTTCTAAAAAGACCAATAGGTTGCATTCATTGTTTAAGCCTCGCGGCTGCATACAGTTTAGAGTAAATATCCACATCTTTTCTTTTCTTTCCAAAGCATATTAAACAAAGATGATGATAGATTCAACCGGTTCCACCGTCTATTTGGGGTGTTTCCAATAGTAAGATAGATATTGGAGACCCCCAAATGTGGTTGTCCTCTGAATTGAACATATACTCATAAAAACAAATTTGTGAAAATCACACAGCAATTCTTCAGAGAGGACAGGCCGGTGGTGAAACTATTAATCATTTATTGATTATCCATAT
The DNA here is from genome assembly GCA_037952925.1 of Lithobates clamitans. Classification (NCBI taxonomy): domain Eukaryota; kingdom Metazoa; phylum Chordata; class Amphibia; order Anura; family Ranidae; genus Lithobates; species Lithobates clamitans. The sequence goes on along the minus strand of JBBGZY010000171.1, from coordinate 6,619,571 downwards.
TGAAAAAACTTCCAGAAAAGTTTGTAACGAACATTTAAACAAATTACAATACAAAAAAAGTGTATCTCTATTCCCAATACATATTAAAAGAACTAATGTCTAAAAAGGACACAGGTGGCCACCGTTATTCCAATTCCACCTTGCATAACCCTCACTTTCACACATTAACACACACACATGCAGATTTCAATCGATCAGCAGATCGATAGAGATTGCTGGTATGGATATCCGTAAACACTGGGAATATACCAGTAATTATGGCTGAGTTGTCCTCATGAATGATAAATGAGTGTTCATGGCTATTTTTCCTCAAAGAGAGGGGAAAGAAACAATTTGTAAATAATGCTGGTGCTGTGTGAAAGTTCCTCGTTAATTCCGTTACACTGACTTGTTGCAAAGAAAACTTCCTTACTAGAACATATGCACATGATAGTTGAAGATCACAGGTTGGTGACACAAAGTATCAAATTGAATGTTGCACATATGCTTTGCTTATTAAGTATAACAGACATTTTCGGCAGCAATAGAGGGATATCACACAGCTCACCACATCTTGTAGTTGAGGGATGCTTGCAGCCTCCGGCATCTAGACGAGATCGTCGTGATCCATTGGTTACCGTCACAGCCGCTGCGGAGAGATTCAATTCACAGGTGGTAGAGCAGTTTCCTCTGTTAGTGGTGGGTACAATGATCAAATGTTCAGGAAGTCTTTCTCCGAGTAATGCTGCAATGATGTCACCTGTAATGATTACTGCGGTGGTCAGTCTCTGGTGTTTGCTGTCGGACCGAGGAAATTCAAAGGGGGGGAAAAACGGACAGACAGATGGCAGTCCCGGTGTCCTCATCACGGATACCATGTTGTCCTGATGCTTGCATGTTTCGCTTTGTTAAAAGCTTCTTCAGAGCATGCGCAGTGGTGTGTCCTCCTGGTTTAAATCTTCAGTTTAATCAATCAATAATCAGTTTCATCTGGGGGACATCCCTTAGCGCTATGGTTCACTCATGGTATCATTCATCACCCGTGCACAAACAAACTCACACTCAGCAGCGATCCAAATTTAACTATACACACTAGTATCAGAAGACAGCTAGAGATTTCCTGACAGTAATATAGCACTCAATTAGAGTTAAATTAAATAAAAAAGAGGTAAACTTTTAGAAGGGAACTGAGTAAAAAGGTCAATCTAGATTCTGCTGGGCTTAGACTGCTTAGTTCTATAAGGAATTAGAATTACAAATAGGAGAGGCACAGGAAATTTTGACTATAATTTACATAGTCGGCTCCAGCCCATAGATTAATAAATGAAGATACAGATGGAGTTTTTTTCCTTAAAAATGAGTGAGAATATCTTTGCTGTAACCACTTTCAGGTTTAATACTGTCCAGCTAAGCTTTGTTCTGATCGAAGCTCACAGGTGTATTTTTAAGGGGGGCTCTCCATCTAACTCTTATTTCCTCCTTCCTTTATTTTACATGGAGACAGCTTTTATGGTCCATATCGGAGTGGACGAGATATAATCTCTCTATCACATAATATGTGAAATATCTCCTCCATTCCCATAGGTAGCATCTCCATTCATAAAGAATATATCAATCTAAGTAGGGGCTCTTCCTATTGTTCTAAAAAGACCGATAGGTTGCATTAATTGTTTAAGCCTCGCGGCTGCATACAGTTTAGAGTAAATATCCACATCTTTTCTTTTCTTTCCAAAGCATATTAAACAAAGATGATGATAGACCATTATCGCTGCATTTCTTGGAGAAGCATGGAGGAGACCCGAGTGGCCTTAAATGTAAAGGTATCTATAAATTAAACCTACCCCCATGTAGGGGAGACTTTGACAAGGCACTTTACCAAAAAGAAAAGATGTGGATATTAACTCTAAACTGTATGCAGCTGCAAGGCTTAAACAATGAACAATGAAGACTGGAAACAGAAGAGCTCTGATGATCTCTTACTGGAATTTAAGGAAGGATCCAGTCCATCCTGAAGCTTTGTATAGCACATGAGCATTCAAAGCCAATTGAAATAAATAAACAGACACTTTTTTATACCAGCGTCTGGCTTTACGGGCAACTAGGTACTGCGCCAACAACTGGTCGTTGAGATCCACCCCTCCCATATTTTGGTTTTATTCGTGGACACAGAGGGGTTTCTCCACAACACCAGTCGCCGTAATAATTTGGATCGTCGTGTCTGCATGAAAGGAGGTAAGAACGAAAACATTCTTATTATCCCTCCACTTCATAGCAAGCAAGTTATTACACTTCAAGCAGGCTCTGTCCCCCAGCCTAAGACGGGAATCTACAAGCCACTGGGGAAATCCCTGGCGATTAGATCGCACGGTGCCACATGCACCAATCTGATGATCGAAAAGGTGACTAAAAAGTGGCACGCTCTTGTAATAATTGTCCACATATAAGTGATACCCCTTTCTGAATAAGGGTGACACCAAGTCCCACACAATCGTGCCAGCACTTCCTATGTAGTCAGGGCAGTTTGTTGGCTCTACGTGGCTATCTCTTCCCTTGTAAACCATAAAACTACATATATAGCCTGTGGCCCTGTCACAGAGCTTATACATCTTGACCCCGTATCTGGGAAGGTACTGTTTGAATGACAAGCGGTCGGAAAACTTAATCAGGGACTCATCAACACAGACAACTTGATGGGGAGTAAGCAAGTCTGCAAAATGTTGGTTGAAGTGGTTTACGAGGGGCCGAATTTTGTAGAGCCGATCGTATCCAGGGTCTCCACGAGGACGACAGAGTTCATTGTTGTTGAAGTGCATGAACCACAAAATCTGCTCGTATCGTGCCCTGGCCATGGAAGCAGCGAACACGGGCATATGGTACATTGGGTCAGTGGACCAATATGACCGCAACATACTCATTTTAACTATGCCCATGTTGAGGGATAGGCCCAGAAAGGTCTTAAATTTGGAGACCGTAATTGGTCTCCAATCTCTGGCAAGAGAGGACTGGGGAATAGTGGCGATGTGTTAACCAGCATACAAATTGCTTTGGTCCACAATAGATCTATATAGATCTTCGGTGAAAAACAGCAAATAAATATCAAGTGACGTAAAATCAACTGTTTCCACATAAATGCCGGGTTGGCCAGTGAATGGGGGAAGTACGGGTGCTGCAGAAGTGGTGGGTTCCCAATTAGGATTGGCAAATTCTGCAGGAGGACACTATAGGCATGATGGGCCTGTCTTTGTCTTCTTGGTGGCAGTGGGACACTACTTGTGCTTGCCACCTCACCAGCTTGAACTGCACTTATGGGACTCGCTACGTCACCACGTGTTACTGCAGTGCTGGATGTACGACCAGAGTGTACTAGGCCGCTGGTGCTTGCCAGTTCACCAGAAGGAATAGCGGCGCTAGTACTTCTCTGCTCCATACGAGAGCCCTGCAGTTCTTGCACCTCAACAGCAGAAAAAGATTGGGGTCTGGTATGCCTGACCTTGGCAGGGACCACAACTCTGTCGACAGAGCTATCTGTCATGGAGCCGCTGCTGTCTACAGGTTCGTATTCTGAGCCTGAATCTGACAGATGAGTGACTTCCTCTTCACTATCTGTCATGCTCAGAAACGTGTAGGCCCCTTCACTAGTGTACCTTCGATTTGCCATTTTGGGCTCTAAATTTAGTGTTACACTAGTGAGACTCACAGGTAAAAAAGCTCCTAGACTGTTAGCGACTGTATCAAAACTCTACCAAAAAAACTGTTAGGGATTGCAGGGATCAGACATGACTCTGCGAATGCTGCAGTTATGTGTTTAGTGTTTTGTAAGTGACAGTGATCGATGGATACTGCACTTGGGTGGGCTGGGCCGGGTGGAGGGGCAAAACGCAGGTGCTAGCAGGTATCTGGGCTGATCCCGCTAACACTGTATTTTTGGGGACCCTAAACTGCTGGGAATGCTAATATAGATCTGATCAGATCAGATATTGATCCTTTCAGATACTATACCACTAAGGGAGGTGTATGCTGCGTGCGTGGGTGTTAGCGGTACTGGCACTAACCTGATGCTGCCTGGGGCGAAGCAGACCCTTTATGACCCTAAAACTTAACTTATATCACCGCTGGGTGATCAGGGGGTTAAAACTTTATTAGGTAATAAACGGTGGGTGCCCTGACACTATAAAAAACAAACTAACTTACCAGCGTCACCCGTAACAGTTATACGGTGATCACTGGTGAAAGGGTTAACTAGGGGGCAATAAGGGGGTTAAAACCTTTACTAGGTAGTATATGGGGATCCCTGACGATATAAAAAGATGACGGCGAACCTAAGTACTTACCTCCCTAACTAACGTCACCTGTGACACTAATACAGCGTTCAGAAAAATGATCGGTTAGTGACACTGGTGACGGGGGGTGATCACGGGGTTAAACCTTTATTAGGGGGGTTAGGGGGGTACCCTAGACCTAAAAGGGGCCTAACACTAACTGCCCTACCACTTATAACTGTCACAAATGACACCAATGCAATAATCAGAAAAAAAAAAACTGCTATTGGTGTCACTGTGACAGGGGGTGCAGGTGGGTGATCGGGGGGTGATCGGGGGGTGAAATGTGTGCCTGAGTGTTCTACTGTAAGTGTTGTGTTGGTGCAGACTTACTTGATGTTTCTCTCCTCGGAAGCCGTAACGAAAAGGCTTTACGAGTTAAGATGACATCACTTCCTCTGCCGCTGTTTACATTACAGAGGCAGAGGAAGCATTTCATTTGTCAGGAGCAATCGCAAGGGGGTGGCCACTAATAGATGGCCTCCCCCTCAGCACGGATCGCTCCTGTAACGAAGCCGACCGCCGCAGGCACCGAGGGGATCCGATCGGATCCCCCGCCCACGGGCAGACAGGGATGTACAGGTAAGCCCTTATGCCTGTCCGTGCCATTCTGCCGACGTACATCGTCATGCGGTGGTCTGCAAGTGGTTAACTGAGTCCAGGACTCCTACCCCGCCTCTCTTCCTGGGGAGCAATAGATTAGTTCTACTCAATCTCGCTGGCTTACCGGCCCATATAAATCTCAAAAACTCTGATCTAAGACCTCTCAGGAAGCCTTTGGGAATGTTGATGGGTAGTGTCTGAAGCAAATACAGAAGTCTTGGCATAACATTCATTTTTATAATATTGATCCTACTGAACCATGTAAAGACTTCCCTATTCCACCTTTGAAAGTCCAATTTAAACTGCCCCACCATTGGAGCAAAATTGAGTTTGAATGCCCTATTAGTTTTTTCGGTATCTTTGTCCCTAGGTAACATATATGGGAATCTGTCCATTTGAAACTATACTGGGATGCTATCTGGTGCTGGAGGACTGTACCCAGTTCCACCCCCATTGCTTACAATTTATTGTAATTCACCTTGAATTATTTCACCATATGTGCGCAACTCCTGCATCAAGGATGGAAGGGATATTAATGGTGAAGTAATGAAAAATATCAGATCATCCACATAACCGGCAAGTTTCTGTTCCCCTCCTTTGCTTGGAATTGCTCTAATATCCATGTTGGCACGGATAGTTCTTAAAAGAGGTTCCAGCATAAGGATAAAGATGGGATGGGCAATAACGGGCAGCCCTGATGTGTCCCATTTCCTATGGGTAAAGATCTGACATTACATCATTAATCTTAACTCGTGCCGTAGGAGCTGAGTATAGGTTTGCAAACCAGCTTTGCATCCCCGACCCCAATCCTATATGTTGTAACATGGCTTTCAAGAATGTCCAGTCAACCCTATCAAATGCTTTCTCCACATCCGCAGATATCAGCACTAGGGTTATGTGATGAGTTTGAGAAAGATGTATAGCACTTAACACCCGTTGCATATTTTCTCTGCCCTCTCTATCAGGTGTAAAACCCACTTGATCTGGGTCTATCAACATAGGGATGTAGCTGAGTAACCTAGTGGCAAGAATTTTCATAAAAATTTTCAAATCTACATTTAGCAGAGATATTGGACAATAACTGGAGCATAGGGATGGATCTTTCCCCTCTTTGGGGATAACTGTTATATGATCTAACAGTGTCTGCTGGTATTGTTTTCCCCTCCCGTAGTGAGTTGAAAGTGACGACAAATCTCTGTGATAATTTATCTGAAAATATCATGTAATAAGACAAAGTGTAACCATCCGGTCCAGGAGCTCTGCCAGACTTTAATGATTTGAGCGCCACCAAAAACTCTTCCACTGTTAGTGCGGCATCCAATTCTCTAATAATATCTTCCGATAATTTCAGCATTCCTGAAGCTTGAAAATATCCCCTTGCCTCCTCCAGTCTACTCTCTGTTGACTCAGAGAGATGTTGCCCCTCCAATTGATATAGATTTGCATAATAATTCCTGAAGGCCTGCGCTATCTTTTGTGAGGAACCAACTAGTGCATCGTCTTGTGTTTTAATATTAGAGATATAATTCCGTGCTCTGGTCTCTCTAAGAGCATTGGCTAACATCCTACTTGGTTTGTTTCCAAACTCGTAGAATGTTTGCCTACATCTAGTTAATTGACCTTAGCTTTATCCATGAGTAATGAGTTCAACTCCTCACAGAGTCGCAACAGTTTCTCCTCTGTCTGTTGTACTTGGGATTCGTTATGCGCAGTCTCTCAAACCCAGATGTCTCTAAGTAGCAAATCTATTTGTCCTGACCGTGCCCGTTTCCTATGCGCCCCTAAGGATATTAGGGTGCCTCTAATGACACATTTATGTGTTTCCCATAGGCAAAAGGGAGCCACCTCCCCTGTATCATTGGTTACAAAAAAGAATCTAATTCTTGAACTATCTGTTTTTCATATTGGGGATCTTTCAGCAATGTCTCATTGATTTTCCAATGCCACTCACGGGGCACTGGATCTCCTAGTTCTATGATACAATTAGTTGGTGCATGGTACGATAGGGTAAATGAGCCTATGGAGGCCTCATATAGACATACCAAGACTTCTTGTGAAAGAAAAATATAATCGATTCTAGTATAGTCTTGTGTTTCTGTGTCTTGTGTTTTTGTGAGAAAAACGTGTAATCATGTACATATAGGGTTCTCCAAGTATCTACCAACTGCAAATCTTGGAGCATTCTTTTAGCTCTGGGCAATTTTGTATTTGAAAAATGGGAAACTCCTTTAGCCACATCCAGAGTAGGATTCAACGCTATATTAGGGTCTCCCCCCATCAGCAAGAGACCCTCTTTATGTTGATGTACCATGTGGAGATATGTCTCAAGTGTAGAGATCTGGTCCTCCTTTGGCAAATACAAATTAATAAGTTTAACTTTTTGCTCACACAAAAGTCCCCTGACAATAAGTAGGTGACCCTTTTCATGAGAAATGACTTTTAATTCCTTCCATGGAATCTGTTTCGTGATGGGAATTGACACCCCACTTGATTTGGAAGTCTGTGAGGCACCATGATATACTGTCGAAAATCTATGATTTTCCAATCTGGGGATTTTATCTTTTCTAAAATGTGTCTCCTGGAGAAAAATAATATGGGATTTCAGTCTCCCCAACTCATTAAGCAGTTTTGTCCGTTTCTCCGGGCTATTTAACCCTTTGACATTGTAGGATGTTAGGATTATCCTCAACATTTTTATACCCGGGAGAGAGGAGAGGGGGATGGAGTCGGGCGGGAAGACGGGGGGAAGGAGGCGGGGGCAGGCGAAAGCAAACAAGGAGAAGAAAGACAAAAAAAAACACCTCTAACTTTCCTCCCACCGGAGGAGAGGTGTTTAAAAATGGGGAAAGTGGTCAAGCAAGACAGAGAGTTGAGATGTTATACTAACACCGGTGCATTCCTAGTCACCTTTCTGCTTTATAAACCACACCTTTTATTCACTCACTAGAACATACAATATGTACATTGATTATTAACCATCACAATATAAGATCTCACAAGTCAGGCTTTATACTCAGTTCACCTCAATATGATAACCATTTACATCTATCAACTATCATCCTCTCTGAAAAGACATTGGTTTTCAAATTTCACAGAGATATTTGTTAAACTATTACTTTTTTATGGTATGCCTTTCTCTCAATGTTACCCCTGTTACCTATCCTCCTGATCACCAACCCAAGGGATCATATTGGGTCCCAATATATTTGGTTGACCTTCTTATTCACTCCCTCTATATCTTCTCCCCAGCACTTTAATATATTTAACGTATAGTCCCAACTCATATCCATGAGAAGTTTCAAACATTAATCAATGCAAGCCCCCCCCCCCCCCCTCTATCCTCTATACCTCTTACTATAAGAAGAAAGAAAAAAAGAAAAAAAAAAGAAAAACAAAAATAATGTGTGCCACTTATGTGTAATAGCTAGGGAAGTTAATCCCCACTGAGGTTAAGTCATTATAAACCATTTTTCAATTCCCCTAAAAATAACAGTGATAATGCACAAATGTAAAAAAAAAAGTATAACCTAATTTTTAATTATCTTAAAACCGTGAAAATACATTGTGACCCACCCATAATATATATATGGGTGGGTATATTATATTAGAAGCTTATAAATAGCTCCTTCATTTCCAAGTATTCACCACTTATTGCAAAAAAAAAAAAAAAAACACACCTTTCAACCCTCTGTTTAAATAAAAACAACATGTGTATCCCCCTCACAACAATCCACCCTGTGCACAAATTTACCATACATCCTTCCTTCTTCCCCTCTTCCCTCCCTGCTCTCCTCACCAACGGTGAATGAAACAAGTCTGGTAATTGATTAGGGTCATATAGATTAAAGCTATGTTCCTCCTTCTTAATATACAGCAATATTGGGTACCCCCAATGATAAGTCGTTCCCCTAAAGTGTAACAGGTCCAGTAAGGGTTTTAACAGGCGGCGTCTGTTCTTTGTCTGACAGCACAGATCTGGATATATTTGTATCTCCACGCCTTCAAAACCTGCTGACCCCTTCTGCCATGCTGCTCTAATTATATCTTCCCTTGTTCTAAAAAAATGGACTTGGCATAGAACATCTATGGGGGTAATTTGGTCTAAATTGCGGGCCGTGGGGATCCTATGTACCCGATCCAGTTTGATCAAATTATCCGGAGATTTCTCCAATAATTGATTAAAAATCTCAGTCACTACTTTCCTTAGATCAAGCCCTGTGACCTTCTCCGGGATCCCCTTACTCGCACATTATTCCTTCTACTTCTATTTTGGGAGTCTTCAGATTGTAATTGCATCCTAATCAGTCTCTGTTGTTGGATATGTAACCTTTCCTCCATAGCATACAAACGTGCGTCTGTCTCCCCTTGCTGGGTTTCTAAGAGGGTCACTTTCCGTTCCGTGTCAGCGGTTTTTACCCAGACTTCCTCTATCTCTTCCCTCAGAGTGGCTTTTAGACTATTTAGCAGCTTTTGTATATCCTCTTTAGTGGGGAGGGCCTGTATCAGCTGCCGAATATATAAATCTACACTGTGTTGCGGCTGCTGCTGAGAGAATGAGCTATCTGAGCTAGTATTGCATAGCTGTAAGTCCGTGCTAAGGGTATAGAGGAGTCCCGTCCCACTGAAACAGGTCGCGTCACTGTCATTACCTCACTTGGTTATGCGGGGACATCCGGTTTTTGCTGGGAAGAATCTGATCGTGGTTCCTGCAGTGGCGCCATATTGGACCTGGTCGGGAGTTCAATATCCCTCCTTATCGTCAGGTACCTTGTAATATAGGAGTGATTGGGAGTGTAAGGCGCTCCTGTATGCTTCCCCCTTTTCGGCATGGGCTAGGCGGTTCGCAATACTGACATTCTACTGGAGGAATGCACTGTAGTATCACAGAGCTCTACCCGAGCACGTCCTCACTCCATCTTGCCAAAGCCACTCCCCCCGGAAAACGGAAGTCTGGTCCCATTCACACTTCTAACACGGGTGAGCTGAGGTTTTCCTTTTTCACTTGCAGCTTTCAGAATTTGTAAAAGAACCCCCAAATCATACATTTTCTGAAAGCACATGGCCAGTAGATTAAAAAGAAGGTGCTACTGATTTTTAAAACAGTACGATATTTGCGCAAATTTTTTTCAAATCAATTTTTTCGTTAAAAATACACTAAAATAATTAATAGTGGATTTATACATGGCAAAATGTACACAATTCCTGCTAAAATCCCAGTAGATATAAAAGTTAAAACTGTATTGAGTTATTAAATAACAAGTATTTGTACGTTTTAAATTGCACCTTTTTGTCAATTGGTGAAAACTGAAGGTACGCAAATCCATTACCATTTTTCACTTACAGCTTTTAGAATTTAAAAAGACCCCTCAAGCTAGACATTTTCTGAAAGCACATGACCTATAGAATAAAAAAAAGTGCTGATTTTTTTGGGCCCCCCAATAATTTGCACAAACGTTCATCATATCGCTATTTTCACAAAAAATAGACTAAAATCATTAATAGTGCACATAAACACAACATTACTTACAAAATTCCTGCTAAATTGCTACTAAAGCATTGTTCACATGTGGCATACTAAAGTGTACACCCATGGAGGGCCATGTTTACCCTCATAGGGATGCACAGGTGTTTCATGCATCCCCTTACAGGCAGTCCCATTTATGTCAATTAGGATGCAACGGCTGCACAGGCATAGCTGCTGTTCCCAATCTGACATCTGTCTGGGTGTGAGTACATGACCCCAAACGCAGACAGTGGGAGCTCAGGGACATGCATGTGGACCTACATGGATGTAAAATCCTAACAGCTCTGTTCATGCAGGTACTACATTCCAAATGACATCAATGGGACTGGCTGCACAGAGATGCACGGAACACCTGTACATCTCTGTAAAGGTACACTGTGTATGCTCTGTGTGAACAAGGCCTTAGGTTCCTTTCAAACAAGCACACTGATTGGGTCTACCTGTCCGTTTTTCAGACCACCCACTGTTCTCTATGGAGAGGCTGATGTAAATGGACATGTGTCTGTTTACACCCGCTTGCATCTGATCCAGTCCAGTCTGCTAAAAACAGACGGATGGGGATTCCGATCCCCATCCATCTAGCAGATTGGATGGTATCCGATGGAACTGGGCAGGCGGTCCGTTTCCATCTGACCGTCCCATAGAGAACAGCGGGCTGTGTCCGTTCTGCATCAGCGGAGCGTATATGGACCTGTCATCCACCTGTTCAGCGGGGAGCAGCAGACAGATCCCTGCTGAGCAGGCGGATCTGCTTGATAGAGTCCACTACATGTGAAAGGGGTCTTACCAGGAGTGGGCAGTCCATTAGGGGCATTGGGGTGCTGCCCCCAGCAGAGTGCCTAATACGTTCGTATGAGTTTTGTTTCTTTCAAGCCACATGATTAGAGCCTGAGGCTCTAATTGGCTTGAAAAAGGTTGGGCTCGGAGCACACAGCATTGCACCCCAAACCCACCGACTTGTGAAAATAGCGAATAATATCAGAGGTCTAAACATACCCCTATATATCTTTTTTTGGGACAGAGAAAGGGACTAAAGATAGTTCCTTTTCTCTGCAGGACTTTACTCGAATGAATAAGGAATCTGTATAGAGATTCCTCATTCATTCATAAAATGACAGTCTGATACAAAGTACCACTCACGGTTTACTATGTGTCAGCTGTCAGTGGATATAGGAGCGATTGCTGCCTATGTCCACTGTACTACAGGGGGGAGCTTGGTAAACACATGTCCCCCACAGCTCCAATTTCACCCCCACCCATGCTCCCCAGATTGACAGCTCGCCATGACTGCAGACTGGCAGGGGGGACACATCTGGATTCCCCCAAGCCCCATGCAGCACCTGAAGCCAGCGGGAGTGGAAGAGGGAGGGTGTCGGCTAATGATGGTAGCTGCAGGTATCCGGTTTGTGGGGGATTGGATAGGGTGAAGGGGGGGTAATCAGTGCTGGGGGGAAGAAGCGGGTGTAGGGGATAGGAGAGGAGAGTGGGGGGAGTCGTTTTAGGTGGAAGGAAACAGCGGGAGGTGGAGAAGCAGGGGGGGCAGGGAAGTGGTGGGATGGGTGGGGGGCGGTCACATTTGAGGTTAATAACAACTCACTGATCAGAGTTATAGAATTGTTCAGCAGAGTCTGCTGAACAATTCTGCTATAAGTTTATGGTCATTGAAGTGACCATTAGCTTATAGGAGGGGGAGAAATGAGGTCCATACGCCATACGGACCTGGCCTACTGCAGGCACTCTTGTAGGTCCATACACCGATGTACGGACCTGGCAATGAAAGGGTTAAACTAAGGGTTAAGCTCCCAGCAATATAGATGAAAAAAATGAAAAAAGCAGCATGCCCCCCCCCCACAGTCCATACCAGGCCCTTCGAGTCTGGTGTGGATTTTTAGGGGAACCCCACGCCCAAATTTTTTTAAAACTGGCGTGGGGTCCCCCCCCAAATTCATACAAGACCCTTATTGAAGCAAGCAGCCTGGTAGCCCAGGAAAGGGGGGGATGAGCGAGCCCCCCCTCCAGAACCATACCAGGCAGCTTGCCCTCAACATGGGGATGGTGTTTTGGGGTGCCCCCCAAAGCACCCCAGATGTGAAAATATTAAGGCCTTATGCCACGAACACACTACCGGTTCTTCCATCAGAAAAAAACTGCCTTTTTTTCGATGGAGTTCCGACGGAGTTCCTCTAAAACGGACTTGCCTACACACGATCACACCAAAGTCCGATCGTTTAGAACGTGATGACATACGACGGGACTAGAAAAAGGAAGTCCAATAGCCAGTTGCCAATAGCTGCCCTTGCGTAGTTTTTGGTCTGTCAGAACAGCATACAGACGAGCGGTTTTCCCGAACTGATTCCGTCAGAAAGACTTGACACATGTTCTATTTCTAGGTCCATCAGAATTTTCTAAAGTAAAAGTCCGATGAAGCCCACACACGATCAGAATGTCCGATGGAATGATTCCGTCGGACCTTTTCTGCCGGAAAGTCTGGTCGTGTGCACGCGGCATTAGTTTTTACTTCCAAAGACATCAAATTTGATCAATATGTATGAACTTTTTGTACTCTCCACAAATTCTCTGAATAGACACTGTACATCTGTCTTCTCACCATAAAACCTTCATTTCCTGTCAAAGGTCTATTTTAAATGTGGCCACCTGGCTTATGTAAGGGAATAGTCTCTGATGCACTATCTATTCAGACACCTCATAGGGAGGTGATAAAATAGAGTTTCCTGATGTATGTCCAGCTGCTCACCTGGACTTTTGGTTGGCCCAAACGACCTCTAGTACCAGGGTCTTGCCTCCACTGGTTGAGAGTGGTAACACTTTAAGATTAAAATCTCTCTGAAGAGTTTTTTTCCTCTCCTCCTTTTATTAAAGGGGGTGGACAGAAAGGGTGTATATAAGAGAGAGGGACAGTTAAAACTTTCCTTCTGGAGTCCAGGCAGCCGGGAGAGCAGGACATCTGTGTAATATACGGTAATAATGTAATTATTCTTTTGTTTTAATTCTTCTGTACTTTCTTCTTTCTGCACTTTGTTCTAATACACTGAAAGCTTTTGTATGTCCATTGTAGCAATATTCTGTTTATATTACTTACTTGGTATCTTTGGAAACATCTTTGTTTTTAACCGCTTGCCACCCCCCGGCTGTCATATGATGGCCAGGCGGCACGGCTCTCGTTCTGGAAGGGCGTCATATGACGTCCCTCCATTTAAACAGGGAATGCGTGCGATCGTGTGCACGCATCCCTGTTCCTTCGGTGGCGGCGTGTCACGGAGACACCGCTCGCCACCGAGGTGGGTGAACAGCCATTGGGCATGGCTGTTTACCACGTGATCGGCCAAGATGAAATCACAGGTGGTACCGCTCCACTTTGCATGGCGCATGCACGCAATCTTGAGCACGCTGCGCGTGCACGTAGGTGGTGGCGTGTTCCCGGGAACACTGCTCGTCACCAACGCTGGTAAACCACCATTGGCTGGCAGCTGTTTACCACATGATCAGCTGTGATCCTTTCACAGCTGATCACTAAATGTCGACAAGCTGCGATAACGAGATGTTACCGGGTTCTCCTCCTCACACACCGATCGTGCGATTGCGTTAACATCTCATTACCGCCTACAGTGTACACCAATAACACTGATTACCCCCCAATAAAGAGGACCTGTCACCACCCATCAAAGTACCTGTCACAGTTCATCTGAGTACCTGTCAGTCCTTAGGAGTACCTGTCACAGTTCATCTGAGTACCCAAGTACCTGTCACAGTCCATCTGAGTACCCAAGTACCCGTCACAGTCCATCTGAGTACCCGAGTACCTGTCACAGTCCATATGAGTAACTGAGTACCTGTCACAGTTCATCTGAGTACTCAAGTACCTAAGTACCTGTCACAGTCCATATGAGTACCTGAGTACCTGTCACAGTCCATATGAGTACAGAGTACCTGAGTACCTGTCACCACCCTTCAGAGTACCCAAATACCAGTCACCAGGCCATCAGAGTACCCTAGTACCTGTCACCAGCCCATCAGAGTACCCGAGTACCTGTCACCACCAGCCCAGAGTAACCGAGTACCTGTCACCAGCCCATCAGACTAACCGAGTACCTGTCAGCAGCCCATCAGAGTAACCTGAGTACCTGTCAGCAGCCCATCAGAGCCCCCGAGTACCTGTCAGCAGCTCATCAAGTTAACCAGATACCTGTCTCCAGCCCATCAGAGTACCCAAGTGCCTATTTGCAGCCTATGCCTCAAAGAATATACGTTGGAGTGTTTGATTTCCAAAATGGGGTCATTTTGTGGGTAATTCCACTGTCCTGGAGCTCAAGGACCTTCAAAAGTGTGATAGGTAGGAATGAAATGAGATGTGTAATTTATGCTCCTAGAAGGCCTAAAGGTACTATTTTAATGTTGGGCCTCTGTATATGGCCAGGCTGTGTAAAAGTCTCACACATGTGGTATTGCCATACTTGGGAAGAGTAGCAGAATGTATTTTGGGGTGTAATTTTTGCTATATACATGCTAAGTGTTAGAAATATCTTATAAAATGACAACTTTGTGTAAAAAAAAATGCGTTTTCATTTTTTTCCACATTTTCCAAAAACTTCTGTAAAAAAATGAACCGTTCAAAAGACTCACTATGCCTCATAGATTATACGTTGGGGTGTTTGTTTTCCAAATGGGGTCATTTTGTCAGCAATTCCATTGTCCTGGTGCTCCAGGGCCTTCAAAAGTGTAATAGGTGGTTGAGAAATGAGATGTGTCATTTATGCTCGTAGAACGCCTGAAGGTGCTACTTCAATGTTGGGCCTTTGTATGTGGCCAAGCTGTGTAAAAGTCTCACACGTGTGGTATCGCCATACTCGGGAAGAGTAGCAGAATGTATTTTGGGGTGTAATTTGTTGTATGCATATGCTGTGTGTGAGAAATAACCTGATAATATGACAATTTTGTAAAAAAACAAAAACAAATCTTAATTTTGAAAAGAATTGTGGGAAAAATGACAACTTTAAAAAAACTCACCATGCTACTTACTTAAAACCTTGGAATGTCTACTTTCTAAAAAGGGGTCATTTGGGGGGTATTTGTACTTTCCTGACTTGTTTGTGTCTTAAAAAATGAGATTCACCTGATGTACTGAAGTCCTGATCAGATGTGAGTAATTTTCAGTGCACTATAGTTTGTAGACTCTATAACTTTCACAAAGACCAAATAATATACACTAATATGGGTTATTTTTTACCAAAGATATGTAGCAGTATAAATTTTGGCTGAAATTTATGAAGAAAAATTACTAATTAGCAAAATTTTATGACAGAAACAAAGAAAAAAGGCATTTATTTCACAAAATTTACAGTCTTTTTTTATTTATAGCACAAAAAAATAAAAAAAACACTAGTGATTAAATACCACCAAAAGAAAACTCTATTTGTGTAAAAAAAAGGACGCAAGTTTCATTTGGGTACAGTGTTGCATGACTGACTAATTGTCATTCATACTGTGAGAGCGCTGAAAGCTGAAAATTGGTCTGGGCAGGAAGGGGGTGTAAGTGCACTGTATTGAGGTGGTTAAGGTTTTGCCATCTACCTTATAGTGGTAATATCTGATTAATACACATTTCTTTTCTGTACAATATTAAGTTTAAATACATTTGATTGTTATTCTTTTCGCACAGTTATCATTAGTTTTAATCCTATCCGTAATAGCTGCAACTGCATTGGTTGATTCTTATATAGATGAAAGGTTTTGATCGCTTATTTTTGTATCATTAACCATTTAAATGAGGTACGAACACTGACATCACACTCCTCCCCATGGTGATGGGGACAAGGGCTTTTTCCCGACAACTCTAGCCGGCTTTTGTCGTGGTCTGCGGCGGGGGAATCGGAATCTCCTGGAGATCCAGCAAAAATGAAAATGCTCCGCCTCCTTGGGAGGCCTCCTGGTGACTGCTGTCTCTTCGCTTTGACAGCTGTTATATAAGCAAGGGGCACATGACGTCAGAAGGGGGCAAAGTCACCCAGTTACGTCACCGGGTGGCCCCACCCTTGACTATATAAGAGCTGTCAAGCTCTTTTTTGGGTCCATCAGGCGGCGTGATTGAAGGTGGATTTACATCGTGGGACACTATTTTTTTAATAAAGGATTTGTCAAAAACGGTCACTTCTGGTTTTTACTTTTTTGATACATTTTTGGTGAATGGGTAGGGCTAAGATGGCCCCGATACCCATTCACATAGGGGGGCCAGGATCTGGGGGTCTTAAACGGGGCTTCCAGATTCTGATAAGTCCCTCTCCCGCAGACCCCGACAACCACCGGCCAGGGTTGTTGGGAAGAGGCTGCTTGCTTGGATAAGGGTCTGGTATGTATTTTGGGGACGCCAATTTTTTTTTATTTTGGCATGGAGTTCCCCTTAAAAATCTATACCAGGCCAAGGGATTTTGGGGGGGACCCCATGCTGTTTTTTTTCTTAATTCTGTCGTAGGGTTCCCCTTAACCACTTCAATACACTGTATTATGTACTCTGCACTGCACTGTATTATATACTCTGCACTCCACTATATACTCTGCACTGTGTTATAAACACTACACTGACTATACTATATACTCTGTACTGCGTTATATACACTACACTGACTGCATTATATACTCTGTACTGTGTTATATACACTATACTGACTGCGCTATATACTCTGCACTGCATTATATACACTACACTGAAAGCACTATATACTCTGCACTGTGTTATATACACTACACTGACTGCACTATATACTCTGCACTGGGTTATATATTCTACACTGACTGCACGCTCAATCCACTAACCTGCCTAATCTCTCTTCATTCATAAACACTATACATGGCCGCTGTGTAAGCAGCCTTATATAGTGTGGGGCATGGACTTCCGGCAATATAGGTCCGCGCTGTAGCCATCATTCGGCTATAGCATGGATGGGAACAAGTTAAACAGTGGAAAAGTGGCAATTGGACCAAATTTCCTTTTTAAAGTTTATTTTAGCCAACTTGTTGTCTAGTATAATCCCAAACTGAATTTTCTCATATAAGATTGTATATCAGTTTATGGCGGTTGGGTTAAAAACTATATTGGAAGTTTATAAGCAAGGAAGTATTTGAGGTTGTATTTCTCATTTCTTTTTCTTCTCTTTCCTCTGCTTATAATAGGAATTTGCAGAGTGGCTTTAGAACTTGTGAGCTGGATGTACAAATTCTGATTCTTTAGTGCTCTGGGACCCCATGTCTTTATCAAGAATACCAATGCTAACAATGCGTCCAAATTCTAGGCCATTTAGATCATGATGTGTAGCCTTATGCAGCCCTGTCTGGCAGTCACAGGAACCACAACGACAGAGCATTCTCCTGTGTCCTCACAGCAGCTTGTGCCCCTGCTCCATGAGACATTTGAGGAACATGCCTGCAGGAGGAAACAGGAAGATGGAGGACTCTGATTGACTGCTTTAGAAACCCAGACTTTAGCCCTGCCCAACGGAGAGGGACCAGAGTCAGCGAGAGAAAAGCTGGGGGGAAATTAGGGTTCTGTGGCTAGAGAAGCTAGCTGCTTGAAGCACAGAAGAGAAGAATAAATTCAGGGGAGGAGAGAATTTTCTTGTCACTGCTAAGCCTGGACACCAACTGCACTTCATACCATCAGGGGAGATGGGTGCATTGTGGTGACAGCAGAGGAAGAGCCATAGAGTACAGAGTGTAACTCAAGAAAATAGAAAATTACACGATGCAGGGGGGAGAATTACCCATGAGGAAAGCTTTTAGACACTGCAGGAGAACAACAGGAGCCAACTGTCTACACAGCAAGCTGACCATGTGGAAAACTGGGCTTCGACTCCTGCATTGTGCTATAGGGATAAGGATGCAGTAATGCATGCAAAAGGAGCCCCAACCAAGTATTGAGTGCATACTATACATTGACATACTTTTCAGTAAGCCAACATTTCTGTATTAAAAATCCTTTTTTTTATTGGTCTTCTGTAATATTCTAATTTTCTGAGATACTGAATTTTGGGTTTTCACTAACTGTAAGCCATAATCATCAAAATTAAAAGAAAGAAATGCTTGAAATACAGTTGCAATAAAAAGTATGTGAACCCTTTTGGAATGAGATGGATTTCTGCACAAATTGGTCATAAAATGTGATCTGATCTTCATCTAAGTCACAAAAATAGACAATCACAGTCTGGTTAAACTAATAACACACAAAGAATTAAATGTTACCTTCTTTTCATTGAACACACCATGTAAACATTCACAGTGCAGGTAGAAAAATTACGTGAACCCTTGGATTTAATAACTGGTTGAACGTCCTTTAGCAGCAATAACTTCAACCAAACTTTTCCTGTAGTTGCAGATTAGACGGGCACAATGGTCAGGAGTAATTCTTGACCCTTCCTCTTTACAGAACTGTTTCAGTTCAGCAATATTCTTGGGATGTCTGGTGTGATTCGCTTTCTTGAGGTCATGCCACAGCATCTCAATCGGGTTGAGGTCAGAACTCTGACTGGGCCACTCCAGAAGGGGTATTTTCTTCTGTTTAAGCCATTCTGTTGTTGATTTACTTCTGCTTTGGGTCATTGTCCTGTTGCAACACCCATCTTCTGTTGAGCTTCAGCTGGTGGACAGATGGCCTTAACTTCTCCTGCAAAATGTCTTGATAAACTTGGAAATTCATTTTTCCTTCGATGATAGCAATCCGTTCAGGCCCTGTTGCAGCAAAGCAGCCCCAAACCATGATGCCCCCACCACAATACTTCACAGTTCGGATGAGGTTTCGATGTTGGTGTGCTGTGCCTCTTTTTCTCCACACATAGTGTGTTTCTTCTAAACAACTCCACTTTGGTTTCATCTGTCCACAGACTGACCCCCCACCCCTTCAACCTCTGCAGCAATGCTGGCAGCACTCATACGTTTATTTCCCAAAGACAACCTCTGGATATGACGCTGAGCACATGCACTCAACTTCTTTGGTCGACCATGGCGAGGCCTGTTCTGAGTGGAACTTGTCCTGTTAAACTGCTGTGTGGTCTTCGCCAACGTGCTACAGCTCAGTTTTAGGGTCTTGGCAATCTTCCTATAGCCTAGGCCATCTTTATGTAGAACAACACTTTTATTCAGTTCCTTAGAGAGTTATTTGCCATGAGGTGCCATGTTGAACTTCCAGTGAACAGTATGAGAGAGTGAGAGCGATAACAACAAATTTGACACACCTGCTCCCTATTCACACCTGAGACCTTGTAACACTAAGGACTCACATGACATCGGGGAGAGAAAATAGCTAATTGGGCTCAATTAGGACATTTTCACTTAGGGGTATACTCACTTTTGTTGCCAGCGGTTTAGACATTAATGGTTGTGGGTTGAGTTATTTTGAGGGGACAGCAAATTGACACTGTTATACAAGCTGTACACTCACTACTTTACATTGTAGCAAAGTGTCATTTCTTCAGTGTTGTCAAATGAAAAGATATAATAAAATATTTCCAAAAATGTAAGGGGTGTACTCACTTTTGTGAGATACTGTATATATATTAGGGCTCAAAGTTTCAAGTCCTGAGCTACTAGCTAGCTAGGTCTCAAGGGTTACTCGCCACCAGTTGCCCCACCCAACCCTTACTCTGCCCCGCCCCTAATCACACCATCATAAATTATCTCATGAAATAACACTTAAATGTTTTATGCAGAATTAAGTTACAAAAATAAATTTTAACAACAACTTTATCAGTTCTCCAGCACAGCCTCACCAGTCCCCATCAATGCAGGCTCACCTGTGCCCATCATTGCAGCCTCACCGTGTCCAACATCGCAGCCTCATAGTGCCCCACATTGCAGCCTCACCGTGCCCCACATTGCAGCCTCACTGTTCCCTGATATTGCAGCCTGACTGTGCCCAACAATGCAGCCTCACCGTGCCCCCATTGCAGCCTCACCATGCCCCCATTGCAGCCTCACCGTGCCCCACATTGCAGCCTCACCGTGCCCCACATTGCAGCCTCACCATGCCCCAAATTGCAGCCTCACTGTGCCCCCATTGCAGCCTTACAGTGCCCCACATTGCAGCCTTACATAGCCCCCATTGCAGCCTTTCCAGGGCGGAAGAAGTGAGAGGGTTGGCCAGATTGTAACTGGAGTTAAAGGAGAGCCGCGGGATCACCAAGCTGTAAAACACGCTGTAACAGCTCACATTGAAACTGTCTCCGCTCTGCTCACTCTCTCACTCTCACACAGCCCCTCCTCCTCCTAACCCTGCCCCTGTAATAGACAGAATGCGGGTTCAATACTGGAAAGCATTCTGTCTATTACAGGAGCGGGGTTAGGAGGAGGCGGGGCTGTGTTAGAGTGAGCAGAGCGGAGACAGTTTCAATGTGAGCTGTTACAGCGTGTTTTACCACTCGGTGATCCCGCGGCTCTCCTTTAACTCCATGCACTCTTCCACTGGGAGAACGGCTCCCGGTCAACCCCTGCACACAAACTCACACACACATCTGTATTTATAGATGATCACATATGCAAGGATTGAAGTGATGGAAACTACCAAGGCCAGCTAAGCATTACACTTTCTGGTCTTCATCACAGTCTGAAGAGTGCTAAAAACAAATTAGAGGGTAGCAAAAGATTATTGATGTTGAAAAGGAAGAAGAAAAAAAAAAAGTTAACATACTGTAAGAATTAACTTGATTAAAATGGAAACAGTAGCATAATTGGGGAGAAACACAGAAAGAGAGAATGGAAGGCACAAAAGCCAGAAAGAAGAAAGCTGAAACAGAAGTAAAGGACTAGGAGGGTGAGCCTGAAAAGAAGCAGTATAGGAAAGAGTGATTGAAATAAAAGAAACAAACTGTGAATTCTTACTGATTTTAATAATAAATTGAAGATAAAATATTATATTTTTCTTTCTGTATTTAGGTAAATAATATACATATTAATTATAAAACAAAATGAATTAATACATAATCAAATACATAAATATTTTAGTAAGTAATTAGTATTACTTCATAAAAGATTATTTTTGGATTGCATAGTTGAATGTGTGAAAATTGTCATCTCTGCCATAAAAAGATCAGTCAAGATTTATGGTGCAAATTGTTTTTCATTGATGCTGGATAACACACTGTCATCACTCAAATCCACTTCACTGGCAAATATAACCCATTAACAAAGTGAACTTTTTAAATTAGCTCTATGAAATACACAATTGTGCATACAAGGCCTATATTCATCTAGATTTGTTTACTCCTGAAGTCATTTTACCCCATCTCCATTCCCATGTAGCTTATTGAATTAATGCAAAACTGAGCAGTGCCTATTAGATTTTCCATTTCTCAGTTCCAAGTATGATGATAAAAGCTGAGTTCTGTTAATTGTATCAACAGAATATTTGAACAATGAATGGGAAATTAAGAAAAATGAAGTATCATTAGGCAAAATTATGGGGTTTATAGTTTACGGAATCAGTTTAAGCAATAGAGGCAAACATATCATTAATTTTGTGCAACTACTGTACAACAGAAAACAATTAAATACATTTTTCAAAGCTGGTACAAAAGGATTTATTATTAATGATTGTGTATATTATAGAGTCAACACCATTTCTTTGTTCTGCTCAAAACAACTCAATAAAGGAGGAAAAGAAAAAATGAATGAAGAGGCCACCTTTTTACATATTCTCAAGTCAGATCCTTAGATGGATCAGAAATGCACATTTCAACACAGGCTTGTTTGTATGCTAACTGTATTCTTATTCAGGAATCCTATTCAGGAATAGGGCGCTGGCATGAAATATTACCATACAGTAGTGTGTAGTATGCTTAGAAAAATCGCCACTCTCCATGTCCAGCCTATGTTAACATGTGTGAGATGACCTCAGCCTTATACTACTCCACAAGCCACGCCCTCTGACATGTTTCGCCCCACTTACAGTGGGGTGGATTGGTGTAAGGCTGGGACCATCTCACACATGTTAACAACATAGACTGGACTGGCAAACAATACTGTCTTATGCTGATACTAAGTAAATGATCATTATATGTTGTGAGTGTATATGCCATATGTGTGAAACCTGTAGGTAGAGATCTCAAGGCAAGGAATCTTTTTGGGGCTTTTTAGCTTACCATATTACAATATAGTGTACTGGAATCTAAACCTTTTGTCACAACTGAACACCATTGTTGTGTATTGCTTAAAATGGCTTTGTATCTCTAGTGGGCTATACTAATATATAAATGTGCATTTCTTCACAAGGTCTTTCAAAAGGAACTACATGTCATCATGACTAAACTACAAAAGTGCAGAAATAGTGCATTATCTTTAGGTCCACTGCTATAAAGTCTACCGCTACATACTTACAGCATAGGCAAGTCTGTATCTACTAACATCCTGAGTTTTTGAGATTGTCTATAGATTTTCTTTTATTGAACAGTAACTGAAGGCTTAAACCAAGCCTCAAAACCTAAGCACTAATATGTATTATTTAAACACATGTCCCCTCACTCTGGTTAAGATTCGCAGTCCAAGGACCATGGCTATGGAATACTCTACCGACCAACAAACGTATGGAAGAAAACCATCAGGCCTTCAGGAAAAACTCAAGACGTACCTCTTCTAACAAGCTGGACTACACAGGACGGACCAAGTGCCCTGAGGCGATTCAGTTCGCATTTGCAGCGCTATACAAGTCATTCATTCTTTAAGTTCCATGCATATTAGCATTTTTTTAAGCTAAAAAAATGCTGGAACAAAAAACAAACACTGGTAAACGCTTTTTGTAGTAGCATTTTAGCAGCGTTTTAGGAGCGTTTAAGAGCATTTAGGAGCGTTAGAATTTTACTAGTCTTTTTGCAATAAAAGGGAAAAAAGCTCAAAAAACGCTATTAGTAGCATTTAGGAGCGTTTCTGCAGGAAAAATGTTCCGGGAAACTCTACAAAAACATTTTTTTTCTGCTCCTAGATGCTGACGCTCCAAAAATGCTAATAGCCTAAAGTAGTGCGCATGGACACAGGATAACACTATTTAGCTTCTAGGAGCAGGAAAAAAGCTAATAACAGCTTCTAGGAGCTTTAAATAAAAAAAAAAAAACGCTAGTGCGCATGAAGCTTTAATGTATTAATTCAGTTGAATGAGGCACCCTGATCTGCCTGCATTACTTATCTTTATTAATACAAAATATAACAAGTTTTACCATCTGCGTATTACATAAATATTTAAAAATATATACAGAATAGACAAAATAATGAAATATTTATTTTTTAAAATAACCGAAAATAATCAGAAACATCCTAAGGTGGAAGAAGAAAGGAATGAGGAAATGAGTCACCTCATCAAACGAATTGTTAAAAAGCCCAACATGCAAACCAGTGTAAATAAGAGACGCTGGAGAAAATGTGTATTTTGAAAATATATATATTTATAACCAAAACCATTATAGTTTCCCTTTAAAACAGAACTTTCTCAAGAAGTTAAATATTAAAATGGACTATGCATGAAAATGGAAGGCCCGTTTATTAATGGCCCCTACTGCCCAAATACATATAGCTTAAAAATGTGTCAAAAATAAAGTTAAGAAATGTAAACATAATAACTACCTTAACCCCAACTTCCAGCACTTCTGGGAGGTGTGGTTGATACCAAAGTGTCTCACCACTGCCTTCTGGGAAAGCTGGGCACATGAAATTCCCAAAGAATGCAATCCAACCCATTGCAAGAGCACATTCTTGTGGAATTGTGTGTGCCTAGCTTTCCTGGGAGGTAGTATTAATGTATATAATATAATAATAATGTAATATTAATGTTGTGTTTTCATAAAACATCCACTTTTAAAAGTTCAACTGAATCCTAAAGTGGTTGTAAACCCTGGTAAAAAAAAAAAAAAACCCTGCAAGACAAAGGTATAATGAGCTAGTATGCATAGCATACTAGCTCATTATGTATTACTTAACCGAGAATGAAGCCCCTTCAGCTGTCCTCGTCTCCCGGGAGTTACTTCCGGGTATCGCGGCTCCAGCGCTGTCATTGGCCGGAGCCGCGATGACATCACTCCCGCACATGAGCGTGGGAGCCGCCGGTAATGGCACACAGTGCGCATGTGCCAGTGTCATGGGCACGTGCATAGGCACATGCGCAGCACAGATAAGCACAGATAGTAAAAATGACATAAGGGTGCAGCTAAATAATAAAATAACTAAGTCTCAACATTGAATTTCTTTATAATCTTCCTCTAAGCCTTTCAAAAAACCTTTTCTTCAGCAGTCCAGCAGCACCCCCGTGAGTCTCATCTACAGCTATCCAATAAGCAATGATTTCTAAGGAGAGCACTGTACCATTTAGCTGCACCCTAAAGTGGTTGTAAACCCGTATATATACCAAGTGAAGTGACAAGCCCCAGGATACACAGAGATACAGATACACAGAAATGAAACAAGTCCTCTAACATGAAAAAGAAGTATAAATAGTATGCTTATGACATATTACCTAAACAAGTAAAAATAGGGTTGTAGCCATAAATTAATCTAACAATATTAATTAATGAAACATGTCCAATCAAAATAGAGTTCAAAATTGTGCCAAAATTGCTGAAACAATTGGGAAAGTCCAAATTAACCATGCAAGTGTTTCATCCAAAATCAGTCGTTGTTGATAGGTATGCCCAGAAAGACTCCTTATACAGGTCTAATAAAGGTGAGTTAATAGCCTGTATCAGTCACCTTTGGGTGAAATAACTGCTCAACTCAAGGATTTACCCTCAGGTCACACTGCACTCTTAAGATAAGTTTTGATCATAATCATCAGCTTCTGAATGCTTCCCCCCAGTACAATCCGGGTCATCAGATCCGCACTTCCCTCCACTGGTCCCTCTGCTGGGTTTATCCGAGTCTTTGCCTCCCGTTAACAGATTTTACTCAAAATAAAAAGAAAGATTAATAGCGCAATAAAGCTACTATAAGTCCCATTTATTAAAAATAAAAAAACAATATAAACATTGCAAAATCTAGACAAACTGGATGAATTGCCTCCTCGCCGCATTTTTGGGTAATGGAGTCACTGGAAATGACGTCACTGGCTCCAATTGATGCATTGCGTCACTGGTCGCACGACCTTTTCAGGGATCCTCTAAAATGAGTTGTACCTGTTTGTCTGCAGCCATCTGCTCTGTGCAGCCTTCTAAAACACATGGACGAAAGGATTTTTCTCAGCAGCAGAAACCAGGGGCAGGGAATTTGACATCACACACACTGCAGAGTTAGAGCACATACCTGAGTGTAATCTGAGAGCTGACTGGGTGTGAGGGAATGGGCCATCTGCTGTGTGCTGGAGGTGGGCTGTCTCTCGGGAGGCTGAGGTGTTGGTTTAATCTATTAGGAGTGAGTCATGCAGATAGCTGAGGGAGGAAGGAGAGATCAGAGAGGAAACACTATGTGCTTTGGATTCAGGTACGCACTACAGAGGGATAGGCTTTTTACTCATTCTTAATGCCTGAGGTTTACGACTACTTTAATATCAGTTTTACTAGTTGTGCTAAAGCTTCAGTTGGTCTTTAATGTTTGTGCATCACAAGCACTGTATTGTATATAGCTTTTACACATAATTAATTTATTCTTTAATACGCCATTTGGAAATGGCAGAAAAAAAGGTTATAGTGTCTACAGTTAGAGTAGATTAAGTACATCAATTTGGCAGCTTTTAATTGATTTTTGAAACGACAAATTGAAGCCTGATAAGCATGCGGAACATAAGTCTATTTAACGTACAATCACTTGAAACAAGAGCAGTAATTACGCTTTAATTATGACATTAAGTTACAAAGAGGGTTTAATTGTCATTTTGACAGACATTTAGAGTAAGTCTATGTTTAAATGAACACATTTTAATGAACAATATTATCATATGTCGATTTCTTAACTCATGTTAATATTTGATCTAATTAGCTTGAATGAAAGATGTACCCGGCATACAAGGTTTGATTTTTGCTCCGAAACAGTGAAGGCTTATTTAAGTGTACTTGTGAATGTAGGCAGGAAGAAATCCACAGTTACTATTATGCTGCGTACACACGATCAGACATTCCGACAACGAAATCCTGGGATTTATTTCCAACGGATGTTGGCTCAAACTTGTCTTGCATACACACGGTCGCACAAATGTTGTCAGAAATTCCGATCGTCAGGAACGCGCTGACGTACAACACATATGACAGCACTATAAAGAGGAAGTTCAATAGCCAGTGCGCCACACTTTGAGCTCCTTCTGCTAATCTTGTGTTTATCTTGTGTTAGTATAAGTTTAGTGAGAGACGATTCGAGCTTTTCAGCCTTGTGCTTTTCAGATCGTTACTGCTCTTCAGTTTGTGCTTGTGGGTTCGTATCTGGTTTTCAGTGCGTGTAGTCAGTTCACATCTGGTTTTCAGTGCCTATTTTTATATTACGTATTTGATTTTCAGTGTGTTCTTGTCCGCTTGTTTCTGATTTTCAGCTCGCTCTTCTCAGGCCTTTCTGATTTTCAGTGCGTTCTGTTAGTTCGCTCTGACCAGCCGACTGTTTTGAAACCATGTTGCAGGTACGTACTCATCGTAGAGTTCGTGCTGTGCGGGGGCTTGGTGTTGGGGATCTTACTTTGACCCAAGCCCAGTCCATGAACAGGGCGGGGAGGAGTTCATGGACGAAGAATTGGTTGCTCCAGCGTGACCAATTCTCTCACATGCCTTTGTTGTGGGAGATCCGTGAGAATAATCCTGATGATTTCAGGAATTACCTCCAGATAACAGACCCTGTTTTTCACCGTCTGTTGGCTTTGCTGTCCCCCTTATATTACGAAGCAGGACACCTGCATGCGGCAAGCCATCATTCCTTGCGGTACTTGGCGACGGGGAGAAGTCTGCAGGACATCAAGTTCTCAACAGGCATCTCCCCCCAGGCTCTGGGTATCATTATTCCAGAGACCTGTTCTGCCATCATGCAGGTCCTGCAGAAGGACTATATTAAGGTAAGATTTCTCCTTTAACATCACATTATATGTATTTAATGTTTGCTAATGTATTTCTTTCATCATTCCCTAATTACCATGATTGGAATATGCTGTGAATGTCCTCTTTATTCTCATGCATACTGGAAGTTTTTAAAGTTCCTTTTTGTCCTTCATGCATATTTGCCTTCACTAACCTCCCCAGCATGCTATTCTGGGCCCATACACACCTAGCCTAGTGACTTAACAATGTATTTCGTCAGCTCCATTGTAATGCTTACCCTAAACACCCCCTAAAATGCGTACAAATGTTATTCGTGTCCTTAAATTCAGGCAGTGTGCCAGAGGCTTTTTTTGGGGTCCCAAACTCATTTGTAACCCTCCCTCCCCCCAAACCGCCAAGTCAACCGATACCAATCCTCTATCGGCTGACTTTGCCAAACCCATACACACTATACCTACCTCTTTTGTGGTCAGATTTATGGATGAATTCACCAAAGCATGTAGTGAAAGGGCCTGTCTGAATACTTTCAAATGGTACTGTTTAAAGTTTTGTTATCCTATTATCTTAATTGCAGAATGTAAAAATGTGCTTCAATTTGTACAGTGTGTATTCATATTTTTGGATTATGACACTTCTTACCTGTCCAGTGGGCTGCCAATAGTGTAAAGTAAGGAGGAGCTGGCCAAAGTAACACACATTATGTATGCATTCAGCTCTCAATGAAGTGGAGAGGGTTACATGTCCAAAACATCCCCCCTAAAATCTTTACAATGGGCCATCAGAGGAGGTGAGGAATCTGATAAGTGGACCTTATATTTTTGTCTTTAAATACTCCTTCAAATAAATTTTATACTTATGTTGGCCAAGAATGTTTGTGTCTAATCTGCTTGTAATGTTATGTGCAAAAGTACTAATTTTTTTTCTTGTTTCACTCCACAGTTTCCTTTAACGCCACAGGAATGGCAGACTGTGGCTTCCCAATTTGCCCAGTGGTGGGACTTTCCCAACTGCGGAGGGGCAATAGATGGGAAACATGTCCACATAGTCCCACCCCCCAACTCGGGGCCATATTACTATAACTATAAGGGGTTTAATAGTATTGTGATGTTGGCGGTGGTGTCAGCGACATATGAGTTTCTCTATGTGGACAGGGGGAAGAATGGCCGGATGGTGGAGTCATCGCCCAGACCAAGTTCTACGGACGGCTTCAGAGTAGTGGCTTGGGATTGCCACCTCCGGAAGACGTGGCTGGTCTGCCATTCGTCTTTGTTGGTGATGAAGCATTTGAGCTGGGTGATCACCTGATGCGCCGTTCCCTATGAGGACCCTCACCCCAGACAAGAGGGTTTTTAACTACTGGCTAGCCAGAGCCAGAAGAGTGGTGGAGAATGCTTTTGGGATAATGGCCAGCCGGTTCTGCCTATTTCTTACATCAATCAACATGGCGGAACATAAACTTAAACAAATAATCCTTGCATGCTGCATTCTCCACAACTTTTTAAGGAGAAATTCTATGAACTATGTGGCCTCAGTTGGGCCTGAGGCCAGATTTCAAGAGCAAACCCTGACGGCACTTGAAGCTGGCTGACCTGGCTTGCCCCCCCAAAGGTATACATATATACATACACACACATATATACATATACATGGAAGTTGTGTCCGGCTAATGGTAAAGCACCCAGTGAAAAGGGCATCACATTCCAAAAGATAATGTATCAAGGGAGGGAAGAAAAATAGGGATTTAAACGGTGCAATGTAACCAAATAATGATGAGAGAAGTTTTATAGAAAAAAAATAATTTAATTTTTAATAAATTCAAGATTAAAAAAGAGAAAAACACATTTAAGCAATTGTCAGACAAAAAGGTAGGCGAGAGTTCATAGGAATGGTGGTCATAATAAACAGGTCAAACTGAAAAACACATTGCATATTATCCTGACATGTTTCGCTGTAAGCTTCTTCAGGGGATATGCAGAGTATATCAGTAATTTCAAGACAGACTGTACAAACATGGGAAACAAAAACAGTACAGTGAGCAGCAATACATATAATATGTTATAACATTACATACAAAAGAAATTCAGAACATATGTAAGGCATTACAAGAGACCCTGCTTATCCCGCAGTAGACTCCACCCAGACTCGTCACCGCCAACTA